>JAMYCR010000020.1:4494923-5102115 GCA_028830335.1 Eucera pruinosa
CGAAAAAGGTAGGGGGGGGGGGGGGCGGGGGGGGGGATTATTGTGGACTTAGAAAATATCACGTAAAAAACGCGAAAAAATGATTTTTAAGGGAAGGTAATGGCGGGGGTGTGCCTCTGTTCCTCCCACACACCTCCGGCCCGGACTCAACCAATCTATCTCAAACTCTAAACAACCCACCGTTGAAGTCAGATTGCACGTGTACTAACTTCGGAAAAAGCATCCTACATGTGGCGTTACTAGAAGCGAAATGGGCTGATCCCGTTGGTCGAGCCGTGGCAGGAGACAACATGGCGAGTAGCATAACCCCAAAAATTCACTGATTTTAATCAGGTATAACTTTTAATTCCGCTATGTTCTCCCACGAAAAATGCTTTTTTTGAGTTCCTTGCGTGATATTTTTGAAGTACAAAATAATGAAACCCCTCAGATCGGTGTTCCTAGTGCGAAAGATCAGCCTTAATATTGCTTACAATATCAATGTTAATATTAATTATAATATTACTATAATATCAATATTAATATTGCTTATAATATTACTATAATATCAATACTAATATTACTCGTAGTATTACTACAGTATCAATATTAATGTTACTTATAATATTACTAAAATATCAATATTAATGTTATTTATAATATTACTACAATATTAATATTAATATTTGTTCAGTCTCACTGAACAGAGAAGGACAATTTGCACTGTAATGTGAAAGTAAACTCATAGAACCCACGAATATACCAGCAGTCCAGTCCTACTTTTTCTTTTCCAATAATTCTAACAACCCATCAATAAAACAATAATATTCTAAAAATCTTTCCTAAACGTTTTTACAACCATGTTTACTAGATCAGTATGATCAATGAGTTTATTAGTCGCAATATCCCCAGGCCATATAATGAGGTTCGGGATTTCGGTACCTTCAACGATGGTCAATGTTCCACCGTGGCGTCGCCCAAATCATAAAATACATACAATAGCCCTAAGCCTATCATCGGCTGTATCCGTTAGGCGTGAGTAGACTTGCGACTCTGTCCGAGGCATGCACCGTCGATGCAGGTAATTTTTTTCTACATTGCCTCAGCATTGAAAAAGTGTCCTTAAATACCACGCACTTCCCCATCACAAGACAGTCGCAAAAAGATAATCAGCCAGCTATCATCCAACACGAGTTTTATGTCTAACGTATTGTGAACAAATGAACTATATTTTCGTTAATAAAATAATTGTTAAAAATTGCACATATCTCAGCTACATATATCCTTTAAACCGCTGTAGTACATTAGGTTGGCTACATTAGTACCGTCAAAGTGTTGCAAAAAAAAAAGAGTAAAATTTGGTCGGTACAATATTACTCATAGTATTACTATAATCCCTGCGGTGAGCGGCCACCTTGTCGTAGTGCAGAGGCTTAATAACTGTGAGGACGCGCGAGGCTATGCCGGAGGGAGCTAGTCTCCCCCAGGGTTACCCATGCCGGTAAGGCTTGTTGCGAAACAGTGAAAACTAAGAGCTGCTCATGGTATGTATGTGAGTATGAGTGCGAAAGGAATGTAAGGGCTGCGGCTAGGTCATGGAGGATATTCCTGGCAGACTAGCCAAGGGGGGAGTAGTAGCCCCCCGACCGTAGCAGGACGTGATGTCAGTACCTGACCTCAGCGGGGGAGTGTGGGTAAAAGTAAGTGCGGGGTAATACCCGGCAAAGGTCCCGCAAACCGGCATGTTTACCGTGTGAGGACCGCTCACGTCCTGCTGTGCGGAGCCAATACTGGGGTTGAATGTGTCACCTGCGCGCAGGTATGTGGGATTACCTGGCTAGTATTTCGTAATATCCCGAGGTGTGGGGGAGAAAATACCATAGCAACGTCTAGCCTGATGGGGAGGCAATACCCGGGTCGGGTATCGGTGCGTCTCCTCGATAGGGGTGATGGAAAACCTTTAGCATCAAGTATGGCGCGGGCCTATCCCGTAACCTTTTCATTAGAATCTTTGGTGTTGATAGGGGTGGCCACCCGATAAACCGCATTTCGAATTCAACACCCGTCATTAGGATATCTTACAGGCGGGGATAGTAGCCCTACTGAGGTAGTGCTCCCATGATGGGCAAACCGTCTTAAGGCACAAAAACATTTAACATGGAGCAAATTAAAACAATAAGCAAAGAAATTGGAGAGAGGAAGACACGTACGCCACGTAACACCGCCGATAAGGCGTTAGATCGGGACGGGAAAATGGACGAAGCGAGCCCAGTCACCCCTAGTAGGAACCTGGCTCGAAGCCCTCCACGACAGGGCACGCCAGTATCCACTGACGCAGGGCCAAATGTGACTGCGAGAAAGGAGACTCCGACTGCATCCCGGCTTACTAAGGAGGACTCAGCCCAGGAACGAGAATGCGAGGAATGCCAGGGCACCTCTCAAAATCCTCCATGTTGCATAATCTGCGCCGACTAGGGCACAGAACAGGAGCAACTGGCCCACGTTCTAGGCTCTCGGGCCTGCCAAACATTCCGGACGGCCTTGGAAGGGGCCAAGAAAAAAGAAGCAAACCATGATTAAAGTACTGCAGGGTAACATAAACAGATGTCGAGTTGCTAACGACATTTTGGAGCAGCTGCATCGCGAGGAGCAATGTGATGTACCCCTCTTAAATGAGCCGTACCGCACCCGCGAAGGGCTCACGTGGTACGGGAACATACTTGGCACTGCGGCAATCTGGATCCCCATCCTGTCAGATTTAAGGTCCAGTGGTATGGGGCAGGAACAGGTTTTGTATGGGTCAGGGGTGAGGGGGTGACGCTTGTAAGCGTTTACCTTTCCCCGAAAGATAGAATAGACTAGATCCGGAAAAAACTTGGGGATCTAGAGGGTAGCATCCAGAACATTAAAGAAGGCTGCGTCGTCGGCGGCGATTTTAACGCGAAAGCCGTTGAATGGGGTATGAGAGCACTGGACACAAAAGGAAGACTAGTCGTTGAGGTGGCGTCCCGTCTGGATCTGGCGATCCTAAATAGAGGGGCGTCCACGACCTTTTGGAGGTTCGGCTACCAGGAGACCATCATAGATATTTCGATGGCCTCCGAAGGAATGGGTCCCCGTGTGACGGACTGGCATGTGACGGAAGAGTACACGGGAAGCGACCATCAGTATATAAGCTTCAAAATAGAGCCGTTGATGAAGAAGAACAACCGCAAGAAACCACTAAGGACGCCAAGGTGGAACCTGGAAAAGATAGACGAAGAGAAATTTAAGAAAGCTCTTCAGCAACAGTTGCGGCGCACATCCCAGAATACAGGCGATGAGGTTGTTATAAAAAAAGACGCGACGCAGCACGTTGATAGCGTCATGCAGGCCATCGAAAGCGCGTGTGAGTCGGTCATGGCGAAGAAGAAGCCCCGTAACTGCAGGAAGCCTGTGTACTGGTGGATGGCTGCGATAGCCGGTATCCGAAAGGAATGTCTCCGTCTCAGACGAAGAGCCCAGCGTGAAAGGCGCAGACCAGAGGGTGACATCCTGTGGAGCGCGTACAGGGAAAAAAGGAGAGAGCTGCGCCATAATATCAACGCCAGTAAAAAGCGGTGCTGGGAGTCCTTACGCCAAGAATTAGACAATGATCCGTGGGGCCTAGGGTATCGTATAGTAATGCGTAAGATCGGAGCCCTCAACGGACCAGCGCTGCTGGAGGACACGGAGACCGAAGGGATTGTGGACGATCTTTTCCCCGATCACCCGATAAGGATACCACGCAAAATAGACGTCCGTACGTCGGACATACCGATATTTGTCGAGGAAGGGATGACGGAAGCCGCCCGGACACTTCGGAACCGGAAAGCACCTGGACCGGATGGCATTCCAGCAGAGGTTATTAAGCTGGCTGTACAGATCAGCCCACAACCTCTGCTGGACATGTACAATGCGTGCATAGTCTCAGGCACGTGGCCAAAAAGAAGGAAGATGCAGCGCTAAGCGCTAATTAGTAAGAGGAAGGGGCACCTTTCCGTCCCGTCCACATACAGACCAATTTGTATGCTAGACGTGGCCGGGAAGCTGCTAGAAAAAATGATACGACCCCGACTTTTGGCAGCGATACCAACGGCCGGTGGTCTATTCGGGAGGCAATACGGCTTCCGTCGAGGGCGGTCAACCGTAGATGCTATACGGGTTGCCACCGAGACGACGAGTGATCCGGGGTGGATCACAGTCGCGTTTAGTGTTAGCGGTTTTTAGTGGGTAGGAATCCCACATACCCCGGGAGAGCGGTCCTTCCTGGGGATCTTAACAACTTGAAGATTTTCCGCCGTTCTCTATGTAAAAAAAAAAGTATTACTGTAATATCAATATTAATATTACTGATAATATTACTATAATATCAATTTTAATATCACTTATATCATTACTATAATATCAATATTAATATTACTTATAATATTACTATAATATCCCCTGCTTGAGCAGCCACTTTGTGGTGATGCAGGCGCTTAAGTAGCCGTGTTGACGTTCGTAGGTATGCCGGAGCGAGTTAGTCTCCCGAAGGGTTACCCATGCCGGTAAGGCTTGTTCGGAACGGCGAAAACTAAGGGCTGCCCAGGTGTAACTGCATGTGCGAACGGTGGTGGTATGAATGGGCTGCGGCTGGCGCAATGTGGATATTCCTCGCAGACTAACAAAGAAGGAGTAGTAAACACACGACCGTCGCGGCACGCGATGTTAGTACCTGACCTTTGCGGTAGTTATAAGGGAGAATGTAATCTCCGGCGTAAAACCCAGCAATGCTCCGCGAACCCGCACGTTGAACGTGGGAGAGCCCGTCGGAGGCCATTGAACGGAAGATGTCAGGCATTCTGGTAGAGCGAGAAGATCGCGAGCCTAGCGATACGGCGCTGAGGCTGTGGAGGCCACGCAGCGTGCCCGCAATCAGCCGAAGGCAGCCGATTCCGCGGCGCGCTACAAGGCGGCCAAGAAGGCCCTTGGCAGAGCCATCCAGCAGGCTAAGGTCCACTGCTGAAAAGCGCTCTGCAGCGACTTCAACCGGGATCCGTGTGGACTGGGCTACAAGATCGTCACCCGGAAGCTCGGTGAGGCGTGCGCGTGTCCAGGACTAGATGCGACCACCATGGGTGGCATGGAGAAGAGCCCCTATGTTCACCGCGGAAAAATTCTCCGCCACGGTGAAGGCGATGAAAATGCGAAAAGTGCCAGGGCCGGGCGGTATCCCGCTGGAGGCCCTGATGTTGGTTGCTAAGAGGTGCCCGCACCATCTGCTGCGCATGTATAACGCCTCTCTGCGTACAAGTGTACTTCCTGCGAGGGTACGCAGCGGAACATATCCAAATATTATTTTCGCAGTTATGTGGTGTTTTTCACTGCGAGGTTTAACAACGGAAACAAAACCATTGCGTTATCTATAATTTACCCGGTACGTCGTTGGGTCAAACACAGTAAACACAATATGTAATTGTACTGATAGTAGTAAGTTATTTTCACTCTACAAATACTGGAAAATATTAATAGCTGACGAGGACACTTTTTAAACGAATTTTGATTAAAGGGAGAGAAAATATCGATAGGTACGCTCCTGATTACGCACCGGTTGCGTCATATCCTCCTAACTAACAGCTAATAATCGTTCCGGGTTGGAGCACAACAGATTAGTTGACGTCTCTTTTATTTACGATGATTTCTTTGCACGTTAAACACGATGTATTAATTACTAATTCATTGGAAATATACATATAACAAAATCCCAATGTTCCTATTACTGTCATTTGAAATGTTGTCACTTAAATTTAAATGATCCTTGCATATATTAGCAATTCAGTTTGTACGCTGGACCAAAGAGAAATCGCAACAATCATCGGCCTTAGTGCGTCACAAAAATGTCCATAGTATCATTTTTATGCTCAAACGACACAATACACCTGCTGATTTTCATTTTTAAATATCAAATACAAACACACATGGAACGTCCATCTATGTTGTTACAGAGAAATCAAATAAATTTCCTTAGTCTCCGATTCTTCGTCATTTCGTTCGCTATTAAATAAAATAATTCGAGTGACGATTATAGGCACGCCGGTGGACGATTATAAGCACGATGGCAAATTGGCATGGCTACCCTATTTAACTATAAAGCACTTTTACTCACCCGCCACGAATGCGCCGGCCAATAGCAACAAAAGCAACACGCAAGCCTTGTCCATCGCGACTTCTAAATGCACGCGTTTCCAAAATCGCAACCACTTAAGTATTCCCTGGATATCTGCTGCACAATCGTAGATAAATCATGACGGTAACTCAAAAGTAATCGCTTATTGTCGTCGTTAATTGAGCCAAAAGTGGGCGTTCACGCTTGCGACGTTTTAAAATTTCCCGAAGCGGCCATACATTTGCGTACGTCTGGCCAATTGACCGACAAATGATTTACGATGTTGGGCATTTTTAAAACGAACGATAAGCCTCGCGACGCATAATTCGTAGTATCACTCGTTATTGTGTATTTCCCCTCAGCTTCGCTTAATTATTCTATACTTCCTGTACTTCCTATGCGGCGTAATCATCGTTATTTACGAATCGGTTCGGCGGACCAGTTTCGATGACCTTGGAATGCAAACAGGCGCGATTGTACATTTGGCGTTCAGAGAGTTTTTAATACTTCCTATCCGCTTCTATGCGTCATTAGTAATCTGCGAATTTTTATTAGCATTACTATGCGATATATCAGATAAATGTACCAATTACTGCCATTTTAAGGTTCGCGCGTAACTTTATTTAACTATTTTAGACCGTATTCAACCTAAAAATCGCTCCAGTTTGGAGCATAATATTGTTCAACGGCTCTTTATTTATGAACGTTTTTTTATATGCTCAATAAGATAAATTCATTAGGAATTAATTGAATGTGTACAACAAAGTCCAATGCCCTTCGTACTGTCACTTGGAAACTTTTCATTTAAATGGAAACAATTTTTATATGTATTAACACGTCAGTTTATGTAACAGATTCTTACTGAATTATGACACGTTTCATACTTTATAATTATATTGGTCACGTTTCAATGTTCAACAGCATATTTACCTCCTAACATTTTGTTGGGATCCGGGTGAAAGAGTGACTGCATTCCAATAACAAAATTGAATCAAATACAATCTTATGTCACGCCGAACTCAACTGACAGAACTTCGTGTAATAGAGAACGTAATGTACCGTAGTAGGTATTTGACTTGTCAGTTAGATCTTTCTCTCCGAACTGTCCCAGGCTTATGATCAGGGAATATATACATATATCCTTATTCTAGTGAGGGAGGATGACCTTATCCTTTATGACTACGTGACGAACGTGAGTAACATGTTCTGGCTTTCGTGTCTATTGGTACGGTGAGTCGGTAGTCCAAACGTTTAGATTAAACAGGACTATCACTAGTTACGTGTTTGGTCACCCAACAGTTTATTTATAAATATTAAGTGTAATCGAATATACAACGTCTATGTGTTGTTACGTAAACCTCCGTCCAAATTTAGTATGAAAAATTGTTTACTTACGATTCGTTAAACATTACTTTGCTATTAAATAAAACGAATTCAAGTGGCAGTTATAGGAACAGTGACAGTAATTGGGTCATTTACCCTATATAGTAACGCCTGTTATATATTCTTAGTTACAAAACCTTGACATATATATATATCATTCTTTTCTTTACGTGATTCACTTGCTGTCGAACGCAACGATAACATCGTTTCTTTATGCGAAGCGCGTGCCAATTCCTACATCGCGTAATTAAATTCCTACTACCCCAATTTTCGCGCCGTTGTCGTTCTGTAACCGGTTCTGATTTCACGATCATAGCTGTACTCTCCGGTATTAGGCGAACTCCGTTCACGAAGGTGTGAAAACTGCGTCACAGCTGTTAACAACAATGCTTAAATACACTGGAATCGTGAAAAACGAACGAAGAGAAATCCCAGCGCAATTACTTTCACCCTAAGAAAGGAAACTGCATCTTTGTATCGTTGAATAATAAAATTATTCCGCAAACCGAACTTGTCAAATACTTCGGAATACGCGAATACCAGATACCGAAGGAAATGCGAACCAAAAGGAGAAACATGGACGCTTAATTGACCGGAAGCAATTCTAAGCTAAAGATATAGGAAATAAATGGCAACTATAAAAACTGGTTTCGAGTTACATCATGAATGTCGAAGTATTTCAATGTACGAAGATACGACAATTAGTTTTTCAGTCACGAAATTCACAGTTTCATTGACGTACGTGATTCAGCGAAGCGTTGATTCGGTAAATCGCGACACGTGCCGAATTAATAGCCACGACCGAATGACTTTGTCATTCTTCCCTTCTTGCGGTCAATATTGATAAAAATAAAGGGAAACAGCGGTCGACCACTGTTTCCAAACATCCTAAGAAACTGTGCAATATCTGAGAGTGAAGAGGAGAGAACAATTGAGATGGACAAACACGCAGAATCAGCGCCGCGTATCGGCGGAGCCGGAATTAACGCTCGCGTGTCTCTCTGCCGCATTACGCAACTTCGGTTAGCAGCGAAACTTCCTTAAAAGCGGTGGAACTAATCGCCAGTCTTTTTACAATTAGGGTAAACGACCCAATAACTGTCACTGTTCCTACAGCTGCCACTTGAATTCGTTAATTTAACAGCAAAGTAATTTATAAAGAGTCGTAAGTAAACAAATTTTTATAATAAATTTGGACTTCGTTTTACGGAACAACGCATAGACATTGTATATTCGTTTACACTTGATATTTATAATTAAATGTTAGGTGGTAAATGTGCCGTTGAACATTAAAACGTGACCGATATAATTATAAAGTACGGAACGTGTCATGATTCAGTAAGACTCTTACATCTGTTACACAACCTGACGTTTAATATAGTGTAAAAATTGTTTCCACTGAAATGAAAAGTTTTCAAGTGACAGTAATAAGGACATTGGACTTCGTTGTACATTTTCAATTAATAAGTATTGAATTTATTATATTGAACATATACAAAAATGTTTATAAATAAAAGAGATGTTGAACAATATTATGATGAAAAACTGGAACGATCTAATCCAATATTATTCCAAACTTAGTCCAATATTCATACAATGTCAATCCAATATTAATCCAATATTAATTCAATAGAAATCAAATATTATTTGAATACCATTTAAATAATATTCCAATTTTAGTCTAATATTAATATACTATTAATCCAATATTAGTCCAATATTATTGCAATTTTATTCCTTTGTTTGACTAAAATTTGACTTTCAATTGACAGTAATTGGTATATTGGACATTGTTGTACATTTTCAATCAATTTGTTACGGCTGTCGTTGCCGTGGCGTGGGTAACGCACAGACGTAGTAGCCGGGGTAAAGGCTTAGATAAGGATGTGATAGGAATTCGGACGAACCGGTGTCTGTTTCACCACCGAGAGCCGAAAGATAGGCGAATCGTGGATGAGCCGGTGTCTATTTCACCACCGGGTGCCACGTTGGTTAGTTTCGTGGATGGGCCGACGTCTGTTTCACCGTCGGGTGCCACTTAAGGAAATGCGTGGATGAGTCGGCGCCTAGTTCACCACCGGGTGCCACTAGGTAAAGGGATTTGGAATTGTCGTTTGTCGATATACCTCGAGCGGTAAATGTATATCTGGTGGGGGATACCGAAAGTTGCGTTACTGTAACTACTGAGATGGGTTTCGTAAGAAAGTGAACTGATAGAATCTTACAATCAATATATATTATATGAATACACTTAGTTACACTATTCTTAGATTATTCTGACGGCAAGAGTAACCTTCTCGGCATTAACGCAGCACGAGCGCGGGGGCAGTCTTAGACGATCCGACTTGAAAACTCGCGTAGTGGTTCAAATATGCTCGAAGGGGACTTCAACCCGATCTCGCCCAGAGTTTTGTCGTGGCGTCGTACTAAGCTTCTACTGAACCCCCGAGCCTTGTTTCTTGGATCCTTATATACCCAAAAATTCGTAGATTTTGGGGGACGGTTTGTGGGGGTATCTCCTACTATTCACATTCCACGGCTTGGGGGTATCTCTGGTTAGCCACGTTCTTTGAAGTAATTACTTCTTATCGCACGGCAGAGCCCTACGCAGGGCTGTACGCTGCCCGTTTCGGTGCCCAGAAATCCGTACGTAACAAATTACTGATGAATTTATTATATTGAACATATAAAGCAAATGTTCATAAATAAAGGGGATGTTGAACAATATGTGGCGTACAATCGCACACCACGAGTGGAAAAATCCCAGAGAAAAGGCAGCATGCGTTTCCGCGTGTTTAGATACCTGGAACCGAACGCTCGGGCCCCGAGCGCAAGCAGGCAGAGGGGCATGGTCCCAGACCCGCGGCAACGCGTACATACTTTTCCCCACTTTCTGGGATTTTCCAGAATATTTTATTACCCCGAAGGGCCAAGCCTTCGAGAGCGTCGAGCTGAGGCATTCTCTCAACCGAAGTCCTCGACGTGAAACGAAGTTCCGTCTCGCAGATACACGAGACGATATTATCGCGTAACCGCACCGTGTTTTCATACTCCAGCTAATGTATACATATTATTGTTAAAATAAAATCAAGAACTGTTCGTAACAGTATACCCTACGTGTATATAATAACCACGTCCCAAAAATATTATGCTCCAAATTGGAACAATTTTTATGTCAAATACGTTTTAAAATGGTTATATAATATTACGCGATAACCTTAAAGTGGCAGTAATTGGTACTTCTACCATATATTACGGAATATCACCAAATGCAACGTAGTACAAAAAGACCTACAAATAGAATTGGACGAAGAAGTAATAACATTGACTAACTATAGGATAGACTAGCCATTTATAGGAATCATAACCTGTGTGCTTGGCCAGATTGGGACCAAATTTATAGAAAAAATTGTATTACGGTAAAGTTCAACAAGTCCAATGGGCGAAGTAGAATAAAATAAAAATGCATTGGATTAAAGTTAAAGAAGCTGTAAATACCGATGACAGCTTTTAAAATTAAAAATAATTAAAATAACTGACTAGCAATTGAAGCTCTTGTAAGAATGGTGCTACAGTGGAATCCTGTAATCGTGATCACGGATAACGTTATAACAATTAAATTTATAAGTCACCTATATCACTTAAATTTATGTACCATTAATTGTTTGAAATTGTTGAGAACTTCACTGTAATGGGTAATTTGTCAATCGCCTGTCTATTTTTGTAGCTTATTCAAATTTTAACTGTCCTCAAGCGTGTTAAAGAAGTACGTCTAAGTTTGCAAATAATCGACTGGAGGACGACGCACACGTTGCGTCGTCCACTGTTCGCCAGCTACTTTAACTATTCCAAGTCATCGAATGGCTAATTGCTTCTAAATTCGAAGCATCGAAAATTCAACCGCGTTGAGAATTGAAAACACTGAAAATTCCAACGGTAGAAAATTAAACGAATTTACAAATTCGGAGCATTTAGACTTCGAAGCGTGGCAAATTCAAAGCTTTAAACACTACAAATTTGAGCTACATAAAATCGGCATTAGTATGGAAAAATTCAAGACCCTCCTTATTCATTTCTGTCGACCATTGTGAATGCGAACAGTTGATAGAGTAAAAGTCGCAATTACTGCCACTTTAAGCTTATCGCGCGACGATATTTAAGAATTTTAGAAGTTACTTAACCTAATAATCGTTTCGGTTTGGCATGCACAACATTAGATAACGTCTCTTTTATTTATGATGTTTACTTTTGTGTGTTAACTACGATGCGTTAATTACTACATCATTGAAAATATACAACAAAGTCCAATGTCCATATTACTGTTATTTGAAAAGTTGCCACTTAAATGGAAATGACCTTATATATATTAGCAATTCAGTTTGTACGGCGGATAGAAGATAAAACGTAAAAATCGACGCCTTTACTGCGTCATAAACATTTCCAAACTTTCTACTTACAGTGCATTAGTCGCCATTCATATTGGGTTATATTGGACTTCATCGCGATTAATATTGGAGTAATATTGGATTAATACTGGATTAATATTGAATTAAGATTGTATTAATATTGGACAATAACTGGAACAATATTGGACTATAGTTGGAATAATATTGGACTATAATTTGAATAATATTGGAATAGTATTGAAATAATATTGGATTAATGTTGTAGTAATATTGGACTAAAATTGGAATAATATTGGAATAGTATTGGATTAATATTGGATTAATATTGTACTAATATTGTATTAATATTGGACTAAAATTCGAATAATATTGGAATAATATTGGATTAATAGTGGGTTAGGATTGGACTAAAATTGGAATTATATTGGAATAGTATTAGAGTAATATTGGATAAATATTGGAACAATATTGTTTTATTATTAGACTGAAATTGGAATAATAATGGAATAGTATTGGATTAATATTAGATTAATATTGTATTAATATTGGACTAAATTTGGAATAATATTGGAATAGTATTGGAATAATATTGGATAAATCATTAGATAATTGCCGTAACATTTATAAAATTCATCCGAATGAGATGAAACAAAAACGATTTTAAAGCTTAAGATTTCTATTTCCGTCGACATACAACTACTTTCACAGGGTCGGCTGTTCAATTTAGGGTTTTGCTATCCTAATTACAAACAATTTTTTTACGTTTTTCATTTCTATGTATATATACTATCGAAAAATTTAATATTGTGCTTGAATACATGTATTATAAATAATTTATCGTAAATAATGTTTCTTGCAACAGAATGTATAAACTGTAAAAAAAAACGTGAATTTATCACCCGCTTTTTCACTCATGTATGTTGAGTTCCTGCAATGTAAGACTCTTGTTCAAAGGCAATATCTTTTGCAGACTGGAGAATCATCTGGAAGAAAAGTTGTGACGAGAAATCATTTGTGGAATATAATGAAAAGTTATGAAGAGAAAAAAATGAGCGAAAAAATTAGAATATCAGGAACATTATTTGTCGAGTAAAAGTGACTGTTTCGAAATAGAGGGTGTATCATTTAAACACAGCATTTCATACATAAAATCAGAATTTAAACATAGATGGGTATCCGCAAAATACAGGAATGATCTTTTCGAAGAGCAAAATAAAAACTGGCTTCAAGAAATATTTGAAATACCCATGGCATCATCTTGATGTGGGCGATGATCTAAACCTTTTAGTGAATTATGCGACCGAAGCAAGAGAAGAAAAACCGAAGAAGTACGAAGAAACACAAGTGTGGAGGAATTAGCATTTGCTGCGAAGACGAAGCTAAGATCATCTGGTCAAGTGGATGCTTCCATAGTATTGGAAGAAGTAACAAAAAATGCAACATATACAAAATAGTTCAGAAAACTTAGAACCACAATCGAAGAACGAAGAGGAAGGATGCAGCCGTTAATTTTAAACGCTTTACGCATATTAGTGGAAGCAAATTTATCGACGGAGAATTTTCAGATAGTCCGCACAATGAATAAGAATCTTTTCCCACCATACTCCATACTCCAGAAAGCGAAAAACTATTGCTATCCCATTCCAGGAGCATACAATATACCTGATCCTTGTGCAGAAGTTACAAGAACTGTTAGACCACACAACCGTCCGATTGCTATTATACCTAGAAGATGTGTTGAAAAAATCTGGAAATGGAACGCGAGTTTTGAATGAATTAGTGAGTGGGGTTGTAATGGATCCAAGCGAGCGGAATACAAACAAAAGTTTCAGAATATTAATGACTCAGATTGTCACATATTTCAAAGTTCGCTTCTTCCTCTGCAGTTAATTTCCTCAGAAAACGGAAAAATCATTTGGGATAATCGGATACCATCGTCTCCTAGGTATTGTAGGCCCATTAGAATGAGATTCGTCAAGGAAAGTACTCAGGTCATACAGGAAGAAATGCAATACATAGACGAACAAATGAAAAGTCTAACAGAAACAAAAGTCGAAGGAAATCGATCTATAACGGTGAGGCATACCCTGTTGGTTACGATGATCGATGGGAAGAAATGTAATTTAGCGACAAACCCATTATCACGATGAAATGCTATGCGTGTGGATTAACCTGCAAAGATTTCAGCAATTTGCAGAAGACAGATGAGATTAATGAATCTTCACTAAAGTTTGGTTTGTCTATATTACACGCCAAGATAAAAGTCTTAGAAAATTTGCTGCACTTGGCGTATAAATTGCCAAATCAGAAATGACAAAGAAGATCGAAGACAGAGAAATTTGTAGTCGCGGAAAGGAAGAAAATAGTTCAACAGCAATTTAAATGTCAAATTGTAGGTATTACCGTTGACAAACCGAAAGCTGGCTTACAATTAGGCAATACCAATGACGGAAACACCAGTCGAAGATTTTTTCCAAATTATAAATTATCTTCCACGATAACTGGGATTAACGAAGAATCAATACATAGACTTACTGTAATACTTGAAATAGTATCTGGCGGCTACAAAATAGACATTATATCCCTGGTATCCTGTGTCGCTTACCCCGCACAAATTATTAATTCACGGGCCACTCATTGTGAGAAATGCAATTTTGCCCATTGGAAAATTAACAAAAGAACCATCCGAGGCGAGGAATAAACACTTTCGTCGTTACAGAGAAAATCTGGCAATGACATGAAAATGAAAACCGGAACTCACCCCGCTCTATAACAAAATTATTAACAAATGTATAGAATCATAAACAAATTTACTAAATCGATTATTATTCTGAAATACTAATAAAAGCAGAAAATGTTTAAAAGTGTAGCATAAACATACCTAAAAAAATTCTGTAAGACAACAATTTATGCAATTTATGTGAAATTTTAAAAGTTATTGATAAGTTAATGTCCCGCCAGAAATCGCATTTCATGAAAACTCTAACATTCTAAAGGATCACAGTGCTTAATGAACATATGAATGAGAAAAAGAAAGTTAATACATTATTCCTCAGACATTCACCAAATGCAAGAAATAAAACTTTTACAATTTAGGTAAAATTTTAAAAATCTACTTTTGTCCGACTTTTCGATGCAAATAGCCCACTGTGCGCCGTCTAGCCTGGGGTGGGGGTAACACCCAGGTTGGATACCGGTGAGTCCCTTCGATAAGGGCGACGTTAAAATTTTAGCATCATTTATGGCGCGGGCCTATCCAGTATCATTTTTTATTAGAGTCTCTTGGTGACAGTAGGGGTTGACCACTTCACCAGCCGCTTCTCTGTTCCGCCACCCGTAACTAGCGATTACGACCGGCGGGGATAGTAGCCCCACTGCGGTGGGGCTCCCATCATGGGCGAACCGTCGTAAGAATACACAATTAACATTATTATGGATAATAGTAACGAAAAAAGTCAAATGACAGAACAGGGAAAGAAACAGCGGTCCGCTGCTGTCCCGGTGGACGACGGGTTCGACCCGTTCGCACCGAGGCGCAATTTAGCGCGCAGCCCGCCTGCGAGAGCATTTGGCGAAGACGAATGGCCGGCACTTAGCCCAATGGCGAGTGCTGGAACTATTCCAGCCCTAAATAGGTGTGCAAGGAACAGCGGCACCGGCACGGTGACCGAGGACGGCAGGTCGACGTCAGCGCGGCTTCACGTCGACAAAAATAATGAAGGGCCCACGAATTCAACCTCGTGGAGAGCTCAAAATGGGGCAGCTGACGCCGTGATCGAGCGTCAGCAGAAGCTTATGGAGAACGCTTTGTCCATTATGCGATAAGCAATGGGCAAGCAAAAGAACATAAGCATCGGTGTAAAGAATGGAGTAGAAATCATATCCGCGGCAACGGAGGCCATACGAGAAGCCTCCACCAATTGGTATGGCGTTTTGAGGCAGATGCTGCCGACCGTCGAATCGAACGCCTCTGGAACACCTATCCCCTCGGCTGATGCAAGTGCCCAAGGGCGTCTTACCGAGTCCCTTGGAGAAGGAGGAGGAAAAAAGGAGGAAGAAGGCGGCGACGACCTGCGAGCAGGAAACGAAAGAATCCTGGTCGACGGTCGTTAAGAAAAGTAGCAGAACAAACTGTGACTAGAATTACGTCGGTGTACTTGCCATTAGGCTTCACGCAGACGGCCAGGACTGGCGCCCCATTGAGATACGCCCAATGAACACATAGGGAACGTACGCCTGAAGACGTAGCTACAACCTACTACCTATGCGTTGAAGAGCCGGGAGGACTCAGACACCACGTTGCAGGTCGAACGGGACCCCTTTCCTAGGTCCTACCTTTTCTGGAGAGTCGTACCCGTGGAGTTTTTGACGCTGCACTCCCGCCGACGTCTCTTGGGCCTCCGCTAGAGGACATCTTGGCCAGCATTTGGCTTTCAACTGCTGCCCCCGCAAATCCAGCTCCAAACCTCCAGGCCAGGGGAGCATCACACGATGACTCAACCGCTGGGGCTAGCCTGGAACCCGCGGTACCAGTATGTCAACTGGTGGGACATGTTTCGCGCACGTAACGCTACCGGTCTAGGGACCTGCCTTCCAGTGCACCGGTCGGACAGTTCGGGATAGGCCCGCGGGGTCAACACGCCCCGAAGGGAGCGATTGGAATCAGCCACCTGGGCCTTTGCACCAGTCCCCCTCCTCTGCGGGGAAGAAAAGGAGCAGTGGCAAAGAAAGGAAAGAATGCCCCAAAGGATGCGAAACAGACGAACGCGCTAGCGGGAGAGAACCCTCGGTTCCTGCAGTCGGCCAAGCCGGCGTTGTTCGCGGACTCGTCCCCAAGGTGAAGGCGGAGATCCTCGACCTCGACTCCTTCACCACGAAGGAGGTGGTGGAGGAGGACGTGGGCCGCTGCCTTGACGAAAAGGCCAGGGCTGAAGTGGGGGTAACTGTCTTTGCTCCGAACGCCCGCGAACAGAAGAGGGCAGTCGTAGAGCTGGCGGAATCGGCCGGCCGCAAGCAGATGAAAGAGGGCCGAGTTAAAATCGGCTGGATTAACTGTCGGGTCAGGCGTTGGACCGACGTGCTGCGGTGCTTCCGCTGCAACGGGTATAGGCACTCACGCCGCGAGTGCAAGTCCCTGGAGCGGTCCAACGCCGGCCAAAAATGCGGGCAGGAGGAGCACATGACGACAGTCTTTACAGCGCGGCCTCGTTGCCCACTCTGCGAGGAACGCCAATGCGAACACTTCGGCTATGTTGCGGGTTCTGGAGCCTGCAAGACATTCAGGGAGGCCCTGTCCTCCAAAAAAAGAGCCCAAGAAATGGCTCCGAACGTCATCCAGGGCAACCTGAACAGGTTCCGATTCGGAACGACGTGGGTAAGAGAGACAGTTTTTAGTGGATATACCCTAGGTACACCTTCCCTAAGGGAGTCCCGCAGTACCACCCAGGAGTTAGTTCCGGCTGGTCTGCCTAAAGCATTTTCCTTCTGTCCCAAAGAAAAAAAAATAATATTGTATTAATATTGGACTAAAATTGGAATAATATTGGAATAGTATTGGAATAATATTGGACTAATATTCGATTAATATTGGACTAATATTGTTTTAATATTAAACTAATTGTTCCGTCCTTAAGACGGATTTTTAAGTTCAATAGATATATTGACATTCGGAAACTAACAGGATTATCCCATCCTCGATAATCGTATTAGCTTATTGCTATAAGCTCGAATATCACTTCCTTTCAAATATAAGGACAATACACGCTGTCGACGACGCGAACTATAAGCACCTCATTAAGGTCTTGTTCCGTGTTTGTCGACATACAGCTGTAAAGTCATTTCCTTGCTTTTCTGGACAATGAGGCATCGTGCACCTCAATTCCAGCTTACCTGCCCAACATCGGGCCCTCGCATCCCCTTCTCCGCGCACCCCTTCTACCTACGCATCATCGCGCTTTCCCACTCCTACACTCGTGGGGGGCTGGTTCCAATTTTTGACCAGCCAATCATGAAATCCCTAAAAATTTCCATTTCCAATTTCCTTCAACCAATCACCTTCCACCTTGGGTTTCCGAACAGTATAAATATTAGAGTCACGCGCATTTCAAATAGATTCCATACAAGATTCCATACACGATTCCATATACAATCAGTATATAGTGCAAATCCTACCAACCTTCAGGCAACTTCCAAAGGATCGATTCGACCCAACTAGCTGGCCCTCGAAACTGCGGAGTAGTGGAACACTTCGAACTATACATTTCAATACCGATCAATGGAAACGTTCATCGGTCACACTACATGTACAATCTTCATTTATAGTATAAAGACATTGTAAATACTGTAAATACATCAGCTTCAATATCAACTAGTTGTACACCATTAATTTGCAGTGCAACGTACCCCAACATCGTCGCGTCGCGTAATCGGCCTTACAACCCGAGAGATTCGTTCAGAATCACGTTGTGCGGTACATAACACTAATATTGTACTAATATTAGTCTAAAATTGGAATAATATTCGAATAGTAGTATTGGAACAATATTGGAATAGTATTGGAATAATACTGAAACAAAAATGTATTAATATTCAATTAATATTGTACTAATATTGTATTAATATTGAAGTAAAATTGGAATAATATTGGCCTCGTACAGGTGAGTAGGTTGTGCGCCGCACGAGGGCGTTTCATCCAAAGGGCGCGATGTCGCCATGATAAGGGGCGCCATGTCGCCCTCCCCCACGCCCTCGCCGCGACCCATCTTCGTTCTGCACACAGGCGACTCTTACCCACGCGGCGGCCCTGAATATTGGAATAGTATTGGAATAATATTGGATCAATATTGAATTAATATTGTATTCAAATTCATTGAATTGTATTAAGTGCATAAAAATCGTCAGTCTACTATTTGCATTTAAAGTTATATTTAAAAACACCGGAAACTTGTCTCAATCACCGTCCAAATTTGGGGTAGATGTCCTAATTACTGCCACTTTTATCTTATCGCTTTAAGCAACTTCATTGAATTATTTTAGAAGTTATTTAACAGCTAATAATCGTTCCGATTTCGAGCACAACATAAGTTAACGTCTCTTTTATTTACGATGATTTTTCTTTATACTAAATACGATGTATTAATTACTAGTTCATTGAAAATATACATGAAAGTCCAATGTCCCTATTACTGTCATTTAAAAATATGTCACTTAAATGGGGATAATCCTTGCATATATTAGCAATTCAGTTTGTACGACGGATAAACGATAAATCGTAACAATCATCGGCTTTATTGCATCACAAAAATTTCCATACTTTCTACTTACGGTACATTAGTCACGTTTTTATGCTCAAACGATACAATTCACCTGCTAATATTTATTTTTCAATGTTAAAATGAAACACATATGCAACGTCCATCTGTGTCGTTACAAAAAAGTCAAGTGCAAATTTAGTGTTGAAATTTTTTTAGTCTTCATTCTTCATACGTTCGTTCGCTATTAAATAAAATAATTCGAGTGACAATATATAGGGACACTGACAGTAATTGGAACATCTACCCTAGGTTGCGCGCGCATTCAACAAATGCCGCTTCGTCATTATTTCACCGTTCGAATAAATTGCTCAACTTTTACGCATTTTTCGTAGTCAAGGTCATGTGAAAGTAACAGTGTTGTATATTGTTGAATGTGGCTTGAAATCAACCATTATGCGATAATGGTAAAAATAGATCCTCCTATGTAAGAAAATGTCTCCTTGAAATCTCCAACAATATGACCTTGAAAGTATGATGTTTCTTATCAGGATATTTACCGCTCTGAATCACCCAATGCTTTCCTCTGACATTTTTCTTTCTATTATAAAAATCAAGTGAGATATTTCAGATATTATACTCCCGATTCACTTCCTGAATTTCCAGTTATCGAGCTCCCACTGTTTCACTTATGTCTATTACTAACAGTAAATTAGTGGTTGACTGAAATTAGGAATTAAGAAAAAGCCAGATGAGGAAGAAAAATTCATTCGCAAATTTATCAAAAAGAGAAAAAAAAACAATGTTTAAAGTGTTGCAACTTTTATTAACAATAGTTTCCTTAACACAGCTACTCGCACTAACTCGCGCTACTCTCACATTTGAAAAAAGGTGTTTCGCATCATTTCATTTTCATTTCACTTTCAAAAGAGTCTCATCATTCCTTCGTTCCCGTTAATTAAGTAATTCAGTTTAGAATTCCCTTGTTCCCTAAAAAAAATCGATCGCTAAACTTTATTTGAAATTGCATCGTGAAATACGACAATTTGTGTGTGTATGTGTGTGTGTGTGTAACAACAGTTTTATCATTTAGTCGAAATTACGCTGTGCCGTTGTTCGTCAGTTTCGGAGCAATACATGAAATACTGGATACAGACTCTCCACGATGATTGTACACGAGATGTGCACGATTCATGCACAACTTTTATTCCCCTTATTAATGAGATTTCTCTTAATTGCACGACGCTCGGCCACCGAATAGCGTAATCTGATCCGGGATCGAATATCCGTGTGAGACAACGTAAATGTTACACCGCAAATTCTTTATTTTCGATTCTTTTCTTATACAAATTTGCTTAACATATTCGTGAGAGTTTTCCGATCGAAATAAGACGAAACTCGGTACAATTTGGATTATATTTACTTCTATAATAAATTCGTAACTTACATATATATAATATAAGCAAATATAATGTAAATTATACCGTGTTTAGTCTCGTTTTATTTAGAAATACTTTACAAATATGGCGGTGTAAAAGTTTTGATAACGAGAAATCGAGAATAAGAAAATTTTGCGATCGCATTAACGATGTGTCGTTCTTGCAAAAGCGATATAGATCTTCAAAGGAAGCCGCGGTCCTCGCTTCACTCATTCGACTCGCTCCACTTTCAGTTTCTCCTTCTTTTTCACTTCCCGTCTCTTTCTACGATCGACTCGTTCGACGAAGTGCAAAGAACATAGGACTTCCACAAAGATTGCATACGTTCAGTCCCGAGTGGTGTGCACGTATCATGGGAAGTCTGTTGTCTTATCCATCTATAGAAAATATAGAATAATAATAGAATAAATATAGAAATATAGGTACAAAAACGCTTGAATGCTTTTATGCGTTTCAAAATATGTTTCGTCGATATAACGAGAATATCTTAATATACATTTTTTCGAGAAAATCGCTAAAATTATGTAATTGCGAAAAAGCGACTTAATCATTAAGGAAGTTTATTTAGTTAGTTTATTTTAGTGGAACAAAGTGAGAATCGGATTATTGTGATCATTTTTTTTCATTTGTAATCTTCCACAAGAACAGAATAATAATAGTATTATTGTTGGCAACCGTGTAAATATGTCATGCATGCGTCGTTGGGGCATGACAGTTGTGAACATCGTGGTGTATCATTAATAAAAGGTTAATTATTCATTTTACTCAAGTGTGATTTTCGCGTGTGTAAATGTCTCAATATCGATAAGGCCAACAATTATTCATAATAGGCGGAGAATAAATAACGTTCATTATCGAAGTGATTTGATTGGAAACAGAGTTGCTTGAGAAAAAACAGAGATTGCGAATCTTTGTGTTACTCGTAGCATAGGATAGATGTATACACCAATTATTGCCACTTTAAGGTTCGCGCGTTACTTTATTTAACTATTTTAGAAATTGTATACCCTAAAAATCGTACCAATTTGGGGCATAATATTGTTCAACATTTCTTTTATTTATGAACATTTTTTTTATATATTCAATATAATAAATTCATTTCTAATTAATTGGAAATGTACAACAAAGTCCAATGTTCTTCGTACTGTCACTTGAAAACTTTTCATTTAAATGGATACAATTTTTACGTATATTATCACGTCAGTTTGTGTAACAGATGTAAGATGCTTACTGAATCATGACACGTTCCATACTTTATGATTTTATTGGTCACGTTTTAATGTTCAACAGTACCTTTACCTCGTAATATTTCTTTTTAAATATCGATTGTAAACGAATATACAATGTCTATGTGTTGTTGTGTAAACCGAAGTCCAAACTTAGTATAAAAATTTGTCTACTTACGATTATTCGTACATTCCTTTGCTATTAAATAAAATAATTCAAGTATCGGTTAAAGGAACAGTAACAGTAATTGGCACATCTACCCTATTTGTCATATAAATTAGTGAAAAACGACAGATTTCAATAGAAGAATATAGGAAATATTTCAAGTAAAGTCGAGGTTAGAAATTGCAATCGACTGTTCGAATAATTTATATATTGCATCGCGTTAAGCAGTCCTTATTTTAATTTAACTAGCTTTAACCATTCGATGTAGGCGCATTTCTTTATTTTTGGCGATGAACAAACGAACTTTAGACGCTTTTCCTTTAATTTTGGCGGAAGAAATGCGATGTTGCACGAAGATTCGCGATATATTAGTGAATTGTAGGTGGTAAATAATAGGCGACGCACGAGTTGCGTCGCCCATAAATCGTTTAGTGCAAATTTAGACCCATTTCTTTGGTTTTGTCGATGAATAAACGAAATTTAAACGCACTTCTTTCATTTTGGCGAATGAAATGCGAAGTTGCACGAAGATTCGCGATCTATTAGTGAGGCATATCTGGCGAATAATGCACGACGCACATGTTGCGGCGTCCACAATTCGTTAAGTGCGAATTAAGAAGCACTTTTTTATAAATAGATAAAAATACAATAGATTATTTTTCGAAATAGCTCTGATGTAATTCAAAAATTTCTCGAAACGTTCCGGTCTGATTTGAATCACATTTTACTATCATATTTCCAATACCATTAAAATAAATTTACATTCGATATTATTTCTATTATTAGAAAGGAACAGATTATAAGGAATTGTGAAACCGGAGGCCCGTTCAAACTCGCAACAGGTGCACTATGCTAATAAATAAAATAATAAAATTATTTCTATTATTTATGCTTGAAAAAAAGAACAGTTTTTAGGATTCGGTTGACACAAAGTCGAATCTAGTTTGCAAATCGGCGAATGTGATTTGCAATAGGCTGAATTTCATTTGTAAAAAAATTCTGACAAAACTAGTTACACTCCTTAACGCTACAAACATTTGCGGCGTTTGCATGTTTGTATATGACTCTGTCTGTGTGTGTGTGTGCTTACATTTTACTGCAAATTATGATAAATCGTATTCTTAACCCTCGACACAGTATACTCTACCTATTCTGGTTACATACTGTTAACCTATAATAAAAAATTTTAAACCTGCGATCAGTAGGAAGTTGTAATCGCGCGGAATATTTGTGCAGAGGCGAAACTCCGCCCACTTCCATAAGGCGGTAGTCCCCAATAGCGGCCGGGCATGTCAGAGAGTTGACTTTACCGGCAAAATGAGCAAAAAATATGGGTTTGCGGGGTTCGACTTTTCGTCCTCATATAAGAGTATTTTGGGTCGAAATACGGCTCATTCGAAAGAGGAAGCTTCAATGCAGTGCGCTCTGGTCGTCATTTGATCCGATTATGTTGATGCTCAATAATATGAGCGTGGAAATTTGGAGCAAAAATTTACAGCTTGACAGTCGCCGAATCTAAGCAATTTTCGTATACAAAGAGAATGTTCTCAATGAAATGAGGACCAGAGCGCACTGCGTTGAAGCCTCCCCTTTCAAATGAGCTATCGTTCGACGCAAAATCTTCTTATATAAGAACGAAAAGTCGAACCCCGCAATAGCATGCTATCCCGTGTGATTTCGCCATATTGATGATGATACACAGCAAAAACGTGTAAACTTTAGTTCGGCTGTTCTCCGCGAGGAGGCACCTAATCGGAAAGACCCAATGAGAGTTGGCGCGAGTGTAGCAGCAGCTCGCTGTACTATGGCACATTTGAAGCCTGTCTATACGTGTGTCGTCACGCTTTTCGCCACTGCAATAGCTCGCACCTCGTTTTGTTTTGAGCTCGGCAAGTGGCACCGCGATATATGTTTATGCACAGAAAAGCGAAACGAACAGCACTGTCTTGTAGCCGTAACGCGTCCCCCGCACACTTATAGACAGAGTACACTGTAGTTGTACAATCATTTTTTTTACATTTTGAAAAGTGATATATGGGAATATATGCTGCAGAATGTTTTCGAATTTTTTTGCTGCAAAACTTAGGTGTACAAAATGAAAAACCCTAAAAAAATCTGAAAAATGCAGATACCGTAGTGAAGTTGTAAGAGCACTACTTTTATATTTTTACGATAACAACGTATTATTATATCTATTGTCCCCAATATCTTTCAGATTTTTTGGAATTGTGCGATGTAGTAAAAAATTAAAAATCAATTTTGTCGAGGTATTTCGCGCAAAAAAGCAATCCTTACTGTAAATTTTTATGTTTTCCATGCAGTGAGTAACGTACGTGATTTTTAATTGTTCTGCATGTGGAAGAATATTATATAGTTAACAAAAATAACAGATTCAGTCAACTGACACTATTGAACACAAGTATATCTTAAAATAGGAAGAACAATTTCAGTGAATAGATTGGCAGAGTGGTTATGGGGTCTGACTATGAATCCCATAATAATTACTTTGGTCGTTAGTTCGCTCCGCGCACAAATTAGTCTTTCTTTTTGTATATTTTTTTTTTTTTTGATCCATAACTACACGACAATTCAGTTTCCATCCATAGATTTACTATTGATATGATTTGTTAATTATAGAAACATTTAGCTTCTCTGGCACCTAATAAATAAAAGAAATCTATTTCAATAGTACTTATCGTTAATAAATATGGTTAGAATGAAGTAAATGTGCGTGGTGTCATTTCATGCATTTATTTGATCTAGGAAATACTAAGTAATACTCGTAAGTAGAAGAATTCGTGGCTAGACAGATAATCGCATAAAACGTGCCCCGAAATTATCTATGCGTATACTTCAGAGTAAAATATTCTTAAAATTATTTTAACATGTTTTGAAATTATTGCCACTTATTGGCATATTGTATAGTTACGAATAACTGAATAACATACTTATGACGAAAATGTTAAGTATGGGTTTCCAGTCTGAACCCGTAGTGACTCTGCCAATCCAATCATTAAAATTATCTTTCCAACTTCAAAATATAAATATATGAAATAGTTTCAGTTAACTGAATTTACAGCTTCTATTTACAATATACTCGCGATCATCCAGCCCCGTTTGAACCGGCCACCGTTTTATCCGGCCACATTTTTGTTGATATGAAATATTCTGTAATTATTCACTTTCTTGCGTAATTATTGTCACATGTAATTGTAATTATTTAAATAATCATCCTCATACTCTTTTTCCATTCGTACTAAATCTCTGAGTACAGTATTCTGCACTTCTTAGAATATAGATAGAGATGAGAAAGTGAGTCACGCAAAAGGAAAGATTGCACTTGTAAGTTCGACGAAGTATGTTGAACACGAAGAAGATTCATCAGCAATTGACATATCATTTTTGAGAAAGTGGCGTGACATCACATTAACGAACGAAACGAAATAAAAGAAACAGAAAAGATTACGAACTTTTTTGTGAAAAATGACATTAAACAAATAATACATACATATTATGTAGCATTATATTATATTGAGATGGTGTGATTATATATACATGTACCGTATATACATACGTGTGTATAAATATTAAACATTCTAAATATATTTAAAATTAATTTTTTGGTGTAAACGTAACAATGTATAAAACATGCTGCCAGATTAACTGGCCATTTGTTTATGCGGCCGAGGTCTGGTCCCGCAGGGGCCGGATAATCGAGAGTCTTCTGTATATATTGTTCTTCCGAAAGTAGAAATATTAAAAATCATGTAACGCAGTCACTGCAAAAAGAACGATATAAAAATTTAAAGTGAAGATGGCTTTTTCGCGCGAAATATCTCAAAAGGATTGGTTTTTTATTTTCATAACTACAGTTCAATTTTCCACAAAATCTAAAACAAATGAGGATAATAGCTATAATAATATGTTGTTACCATGAAAGTATAAAAACAGTACTTTTACAGCTTCACAACGAAATCTGCATTTTTCATATTAGTGTAGAGTTTTCCATATGTTATACCTAAGTTTTGCAGCAAAAAAATCCGAAAACATTCTCCAATATGTTACCATACATATTACTTTTCAAAATGTAAAAAGAAATGATGATGCAACTACATTGAACTCCACCTATGCGTGTGTCGTGGACGCGCTGAGTTGCGTTGCGTCTAAAAGGCATCGCTGCTTGTTTTGCTTCTCCATAAACATATCGCGGTGCCGCTTGCCGAGCGCAAAGCAAAACGCGCGGTCATCTTTCACAGGGGGAAAGCGTCGGGGACACATGTATAGACAGAGTTGACTGAAGTAGTAGATCGAGCTACTGCTGCAGTCGCAAGTCAACACTCATTTAGTCTTTATAATTAAGCGCCCCTTGTGCATAACAGCTGAACTAAACTTGAAACGAATTTTGCTCTGTTTTATCGTCAATACGGCGAATTCAGCCGAGAAAACATGCCTTTACGCGATACAACTTTTCGTCCTTATATGAGAAGCTTTTGAGTCGAACGACAGTTCATTCGAAAGGGGAGATTTCAACTCAACGTGGTCAGGTATTCATTTCATGCAGATCATTCTCTCCGTATCAGAAAAGTGCTTAGATTCGACGGCTGCCGAGCTGTCATTTTTTTTCTCCGCTTTACAACGCTCATATTACTACATATCAACATAATTTGACCACAAGACTACCTGACCACGTTGCGTTGAAGCCTCCTTTTTTGAATGAGCCCTATTTCGATCCAAAATTCTCTCATATGAGGACGAAAAGTTGTATCAGGCAAACCCATATTTTTGGCCCATTTTGTCGGTAAAGTCTACTCTCTGCCATGCCTGTGACTACCCCCTTATGGGACTCGTGTCACAGACGAGGTATAGAATAGACCACCCATCTAATGGGACTTCGTGTCACATGCTCTGAAATACCGACCACGACAAAAATCCCGAGTGTTTCATACGCCCTCTGCGTTTTAATGCGGTGAGTATAAGAAATATCTGTGGAAATGTCGCTGACGACGATAAAGTCAACAGACTCAAGTAGATCGTTCTCTTTCGCGTCACGAAGAAATCTGTTTGACCACTGTTAAATAGAGCAGTGTGTTAGAGAACTCCACTGCTCGTTAACGTAGGTTCGGATATTGAGGGAGAGGGGTTAAATAATCGTGAGAGAGTTTTTATTGGTTGGCCGACGGTTTCTGGTCGGCCTTTTATTTATAAAAATAAACAAAAACTCAAATATATGTGTATGAAAAACCAAAATAGAAATAGAACTCCGCTATTGCGGAGGTCTTGGCCTCCTAGTTTTCGGTCTTTTCGGTTGCCTGAAACAAAAGAACGACGGTGTAGTTATAAAGAACTACGTAACCGAATGCGTTCTAACACGAGTTCTGTTCGCACACGCCGTGCAACGAAGATCGTGCTGGGCAGGGAACAGAATCTCTCTGCAGAATGCAGGTAGAGGAGTGGACTGTATTATCGACGTTCTTCAAACGAGAACGGAGCCGATCGGAGAGTAACTTACTCCTGGCTTCTAATGCTTACACAGTCGCTTGCCTCGAACGGGTCACCGCTAGTTGAGGTCGTAAATTTCCAAAAGGTTGATTCCGTGAGCGGGGAGAATCACGGCTACTAGGAATAACTAGTCCCGGTGGGCCGATGACGGCAGCTTATCTCAATTGTCCGTTCTTCACACGACGCGAAGTGCGAAGTGTAGAGAATCAGAAGTGTGGCACGAAGCACTAAATGTGTTCGAATACCCCTTGTAAACTCCTGATCTCTTAGGCACTACCAACACGTGGAGGCCGAAGAACTTTGCGCGGGCGTGTAACTCAACGTTCTTCAAACGAGACGTGGTTACAGCACACTTCCAACTGAGTACGTTTCCGAATAAGGAAACTTTCTCACGTTGGCGCGGAGTGAGGAGTGCACAGTCAATCGGTGACCCACAGAGAGTGATCTCCGGTGCCCCGATGTCGAATAGCAACTCGACTAGAACTCGAAGCGAATTAGAGAATCCGCTGAGTTTAATTGCAGTTATCGTAGAGACGACTACCGCAAAATGCGTACTGCAGTCGGCGATCTCGTACGGTAACTTCGTACTACTATCAAGCCGATGGAAGAGCAGATCGCAAGGAGAGGCAAAGGATTCTGAATTCGACACTTCGGGAGTCAAGCGTTACCACTTTATTCTCACCGAAGGGGAGCTGTCAAATTCGATGCGCGCACAGCGAGTTACTCTGTGCGACTGGTGCTCGTAGACTCGCTCAGCTGTTCGCGGCGCTGTCACAGCGCTAATCTACTATCCTTATTCGTCTAACTCTTCTTCCCCCTCTCTAATGCTCTCGCGTCCGGCGCGTTTCAAATTGACTTTTCAAATCGGCGGAGGCCCAACCGACTCCGCAGATACACGTTAACAAATCGCAACAATACCGTAAATAAACAAGGTCGTTGTCGCGGTATTTGTTCGATCCGTATACGAGCTAAAACTATAATTAGACACGTACACCAACCGAACTCGTGTTTCGCGACCGTTAAATAATTTCGGGAAAACATAACGTCTTTTAACAACCACTATACACGGTGTCTCATTTAAATAAATCTATTCAAAAATGTTGTAAACCGCGAATGATGTCAAAAACTGTTTCAGACAAATATCGAATAGTTTCAAGGAGTACACAATTTAATAACAGTGATTTATTCCACGTAGATACGAACAAAAAAAATTGTGGAGATTATATTCACACTCTGTGCGTATAAAACAAATATAACTATGATTTATCTTCTTACATTTTGTAATACTTCACAGTAATGTTATCAATACATAGATAAAATTTCTCTTGTAAAAGATAAGCAAAAATCCGAGCTCACTTAATTAATTTTAATTTATTTGCACGTCTGGAATGTATTTTTATAATGTAGCTACCAACTTACAAAATTAATTACGTTACTGTAATGTCATAATTATATGCTCGGAACCATTATTGCAGAAGAAAGCTCAAACTTCTGATAAATTTCTAGAAGCATATAATAAAAAATATAAAGCCATGAAATTAAAATATAAATAGTTTCAAATGTAATTCTTATAACTCTTATTTATTATGCTTCTAAGACCATTGTGTTAAAAACATAAAAATATCACTTGAAAATTTGTTTAAGACTCATCTACCAGAATATATTATCTAAGTTATGCCTCAATGCAAGGCTCAGTCTTCAACATCTAGGAAAAAGTAAGCAGAGGTATAATTATTCCACGAAGTACTTACGCAGTTTTGATAAGCGCGGTTTTTTGTGATCTTTGTAGTCAGCGGGACTGTGAAGAATCACAAAAATTACAATATGCTTTCGTGAAATATAAATAACATATGTACACAATATATAATAAATTCACTACAAATTTTTATGCGTTTATAGGAACTTTAAATGTTTGAAAGATTGGAGAATACGTGTAATATGCAAAAATATATAAAATATTCAAAGCGCAGTACATTTTATAATATTTAAAAGATGAAGGAAATTCTATTTAGGCTACACCTGGGTATATATTTATATTAGGATTGCCTATTGGATTTTTATGAAATTGAAATATGTTGTAAAATTCAACATTTTGAGTAACTTTTCCCGATTTGTGCTTATGATCGGCATTAAAGGATAGATCCTCGAGTTCTGGGAATTTTTTAATAACATTATTATTTCCTTAACATACATATGTTAGCAAGTATATAAAATGCAACACATATTTAACATTTCTAAACAATAGTATGCGGTTCCACAGTGAGTGAGGCGGTATATCCTAATAATCGGAAGCTTATGTGTCACGAAATAGTAGTGGTTCTAACTTAGAAGTTTAGAAATATTAGCAAAAATATATTAGTATAATTGCATTGTATTCTGCCCATACGTACAATAGCAATGAATGCATCACAAATAATGCAGTCGCATCGTGCCACAAACGGAATGCCGCTTGGCCACGAGATGAAAAATAAGCAATCCAAATCCGCCAGCGAGCGAAGCGGCTAACACGTCGGCAATCTGTGTACGCATTGTGTACATATACATACATGTAAACAGCATGCAATGCAGTTGTACTAATATGTTTTTGTTACTAACTTGGAACCATACAAGAACCCTGTTACTACCATTGTAATTGATATTTATTTTGTAAAGAGGGGATTTCACCGATTTCGATGATTTTTTAATATGTTGTAGAAATCAACACTTTAAACAACTTTTTCCTATACATATAACCGCCGCTCGGTGTTAATTTCCGAGATTTTTTTCGAAGAATGATCGGTACTACTACACTGAATTCTTTCTATAAGTACGCGTCCATGGCAGCGGATGCGTAAACGTTTGAACGTTGGTTGCCCACTGTTTCTTTAAACGCATTGAGGCGGCCCGCAACGGACGCGCATAATGGGAGTGCTTCTGTACCTCTTTCGGGTAGCCGGAATAATAATCCGGCCCGAACCTTACTCAAATCGAATTCCTTTATCTAGTAACTACTTTAATGAAGCTTAGGTTCGGGCCGAAGCCCCTGCGAGAGCAGCCACCTTGTCGTGGTGCAGTGGCTTAAGTAGCCGTGATGACGATTTGAGGCTATACCGGAGGGAGCTTGCTCCCGGTAGGGCCACCCATTCCGGGAAGTCTCAAATCGGAACGGTGAAAACCAAGAGCTGCTCGTGTGTGAATGGTGATGGATGAATGGACTGCGGCTGGGCCATGGAGGATATTCCCAGTAGACTAGCCAAGGGGGGAGTAGTAGCCCCCCGACCGTGGCAGGGCGCGATGTTAGTACCTGACCTCTGCGGGGGAGTATGGGTAAATGTAAGTCCGGGGTAAAACCCGGCAAAGGTCCCGCAAACCCGCATGTTAAACGTGGGAGGACCGCTCACGCCCTGCTGTTAGGAGCCAATGCTGGGGTTGAATCCGTGACACCCGGGCGCAGGTATGTGGGATTACCTGGCCAGTATTTCCCGATACCCCGAGCTGTGGGGGAGATAATACCACAGCAGCGTCTAGCCTGAGGTGGGGGCAATACCCGGGTCGGATACCGGTGCGTCCCCTCGATAGGGGTGACGGAAAACCTTTAGCATCAACTATGGCGCGGGCCTATCCCGTAACCCTTTATAGTAGAGTCACCTAGGTGTTGATAGGGTGTGGCCGCCTGACAAGCCGCTTCTCGGCTTCAACATCCGTAATTAGGGCTTCTTTTTCCCGGGGAAGTAGCCCCACTGCGGTGGGGCTGGCATGATGTCCGAACCGGAAGAATAAACTCATATATACATGGATACGAAACTCAACAAAACACTTAGAAGAGAGGAAGTGAGGAAAACCCTTACAAGAGGAGGTTTAACTATTGGAAGCCCCGAGAACCGCCTGACACAACTGGTGCCCGTGGCAGATAAGGAGTTGTACCTGGCGCGGCTCACTCGGGGTGGGGTGTCTGTCATCACGGCCCCTGGCCGCGATATCGGGTCTGGGTCGGTTTCGGATTCGTCCACCGACTTTGAAGAGGATGCCCCCAGAAGGCAGCCCCAGATAACCCGGGGAAGACAGCTGGAGCTGTACTCCAATACTGCTAATACCGGTCCTGAGGAGCTCAACAAGGACGAATCCACGCCAATGCCCAACCGGAATACTGGGGCGATAGGCGACCAGAGGGGGAGCACAGGGTGCCTCTTTAGTGAGGAAAGTCTCCAAACCCTCTCGGTTGAGGAGATCCTCTGTGGTATCGAGACCCTTTTCCGTGCACTGGCCAAAAAGGCGGGCGCTGACTGCAAAGAGAAGCTGGTTTTCTGCGCTGACACCTTTGCTGCGGCCAAAAATATGACTGTGGGCCGTCCAGTAGATGCTGCTGGGCAGACGGCGAAGAGGAAGGACATCACGCCTCCGGCGAGGGCGACAGCGGATAAAAGGAGGAGAAGGGTTTCTCCAACAACCGTGGAAGAAGAGAGTCATGGTGACTCCACCACGGATAAGGAGATAGCGCAGACTTGGGCTACCGTCACGCGCAAGGGCAAAAAGGGCAGTAAAGAGGTGCCCAAGGTGACAAAGGCAACGGAGCCTGCGACAAAGGCAACGAACATGGCAAAGGCTATTGCCAAAAAGGGAGAAGCTATAGCACTATCGGTGACCGGGGCCACGTTCGCGGAAACAGTGAAGAAAGTGAAGGAGAGTCTGAAGGCTCAGCCGGACGGCCTCCAAAAAATTAGGAGAACGAGGACGGGCGACGTACTCCTCGAATTTGCTCCTAAAGCGGACTCGTCAGCAGTAGCTGAAACCCTTAAAAAGGCTTTAGGTGCGGAGGCTAATACAAGGCGATTGAGGCCTACAGCAGAAATCGAGATTCTGGACGTCGACCCCATGGCTACTAAGGCTGAGGTCATAGAAGCAGTAAAAGCCCTAGCCGGCACCGAGGAATCCCCTGACTGCAGGGTGCTACGTCTTGGCCCTCAGGGCATGCAGGTAGCAGTGGTGACCTGTCCCGCCTTTGCGCTGCCAAAGCTTATAAAGGCAGGGAAAGTGAAAATCGGGTGGATGACTAGCCGCATTAGAGCTGCACTTAACATACCCAGATGCTACTTGTGCCACGGATTTGGCCACCTCGCGGCGCAATGCAAGGATAACCCTCAGGGCACCCTGCTGTGCAGAAAGTGTGGGCAGGTGGGTCATAAAATGGCGGAATGCAGAGCGGTACCGGCCTGTAGGCTTTGTAAGAAGAAGGGGTACGCCAAAATTGACCACCCTGCTGGTTCTTTGGGCTGTAAGAGCTACAAAGATTTCATTGCGTCAAGCAAGACCCCAACGGTTGTGGGTGGAAGCCGTTAAATTCACTCTGTTACAGGTTAACTTAAATCGGGCCTATCTGGCGCATGACCTGCTCCAGGTCACGGCAAGAGAGGCCAACGCAGACGCGGTCTTCATCTCCGAACCGCGATATAACAGGGGCGAATGGATCCCTGACGAGAGTCTTGGAGCCTCACTTTGGCTCACACCCTGGGGCAAATTTGCCGGAACCCGGTCGAAAATCGTGGCATCGGGAAAGGGCTATCTGGCGGTCGCGGTGGATAGATGGCTGCTGGTTAGCTGTTATTTTTCCCCTAATATAGCGGAGGTATCGGTCCAGGAAAAGCTGCGAGATCTTGAGCCCCAAATTCTATCGTGGGGCGGACTCGTGGCCATGGCGGGGGATTTTAATGCCAAATCCCCTGCATGGGGATCCAAGGCATCAAATGCAAGAGGCAACAACCTCTTGGAATGGTGCGGCCAAATGGGACTGATACCTCTGAATAGCGAGGGGAACAATACGCGCGTTCGGCCAGCTGGCAGCTCGAAGATTGATATCCTACTCTGTAGCCCTGCACTTATGAGTGCACTTACTGAGAGTAAAATACTCGATGACGAATCGGGCTCTGACCATAGGTACGTGGTACATGTTTTCGAGCTGGTCGGCTGCCGAGCTGCGGCACCAGCAGCCAAAAAAAGAAGGGTCATCCAGTCGCTCCTAGTAGAGGGTGCTAAGCGGAGGGGGGAGGAAGTTGAGTTACTTGCTGGGGCCTGGTGCGGTTCTGCGCCAGGAGTGGCTAGGGCACATCTTGAGGTCCAACTAGATAAGTTGGCTGAAAAACTAACACAAGAGTGTACCAGACTACGATCCGTCCGGTACAGAAAAGGAGGCGAGAAGCCCCCCAACTATTGGTGGTCTTCGGAAATTGCTCAGCTTCGAAAAGAAGCCCATAAGTGCAGAAGGGCGCTAGGAAGGGCGAGGAAGAAGCAATTGCCGGCCGGTGTCATCGAAGAAACGAGGCAAGCGTACAAATCTGCTAAGAAAGTACTTAACAGGAGAATTATTAAGGCCAAAGAGGAGGCCTGGAAAAACCTCACGGAGCAGGTCCAAAATGACCTCTGGGGGAAGCCCTACAAGGTTGCCATGAAGAGGCTTAGGAGTAAGGGACCTAACTCCGTCATATATAGTTTGGCCGAAACAGAGGAGATTCTTCGCCACCTCTTTGTCCTGGAAAGGGTACCTGGCCACCAGGTTGTACGCAGATCTCACTTTGGAGAAACTCAAGACGAGCTCCCGGAGGTCAGCGCAGACCAAATAGCTAGGGTGCTAACGAAATTAAAGCCAAGGAAGGCCCTCGGCTCTGACGGCTTCGACGTGCGGAGCATTCGAGTGGTGTGCGCGGAGTGCCCACTCCAGGTTAAAAGCTTTTTCGAGCTCCTCATTGGTGTGGGATACTTCCCCTCCTCTTGGAAAAGCGGCCGTCTTGTACTGATACCGAAGGGAGGGGGATCACAGAGCAGCGGGGACGTCCGACCACTGTGCATCCTCTCAAATTGGGCTAAGTTCTACGAATACATAATCCAAGAGCAACTGGAGGTTTTCCTGGGAAAGGATGGCCTTGCCGGCAACCAGTACGGCTTCAGGAAGGGGCGGTCTACGGTAGACGCCCTCACCGAGGTCATCGGAATCTGGGACAAAGCCAAGGCGAACAACAAACATTGCTTGCTTCTGGCTCTAGATGTTAAGAATGCGTTCGGCTCCCTCCGGTGGGATGTAGTTATGGAAAGTGTGGAAAATAGGGACTTCCCTGGGTGGCTCACGAGCGTGCTCGCTAGCTACCTGCACGACCGAGAGGTAGTGATTGAGGCTGAGGGAGAGACCAAAGCCTTCCAGGTATATGCGGGAGTGCCTCAGAGGTCCGTCCTTGGTCCCACTCTGTGGAATATGGCCTACGACGGGCTTCTGAGGCTGCCACTCCCAGACGGAGTACAAATGGTGGGTTATGCCGATGACGTGGCCCTCGTAGTCGTTGCTGCGAGTGTTGATGTGGCAGCATGGAGGGCAGCGGAGGCTGTAACCCAGATCGAAGATTGGCTGCGGAGGGCCGGTCTTCAGCTCGCGGCCCATAAGACGGAGGTGCTGCATCTCACCGGACGGAAGGAACGTAGACCCATTCAAGTAAGAGTCGGAGGCATCGAAACAACCGGGAAAAGCTCCTTGAAGTATCTGGGCGTACTGGTTGCCGGTAATCGCGTTTTTGCTGAGCATATAACAACCCGCTGTGAGAAAGCGATAAAATACGCGGGAGCCTTGATGCGTCTTATGCCCAATTTGGGAGGATGTTCCCTCACAGTGAGGCGGGCGTACTACGCAGTCGTCGAATCGGTGATGCTGTATGCCGCGCCGGCCTGGTTCGAGGCGACCTGCTTTGACCCTCAGGCGAGGAAACTGAGAGCGGCTCAGAAGGTCGCCTTGATCAGGGTGGCGCGTGCGTATCGTACCTTCCCGATTGACGCACTTTGCGTGCTGACTGGAATCCCCCCCCCTCGGCCTTAAGATCGATGAACGGAGGCGGATTTATGAAAGATTAAAAAGATACAAGCTTTCAGAACGCGAAACCAGGAGACGCGCGGCCGGGAAAACCGCCGATGACATAAAGAAAGAGGAGGGGGAGGAGACCATGCGTAGATGGCAAAGTGAGTGGGACCGAACACAGCACGGTCTCTGGACAAAGAGACTGATCCCAAGGATCTCGGAATGGGTGGAGTGAGGCCCATGGCTCCTTGACTTCCACATAACACAATTTCTCACGGGCCATGGGTCCTTCGGTGAATATTTGCATAGGATCGGAAGGGTAGATTCACCGATTTGCCCTCTATGCGATGCTGGAGTGGACACTCCGGAGCACGCACTGCGCGGTTGTATCTTCATCGCCGCCAAGAAAGCAGAAGCAGTAGCGAGAGTCGGTAGCCTTAATTGTGAGGCTCTGATAAGAAAATTGAAAGATGAGCAGGCGAGGCCCATTGTTCTCGACCTCATAAGGCATTGCGTTAAAACACGCATCGAGGAAGAGAACCGCAGACAGGCGGAAGGGAGAGCCCAGAGGGCACCTGTCGCAACCCAACCCGGGTAGACGGAAGATCACAAGATAAAGGAAAGGACCTCTTGCCGCTTTATCTTATTTATTTTATTTTACTATTTATATATTTATATTCTCCTATACTTAATAGTGTTTGGTTTATTTATTTGTTTATTTATTTTTACCCTATCGACAAAATTCTAACCCACACCTTATTTTTTATTGTTCTTTTCTTTTATTCTTGAGCTATTTTATATTATTTTCATTTGATTTTTGGTTTTAACGCGGCGAGACACCGAGAAAAAGTATTATATTTGGTGCGCTCTCACCCGGGAGGCGGGTACCGGGCACGTCCCTCGAAGACAAGTCCGGCAACGGGGAGTTCCGAGGGACGTAACGAGGGATGGCGGAGGGTTTAAAAAAAAAAAAAAAAAAAAAAGGTTCGGGCCGAAGCAATCATTCCGGCCGCCGTAATGCGGCCAGCCACACATTCATTTCTGTTTTAATGATCTTTATTGATATTATCCGAAGTTGTAAACATTTCAGTCATTATTTCGAAAAAGTTTTTTACACATTGTATAATGTTCATTGCTGGCCGCTACGCTGATATGTATAGAAACGGTCGACAATTGCATATCAAACGCTTACGCATACGCTCCCACGGACGCGTACGTATAGACAGAATTCAGTGAAGTAGTACCGATCTCTTCTGAGACAAATTTCGGAAACGAAGGCCGAGCGGCGGTTATATGTATAGGAAAAAGTTGTTCAAAATGTTGATTTTTATAACATACTCGAAAATCATCGAAATCGGTAAGAACCCCCTTTTCTAAATAATTACCTTGTAATTATTCAGGCACATCTTTCGATTAATATCATCCCCACCCCCTCCTCTTTATCCCAATAACTAAATGTTTGAAGAAGTCGCGTTTTCGTTGGCTTTCCATGATCGCGAAATTCGTGAGCTATTTTGGCGAATACGCGAAACGGTGAATCTCGAATTTAAATGAGTCCTTCACGTGTCAAATAGCAACGGAAAAATTAACGATTTTCGACTACAGTTTTTCTAACTGTTTGTGTTGAGACAAACAGTAAACGCGTAACGACGGTTTCCCCTTAAATTCGAAAAAGATCGGTGAAACCGCGTTGGACGCGACAGCATATAGAGAGGGAAAGGTGTCTCCGGCAAAAGGAGACACAATAATAAAATTAAGCGCCGCCAGGCGGCTGAATAAGAATTATCGCTTTCGCGTAATCACAGCCGACGGGGAGCCTGATCAGTTAGCCAAAGTACCTCGAGAAAGTCGGTCACAGCCAGAGCCCTTGCCTCTGTGTTGCCGAAGTCAGCCTTTGGAAAATTCTTCGTGGTTGCTACTAGAGAATATCTCACCATTACCTGAAGCCCAATTAGCTGATAGAGTTCGATAGCATAGCTTCATTCTTAGCTGTCGAAACCTCTCTTAAGGCGATTATTGATAAATAAAAAGACGTGGGCTGAGAAAAAGTCGATACGTGCCGAAACGGCTTTCCGTCGCACGATCATCTCCTCATAGGCACGCTACAAATCAATTCCAAATCCTAATTCGAGCGAATAGCAATCGGATCGGTGGGCTTACCCCGATTCTTTTGTCGATTGTTCCTCGATTTAGAAGCAATCGGAGACCAGCCCCCGTGGCAGGTATCAAGGTTGTCGGTGCACTCGTCGTTAAAACGTCCGATACGTTTTCACGTGCAGTGGCGGTGATCCTGCATACTCCTGTTTTAAGTCCAACGATCGCCTAAGGCGCGTGTGGCAGACAGTGAGTGCCAGGTCACACTCTTCTATCTCTCAGGCAGCGGTACCGTGTGTCGTATATCGACGGTAATAGCGCACCCAAAAGGTTACTGCAATTCCAGTACCTTTTCACAACGTCCTAGGGCACGTCGTGTGAGAGACGAAGCGGTGAGACTCCGAGTTTCAACCACCTCCCGGGACTAGTATTCTAGTAACCATTGGTTTTCCTGCACACGGCACCTCCCGTTTGGAGCCTTACAACCTCCATTAGAGATAGGCCGGTTCGAGGCAATCGACTGTTGCATTCGATACAGGATAAAATTAAATCTGTACGTTTGCACACGACGGTTCCTTGCGATGCGCGGGAATCGTCGTATTAGATTGAACGTGTAGTTCCAAGACTTGAAAATAAGCGGCTGTTGAGGAATCGACGGCCAAAATAAAAACAAAGCGTTCGTTTATTGAACCTCAATTTCCTTTCCCTCGTATCCGAGCCAAGTTTAGTCGTATCAAATAAAAATAAATAGCGATACGATTAAACACTAAACTTTTACCCAGTTTATAACTATGTATGTAATATAAGTCTCAAAATTACGCAAGCCTTCATTACCGTGACACATAAATGTTCCGAACCCCCGGGTATTTCGGGGGGACAACTGTACATTGTATATTGTTTTATTTAATGGCTGGTTCGGACCGCATGGATCATACATGATTCATGAGTGATATGGGTGCCCGATGCATACACATACAATGTTATCTCGCCAAGAGTTTGCGGCCGGGCCTAAGTCCACTGAGGACACAAAACTCAAACCTTGTCTAATTTCTGTCGTCAGAGAGGACAATCAGCGAAAGACAAAGTGAGAATGAGAATCCGAGCATTCGCAGAAGTTTTATAAATGCCCATGTATCGCTGCCCTAATACAATGCAGACTTAAAAGTTTTTAATTTTTTTATCATTCTTTAAGGTAATTTATTTATCATATTAATGCAATTTTTTTTATTAAAATGAAACCGAAAACGATATAATTTGTACCACTTTTACTTAACATTTGTGGAATAATTACGCTGTATTGTAGTTTCTGACAAATTGCAGAAATGGATTGTTTCTAGCAAAGTACATAATTTAATAACATTATGGCATTGGATATGATGTACTTACTTAAAGTATGCAATATATAAGTTTTTCAAAGGCAGCTGATATGTGCAGTACATCGACTACACACTTCACTCCCTGTAGCTTTCTTTTACTCTATACGATATATCTATCCTAGCGATTTACTTCTCTTTGATATCCTACTTCTCTTATCTCCTGTATCAATACAATACTTTCACATTTCAATAGGTAAATGTAATCCGAACTATGTCGTCTTTGGTCTCATTTTAACCAGAAAAGTTTGGCGAATATGTTAAAAGAAAATTTATTAAGAAAAAAGTAAAAAAAAATTTGTTAATCTTGCATTAACGTATCCATACATTGTATCGGGATTTAAACCGCTCGGCTCTGATCAAAGAAGAGCCGAACTTACTTCACTTGCCCTGTAGGCTGGGTAGAGAATAGGCCTACAGTATTCCCTGCTTGTCGTAAGAGGCGACTAAAAGGGAACCGGGAGGGGGGCTCCAGGGACCTGGCCACTTTCAGGCGGCAGGTACGGGTAGCGAACCCGGAGTGCCCGAGCAATCAGACCGTAATCCAGTGGTCACGTTTCGCTGGACCGCGGGGCCTGCCTTAACCGGCCGGCCTGCGAGGATGAAAACCTCTCTAAAAAATCCCTAGCCCCAAGCTGCGGTACGCGGTGAGGAGGGTGCGTCTGGAGTAAGCGCCAGACGTGGCTGATGTGTGCATCAGTCGGTAGCGACCAACCCCGGGGTACCTGGCGACCCCCCGGGAGTATTAGCCTTCCCCGGGTAAGGCGGCTCTGCTCGGGGTGACAACAATTCCGACCCACTCGTGGGACGAATATGGAAACCATAACTAATTTCTCTGAGGATGGAGGTGCAGAGGGGGAGAAGGGCGCTAGGGACGAACCTAGCGTCCTCCTCGACAGCTGCCCGGACCACACGGTCCGGCCCTCGTCGAGGCGATCCAGCGCCGAACGGGGGATTTTCCCGGCCGCGTCTGGAAGCGGGGCGGTGACCGGTCGTCGGACCGCTGCACCGCAAGAGGACCCCATTGTGGGTAGCAGCGCGGAGGACGCTGTCGGTGGGGGGGGGGTCCGCCGAAAGAAACCCCCACCGCCGATATACGTATCGGATTTCGAGGAGTCTGATGACTCCTCCGTCTCTACTTCGCGACCGGCAAGCCGAGCCTCGACCTCTTCGATGGCATCGGTCGGTCCGAAAAAGAGAGGGAGGCCCCCTACCACGGGGGATTACGTCGGCATGGCGGAGGCCGAGCGACGCTATATTGAGGCCTGCGAGGCGGAGGCAGATGCCAGGGAGGTCGAGGCTATCCTCGACTCCAGCATCCCGCCTCGTCAGTCGAAAGGGAGGGGGACTATTCCCCTCCCTGACGAGACCGAGCTGGCACAGGCCTACCGGAGGAGCCCGACAATTGACGTGGCGGCCCGCATCCTGGAGTTCCAGGACGAGGTCACCAAGGTCGCCTCGGTGTCAAAAGGGCTGAAGGGCAATTTGTCCCGAGCCCTACGTGTGGCCGCCATCCATACACGCTCCGCCGTGATGGAGTTGGCCGGCAGGTCCGCTACCGCTGCCAGCATGGAGCTGGAGCGGGAGAATAGGACCCTCTGTAACGAGTTGGCGGTGCTGCGGGCCGAGGTGGCCGCACTCCGCCGAACTCTTGAGGATCGGCGGCGGGCCCCGACGCCGCATCCTCAATCCGGGATGGAAGTCGAGGAGGCTTCCGCCCCTCCAGTGGCCGCGGACGAGGTGTTGATGCCTCCGCCCGGCCCGGTCCCCCGTACTCCACGGGTGATTGCGGCGCAGCGGCCGACGGAGAGCGACCTCCTCCAGCGGTAAGCTCGCTGATCGATGCCAAAATGGCGTCGCTACTCAGCGAGCTACGCCTGGACAAGCCCAAGGGGGCGGCCTCTCCCGCTGTGGGTCCTCCCAAGCGGGAGCGAGGCCGTAAGGGCAAGGCACAAAAGGGGAAGGCGATCGTCGCGCCTGCGACGGCGCCGCCACCCCAGGGAGGTCCTCCCCAGCCGGTATCGAAACCGGCTCGGCCGGCGACGAAGCTGGCTCAGCCGGCGACGAAAGAGGCTCAGCCGCCGCCCGCGCCACCAAAGCCTGCTCCGAAGGAGGAGTGGGCCAAGGTGGTCGGACGGAGGGAGCGGCGAGGTGAAGCCGCTGCCAGGAAGGCTGCCGCGGCGAAGAAGCCCGGCAGCCAGGCGGCTGGACAGCCTCAGAAGGCTGCGGGGAAGGTGAAGCAGGCGAAGGGGAAGAAGTCCCTGCCTGCCCCCCCCCCCCCGCACGGCGGCGGTGATAGTCACCGCCGCCGTGTGGCAAGATGACATATGCGGAGGTGATGGCCACCGCCAAGGCCAAAGTGAGCCTGGCGGAGGTTGGAATCTCCGCATTGAAGATGCGTCGGGGCGTAACTGGTGGACTTGTCCTGGAGATCCCAGGTCGGGATGGTGCCAGCAAGGCCGACCAGTTGTCCGAAAAGGTTTCGGCCGCCCTTCGGGGCACGGGGGTGACGGTCGCCATGCCGGTGAAGCGCGCGGAATTCCGCTTGCGCGGCCTGGACGATTCAGTCGCCCCAGCGGTGGTGGCTGCGGCGGTCGCTGCGGCCGGAGGATGTAGGGCGGAGGAGGTTCAGACCGGGGTGATCCGGTCCAGCTCCTCCACCTTGGGCACCGTCTGGGTGCGGTGCCCAACATCCGCCGCCAGGAAACTGGCGGTCCTGGGGAAGGTGGCCGCAGGTTGGGCCAGCGCGACTATAGAGTCCCTCCAACCACGGCCTCTTCAGTGCTACCGCTGCCTGGAGGTGGGACACACCCGGCAGCGATGCACTTCCTAGGTGGACAGGTCGGACCGCTGTTACGCGTGCGGCGACCTGGGCCACAAGGCGAACGCCTGCAAGGCGACCCCGAAATGTCCGGTCTGCACGGACAAGGGGATGCCTGCGGGTCACCGCCTTGGGAATAAGGCCTGCAAGGCCGCTCCCAAAAAGGGTGGGAAAGGTAAGCGGACGGTGCAGAAGGCGGCTGCACCGAAAGCTTCCAACACCCGTTGTGGCGGACAAGGATGGAGCAGCGGCGGCCCAGAAACCGCCCGTAGCGGCGCCCACTGTGGCGCCGCCGGCGGCGATGGATACCGCCGAGTGATGGGGCCCGCGGGCCCGATGCTCCAGGCGAACCTGAACCACTCGGCCAGGGCTCAGGATCTGCTCATGCAGGCCATGGCCGAGCGGGGTGTCGGGTTGGCCGTTGTGGCGGAGCCCTACCGCGTACCGGACCACCCCCATTGGGTGGGTGACGCGGTCGGCTCCGTTGCAGTTGTTTGGGAGGGGAGGCCAGGGTCACCGGCGTGCAAAATCTTCGAGCGCGGCGCGGGATACCTGGCAGTCGAGTGGGGGGACGTATCTGTGGTAGCGCTTTACGCGCCGCCCAGATGGTCCCTCTAGACGTTCGAGCGATACCTGGACGAGGTCGGAAGATGCGTCTTCCGCTGCCTCCCTCGTCCGGTATTCGTGATGGGGGATTTTAACTCCAAAGCTACGGCTTGGGGGTCCCCCCGAACGGACTCTAGAGGGGAGCTGGTCCTCGAATGGGCGGCGGGACTGGAGCTCCGGTTACTTAACTCGGGCTCCGTCCACACGTGCGTGCGGTGGAACGGGGGTTCCATAGTTGACCTTTCATGGGCAACGCCCCCGGCCGCGCGACGTGTTACGGGGTGGAGAGTGGCGGAGGAGACGGAGACGTTGTCGGATCACCGATATATCGTTCTCTCTCTCGCCGCTGCCCCGCAGTCGGCCACCCGGCGCCGTTCGCGTAGGCAGCAGACAAGATGGGCGCTCGCCCAATTGGACGAAGACGCCCTGGCGACTGCCGCTCGGGCGATGGCCTGGGTCGATCCACCGGAGGGGCCGGTGGACGCCGAAAGGGAAGCCCTGTCGTTCCGGGATGCCATGTCGTCGGTGTGCGACGTGGCTATGCCCCGGGTCAGGGCCCACCCACGGAGGTCGGTGTACTGGTGGTCTCGCGAGGTAGCGGATTTGCGCAGGGAGTGCATCCGCTCGCGCCGGCGCAGGCACGAGGAGGATGGCCGGACGGTACATTTGTACGGAGCCTACCGCGAGAAGGTAGTAGCTCTTCAGTCGGCCATCCGGACGGCAAAGTCTCACGCGTGGCGGACTCTTCTCGGTTCGTTGGACCGAGATCCGTGGGGGCGCCCGTACCGTTTGGTAATGGGACGTCTTCGTCCCTGGGCCTCCCCCTCCGATCACGGAAGGTCTAGAACCCCGGCTCCTCGGGCGTGTGGTTGGCACGCTTTTTCCGCCCGATAGTGGGGAGGCGTCCCGCCCGCGATCCGAGGAGGAGGACAACTCTTCGTCCTCCCGGGGGCTGGGGGTCACCGAGGAAGAGATGGCCGGTGTGGTCCGATGGCTCCGGGGAAGAGTAAGGCCCCCGGACTGGATGGAGTACCCGGCAAGGCGTGGGCTCTAGCCATGGGCTCGCTCGGGGACAGGTTGCGAGCTCTGTTCTCGGCCTGTCTCGAGACGGGTGCTTTCCCCACTCTCTGGAAATGGGGAACGCTCGTTTTGTTGCCAAAGGAGGGTAGGCCGGCGGATTCCCCAACCGCATACAGGCCTATTTGCCTGCTCGACGAGGCGGCGAAGATGTTTGAACGCATCGTCGCCGGTCGCCTCGTTGAGCATTTGGCACGGGTTGGTCCGGACCTGGCGGACTGTCAGTACGGGTTCCGAGAGGGGCGGTCAACCACCGACGCGGTGGCCCGCCTTCGAGCACTCTCGGACGCTGCGGTCGCCAGGGGCGGGGTGTGCGTCGCTTTATCTCTTGATATAGTGAATGCGTTCAACACCCTGCCGTGGACATCCATCATGGTGGCCCTTGAACGACACCAGGTGCCTCGTTATCTGAGGGCGGTGGTCGGGGCGTATTTGCGCGACAGGGGCATCGTTTTCCCTGTCCGTAATGGATGGAATCGGAGGAGTGTCGACCGCGGGGTTCCGCAGGGCTCCGTCTTGGGCCCGCTACTGTGGAACCTCGGGTTCGACGTCGTGCTGAGGGCGTCCCTACCCGACGGCGCCAGCGTCATCTGCTACGCGGACGACACGCTGGTGGTTGCCGTTGGGAAATCCCTAGGGATGACCCTCTGTAGGGCCGAGGTGGCGGCTGCGGCTGTCGCCCGTAGGATACGCGACCTGGAACTGCAGATCGCGCCGAACAAGACCGAGGCTATCTGCTTTCACAGCGGACCTCGGTCTCGGCCGATTCCCAGGTCGTGGGTAAGGGTGGGCGGCACCAGCGTGGAGGTGGGGTCCCGGATGAAATATCTGGAACTCACACTGGACTCCAGTTGGTGTTTCGAGCCTCACATGGAAAGTCTCGTCCCCCGAGTGGAAAGGGCAGCGGCCTCTCTTGGCCGCCTATTGCCCAACCTTGGTGGTCCCGGGGATAGGGTCCGCCGACTCTACATGGGAGTCGTGCGGTCAATCGCTCTCTACGGGGCACCAGTGTGGGCCCCTGCTGTTTTAGGCAACCGGCGCAATCGTCAGCGTTTGCGCCGGCACGAGAGGCGGATGGCCATTAGGGTCATCCGCGGGTATCGTACGACTTCGTACGTCGCGGCGATGGCCTTGGCTGGGGAGCTGCCCTTTGAGCTCCAGGCAGCGGTACGCGCTTGCCTCTACGCACGCGTGCGCGCTGTGAGTCGGGTACGAGGACAGCCGCCGGGGCCGGATGCCGTCAGAGGTTTTGAAAACCTCGCCCGGAGGCGCGCTTTCTTCCGGTGGCGTGGGGAGCTTCGAACCCACGCTGCCGAGCGCGTCCCGGGAGCCCTTCTGCCACACCTGGAGCGGTGGCAGGGGAGGAGAGTCGGCAGACTCACATACCGAGTGACGCAGGTCATGACCGGGCACGGATGCTTTGGTTCGTTCCTGCGTCGCATCGGTCGGGAAGAGACGGCAGGGTGTCATCACTGCCGTCTCGAGGAGGAAGACTCGGCGCAACATACGCTGGAAGAATGCCCCGCCTTTGCAGCGGAGCGCCGAGTGCTTCGCTCCAAAATCGGAGTGGATCTCTCGCTGTCCGCAGTCATCGGGGCGATGCTGGACGGCGAGGGAAATTGGAGGGCAGTGGCGACCTTCTGCGAGGCAGTGATGCTGCAGAAGGAAGCTGCGGAGCGGGGCCGCGAGTCAGCGGACCCTGCTCGTAGGGACCGGGGGCGTAGCCGTAGGCGCACCCCCCGGAATGAGAGGGCAGTGGGCGACCGCATTCTTCTTGGTCGCCTGCTGACTGGCCACAAATCTTCCGGTGGCCGGCTGAAATGGGGTGGTTAGCGGTGTTCCGACCACAGCGATACCATCCCCGTGATCGCAGGGCATCTGGGCGGGGGCCCAGATGCTCCCCCCTGTGAGGAGGGGACTAGAATACTCCCACGGTATCCCTGCCCGTCGTAAGAGGCGATCAAAAGGGGTGGAGTGCTTTTGCGCTCCACATTAGCGATCACGCGGCGGAGCAGTGCAGGGCGCGACCTCCCTGCACTTGCATTCATAACAGGATGGGGGCTTTTCTTCATGCCCAACCTTCCACGGGACGCGCTGGCCCTTAAATGTGGGCCGGCACGGTAAGAGGTAGTCGCGGCCGAGTTCTTTGAGAGGCCCCGCGGCTACCCAGTACTGCCTGATGCGGCAGAGCGTCCTTAAGGCGCCGCTGTGGTTTTAGCGGGTTAAAGTCCCGTACTACCGCTCGCTGTTCCCCCGAACGGTAGGCGGTGTCTTTCGACGATTTCCACAGCGTAAAAAAAAAAAAAAAAAAAAAGAACTTACTTCACTGGTCGTGAATCGTGGTTCCAAGCGAGGTATTCCTCATGGCCTTCTTCGGTGTAGGCTAGAACACCAGAAATTTGGAAACGCTGTCATCAGTCCTACGACGACCGATCGAATTGATAGGAGCCAAAATTTTGAAACCACTTTAATATAGTTACTATACGCGGGATACGATTTTTGGCTCTCATTCATTCATACTGTGCTTCAGCAGCAGTTTTGTGCTATGTAAAAGTTTGTTTACAGCTCGTTCACACAATACAGTTTTTGACCAACTCGGTTGTTTTACAACATCAACATTAACCGAAAACGGTGTCCACACACTTCCATGTCTCCACAGAAAATTTAATTTTTATGCGTATATATACTTACTAAATTGGTTGCCATGCCGACTCGTTCTCAGTTTTATCTTTAGATAAATGTTATGACTACGTACTACTTTTAAATTACGTTCTTTAATGTACATAGCTCGAACTTTACCATATACATAATGAATATGTTATTTGGATACCTATATGATTTTGTTATTGCCGAATATAATTGCACTTTATGGTATACATGATGCAGGTGCCATTCCGATACGTAACAAAAGTAACCACAAAAAATAACCGATTTAGTAATTTTATCGTGTACACACACACAGAATATAAATAGTATTTCGAAAGGTGATAAAAATTTGATTCAACAAATAACTGATTTGCATGAATGCAATATTTTGTACATATTTCAGTGAACCAGTTAATTCGGTAAATTGACTGAGTAAATGAAACTGCATCATATGACCGAAATATTGGGATCCATGTATACGGCGGCCGAGTATACACGATAGTTTATCGCCACTCTGTACATTTAAAAGGCTATTAACTATCACTTGATTTAATTGTCCTTTTCGCCGTTTCAATGGCTCTGTGGTTTTTCCTGGTGCTGAATCGATAACACCGCAAGTGTTACGAAAATGGTAATGGGGCTCATGAGCCCCAAAATCGTGTGACAAATAAAAGCATTGGATGAGTGATCTATCCTGTTCTTAGTCAATGTTAATACTCCTAGTCTTCTTCTTATCCATTTTGAAATACTTTGAGGTTAAACCAGCACCTCAATGTACAAAATGAAAATACTTTTCAAATTTATCGACTGAGAAATAGTTTTAAAAACACCTAAATACCACTCGGCAGTGCGAATTTTATAACTAAAAAGAAAGGAATGGATCCAAAAGAATGGTTGGCATTGATTACATTAACGAAAAAGTAGTTTGGACAATTGCGTTTGCTGGAAACGTATTATGAACAGAAGATATTTGGTTAGATACTAAACTTTCATAACAAATTCTTATTCTAATATTGAAACTTAAACCCATATGACGTCCGAATAATTTGTGACCTGCAATTTAGCAATTTCTTCGTTTCTCTACCATTTGCTAAACTATCGTATCTAATAAATAAAATGTTTTCGCATTTCAATTTCCTGGGAACCATGTTCTATCATAGCATAATATATTTCTGTAGTTCTCTGTACATTTAGTCAAAATATAGTACACATATGTTGTATCTATGCTGGTGTCCGAATACATTCGGATCCAACTGTATGTAGTCGTACGTATATCAAAGGCCAAACATGTTACGCAAATGTGCCAAAATATCTGTTAAGATTTTAGTAGGCAACTTTAATATTTGCAAGTATGCATTGATTCAAATTCGTGGTAGCAAATATCTGATAGCATGAGGTGATATCAAATAACGCACTGCTATGTTTCAAAATGCATACCGAGCAGAATGCAAATCTTCCAGTTTTAAGAACAGTTGTTTACGCTTCACTACTAAGCGGCTCAAAAGAGGAAGATATTCTGCCCGAAATTCTGCTTTTTTAGATGTCGATATATCAAACCGTAAGAACTGTAAAAACATGTACAAATGTTGCATACATAACGTGTTAGAGCCACGAGGTCCTCCCATCTCGGAAATGGTATTCTACACACGTACCTGTCATAAACTAAGTTCACTTTGGTCGCTGACATAGCGAATCATTGAAAATCGAAGGAAAAGTCTTATACAGTGTTTAGAAATAACCAGAAGTCTCTGGCTACACAATTCTGAACAATGTAGCAACAATGATCCAAATCGGGAGCCACAAATCGGTAACGAACTAGCGCACATCCGCCAAAATGTGTTAACCCTCCTAATTATGTCTCCAGCGTTTTTCCCAAAATGCATCGTCAGGTTTGCGAAGAGACAATCTCAAGGTCAGGGCATGCGAACACAACCACAGAAAAGTGTTTTGGAGCGGATACGTCAACCTCCGTATTCATCTGAATCGTATACACCCACTTGTCGAATAAACGTGTAAAAGTTTGATTTGTAAGAATTAACTAGCACAATAAAATCGCCCCACAATTGAGACTTCTAATTCCTGGTAAAGTTTTTCAGTCAGCAAACAGAAAATCGGCGGCACATTTGTATTCGTAAAAGATGATTGTAATCACTATTACGTTTCACTCTCGTTTTTACTTTGATTACCAAGGTATGAATCTATGGGCCTTACACGGCTAACTATTCATGTTTACATACATAACAAATAATTTCAACCTTTTAAATACAAGTTTCTATGTGCGGTGAGTATTTGCATTTGTTCGAAACGATTTGAAAAATGAAGTTGTTCTACGCATTCAAAATTTGGTGACCCTGAAAAGGGCCATTTGAATTTTGCAAATGATATCATTGGAAAATGATTATTTTCTCGGTGAAGATCTAACTGTTCTTGATGCTCCGACTTTTTTGGCTTTAGGAGTCTTTGTTTTGGCCGCTGGCGCTATGGTAGTTCTCTTAGTTTTTGACATATTCTTGGTCACAGCAGCAGCTTTAGGTTTTGCAACAGGCTTTGTTACACCCTTCCTTACTGTTGCTGGTTTCTTCTCGGTGGCAGCCTTCTTTGCCTTGTTAGGGGTAGCCTTCGCGATTGCATGTGTTTCCTTCGGTACGGAGTTCCTTTTGAGATTCGACACCCTTTTGGCTGTGGAAGTTTCAGAGACTTTTCCAGTGGAAAGTTTGAAGGAACCAGATGCGCCTTTGCCTTTTGTTTGGACCAGCGTTCCAGATGACACGGCAGACTTCAAGTACTTCTTAATGTACGGAGAGAATTTTTCCGCGTCGATATTGTAATTAGAGGTAACGTATTTCTTGATGGCCTGCAGGGACGATCCCTTACGATCCTTCAACTCCTTAATTGCAGCACTGACCATTTCACCAGTTGGTGGATGCGACGCCTTTTCTTGTTGCGCTTTTGATTTCCTCTTCGCTGGCTTCTTCGCCGCTTTAGTTGTATTTTCTGTAGTTTCAACAGCAGTATTACCTGTATTCTCCTTGTCTTCCATCATTGGAATTATTGACAACACCAGGCAAATTGAATGGATAAAACGCTCACCTAAACTTCCTCAAGCGGTGAAACAGAATAACTACGGAGTACAGTTAGCCGTCATTTTCCTTCATCGTGCGGACTATGGAGAGAGACTCATCAAACACAATGGATCTTGGCGTTCCGTAGCAGGGATGATGCAGTAAACACGCTTTTACTTTGACTTTCGACTTTTTCGAACTGCGTACACATTAATGGACATTCTGCATGCGGCGATATGGCTACGTGTATGCACTTTTGCAAGATTAATCCTTTTTTAGTAAGTTTGTACAATGAAGTGACTTTCAGCATATTTCGTTGACGTCAGTCTTTTCCCACTGATAGATTATCCGTAGGAAAAGTTAAAAAATTCACATTTACGCGGTCATTGATAGGATATTCGTATAAAGAATGAAAGAAAAACGTCTGCAGTGAACCTGGGTTTTTCTGTTTCCCCGTGGCTCTCAAGGGTGTTTAAAAAATATGCTTAACATTTAGTAGCTTAGTAGTGCGCAATATGAAGTAAGATTAGTGCGTCGAGGTATCAATATTAACTAACATGATGCCTCACATTACCAGTTTCCGCACCAGCAGAGCACTTCTATTACATTTGTTATATTTTTGGTGTCCTTAAATACAAACTCGTGATACTTATAGTCACCTGGACTCGTTTGTTTGTCACTCTCTCCTAGCTGAAACCAATAATTGAAGGCACAATGATTCTACGACAGAGGATAAAACACCTAGATCCTAGTTGCAAAATATGCTCATTGAATTGTTTTCTTTGCGTTTTAAATTCACTTTTTGCTAACTAGACCTTTGGAAAAGTGACTAGTACCTTACAAGTAAAAGAAAGGAAATAGTATTTGTGTGTAGAACAGAAACTTCTCTCTGCAAATATTTCTCTACAATTGTTGACCTTTATCGTGCATTTTATAGTATTTTGTCCAGCAAAAATGTCGCAATTGTATAGTGACGTTTGTTAATGACAATTGGTAGACGTTCTGAACATATATAGATTTCATAATAATCTGTATAATTGTTATCTTGTATTCTACCAGTGAATCAAAGAATCCTACACATTTTTAACGAATTTGTACAATTTTCTATGTACCGACGAGGAGGGAGATGCATTTTATACTTAAAGAATCACTATTTTAAGTTTTTTATGGTATATATTTTAAAAGAAGGACGCTGAATTTACAAAACAAGTTGAAACTCAAAGTTGTAACAGCAACATGTAATATTTCAACATGCTATTTGAAATTCCTTTGAATTCAGAGTAAAAATTTCTTCGAGTATATGGAGTCAAAAGTTAATAGTTGCCAAATCATGGTGCAGTTGTCTTCGAACGCAAAGAATGTTCAAAATGTTGGCGACTACAATCTGCACAAGTCCGTAGGCGAACGACCAATTCAGCATATACGTTAATGTTTCCCGAGGTATATCACAAGCCCTAAGGATACGGTTTCTCATATTTCTAGGTATCGCAGTTAACCCTCACTAATCTCCTTTTCTATATGCCGCCAAAGAATAGACTTTCCGGTGGCATAGCAAATGTTGCAAATTCCATTTAAAATATTCAAGGTGAATTTCATATCTTGATAAAAACGTAAAAATATAAGTTTTGTAATCTACTCTCATTTTGACAACCAGTGATTTTGGTTTGAAACATCTTTTAACACAATACATAGATTACAAGAAAATTCTGGTGATACCGTTACATGACTCACCCTATATACTACAATGTAAATTGAAATAATCCTGGTCTATTTATTATTATCGCACAACCGTTTATGCTAGCCAACATATAGCGAAGTGAAAAATTAAATTTTCATTGGTGGGTGTTTGACAACTTCGACAACGACTACCATTATTAAGAGAATGTTTTACGCATTATTCAATCGAATAATTTTGTAATGCAAAGTAGTTGCACGTTAAACTTCAAAGCATACTGCAGCTAATCTCAGTTAGAAAAATTATTAACAATATGTTTTATCCTCGTTCGTAATTACATTATTGAAGAGTAGAATGTTTGCGGTCCGAATGACACAAATGTCTACTATCAATACAAAGTGTATGAGTTGAAGTTAAAATGTTTTCGTTGGGACAAAATTGTTGGCCCTGAAAAGGGCCGTTTGCAGAAAGCTATAGTGTTTACTTTGAGCTCGTGTACTTTGTAACAGCTTTAGTACCCTCAGAGACAGCGTGCTTTGCCAATTCACCAGGCAACAAAAGTCTGACGGCAGTTTGAATTTCCCGAGACGTGATGGTCGATCTCTTGTTAAAATGTGCTAAGCGAGAAGCTTCCGCAGCAATACGTTCGAATACATCGTTAACAAAACTGTTCATGATGCTCATAGCTTTACTGGAGACTCCAGTATCCGGATGAACCTGCTTCAATACTGTGTAAATATAGATGGCGTAACTTTCCTTCCTCTTCCTCTTTTTCTTCTTGCCCGCCTTGCTGATGTTCTTCTGGGCTTTGCCAGCTTTCTTCACAGCTTTTCCACTGGCTTTAGGCGGCATCTTGACTTACTTCACCTCGAGATACATACTACAGCGATGATAGAAGAATAATGTCAGCGAATGGATGAGGACCGTATATGACTTTTAATGTGCCCCCAGCGGCGCGCCAATCGCATGCTAGCTCATACCCCATTGGTGCGCGTGAATGACTGGCAGTCGTATATAATCGGACTGTTTTCCTGCCGAGCGTCACAATCAGGGCCCCCAAACTACCGTATTTCGCCCAGAACCAAATATAGTTCTCCCCCCCGTCTACTTGGAGCGCTAGCGGCGCCACCAATGCATACACATAACGTCGGTGAAATACGCACACAAGAACATGGTCCTATATATGTGCTGTATAGTATTTATACTTACAAGTAAAAATTATTTTATAATAAAAATATGTTGTGGGAAAAAGAAAAACACTATTAATAAATTAATTAAATATATTGGAATAATATTTTACAGTTTCAATTCAAAATAAATATTTGTGTAACATATATTAAATATTATATACATATATAAAATACACCAAGTTTATGAAATAATATTTATCGTTAATAAACTTAAATAAATAAAATACATCATTTTATGGCCTGGTCCATTATAGTTATTATTGTTTTTAGCTTTGGAGTATAAACCGTACCCAACAGGAGATAATTCTGAATGTTTCGCCAGCATTCCAGCTAGCTTTATCAGGGGTCTGAAGATGAACAGTATCAGAAACTATCTCTTGCTGAACATTGCTTACACCTCACACCGTCAAACAATATTAACTTCAATTTCCTAAAAGACTCTTGAGTACTTCTGTGGCCTTTCCAGGCTGCAGCATGGTAATCTCTCCTTTGGACAGCACCTTCTGTAATTGTAAAGAATCATTGGTAAAAATGTCTTTTAAATGATTCAGTATACTACTGAATAATAATAGTCAGCAGTCTGTAAAGCCATACCTGCACTCTGCAATGGTTTTTCATCTTGCAACAAATAAAACATGAACATGTACAATTCTTTTTAATTCTTCGTCTTTTTATTAAAATAATGAGTATTACATACTTCATTCTCATCTCTTGCTCTTGTTGTTGCACCTTTTCGCAAGAAAACGCCAAGATAACACGCCAAGATTAAATTCAATTAAATTCCAATGCACGCTTCTCCAAACCAAGTTCAATAAAATTTGCGAGTTGACGGGCGAATGGTGGGAACGTGACGTCACGATTTCTTACCTTGGTACAGTATCGGTGATACAATGTATACATGTAGAGGTGCGCCGCTAGCGCTCCAAGTAGACGGGGGGGAGAATTAAAATCGGCTTCAAGTTCACAAGAATAGAGTTTGGGGGCCCTGGTCACAATACTTTGGAAGTTATAGGAGTGTTCTTCGTGTAATTTTCTGAAGTTTATTCAAAACATGTCCGGCCGTGGCAAAGGTGGTAAAGCTAAAGCGAAGGCAAAGTCCCGTTCTAACAGAGCCGGTCTTCAGTTCCCTGTTGGACGTGTTCACAGACTGCTGCGCAAAGGAAATTACGCAGAACGTGTTGGCGCAGGAGCACCGGTATATCTAGCAGCCGTTATGGAGTATTTGGCGGCTGAAGTACTGGAATTAGCAGGAAATGCCGCTCGTGATAACAAGAAAACTAGGATCATTCCCCGTCATCTACAACTTGCTATCCGAAATGACGAGGAATTGAACAAGCTGCTCTCCGGTGTAACCATCGCACAGGGTGGTGTTCTGCCTAATATTCAAGCAGTTTTGTTACCAAAGAAAACGGAGAAGAAAGCTTAATTTAACAACACAAATACAAATGGCCCTTTTCAGGGCCGCAATCTTTCAAAACGAAGGAAGCTGTTCATATTTACTATTCTACGCAGAACCGATAGCTAGTAGATACCTGAACATTTGATTGAGATAAGAAGTCTACACGTAAAGTAACAGGGAATTTATGTATATTATCGTTTCATAAGATGGGAAGCTGTACAGGAATTACAAAGATTGGTAATTTCATCGATTTTTAACCAAACTACGATGGGTGTGAAATGTGTTCGTACAGTCATTAATTTAAACAAAAGTTAGAACATTGTTCAATATAAAAAAATGCATTCGAATTGTTAGAAATTTCATGGACGAACGTTATTAAAGCTAAATTGTTTATTTATACGTTCTATGAAATATTAACAAGTCTTGAATGCGCTGAAAAGTTCATACATAATAAGCTGTTCCATTATATTATAGACAAATACAAGGTAATTCATGGTATGTCAATATAGCAATTAGTATCTTTGGACACGTCGGTATGAGCAGTGTTACGGTGCGACGTAAGCCGTGGTTAAAGGCATTAATATGTGATACTGACGATAGGGTTATAGGCAGCTGTGTGGGAGAGATTTTAATTTAACAATTTTACCATCTGCGTGATGTTACCTAGATGGCACGCCATTATTTATTTCTTAATCCCAACCTTATTTATTGTTAGTAGGTTTGCGTTCGATCCACACTTCTCAATAACAATTACCCTGCCATAAATCTACGAGTTCGAGGCTCACTCAATGTCTCGGATCACATTCTCGACAAAATATCACTGCGATACTTCTTTTCCATACAGCACGCGAAGGGCGTACGGAAAAAGAAACTTCCGATCATTTTAGACTCGCTGATTGGTAACCGCCAAAATTAAGGGGAACCAGAGCTTAAAATACGGGTGAAGGTGTTGACTTTTGTGACAAGAGACAGGCGAACAGAGTTGGACCAACCAACAAACGAGACGGCACATCCCCCGACTACACACATGCACGTACACTACACACAGCACTCTTAACTATCAAATACAAGACGCCTATCGCAAATTACACAAATAGTCAACCAATGTCTTCCTTTCAATTCAATTTAGCTATAAACCGTGTTGAGTAACAAATACCATATTCAACACCGCCCCTGTCACCGTCGAAGAACCACCGGAGGCAGACGCGGTATGAAACAAGTAGTGACCTTAATAACAATGGTATAGTAAGGTAACCTTAATAATACTAAAATGAGCCAAAAATTTAAGGAAACTACTCTAAGTGGAAGAAGAATTGTTATAAATTTGCGTGACGAGTGTAAAATTTTACGAGATTTCGGAAAGTGTGAATAGAATTATGTAGAAAGAAAAACTTTCAAGAATAAAGCAAAAAGCGGACATACGTGCTCATAGCTGGAAGCATGTTGAAATATTAGTGTTATAAAACCCTCGGTCCAGTTTGGGCGCCATTGGGTGCGTGTTCGAACTTCAGGGCCGAATAAAATCCTTCAACAATAGATATGACATATTTGTGAATGATCGCTGTAAATATGTTGCTCCATTCCTGGGTGCACGTGTAATGTCAGTTTGTAACGTGTCGTAGATGATGGTATGCAGTATGAAGCAGTGTTTCCCATGTTTCAGGATGGCAAACTCCTTTTATAACAGTTACATTATCTGCGAACTCGGCCGTCCAGAAATCATCCCAACATAAGGTTCGATACATTAATATGGTACAGCAAACACTTTCAAAGAAAGGGTAAATTTAAAGTAAACTTTTAGGTAAATAATTAAGTTTTAGTTTAGTTTCTCGGTAAATTTAAAGTAAACGGAATTATTGCATTCTTTGCAAATATAAAGATGTTCGATGTACAGTTAACGTTGTTACTACATGATAATCAATTTTGGCCCTGAGACGGATCGATGGTTTAACGTAAAAGTTGCTTAAGCTCTTTCACTCCGAATGCGACGAGCAAGTTGGATGTCCTTTGGCATAATGGTAACGCGTTTTGCATGAATAGCGCACAAGTTGGTATCTTCGAACAGACCAACCAGGTAAGCCTCGCTGGCTTCTTGCAAGGCCATAACTGCCGAACTTTGGAAACGAAGATCAGTCTTGAAATCTTGAACGATCTCACGTACGAGGCGTTGGAAAGGTAGTTTACGGATCAGAAGTTCAGTGCTCTTCTGATATCTGCGGATTTCACGAAGAGCTACAGTGCCAGGCCTGTAACGATGAGGCTTTTTCACTCCACCCGTGGCTGGGGCACTCTTGCGAGCGAGCTTTGGTAGCCAGCTGCTTACGGGGAGCCTTTCCACCGGTCGATTTACGAGCGGTTTGCTTTGTACGAGCCATTGTGTGAAAGCACAATTAATATAATCTCAACACAACTGTCACGACAAGAAGTACTGAAATGCATCCGGCGTTTTTTTTTTTTTTTTTTTTTTATAATGTTGTTACTATGAGTAGTTTATCGTAGTACCTAGGGATATCCTTATAACCCACTTTCATGTACAGTAATTTGTGAATCAATTGGTTTCAAAAGTTAGAACTTTGTTTACATCACGGGAGAAAACTTTCAAAAACCCGTTTTCATGTATGAAGACTATGAGGTTGTTGTGAGATTGTCCTGGGTGTGTGTTTTCGTAGTTTGAATGGAATCTCTTCGGCGGTGTAGTTTCCTAGTTTGCTGATGAGAGGGTTGGTATGGCTGTAGTTGTAGAGTTTGGTGAGCGAGTTGTTAAGATAGTCTCTGATGGTTTCAATTTGAACTCCTTGATGGAGTAGGGAGGTGCTGTAGTCTCTGGGTTTATTAAAAATGATTTTAAGGAACTTGTTTTGAAGCTGTTGGAGTCGTTTTATACGTGATGGAGCTGCTGTGGACCATACTTGAATTCCGTAGGTTAGAATGGGTCTAACACAGGTTTTGAAGAGTAGAAGTTTGGTTTTCATGTTCAGCGGACTTTTGGAGGATATTAGAGGTCGTAAGTAGCTTAATATTCCATATGATTTTGATATTCTGTCCTTAATTGTTTTGTTCCAGAGCAGACGATGGTCGAGCAAAAGCCCAAGGTACTTGACTTCCTTGGACCATTGGATGCTGTGATTGTTAATTGTAATTGGTGGGAGACTTGCTTGCTTTTTGTTGGTGAATAAGATAGTGTTGGTTTTATCCACGTTTATTTTCAGCTTCCAGATGTGAAAAAAGTTGAGTACTTCTGCTAGATGTGAGATTATGTATTTGACTGCTTGTTTAGGCTGCCACGATGAAGAGTAGAGGGCTGTGTCGTCAGCGAACAGCGCGAGGTTAGATTTCTGATTTTTTGGTATGTCGTTGATATATAGGTTGAATAGTACAGGACCTAGTACGGACTCTTGGGGTACGCCTGCTGATACACTGTGGTTGCTGGCGTGGCCAGTCCCTAGTTGTACTGTAAAAGTTCTATTTGTTAGGTAGCTTATTAAAATTTTGATAATATGATTTGGAAGTTTCAGAGTTCTTAGTTTTAGTATTAATCCCTCGTGCCAAACAGTGTCGAAGGCTTTGCACAAGTCCAAGAAGGTTGCTACGGTGGATCTATTTTTATTGATTTCCATGGCTATGTTTGCTGTGAGTCGAAGAAGCTGGAGATTAGTGGAGTGTTGTTGTTTAAAGCCAAATTGTTCGTTGATAATGATGTTGTTTTTGTTGATATGTTTGGTGATGAGATGGAGAACTATTTTTTCTAGGATCTTGCTCAGTGTACTAAGTAGACTGATGGGCCTGTAACTTGAAGGTGACGTGTGTGGCATCTTTGGTTTTAGGAATGGCAGGACTTTGGCTGTTCTCCAGCATTTGGGAGAGTACGCCAGTCTTATGGAAGCTCTTAAAATATAAAATAGTTGTACGATGATTTTCATTCGGGATTTCTTGAGTTGGAGGGCTGTTATTCGGTCTTGCCCTGGAGATTTGCCGTTCTTGAGTTTGTCAATGATGTTTTTGATGAAGTGAGGTGTAATAAAGGTGGTGTCGATTGAGGAGTCAGTGCTTAGGATGTTTTGTACCGCTTCGCTGGCTTGCTGTTCGTGTGGAGAAATGATATTTGCCGTGGTGTCGTGGACGTTTTTAAAGTGCTTGGCTATTAGTTCTGCCTTTTCTTTGTCTGTATAAGCTGTGGTATGTTCAGTGGTGAGAGGTGGAATGGGTTGTGTTTTCTTTTTGATGGCTTTGTAGATTTTCCAAGTTCCTGTGTTAGTGGTGTCGTTATTAAGAATTTCCAGTTTGCGTTTCCAGGATTCTTGTTTGGTATTTATGATCATGGTTTGTATTTCAGTGTTTAGCGCGTTCTTTAGCGTTTTGAATGCTAGTAGACCAGTTTTCTGGTATTTTCTTCTGTATCTGTTCCGGAGCTTGATCAGGTTTAAGAGCTCAGGATTCGGAGTGACAGTTTTAATATAAGCTTTAATTGAAGCAGTGGATTTAGCGTATGAGTGCGTTATGGTTTTGCTGAGTTTGTCGATTTCGGTCAAAATATCCTGTTCGGAAGCTATTTGCGGATTTATGGTGTGCATGTCGCAGTGCCTTTGGTATTGGTTCCAGTCAGTAGTTTTGATGGTGTGGTTTGTGAAGTGTGTATCATGGTTTTGTATTGTGCAGATTACGGGAAGGTGATTGGAGGAAAGGTCGTTGATGGTTTGGCAGCTTGTTTGTAAGGGAGCGTTTGAAAGGAAGAGGTCTATATTTGTTGGAGTTGTTCTTGGAGCTTGATGTGAAAAGGTTGGACTATGGATGACTTGATAGGTGCTATTGCTCATGTGGTTGTATAAGGTTTGGCCTATTCTATTGTTGGAGCGATTATTCCAAAAGGTATGTTTGGCATTGAAGTCGCCTCCTAGGATATACGGAGTTTGATGGGAGGTGAGGTTATCAAAATCTTGTATCGTAGGCTTGGCTTTAGGGGGGATGTACACGGCGCCTAGAGTGAGGGCAGGCTGAGAGTGGATTCTGACGAGGATGGTTTCTATGGGTCCTGTTGAAGGTTGAGGGATATTTTCGTATCTGAAGTTTTTGTGGAGGAGTATAGCTACTCCCCCATGTCTATCATGTGGTCTATCACGTCTTATTGTATGATAGTTTCGGATGTTTATGTGGTCTGATGGTTGAAGCCAGGTTTCAGAAATGAAGACTATTTCCATCTCATGTTGTTCTAGGAAGACTGTTAGTTCGTGGATTTTAGGATTTAGACTGGTGGGGTTCCAAACACAGATTTTTCTTGGGAAGTTGGGAGCCATTGTTAGTTTGCTAGGAGCTCGGCGATGATTAGAGTTTGCTCAAGTGTTGATTGTGAGGGGTTCAGTCTGCGGTTGAGTTCTTTGGCTAAGTTGTATATCTTTCTTAGGTCACATACTGAATTTAATTGTTGAATTTCATGTATTCTGGCTGAAAACAAGTTTGTGGATGGATTGTCGGTAGGTGGTGGGTGTGTGTGTGTTCTTGCTGATGCTTTTTGTGCGTATGTAGGACGTTCTGTGATATGGGGTGTGGGTATAGGTGCTGGTTGGGGATTGGGGAGTGCAGGAAAACTGGAGAGGTTGTTTGCGTATGTAGTTTTGGTGTTTGGAGGTGGCTCGGTAATTCTATTGCGCTTGGCAAGATACTTTTGTAGGGAGGGGCAACCACTAAAGTTGGCTGGGTGGTCTCCTTTACAGTTGTAGCATGTGGCTGGGGAGTCTGTGGTTTTAGTACATTCTCTGGTTTGATGGTTGCCTGAGCATTTGAGGCAATTCGGGGACTTGTTGCAGTTTTTGGCTAGATGGCCAAAAGCTTGACAGCGGTAGCATTGTATATAGGGCTTTTGGGAGTTGTATTTTTCCCAGTAAACTCTGGAGTGGAAAAGGTGGTTTACTTTCTTTACGTCTCGAATCGTTGTGGTGGGGGTAAGCGATATTCTATATGTGTGACGCAAGCTTTGGGGTTTTTTTTGCAGGTACACATATGTTGTTGGGTTAAGCCCCTTGGATTTTAGCTCAGTGAGGACTTCGTCTGGGGTTGTGTCGTCGAGTCCTTTTAGTACGACTGTGAGGGTTTTTTGTTCGGGGAGTGAAAATGTGTGGAATTCTACATTTGAGGTTTTCGCTGTGGTTACAAAATTGTTGTATGCGTTAATGTCGTGCAGCTGGAATTTTGTTTGCTTGCCTATGCATTTGAGTTCGAATTTATCGCCTATCGTGTTTTTGATAGACTCAGAGAATTGTTTCAGGGAAGTGGTGCGTGGAGAGTGGAGGTAGATTGGGGGAGGCTTCAGTTTTTTTGGTACGTTAGTGGAAGTGGATGTGGTAACGGGTGTCGCTGGTTCGGTTGGGTGATTTTGTGTGTCTGTGGTGCGTGTGTTTTGTTGGGTGGATGTTGGCGTCTTTGTAGTCTTACCAAAGCACTGCATTAGGAGCTGGTATTTGTTGCTAACCGGGACGTTGGGCTTGTGTGAAAGCTCCATGGTCTCCGTGTTCGGTGGTGTGGTGTTTCCTGGTGAAGCGTTCATCGTGTACGTTGTCGCTGCGTCGTTGGCATTGTGGTCACATAGAGATAGTGATCTGCTCCGCCGTTTTGTTATATGGTACGGGTCTTGTTCCCTCCGCGCCTGGTGACGGGATGTCTTTGCCTTGGTGGAGTTTGGCGGCTCCACCTTTGATGTTTGTATTTCAGTTTTTTGCACTGTCACTAGGATGTCGGTGCTTAGTTTTCACTGGTGGGTGTTGCGCGTCACTACACTGCTCTTATGGATGATGGCAACAATATTGAGTGTACACTGCAATGGAGTCCGGGGGTTGCCTCTAATCGTCGCAATCGAATGATCTGACTCAATCCTCTCTCGTCCTATCGATCCTCGCTCATCTCTCATCTGCATCCGGCGTTACTATGTAGCTCCTTTTATGCGGTTGCCAAGACGTCTAGAACGCTCTTGATTGGCTGCTAGCAAAGTAGTGGGGACGGCTAGTCTGCGGGGAGAACAGTATAAAAGAGCTGCAGTCTGTGTGATAGGCAGACGTTTCATTTTAGTACATTGTGTGGTGCTGATTGAATTGAATTATGAGCGGCCGTGGAAAGGGTGGAAAAGGTTTGCGAAAGGGAGGAGCCAAGCGTCATAGGAAAGTTCTTCGTGATAACATCCAGGGTATTACGAAGCCGGCTATTCGGCGTCTTGCACGGCGTGGTGGCGTGAAGCGAATTTCTGGTTTGATTTACGAAGAAACGCGTGGTGTACTGAAAGTATTCTTGGAAAACGTTATTCGTGATGCCGTGACCTACACCGAACACGCTAAGCGGAAGACTGTGACTGATATGGACGTGGTTTACGCTCTGAAACGACAAGGCAGGACCCTTTATGGTTTTGGCGGTTAAGAAGTGCAGACAGATTCTGTGCATTCGTAAACAATCGGCCCTTATCAGGGCCACCAAGCTTTTGAATCGTATGAATTCTCTTTCAAATAACACTTGGGGATAGGTGGACCAGACACGCGTCTATGCACGTGTTCCAGTATCACAATTTCAACTCTTTCGGTTTCCGTTCATTATGTATTACGATACAATTTTATATACAAAATTTCATTATAACGAGTCATCAGCCACGCGTCGAATCGTTATTGTTAACGATTGGAGAAGTGTGCATTGCCGAATTTGTTTCTAGTGTTATAGGAACAACTATGTGGCTATCATTCTTAATTTGTCTTTCACAACATAACTTCTTGGTTGGTAATATTTATTGTCGATCTTGTTAAGTAACCGGCCCTTACGGATCTACCTGAAACCCTTTCTCTTTTTTTAATATATCTGTTGTGTGGTGCAAGAGACGAGGAAAGTGATTTAAAAAAGTGGTTCAAATACAATGACTCTGCAGCAAGTAAACTGCCGCCGATATCAGTATTGATCTATATGTGCACGGAGGAGATTGATGTTCGTGCACTAGGTGCGGGTTCTAACCTAACCAACACGTTTTCGGAATTCTACTTACTACCACGCAAAACGTACTTTCCCTTTGTATGACTTCTACGGTGGTAGTTTTTAATCACAAATGTCACTTCTTCAATTCTATTAGGCTTTCATAATTGCGTAAAATTATCTCCCTACTATCTTGCGCACATCCGTATTAAAATACTGATAATTGCATAAAAATTTCGGCATTATAGAACTGAAAATTTAAATATTATAATTATGCATTAACAACTGCAAGCTAACATTCTGTATACTATTTTCCAACGCGATGTCCCATGTTGGCCTCCTATTTGGTCGAAGTATCTTATGTAACACATATACATTTCCTACTGTATAGTAAAGAGTATCATAAGAAGAAATACTATTTGCTAATTCACTTTTCGAAATAACCTGCTTTTCATAATCTAATCCGATTCTAACCATAAATTAGGGTGGGTTTAAGTCACCATTAACTTATGTCAAATTTGTTTACCAAATACGATACTTTGAATCTTGCAATTCTGCTGGTTTTTCATAAACCGATCTGCATTAAATATCATTGTCATATCACAATCAGTCTTTCTAGGTTAACACTTCCCTCGCGCCGTTGGGTGAACATCGGGTGTTGTTGCAGGTTGCAAAGGAGCCAGTACGAAGAATGAATCTCTTGCTGGTTGGTTAAAACCATATGGTGACACTACTTGATGCTGGCCAGCGTGTCAGTCAGTACCGTACAGCGGTTCATAAACAATGTAGTAGCCACTTATTGAAGAATGCGTCGTTTTTTCGTGTGAATTTGCGCGAGCTTCTCGAGATGTAGAAAAGCCAGGTTTACCGTCTAGTTCATTACCCCATCATGGATGGTAGTCGTTCGCACGCGGGTAGAGAGGTAAGCGTCTAAGGGCTGACGCGGTTTCTAACCACTTGCGAGAGAAAGAAACTGATTGACGGTCGAGCGAGGAAGTCGACCGGTGAATCTTGAAGGGACAGTTTCCTTGGGAACGATTGAGACATTTTGACAGGCAAAGTGTCAAGACGTTCGTGTTCTGATCGGCGAACACGAACGTAGAAACGGATTTCGAGTGAGACGGATTCTATCACCCTTATTAGTCCCGCCGTCGTCCGAATTATACAGTCCATTTTCTTCGAAACAATTTTACATCTTTCATTCACGGGTTTATGCGAAATATTGACCAGTCGTACGCAAACTCACTTGAAACGTATTAGTACGGTTTTCGGTACTAATACTTATCGACCGGGAGCCTGTTAATTGTTTTCTTTGCTGTCGTTTATTTCTTATAATATTCACCTTGAAAAAAATATATTTAATGAGCTGAATGAAACTCAAGTGTCATACAGTGATAGAAACTAGAATTATATAGTAAGCACGCTCAAAATTTTTATTTGAGAGCTGTAGAGCTTTTGAAGTGATTGCATAAATTCTACGTAACAGCCAAAGCTGAGCCAGTTGGAAAAGCGTGGCAAATTCACCTGAGCGTTTGGTAAAACGTTAGTGTAGCAGATCTGCCGGCTATTTGATAGCGCACACGTATGAGAGCGTTGGAGTGAGAGGATTGATAGAGAGAGCAGCGTGATGCGTCAATGCGTGACACAACCGTAATACAAGAGGACGCTCGTTTTGTGTAATTCTTACTTTTCTGCGTTCTTCTAATAAATATCGTCTCTAATTATTACAACTATTATATACAAAGTCTTAATATGCATATTTCACTCCGAACGTGATGGGTCTAAACATTTAAAAAAAGTGAGACCATATTTCTTGAAGTTTCAATTACAAAAGTTGTTCATTTGGAAATGGAATCGTGAAAATTAACATGCAAATAAGGTGTTGGAGGAACAGTGCCCACCATTTCAGGAAGTGTGCTGAAAGCTGACAGATTTTCGCCAGTAACACTGTCTTACGGTGAATGGTAATAACTTGTAGCAGCAAGTTTTGTGGAAGAAGGAAGTGAACTACTATTTATGAGTACTAAAAATAATCAGAAAAATCATACGCTAACAAAAAGTGTTCGACAAATCCAAAATTAAGAAACAACTTAGCAGCTGTATAAATGGAGTTTACGTGAATCTATCGAAAGATTTGTTTTCTGTGTTGGCAAAGAGACAGTCTCACGAAATAGAAGAAGTGACATTTGTAATTCAAAACTACCACCGTGGATGTCATACAAAGGGAATGTACGTTTTCCGTGGTAGTAAGTAGTGTCAGATATTCCCAAAACACTTAACGTTCCCTACCATATTTAATCCTCGACTCCTTTTCCAAACCTTTCCTCTTCGAAACATTGAACAGACCAACTCTTGGGCCTCAAGGTCCTAGAAACCATATCTCACCCCCATCCTAGGTCCCAAACTTTCCCTTAGCCACTTCCGCCATCCTCCCAACCACCAATAAAACCGTAACACCCCCTATCTCTCAACAGTTTTCTCCACCCAAACTTTTCCCACAGTTTTTCCTGATCTTCGAAAATACAGGCAGATTCAGTCCAACATTCGACAACTAAACTTCGAAAAGGCTACTGGTTAATAAAGAGTTCTTCAACCAAGTTCTGTTTTCGTGTATAATTGTCACCTTCCGGGTTCACGACAGTAGAATTCCGAAAACGTGTTGGGTTAGGTTAGAACCCGCACCTAGTGCACGAACATCAACCTCCTCTATACACATATAGATCAATACTAATATCGGCGGCAGTTTACTTCCTGCAGAGTCATTGTATTTGAACCACTTTTTTAAATCACTTTCCTCGTCTCTTGCACCACACAACAGATATATTAAAAAAAGAGAAAGGGTTTCAGGTAGATCCGTAAGGGCCGGTTACTTAACAAGATCGACAATAAATATTACCAGCCAAGAAGTTATGTTGTGAAAGACAAATTAAGAATGATAGCCACATAGTTGTTCCTATAACACTAGAAACAAATTCGGCAATGCACACTTCTCCAATCGTTAACAATAACGATTCGACGCGTGGCTGATGACTCGTTATAATGAAATTTTGTATATAACATTGTATCGTAATACATAATGAACGGAAACCGAAAGAGTTGAAATTGTGATACTGGAACACGTGCATAGACGCGTGTCTGGTCCACCTATCCCCAAGTGTTATTTGAAAGAGAATTCATACGATTGAAAAGCTTGGTGGCCCTGAGAAGGGCCGATTATTTACGAATGCACAGAATCTGTCTGCACTTCTTAACCGCCAAAACCATAAAGGGTCCTGCCTTGTCGTTTCAGAGCGTAGACCACGTCCATAGCAGTCACAGTCTTCCGCTTAGCGTGTTCGGTGTAGGTCACGGCATCACGAATAACGTTTTCCAAGAATACTTTCAGTACACCACGCGTTTCTTCGTAAATCAAACCAGAAATTCGCTTCACGCCACCACGCCGTGTAAGACGCCGAATAGCCGGCTTCGTAATACCCTGGATGTTATCACGAAGAACTTTCCTATGATGCTTGGCTCCTCCCTTTCCCAAACCTTTTCCACCCTTTCCACGGCCGCTCATAATTCAATTCAATCAGCACCACACAATGTACTAAAATGAAACGTCTGCCTATCACACAGACTGCAGCTCTTTTATACTGTTCTCCGCGCAGACTAGCCGTCCCCACTACTTTGCTAGCAGCCAATCAAGAGCGTTCTAGACGTCTTGGCAACCGCATAAAAGGGGCTACTTCGTTACGCCGGATGCATTTCAGTACCCGACGTTTCGTTTTTACAGACGTTTCATCTTTTAGGTCATACCGCGGGCGAGCACAGACGTGTTTCTGCGCCTCACCGCCGTATACCTGGAGTGACCACCGCTATCCTTGTGATCTCGAGCTTTATACCTGTGGCTGCCCCTTGGTTAGACGCCCAGGTGCATCCACGTATTTTTCCACAGTAATCTCTGTGCTTCTCAGAGATTACTTGCTCTCGCTGTGCGCCTCCTGAGGCTCATGCCCTTGGAGGTGCCCTCCAAAATCCGACGCCGACGTCCCTCCTGTGGGGGGAAACGTCGAAATCATACCTCCTCCATCCCGTCCAACACGGAGGCGAATGTCCCTGGCCCATCGACCTCAAATAAAAATTCCAGGCAGATATTCCTGCGCACCGCAGACGCCTGCGATTCCCAACCTATCCCCAGGTCAGATACCTCAATCCCCAAAACCCCCGAATCAGGCAACACTGCCCTAGTAAGCATACAGTTTAACTCTGACCCCGCGCTGAAGCGCGAAAAACAGACACCCGTGGCCGCCGGCGTCATGGCGTCGGCGCCCGCAAAACAATCGAAAAACCCAAGTTGGCCACCACAAGCTGCGACCTCTCCTTGACGCTTCCGAGAAGCAAAGTTCCTTCGGCCACTCCCGTGGCGTCCCAGCAGGTGACACTCCGGAAATCGCCAACACCTATCCCCACTAACGCCGGCCCTGGCCATCGGCGCCATTCTACAATCGACCACAAGCCCTTGCCTTCAAATATAAACCCCAACCTCGTTACCCCCGCTCGCCCAAACTCTGTGTTGGAGTACGCAACACACAATTGCCTCTCAGGCGATTCGGACCAGGATTCGGTCGCCAATATGGACATTGACACCGCAGCACCAACCCACGCACCCAACGTTCCCACCCAAAATCGATTCACCCTTCTGGAATTCTTCGACTCCAATTCTCAATCTTTCCTCGAGAAAGTTGCTTCCTCGCGAAATTCTTCATCGGCCTCCTCGCGCCAGGAACGAGCCTCGAACCCCCAACCCGTGGAGATGCGCCCGAAACGCACCTCAACCCGTCCCCCGCCAATATACCTGCCGCATTTCAACGGATATGTCGCGCAGCTGAGCCGCTGTTTGAAGAAGGACTACGGAGACTCCTTCAAGCTTAAATACTTGGGCACACGCGTCCGCGTCCACCTCGAGAGTATCGAGCATTTTAAACAACTCAAGAGTAAACTCACAGAAGCCGGCAGCGAGTTTCACACCTTCACCCTCAATTCGGAAAAGGGTCTTTCCGTCATCCTGAAGGGCCTACCGAAAATGGAACCCGAGGACCTCATTGCCGAAGTTACCCTAAACGGCCTCCAACCGGTATCTTGCTTGCCGCTGTCGAGCAAAACATCAAATAAACTCTACTGCTCATACAAGGTCGTCTTCGCCAGCGGAACAAATCTTCCAATGGTCAAAAAAACCAATCACCTTTTCTACACTAGGGTTTACTGGGAAAAGTACTTCTCCCAAAAGCCATATTCCCAGTGCTATAGGTGCCAATCCTTCGGCCACTCCTCGGCCAACTGCAACCTGAAGCCCAGGTGCGTGAAGTGTGCCCAGTCACATTTCGCACATGAGTGCAAAAAGCTTCGAGAGGAACCCCCGACCTGCGCAAATTGCAGTGGTACCCACACTGCAAACTTTTCCGGCTGCCCATCCCTGGCTAAATATCTAGCAAAGAGGGAACAGTCTCGCGTGCGCCCCACCCCTCCTGCCCCTCCTGTACGGACACAACACTCAGGCCTTCAACGCACTGAGCGCCCTGTATCCAGTATCGTCAGACCTACTGTATCATACAGAGACGCTCTAAACCCCGCCCCCGTTAATCCCCCTCTCACGCACCCTGTCCCTCAGACCGGCCCAACCCCAGCGGCCTTCTCTAACATTGAAGAGACGTTCAGCGTCTTCCACCAAATAGGCCAGATATGTGACATCGGACAGATGTTGAACGCTGCCAAATCATTACTCGCGAAACTCCGCACTTGCACCAACCCGGCCGAACAGTTCAGCGCCTTTATGTCAGTGCTCTCGACCCTAAAATAGGATCCCACCTTCCCTCATTCTTACTCTGGAACCCCGGTTCGGTACGGCATCGACGGAACGAGCTCATGTTCTTACTCCAAAAATACAAAGTCCACGTCTGCCTCATCTCCGAAACCTGGCTGCAACCTTCCGAATCTTTCTCCATCCCGGGTTACTCCACCATCCGATCCGACAGACCGGGCAGCAGGGGTGGCGGAGTCGCTATTCTCTGCCACCGCTCTCTCCGATACTACGAACTCGGTATTGACCCCCCTTCGGGTATCGAGGTGGTTGTCATTAGGCTCCTGTCCCCGGCGATAAGCGTCGCAGTAGTCTATCTCCCTCCCGACCGCACGCTCTCTCCCGACGCACTAAACAAACTCACTTCCATGCCTACCCCCTTCGATCTGGGTGGCGACTTAAACTCACGTCATCCCTCTTGGAACAACTACACCAGCAATCGCTCTGGCAGGATCTTACATGACCACGCCCTCCGAGCTCCCTTCAGGCTGATTTTCCCCCAAAATTTTACATTTTTCCCGGGGCCCTCTAAGAGGCCTTCCACCTTAGATCTATTCTTGGTCCAACACGACTCAGCATTCGAATGCGAATCAATTGATGACGCTGCCACTCAGCACAAACCAGTACTGTTGTCACCCATTGTTGATGCGAGGCACTCGCCAAACGCCCAAAAAACAGTAGACTGGAAGGCGTTCCGCCGACTCACAAATAGCTTCCAGCTAAAGAATCGGCTAACAACTAAACGCGAAATTGATTCGTGCATTAGAACGCTTGAGTCCTTTTTGCTCGCGTGTCAACGCAAAGCCACCACCTTTCACGAACCAGCCCACGCAAAAAGCCTTATTTCCGATCCGCTCCTTAACTCCTTGATTACCAATCGCCGCAGAGCGAGGAAAATGTTTCAACACACGGGCGCCCATTACTACTCGATTCTAAATAAACAATTATCCAAGGAAATCAGCCATCGGATAGCGGATGTAAGACGCGCCTCGTGGAACGAAAAAATCAAATCCCTCCGGAAAGCCGACCCCACCTTCTGGGGCACCTACAAATTCTTAACCTCCGACAAAGCCACCTACCCACCCCTTAAAACGACGACTGGCCTACTCACTGCTGACGTAGAAAAAGCCAACGTTTTTGCTTCAAATTTCGCAAAAGTTCACAACTCCATCTCATCATTAGATTCGCCTTTCTCTCTACGAGTCGAAGAATACATTGCTCGGCGCTCCCGTTTCACCCCAGACAACCCCTGGAGGGACCTAGAAATCGCCCCGGCAGAGATCTCAACTATTGTTGGGTCTTTAAAAAACAAAAAAGCCCCAGGGCAGGACCGCATCGCTGCCCAGATGCTAAAAAATGCCAATCGGAAAATTACCCTACAACTCTACTACATCTTTCGGAGCTGTATCTCCCTATCCTACTTTCCTGCCTCCTGGAAGGTAGCGAAAGTGGTTCCCATTCTGAAACCTGGAAAACCCAAGGCCGAGGTGGAAAGCTACCGCCCCATCAGTCTCTTGTCGCTTCTCGGAAAGATTTTCGAAAGAGGCTTACTTCTTCGCCTCCGTGAATTCCTCGACTCGAGACGGATCCTAATTAACCAACAGTTTGGCTTTCGTCCCGCTCACTCAACAACCCACCAGCTGGTCCGCATATCGCAACTAGTCACCCACGAGGTTAACGTCAACAGGTACGCGGGAATGGTTATCATCGACCTCGCCCGCGCCTTCGATTCAGTTTGGCATCACGCTCTAATATTCAAACTTGCTAATTACGGGCTCAACGACAACTTTCTAAAGATCATGCTTTCCTACCTAACTGACAGGAAGCTTTACGTTTCACTAAACGGATCCGACTCGAGCTGGTTTCTCGTAACTGCGGGTGTGCCCCAGGGTTCCATCCTCGGCCCCGTTCTGTTCAACCTGTTCATAAACGACATACCACTACCCCCTTTCTCTGACACAGCGCTCTATGCTGATGATGCCACCTTTCTCGCATCCTCTTGGTCCCTTCAGCGCCTCGTTTTCAAGCTCCAAAACCATCTAGACCTCACCTCAAAATACTTTAAGGAGTGGAAACTCACCATAAATCCTGCGAAAACCCAGGCCATTATTTTTTCTAGAAAACGCGTCTCCCTTCCCTTTTCCAAACTCTCAGTCACGGGGGTTGATATTCCTTGGCAGGATGAGGTCAAATACCTCGGAGTCATCTTCGACAAAAAACTGTCGTGGACACCAGCGGTAGTCGACCGTATCAAAAAAGTGAGGGCCGCCGCGGGAGCTCGTCACCCACACATAGCTGCTTCTTCGCGACTAAACAAAGCGCTTCGCGTAACGCTATTCAAAGTATGCCTACGTCCCATCCTGGCATACGGCGTTCATGTCTGGGCGGCAGCCCCCCCAACGACCCTTATGAAATTGCGATACACGCAAAATCGCATTCTCAAGATCATCGCTGGCAGAAGTATGCGATATCCTACCACCAAACTGCTCGAGGAGCTCAACATTGAGCCCATCCTTCCTCACCTGAAGAACTCCGTCATGAATTACACAACCTCCGCCTCCTGTCATCAAAATCCTCTTGTCTTCCAAACCACTCTCTATGACCACAACCGTATTCCGTACCGGATCAAGAAATCCTTTCCTCTCTGGACGCGCTCTCTTAACGCAGCCATCTCCAAGCATGAAACACAAAATCCCTGTCCCTCTACATCTCGAACCCCCCGTTCTTCCTTCTAGGTCTTGCATGATCTCAACACCCTCATCCCTCTCGAGGATTGGGGGCACTGCTTTTGATGACTCATTTGTCCTATACTTTCCCATCTTGCACTTGCAAATGCATCCTTTTTAGGGGGTTTTTTTGAAAATTTTTCCCCTCACCATTTTTCACATAAATATTTGTAACTTCATTTCGGTAACACCAGTTTCAATACATCATGCACCACCGGTAAGGGGGCCCGCTATCTTGCCCCCAGGAACGGTTTACCCCACTCACATGACAAAAAAAAAAAAAAAAAGAAAAAAAACCGCTGGATGCATTTCAGTACTTCTTGTCGTGACAGTTGTGTTGAGATTATATTAATTGTGCTTTCACACAATGGCTCGTACAAAGCAAACCGCTCGTAAATCGACCGGTGGAAAGGCTCCCCGTAAGCAGCTGGCTACCAAAGCTCGCTCGCAAGAGTGCCCCAGCCACGGGTGGAGTGAAAAAGCCTCATCGTTACAGGCCTGGCACTGTAGCTCTTCGTGAAATCCGCAGATATCAGAAGAGCACTGAACTTCTGATCCGTAAACTACCTTTCCAACGCCTCGTACGTGAGATCGTTCAAGATTTCAAGACTGATCTTCGTTTCCAAAGTTCGGCAGTTATGGCCTTGCAAGAAGCCAGCGAGGCTTACCTGGTTGGTCTGTTCGAAGATACCAACTTGTGCGCTATTCATGCAAAACGCGTTACCATTATGCCAAAGGACATCCAACTTGCTCGTCGCATTCGGAGTGAAAGAGCTTAAGCAACTTTTACGTTAAACCATCGATCCGTCTCAGGGCCAAAATTGATTATCATGTAGTAACAACGTTAACTGTACATCGAACATCTTTATATTTGCAAAGAATGCAATAATTCCGTTTACTTTAAATTTACCGAGAAACTAAACTAAAACTTAATTATTTACCTAAAAGTTTACTTTAAATTTACCCTTTCTTTGAAAGTGTTTGCTGTACCATATTAATGTATCGAACCTTATGTTGGGATGATTTCTGGACGGCCGAGTTCGCAGATAATGTAACTGTTATAAAAGGAGTTTGCCATCCTGAAACATGGGAAACACTGCTTCATACTGCATACCATCATCTACGACACGTTACAAACTGACATTACACGTGCACCCAGGAATGGAGCAACATATTTACAGCGATCATTCACAAATATGTCATATCTATTGTTGAAGGATTTTATTCGGCCCTGAAGTTCGAACACGCACCCAATGGCGCCCAAACTGGACCGAGGGTTTTATAACACTAATATTTCAACATGCTTCCAGCTATGAGCACGTATGTCCGCTTTTTGCTTTATTCTTGAAAGTTTTTCTTTCTACATAATTCTATTCACACTTTCCGAAATCTCGTAAAATTTTACACTCGTCACGCAAATTTATAACAATTCTTCTTCCACTTAGAGTAGTTTCCTTAAATTTTTGGCTCATTTTAGTATTATTAAGGTTACCTTACTATACCATTGTTATTAAGGTCACTACTTGTTTCATACCGCGTCTGCCTCCGGTGGTTCTTCGACGGTGACAGGGGCGGTGTTGAATATGGTATTTGTTACTCAACACGGTTTATAGCTAAATTGAATTGAAAGGAAGACATTGGTTGACTATTTGTGTAATTTGCGATAGGCGTCTTGTATTTGATAGTTAAGAGTGCTGTGTGTAGTGTACGTGCATGTGTGTAGTCGGGGGATGTGCCGTCTCGTTTGTTGGTTGGTCCAACTCTGTTCGCCTGTCTCTTGTCACAAAAGTCAACACCTTCACCCGTATTTTAAGCTCTGGTTCCCCTTAATTTTGGCGGTTACCAATCAGCGAGTCTAAAATGATCGGAAGTTTCTTTTTCCGTACGCCCTTCGCGTGCTGTATGGAAAAGAAGTATCGCAGTGATATTTTGTCGAGAATGTGATCCGAGACATTGAGTGAGCCTCGAACTCGTAGATTTATGGCAGGGTAATTGTTATTGAGAAGTGTGGATCGAACGCAAACCTACTAACAATAAATAAGGTTGGGATTAAGAAATAAATAATGGCGTGCCATCTAGGTAACATCACGCAGATGGTAAAATTGTTAAATTAAAATCTCTCCCACACAGCTGCCTATAACCCTATCGTCAGTATCACATATTAATGCCTTTAACCACGGCTTACGTCGCACCGTAACACTGCTCATACCGACGTGTCCAAAGATACTAATTGCTATATTGACATACCATGAATTACCTTGTATTTGTCTATAATATAATGGAACAGCTTATTATGTATGAACTTTTCAGCGCATTCAAGACTTGTTAATATTTCATAGAACGTATAAATAAACAATTTAGCTTTAATAACGTTCGTCCATGAAATTTCTAACAATTCGAATGCATTTTTTTATATTGAACAATGTTCTAACTTTTGTTTAAATTAATGACTGTACGAACACATTTCACACCCATCGTAGTTTGGTTAAAAATCGATGAAATTACCAATCTTTGTAATTCCTGTACAGCTTCCCATCTTATGAAACGATAATATACATAAATTCCCTGTTACTTTACGTGTAGACTTCTTATCTCAATCAAATGTTCAGGTATCTACTAGCTATCGGTTCTGCGTAGAATAGTAAATATGAACAGCTTCCTTCGTTTTGAAAGATTGCGGCCCTGAAAAGGGCCATTTGTATTTGTGTTGTTAAATTAAGCTTTCTTCTCCGTTTTCTTTGGTAACAAAACTGCTTGAATATTAGGCAGAACACCACCCTGTGCGATGGTTACACCGGAGAGCAGCTTGTTCAATTCCTCGTCATTTCGGATAGCAAGTTGTAGATGACGGGGAATGATCCTAGTTTTCTTGTTATCACGAGCGGCATTTCCTGCTAATTCCAGTACTTCAGCCGCCAAATACTCCATAACGGCTGCTAGATATACCGGTGCTCCTGCGCCAACACGTTCTGCGTAATTTCCTTTGCGCAGCAGTCTGTGAACACGTCCAACAGGGAACTGAAGACCGGCTCTGTTAGAACGGGACTTTGCCTTCGCTTTAGCTTTACCACCTTTGCCACGGCCGGACATGTTTTGAATAAACTTCAGAAAATGACACGAAGAACACTCCTATAACTTCCAAAGTATTGTGACCAGGGCCCCCAAACTCTATTCTTGTGAACTTGAAGCCGATTTTAATTCTCCCCCCCGTCTACTTGGAGCGCTAGCGGCGCACCTCTACATGTATACATTGTATCACCGATACTGTACCAAGGTAAGAAATCGTGACGTCACGTTCCCACCATTCGCCCGTCAACTCGCAAATTTTATTGAACTTGGTTTGGAGAAGCGTGCATTGGAATTTAATTGAATTTAATCTTGGCGTGTTATCTTGGCGTTTTCTTGCGAAAAGGTGCAACAACAAGAGCAAGAGATGAGAATGAAGTATGTAATACTCATTATTTTAATAAAAAGACGAAGAATTAAAAAGAATTGTACATGTTCATGTTTTATTTGTTGCAAGATGAAAAACCATTGCAGAGTGCAGGTATGGCTTTACAGACTGCTGACTATTATTATTCAGTAGTATACTGAATCATTTAAAAGACATTTTTACCAATGATTCTTTACAATTACAGAAGGTGCTGTCCAAAGGAGAGATTACCATGCTGCAGCCTGGAAAGGCCACAGAAGTACTCAAGAGTCTTTTAGGAAATTGAAGTTAATATTGTTTGACGGTGTGAGGTGTAAGCAATGTTCAGCAAGAGATAGTTTCTGATACTGTTCATCTTCAGACCCCTGATAAAGCTAGCTGGAATGCTGGCGAAACATTCAGAATTATCTCCTGTTGGGTACGGTTTATACTCCAAAGCTAAAAACAATAATAACTATAATGGACCAGGCCATAAAATGATGTATTTTATTTATTTAAGTTTATTAACGATAAATATTATTTCATAAACTTGGTGTATTTTATATATGTATATAATATTTAATATATGTTACACAAATATTTATTTTGAATTGAAACTGTAAAATATTATTCCAATATATTTAATTAATTTATTAATAGTGTTTTTCTTTTTCCCACAACATATTTTTATTATAAAATAATTTTTACTTGTAAGTATAAATACTATACAGCACATATATAGGACCATGTTCTTGTGTGCGTATTTCACCGACGTTATGTGTATGCATTGGTGGCGCCGCTAGCGCTCCAAGTAGACGGGGGGGAGAACTATATTTGGTTCTGGGCGAAATACGGTAGTTTGGGGGCCCTGATTGTGACGCTCGGCAGGAAAACAGTCCGATTATATACGACTGCCAGTCATTCACGCGCACCAATGGGGTATGAGCTAGCATGCGATTGGCGCGCCGCTGGGGGCACATTAAAAGTCATATACGGTCCTCATCCATTCGCTGACATTATTCTTCTATCATCGCTGTAGTATGTATCTCGAGGTGAAGTAAGTCAAGATGCCGCCTAAAGCCAGTGGAAAAGCTGTGAAGAAAGCTGGCAAAGCCCAGAAGAACATCAGCAAGGCGGGCAAGAAGAAAAAGAGGAAGAGGAAGGAAAGTTACGCCATCTATATTTACACAGTATTGAAGCAGGTTCATCCGGATACTGGAGTCTCCAGTAAAGCTATGAGCATCATGAACAGTTTTGTTAACGATGTATTCGAACGTATTGCTGCGGAAGCTTCTCGCTTAGCACATTTTAACAAGAGATCGACCATCACGTCTCGGGAAATTCAAACTGCCGTCAGACTTTTGTTGCCTGGTGAATTGGCAAAGCACGCTGTCTCTGAGGGTACTAAAGCTGTTACAAAGTACACGAGCTCAAAGTAAACACTATAGCTTTCTGCAAACGGCCCTTTTCAGGGCCAACAATTTTGTCCCAACGAAAACATTTTAACTTCAACTCATACACTTTGTATTGATAGTAGACATTTGTGTCATTCGGACCGCAAACATTCTACTCTTCAATAATGTAATTACGAACGAGGATAAAACATATTGTTAATAATTTTTCTAACTGAGATTAGCTGCAGTATGCTTTGAAGTTTAACGTGCAACTACTTTGCATTACAAAATTATTCGATTGAATAATGCGTAAAACATTCTCTTAATAATGGTAGTCGTTGTCGAAGTTGTCAAACACCCACCAATGAAAATTTAATTTTTCACTTCGCTATATGTTGGCTAGCATAAACGGTTGTGCGATAATAATAAATAGACCAGGATTATTTCAATTTACATTGTAGTATATAGGGTGAGTCATGTAACGGTATCACCAGAATTTTCTTGTAATCTATGTATTGTGTTAAAAGATGTTTCAAACCAAAATCACTGGTTGTCAAAATGAGAGTAGATTACAAAACTTATATTTTTACGTTTTTATCAAGATATGAAATTCACCTTGAATATTTTAAATGGAATTTGCAACATTTGCTATGCCACCGGAAAGTCTATTCTTTGGCGGCATATAGAAAAGGAGATTAGTGAGGGTTAACTGCGATACCTAGAAATATGAGAAACCGTATCCTTAGGGCTTGTGATATACCTCGGGAAACATTAACGTATATGCTGAATTGGTCGTTCGCCTACGGACTTGTGCAGATTGTAGTCGCCAACATTTTGAACATTCTTTGCGTTCGAAGACAACTGCACCATGATTTGGCAACTATTAACTTTTGACTCCATATACTCGAAGAAATTTTTACTCTGAATTCAAAGGAATTTCAAATAGCATGTTGAAATATTACATGTTGCTGTTACAACTTTGAGTTTCAACTTGTTTTGTAAATTCAGCGTCCTTCTTTTAAAATATATACCATAAAAAACTTAAAATAGTGATTCTTTAAGTATAAAATGCATCTCCCTCCTCGTCGGTACATAGAAAATTGTACAAATTCGTTAAAAATGTGTAGGATTCTTTGATTCACTGGTAGAATACAAGATAACAATTATACAGATTATTATGAAATCTATATATGTTCAGAACGTCTACCAATTGTCATTAACAAACGTCACTATACAATTGCGACATTTTTGCTGGACAAAATACTATAAAATGCACGATAAAGGTCAACAATTGTAGAGAAATATTTGCAGAGAGAAGTTTCTGTTCTACACACAAATACTATTTCCTTTCTTTTACTTGTAAGGTACTAGTCACTTTTCCAAAGGTCTAGTTAGCAAAAAGTGAATTTAAAACGCAAAGAAAACAATTCAATGAGCATATTTTGCAACTAGGATCTAGGTGTTTTATCCTCTGTCGTAGAATCATTGTGCCTTCAATTATTGGTTTCAGCTAGGAGAGAGTGACAAACAAACGAGTCCAGGTGACTATAAGTATCACGAGTTTGTATTTAAGGACACCAAAAATATAACAAATGTAATAGAAGTGCTCTGCTGGTGCGGAAACTGGTAATGTGAGGCATCATGTTAGTTAATATTGATACCTCGACGCACTAATCTTACTTCATATTGCGCACTACTAAGCTACTAAATGTTAAGCATATTTTTTAAACACCCTTGAGAGCCACGGGGAAACAGAAAAACCCAGGTTCACTGCAGACGTTTTTCTTTCATTCTTTATACGAATATCCTATCAATGACCGCGTAAATGTGAATTTTTTAACTTTTCCTACGGATAATCTATCAGTGGGAAAAGACTGACGTCAACGAAATATGCTGAAAGTCACTTCATTGTACAAACTTACTAAAAAAGGATTAATCTTGCAAAAGTGCATACACGTAGCCATATCGCCGCATGCAGAATGTCCATTAATGTGTACGCAGTTCGAAAAAGTCGAAAGTCAAAGTAAAAGCGTGTTTACTGCATCATCCCTGCTACGGAACGCCAAGATCCATTGTGTTTGATGAGTCTCTCTCCATAGTCCGCACGATGAAGGAAAATGACGGCTAACTGTACTCCGTAGTTATTCTGTTTCACCGCTTGAGGAAGTTTAGGTGAGCGTTTTATCCATTCAATTTGCCTGGTGTTGTCAATAATTCCAATGATGGAAGACAAGGAGAATACAGGTAATACTGCTGTTGAAACTACAGAAAATACAACTAAAGCGGCGAAGAAGCCAGCGAAGAGGAAATCAAAAGCGCAACAAGAAAAGGCGTCGCATCCACCAACTGGTGAAATGGTCAGTGCTGCAATTAAGGAGTTGAAGGATCGTAAGGGATCGTCCCTGCAGGCCATCAAGAAATACGTTACCTCTAATTACAATATCGACGCGGAAAAATTCTCTCCGTACATTAAGAAGTACTTGAAGTCTGCCGTGTCATCTGGAACGCTGGTCCAAACAAAAGGCAAAGGCGCATCTGGTTCCTTCAAACTTTCCACTGGAAAAGTCTCTGAAACTTCCACAGCCAAAAGGGTGTCGAATCTCAAAAGGAACTCCGTACCGAAGGAAACACATGCAATCGCGAAGGCTACCCCTAACAAGGCAAAGAAGGCTGCCACCGAGAAGAAACCAGCAACAGTAAGGAAGGGTGTAACAAAGCCTGTTGCAAAACCTAAAGCTGCTGCTGTGACCAAGAATATGTCAAAAACTAAGAGAACTACCATAGCGCCAGCGGCCAAAACAAAGACTCCTAAAGCCAAAAAAGTCGGAGCATCAAGAACAGTTAGATCTTCACCGAGAAAATAATCATTTTCCAATGATATCATTTGCAAAATTCAAATGGCCCTTTTCAGGGTCACCAAATTTTGAATGCGTAGAACAACTTCATTTTTCAAATCGTTTCGAACAAATGCAAATACTCACCGCACATAGAAACTTGTATTTAAAAGGTTGAAATTATTTGTTATGTATGTAAACATGAATAGTTAGCCGTGTAAGGCCCATAGATTCATACCTTGGTAATCAAAGTAAAAACGAGAGTGAAACGTAATAGTGATTACAATCATCTTTTACGAATACAAATGTGCCGCCGATTTTCTGTTTGCTGACTGAAAAACTTTACCAGGAATTAGAAGTCTCAATTGTGGGGCGATTTTATTGTGCTAGTTAATTCTTACAAATCAAACTTTTACACGTTTATTCGACAAGTGGGTGTATACGATTCAGATGAATACGGAGATTGACGTATCCGCTTCAAAACACGTTTCTGTGGTTGTGTTCGCATGCCCTGGCCTTGAGATTGTCCCTTCGCAAACCTGCCGATGCATTTTGGGAAAAATGCTGGACATATAATTAGGAGGGTTAACACATTTTGGAAGATGTGCGCTAGTTCGTTACCGATTTGTGGCCCCCGATTTGGGTCATTGTTGCTACATTGTTCAGAATTGTGTAGCCAGAAACTTCTGGTTATTTCTAAACACTGTATAAGACTTTTCCTTCGATTTTCGATGATTCGCTATGTCAGCGACGAAAGTGAACTTAGTTTATGACAGGTACGTGTGTAGAATACCATTTACGAGATGGAAGGACCTCGTGGCTCTAACACGTTATGTATGCAACATTTGTACATGTTTTTACAGTTCTTACGGTTTGATATATCGACATCTAAAAAAGCAGAATTTCGGGCAGAATATCTTCCTCTTTTGAGCCGCTTAGTAGTGAAGCGTAAACAACTGTTCTTAAAACTGGAAGATTTGCATTCTGCTCGGTAAGCATTTTGAAACATAATAGCAGTGCGTTATTTGATATCACCTCATGCTATCAGATATTTGCTACCACGAATTTGATTCAATGCATACTTGCAATTATTAAAGTTGCCTACTAAAACCTTAACAGATATTTTGGCACATTTGCGTAGCATGTTTGGCCTTTGATATACGTGCGACTACATACAGTTGGTTCCGAATGTATTCGGAAACCAGCATGGATAGAACATATGTGTACTATATTGTAACTAAATATACAGAGAACTACAGAAATATATTATGCTATGATAGAACATGGTCCCCAGGAAATTGAAATGCAAAAACATTTCATTTATTAGATACGATAGTTTAGCAAATGGTAGAGAAACGAAGAAATTGCTAAATTGCAGGTCACAAATTATTCGGACGTCATGTGGGTTTAAGTTTCAATATTAGAATAAGAATTTGTTATGAAAGTTTAGTATCTAACCGAATATGTTCTGTTCATAATACGTTTCCAGCAAAAGCAATTGTCCAAACTACTTTTTCGTTAATGTAATCGATGCCAACCATTCTTTTGGATTCATTCCTTTCTTTTTAGTTATAAAATTCGCACAGCCGAGTGGTATTTAGGTGTTTTTAAAACTATTTCTCAGTCGATAGATTTGAAAAGTATTTTGATTTTGTACATTGAGGTACTGGTTTAACCTCAAAGTATTTCAAAATGGATAAGAAGAAGACTAGGAGTATTAAAATCTCATTTTATTTTTCTGTGGGGACACCCTTAGCGAAAACCCAACTGTAGAAACCATACGCCAGGTGCAGCGCGAAGGAATTTTGGCCCTCAGAAAGACACGTGCCAACATAGGCAATTTTCCATAGCGGGTCGTCACCCTTCCGAGTTTGAGAAACAAACGAATGCAGAACCCTCGCAAAAGCGACACGTGAGAATCGCGACAGAGTACGCAGAGACGCGGTTCGGGACGGTCGAACCAAACTGATCTCAATTAAAAAGTCAACGCTATCAACCAGATTGTTGTACTTTATTTTATCGTCACGTCCTCACCTCATTTCTATCTGGGTAGTCTCAGAGTAGTTTTAGATATAGGAATCAGTCAAATTTCAGGAAACTCAATGAAAATGTGTAACACCAACATTAGGGTTGTGGAACTTATAAAACTTCTGTATTTTTTACTTTCTCTAACGTAATGCAAAACTAAAATAGAAGTTTTGAGTAGTACTCTGACAAAGACAATGTCATTTTTACGAAATGTAAGTTATACAACTGCATTCAAGTATTAATGGAAAACATTTCATGATATACAAGTGACAAATACAAAAGCGTGATAACAATTGGTTTACTTTAACAATAATCATATTTTGAAATCTCGTATTTGGAAATGTACACTCATCATGACGAGATAGTAGTCTATTTCTAACCATTACGTGCCTAATACTTTTACGATCTCGCCATTTTACTTTTTACCATTATATCAAAGTCAAAAATACAGTATACCTGAAACTTTAATGATATTCTAAATCTACGATTAATATAGAGTACGTTGCTAATTGTTTCTATGAAATTGACTAAATAATCCAAAGTAATTAAATTCCACTTTAGTATGCACACAAAACCTTTCCATTGAAAAGGGGCCATTAAGCAGAAGACCGACGGCGAACATGGACAACTGTTGTAAATTAGTGTTATATTTTTTATATTTTAATTTAAATCATAACTAAACATATTAGCGCGGAGATTATATCAAATCCTCGATGTTTCATGCTCTGACCGTCTCCTCTATGCAGTCTGTGAGTCTTTCACTTCACATTCTATTTTTTTTTACGATACTATAAAATTCTGAAGAAACTAAGCCCTAAAAAGGGGCGCTATAATACAGCAGCACAAGTGAGCGCACGAACCGGTTGGTCGTCATTTGGATGATTCCGAAAATAGGAAAGTTCCTCATATTATAACTGACTTTTATGTTTATTGTGGGGAAGGGTAGCCAGTTGAAGTACGGATTACAATGAATTATTAGTAAAGGTCTACCAAACTATTGTCAGCTTGTCTGGATCAAGTATGGAAGTCCTGCGAACTGAAGAAGAAGAAATTGAATAGGGTAAGATCATACAATATGCACTTAATATGTCCTTGGGTATTTGTAAGCCTTTTGTATTAAGAAATTGACTCCATGAATAAAACGAAGTAATAAAAAAAAAGTACGTTTCAGTAAAAATCAAAACCAAGAAGTTCATATACTTTGTAGTTTTGGAGATGGAAAAACATTTGTGAAGAAATTTTTCATCAAAGTCGGTGAAAACTATCAGCATCGAACATTTGTACTTTTTGAAAATTTACAGTCATCGAAGCGTTAACATAAATTCTCTGTAAAATAAAACATCCAGTTATTGATTTCAGATAAAATGTACCTTTCAAATATGCATTGCTAAGATATTCCTTCGGTTTGAAAGATTGTGGCCCTGAAAAGGGCCATTTATATTTATGTTGTGAAGTTAAGCTTTTTTCTCGGATTTCTTCGGCAATAAAACTGCTTGAATATTAGGTAAGACACCACCCTGAGCAATGGTTACACCAGATAACAGTTTGTTCAATTCTTCGTCATTCCGGATAGCAAGTTGCAAATGACGAGGAATGATCCTAGTTTTCTTGTTATCGCGAGCTGCATTTCCTGCCAACTCCAATATTTCCGCTCCCAGGTACTCCATAACCGCTGCCAAATAACCAGGTGCTCCGGCGCCAACCCGTGCAGCGTAATTACCGTTGCGCAGCAGTCTATGGATACGTCCAACAGGAAAGTGAAGACCAGCCCTGCTAGAACGGCTCGACTTCAACTCCGCTTTCGTCTTAGCTTTACCACCTCTGCCACGGCCAGACATGGTTTATGAAGATTTCAGAAAAACGTTAGAATTACACTGAAAGGTGCAAGGAGCCCCACGGTGATTTTGTCGCAGGATCGATGAGTCGCTCCTTTATGAACGGCTATCGCGAAACGGCCGGACCAATGGCATGCTAGCTGGCACACGATTGGTGCGCCGCTGGATACATAATACGAGCTATATGAAGAACACTTTCGTTCTGTACTGTCAGTAGTGGTCGATTGTTACTACAGAGTGTCCTTTGAATATACCGAAAGTTTGTTGAAATGTCACCTAAAGCGAGTGGAAAAGCTATGAAGAAAGCTGGCAAAGCTCAGAAGAACATCAGCAAGTCTGACAAGAAGAAGAAGAAGAAGAGGAGGAAGGAAAGCTATGCAATCTACATCTACAAAGTGTTAAAGCAAGTTCATCCGGATACTGGTGTTTCCAGCAAAGCGATGAGCATTATGAACAGTTTCGTTAACGATGTGTTCGAACGCATTGCTGCCGAAGCTTCCCGCTTAGCACATTATAACAAGAGATCGACCATCACGTCTCGGGAAATTCAAACTGCCGTGAGACTTTTGCTGCCTGGTGAATTGGCAAAGCACGCTGTCTCTGAGGGTACTAAAGCTGTTACGAAGTACACTACCTCAAAGTAAACGCTATAGCGTTCCGCAAACGGCCCTTTTCAGGGCCAACAATTTTATCCCAACGTAAACTTTCTAATTTCAACTCCTGCTTGCTGCTTAGAGTAGGATATTAATATCAACCCTACATGTACGTTCCTCAATGAACAATAATATTAGTGGTGTAGATCGGAGTATAAAAACTACATCCTTAGAAAAGCTTTGATAAATTTTTCGGGAGCTGGCAAGCACTACACGAAGATATTGTATTTGGTTTTCAACTATTGTGTATCACAAAATTAGATTTTTACATGGAGCATTATCTTAATTTTGCCGATAATTATATTGAAAATGTGAAAGAATTGAAAATACTACTTATTTTGCATTATAGTCACTCATTATGTTGGTGTTCCTTTTTCGTATCACGCGATTATTTTCTTTTACGATGTTTTATGTTAGTGTGATTTAAGAATCAATGGAGTAGTTACGTAAGGCTGTTCATTTAGTAAATTAGATGTCAAAGACATAAAAGTATTTTATTTACTGCAAATATTAATATCCTACTATTAATGTCACAATTTATATAAATCTGTAATATACATGTTTGAGTATTGATGCCATTTTTCTTATCATTGCTGCGCGCGTACCCGATTCAATCTTAGGGTACAGATTTAATTCTTTTGTATATACGCATTAATTTTGTAGTGCTAAGGGGCTAGGAGGCGAAAGCTTCGTGTGTACCTCCGAATTTACCGTGATCCCGGTGTATGTGTGCATACTAGAGATGGCGTGAACTGCTACTTTTTACTCACTCGTGATTCGATCACGTTCATTCTGAATCATGGTGTTTTTTCACAGTGATTCGTGATTCTCGTGATCGCTTCTGATTGGTGAAGAACATAACTTTCGCATGCGCATTACATTCTTAGTGATTCTTAGGATTATTAGGAAAAAGGAAAAAAATAATGAAATATAGAATAAATTGCAGGCGTGACTATAGTTTAAAATTTTTTTGGTTTTCATTCTACTAAAAATAAATATAATTCTAGTATAAAATAATGTGTAGGTATGTATATATATGTATTATTTTGCCTCCCAACCAAGAAATTATAGTTTTTAATTTTAATATTGATATTAAATAGCGTAGCTCTATGTTGTATGCATGTATTTTTCACGAGCTATGTTTGCATAAAAAAAAATAATTTAATCAACGCCAAGAATTACGATCGCAGTATCACAGAGAGCAACTTCACGATACTTGCGAAATCACGGTCGTGATTGAACTTTAATCGGGACTGTGATTGTGATTTTGTGATCACCGGTGATAAATCACCGTTAGTGATTTTGCACGCCATCTTTAGGGTATACCAAATTCACCGTAAAATAAAGTATCGCTACCGTAAATACTTTCCGCTTACTTCAGGCAAGTCGATTTGGTAAGGGGCCGACCTATCTACGCAACCAATTTCTACAAGGGGGAATTCGTTGTGGCTCTATATTTCAGCGAATCAGAATGCAGTTTCATTCGCACATTGTTATTGGTCGCTGAAATTAACATTGATCTTCGTGGGTAACGTTTTAAACGCGGTAAGAACACATCTATTTAAAATGCGACCAATCCGGATAAAGTTTTCTTATGGTAAGATTTCAAAGTAGAATACTAACTGTTTAATTTGATTTAATTATTGGAATGTTCACATAGTGCATTAGAATAGTTATTAATCTATTGGTTTGCAAGTGATTTTAAGTAACATGTACATATTTAAGACTGTCAATAGGTTATCAGTCGAAGATAATTATTAGCGACATTAAAAAATTGCGTTTGATTTTAGAAGCATGCAATAATAGATGAGGATTGCAACTATTTTCCCATTTGTGCCTCGCAATCGTTTAAGTAACATTTGTTCATATAGTACAAAGGTATTTTGTTTTTCTTGTCTCAGTTAGATAAGAAAGAATCTTATTCTAGATATGTATGCTGAAAATTTACTGTTGTTGTTTGTATCATGACGATTGACATAAAAAATAATGAATATTTAAAATGTTTGTAGATGGAAAATATATTTGATTCTACTAGTCCTACTTATAATACCGATCCACAAAATGAGATGTCTTATTTATTTGGAAGAGATTCAAGTATATTAGTCCATGTGCAAAGACTTTGCGTTTTAAAAGAAATTAAAAAGAATGTACTTTCTGTGTATGAAACTGAGGAGTGCAATGATGTTGAGGAAATCGGTTCATTGAATTCTGTATCGCAAAATATACAGACTGTTAAAGTATACTTGCAATTGAAACGATTTCCCAAAAAATTAAAATTATTGCAGGAGCAGCAGGATGCATATGAAATTATTAATTCAACTACTTTGTTGACAAGATTACCTACCGTAGACAATAATGCCAGTTGCTGGATATGATCCAATAGTAGTGATGTTTTATGTAGAAGGATTACATTTACTAAAACTTTTGGTCCAGAGTCTACTCAGTTAGAATTATTTGAACAAGCTGTAAAACAGTAAATGGTAGATTTTTCAGCTGGACAGAATTAGGTATTATGACTTATTGTAGAGCTAAATCAAATATATTCTGACTTAAATGTTCTATACATTGATTTAAATATTTTTAATCATTACCATGTAATTATTTGTCAGGTACCACAAATTCAGGGAAATCGGACATGCTACAAGGAACCACAACATCACCTGGAATTATATCCAGATGTTTGAAATTTGTGTTTTCAAATATTACACCAAAAATTATTCCTTCTTATAAACCTATGAATCATTGCGACGTTGTTACTTTCGATCTTCATGAACGTGCTAAAAAATTAGAGATATAAACCAAACTGCTGACATTTGCCACTGTAGACAACTGTCAGTACATTAATGCTTACAAGGAGATGCAAAAGTTGTTGCATGAAGAATCACCTACTAGACCTAGCCAGTGCATCGATGCACATTATTCCATTTGGGTTTCCTTTGCTGAAATCTATAATGAAATTGTGTACGACCTCCTATCAAACGAATGTTAGAAAAAGAGAACACCCCTTAAATTGGCAACAGATTCTCAAGGAAGAGCATTTATTAAAGGTTTAAAGACCATTGGTGTGAATTCTGGTTCAGAAGCCTATCAAGTCTTAATGGCTGGACAATATAATTTGAGAGTTGCTGTAACAGCTTTAAATGCAGGTAGCTCCAGATCACACTGTGTATTCACTTTCAAACTATTGAAGTATTATGTTGAGAACAAACCAAATTCAGTTTAAGTTAGCACGTATGTAAATAATTCTTTTTCTCACCTTTATTCAATCTATTAATTACATGCTTTATTACATACTTTTTGGTTTTTAAATAATAAGTTTGCGATTGGTGATTTGGCTGGGTCAGAACGGTTGAAAGAGACATTAAACGTTGGAAACAGATGGAACGATGCAAATAATATTAATACAAGTCTGCTGGTTTTGGGAAAATGTTTGAAAGCAATTCACGATGGACAGTTATCAAAACAAAAAATAGAACACGTTGGTCCATTTAGAGAATCAAAATTGACGAGGCTATGTCAAAAAGCGTTATCTGGCAAGGAGCACATTGCTTTAATAGTGAATGTTAATACTACTCCTATGTTATATATAGAAACGCAGAATGTACTCAATTTTTCAGCATTTGCGACGAAATTAATTATAGTGAAGGAAACAGTTCGGAGGAAAACTAAACCGAGATTTTCACACATAGTTACAGAAAACATGGAAACGGTAACCAATTCGGATGCTACAGAATTAGAGAATTCGGAATGGCAAAGTACGCACGATGACAACGGTTCTGATTATGTGCCAGCCGAAAATTACGACGAGTTGATGAGTGTAAATGATAGACTAAAGAAAGAAATTGCTACTTTAAAAAGTTCTGCGTTGACTCGTGATCTTGAAATACACCAAGAGATTGCCGACACTTACACAGATATGATCAGAGATCTTCAGACCGAATGGGAGAATCATATAGAAGATGTAGAAAAGCAACAGGAAGAAGTATCTCAGTGGTCAGTGAAACAAGTTGAAGATTTTTTGAGCAAAATTTGGATCAACTCAACACTCGTAAGGGAAGACATTCGTCTCTTTCGGAAAATAATTTCAATCAGAATTCGAAAGACATCGAGGAATTAGAGATAGAAAATTCGCGTTTAACATGGAGGGCTGTGCTTTTCAGAAATAACGTGAGAAAACTTGAAGAAACATCGAAATTCGTGGATGAAGTAAAATTTCAGTTATTTGCCAAGCAAGATCAAGTGAAGGTATTTATAATAATTTTCAGTCACTCCTATATGTACAATACTTATACAACAATGTTATTTCAGAAAATTAAATTACTTTTATACGAAGCGAAGGAAGAGTATATTGCTATCGGTACAGAAGTCAGAGAGAAAGAATACATAATTGAAGAGCAAGAAGAAGAGCTGTTTGAGAAACAGGAAACGATAGACGACTTGAAGGCGGACCTGGCACACACTCATGTGTGGTTGACAGAGAAACCCGATGCAGCTGATCTGCTGGAAGAAGAACTAGAAAATCAAACTCAAAAAGTAGTCAATCATGGGAACGAAACGCAAGATATGCAAGTGCGACTATACAAATTAAACAATGAAAAACTATCGTTATTAGACGAACTTGAATTGCTTAAGTAAACAGTAATTAGACAAAGTGTAATACTAGATTTAATAGTAGAAGGTCCACCGGAAAATGAGAGTATACAAACAGGTACGTATATGCAACTGTAGCTTTATATTCCATTAAAATATATTCCATTACAGTGAAATCTGTCATTAACTGTATAGAATATGACGAATTCGAAACCGACGTGAAAGAAAATGTAATTGCAATAGATGCAGAGAATTCAGCTATGAAAGAAGAATTAGTTCGAAGCGCAACGGAAACACAAAGGTTGAAGGAAGAACCTGTATCCGCTAAAGTTAAATTGAAAGAAATATCGAAACAAATACATAATTTACAAATTAGCAATGTGCCGTTTACCGTTGAAAATATCATAAAGTAGAAGCAATAGAAAATGCAGAAATGAAATGTCAAGACGGAATAGAGTCTGAGGGTCAATGCGAAGAAACATCTAAGATCGATTTACTCAATCGAAGCAATCAAACTGTCGATAGTTCAACGAGAGAAGAAGCTAATCAAACAAGATTTATTGAAGAATCTAATGATTATAAAGTCATCTTAACTGAATTATCAAAGTTAATGATAAAATCTGACAACGTTAAGAAACAATACGATGAAAAATGTCCAGTAAGTATTAGCATACAATGCGATATATTTCACATTTTTTATATTTACGCAACTATTTAATTATTTTTAAGGCATTGAAAAAATGGATAAAGGAATATTAGCTGTAAAAGAACTTGTAGAGAAACTTTATTTTTCAATAGCTTTTTCATATATATATATATATATATATATTTATGTAATATATTTTTAATAGTTTTTAACGGCTACTTCCTTATCTTTACAGAATTTAAATACATTGCAAGCAGACTTTCACAATCATATATCAAAGATACGTACACGTATTAACGTAATTTTTCATATAAATGTATTTTTATACTATATTACAGTGCAAAACTGAACACGAAGAAAAATTAAGTAACTTGCAAAAGGAACCTTCGTCGGCGGAAGAAATGAATAATTTTAAATCGCAGGTATTTGAGTAAATTAATACAATAGTTATATGTCTTGTCTTCGTTAACAAAATTCAATAATTTTATAGTAATTTTATAATAATTAGAGCACAGTCTGGGGAGAGTAACAGAGCTTCAAGAAAAATTTCTGAACTGAATAAGTATTTAGAAACATGCCAGGCCGAAAAAGAACATCTGCAGAAACTACTGGACGAGAATAACGGTATGCTTCTAGATTTTGAAGATCGCTTAGAACATGTAGCGGAAAAAGAGCGAGAAAAAGATGCGGAAGTAATTTCTCTTCAGAAAGGTAAGTCAAATATATTGTGATTTTGTACAACAAGTTACTATTTTTACAATGGTTAAACATTTTATTGCCCCAGAAATTAAGCAAATGGTAAGTACAACTGGCAGTGACTATAAGAGTGATCAATTAATGGAGGAGGAGCTGGAAAATACATTTAAAGATCTAACAACGGCTGATGAGATGATATCTCGAAAAGAAGAGTATATTGAAGAGTTAGAATTGCACGTTAAACACTCTCAACAAAATACCAAAATATTAGAAGATAGTGCTCAAGAGAAGCAAACAGAGAACGATAGATTGAGATCTATGAATGAAGAATTGAAGAGTAGCTTGACAGAGAAAGAACGTGAAATGGAAGCACTTACGAAGAATTTACCATATCATTTATTAGTAGACTGTGGATGTTTCTGCTAATTTTTAATTCTTCGAATAAATCTGAAGGAGTTATTTTTCAATAAGGATTATCTGTTTGACCCTCTAAATGTTGATGTTTGTACTGTACTTTAAATACTTTTCTGTTTTGGAAAATTATTTTTGCCATAGTTGCATAAACACCTGCGGTCTATGTTCTAGGTATGCAAATCAGTTTTCAGCCGTCAGGATTTTGTAACATTCAATATGTACAAAGAAATCAATTATCGTGTTAATATTCAATGTAATTTGCATACTTCTGAAGCAAATGCGTCAGTCGATAGTAATAAAGTGGCGATTTCGAATTGGTAAAGATACCAAGAGTCTAAAGATAAAGGCTCCGAATTAATTTGTACACCTAAAAATAAAATTCATGTTTAACACTAGATTGCCGGAGCGAGTCAGTTTGATTCATTTCAGGTTTCATACCTAATATTATAGAGACCATAAATATTATTTTTCACTACTTTATGTTAACTTTAATTAATACAATGGTGTGAATATGTATTCTAATTGATTCTCTTTATCCTCACGGTTCTAATTTCGAATATTTATATGCGGTATACGTATTTTTCCAGCAGCCTCCCAAATAATGCAATTAACGTCCGGCAATCTAGTGTTAATGAACTTTGCTTAACGATTCCTTGGTTGTAGTTAACAAAACCTCATTCGAAAGAAGGGGATCACTGTGGGAATACATCCGAAGTCGAATTGGTACTTAAACAGCGTCGAATAAGGCAACCTCCAAAGAAACACCATTGTCACCGAAACAGAGTGAAGTATCGGTGAGCGAACTTTCTAGTTCTGAATCGAAGTACGTATATTACGCAAAAATTACACAAAAGGTATTGGATTATTCTAATTTGAAATTTTAAATTGAACTATGTTATTCTTTTACTTTAGACGAAGTGAGGAATGTACTAAATTGCCCCCCCCCCCCCCCCAGAGCAAGTTTCGGAACGGAGGAGAATTACTCATAAACAGAAACTGTATATGGGGAATGATTCATTCCAAGGTATTCGTTATATCGACGTAAATTTTCTTCATTTTTCTTTATGATTTATGATTACGTCCGTGGTATTATTTATCAATATTTCTTATTCGTTTAGACTACAGTAAGTATAACGCCATCAGCAAATATTCGCGATTTAAGAAGTAGGTGAAAACAATGTATTAGAAATAAGATGTACCAGTTAAGCATAAGATAGAGAAAAACATTAATATTCGTGCGATCAAAGACAAGGAATATTCACAATGTCGATGATGAGTAATTATGTTGGACCAACTTTATAAAGGAGAACATATTTTCTGTGATATTTCCAATCGAACTTTTTTCTCTATATTGTAAGACAGATCTTAAGAATAGTGGAGCAATATTCATGAACCTTTTAATGGTACTTCATATTAAACTAATGTAGTTCTTAAATATCATATCGTCTTTTATTCATCTCATTTAAACGTCTGACAAACGTAATGATATTGATTCGAGTAAGCTAGCTTCGTAAATAGCATTATTGACGTTACATTATTGTATACATATAGTAGTAGTAGTAGTATATTTTTCTCCAATCCATACACATAAAGGTTTTTGGATTTACATAGCTGTTCTTATCCTAAGCATTGCCTATATTTGGTTCATTCACTCCTCCCTACACGTAATTGTATTGCACCATAATCGTTAGCTATTTCGGGGGCCCTACACCGCTAAAAACTAGATAATATATTGTATATTGTCTTTGGTTTAGTACTCTAGTTTAATGCTCAACGTTAATTTCTATATCGACTATCCTCATTCGCTCGTTTCATTTTTTCGTATCTTCTGCTAACCTCGCATGCTTCTTTCACAAGTTTACCATTTAACATCCTATTTACATTCCATTCCAACGTCCGGCCCTCACCTAGATTTATGACCCATTCCTTTAACTCATCTGGCAATCTTTTCCTAACTTCCACACACTCCCATACATGTAGCAGCGATTCCTGTCCTTCGCACAATTTACATTTCCTCACCTCCTCTCTTCGTCCTATTACGTTGCCTACATTTCCGCACCTTAACCTCGCCCACTGCTCCTTATCTTTACCTTTGATTCTTTCCATACACCAGTATTCTTCCATACCTATTTCTTTTTTTCTATTTTTATAACTATCGCAATAATTAGACCTATCTATCCTACCCCAGCGCTCCTGTATCCTTTGCTCCACCTTAGTACGCACGACTCTCTTTAATTTCTCCTCGAGTACACTGGTCTCCGCTTTCTCCCATATCATGTTTAATATTTCACCCTCCCCCACACTTTCCATCACTTTTTCAATCCTTTGTATCCAGCTTGTAGGATTCGCATTCTTCCATCCTCTGAGCTCTTCCCTCAAACATTTGTAGGGCCACCTACCCTCCTCCATCCTTATAACTTTCAATAGATATTTGCAAGCTCTGGTTAACGCTGCAACCTCCACGCTCTCTCTTCCCGCCTCCATCAACCAGATGTAGGTTGGTGTATTCTTGTCCAAGCCCATGCACATTTTTCCATATCTATTGTGCACTCTTTCAGCCTCTTCGTACTTGTTCCAACCTCATATCTCAGAACCGTATAGGAGACCTGCTCCTACAATAGCGTCATTTATATTAAATCTTCTCCTTAAGTTATTAAGCCCGGCTCTCCTTGTTAGACCCCAAGTCACATTCGCCGCCTTCTGGCATTTGCTTGCCTGTGCCAAAATCTGTCTTTTGGGTGTATTCCTGGGAGTAAACCAATAGCCCAAGTATCTAAATTTGTTGGTAATTTCTATCTCCCTTCCGCCCAGCTCCCATCTTTCCTCCTTCCCTCTTCTTCCTCCCCTGCTAAATATAATTATTTTTGTCTTGTCTACGTTAATAGTTAGTTCATTTTTTTCCGTGTATTTTTCCAGGTGTTTTAGCATACTTCTCATATCTTCCGCTGTATCCGCTACTAATGCAACATCGTCTGCGAACTTTAGTGCGTAAATTTTTTCTTTTCCTATTACTGTACCTCCACAGCGATCTCTTTCCCATCTTTCTTCCATATCCTCAATAAAAAGACTAAACAACAGTGGGCTCAGAGGGCAGCCCTGCCTTACGCCTCTTGTTGTCATAAAGTTATCGAATACTTCGTTATCAATCAGTATTGCATTGCTCGTTTTTTTATACATACGCTTGATCATATTGTACATTCTGCCCCTGATGCCCCACTGCCATAACTTTTCAAGTAAGAGATTTCTGTTGATGCTATCAAAGGCCGCTTTAAAGTCTATGAAAGCTACGTATAATTTGCCTTTTGTTCTCCTCATCCTGTTATTTATTAGAGAGTTCAATGTGAAGATATGGTCCATGGTTGACCTATTTTTGCGGAATCCTGCCTGGCTTTCCCCCAGTTTCTGGTTTCTCTCCACCCAACTCTCCAATCTTTGGTATAATAGTGTCGCTAATATTTTGTATCCTACATTGAGTAACGATATACCTCTGTAATTCCTCATGTCTTCTTCATCGCCAGCTTTATGTATCGGGAAAATCAAACTTCTCTCCCAGCTCTCAGGTATTTTCCCTTCCCGCCACATTTCATTTATTAGTTCTTTCCACTCCTGCATCATCTCCCTTGGCATTACCTGGTAGAATTCGATTAATAGGCCATCCTCTCCTGGTGCTTTCCTCGTCTTGATTCCTTTGATGGCTTTTTCGATTTCTTCCTCCCCAAATTCCTCGTCCCACTCCTCGTTTTGTACCTGTTCTTGTCTGCCACTTTCTTCTCGTACATCCTCCCATCCCTTCTCCCTGTTGCTCTGGTTTACGTCCTCCCTTCCTCCCAGCAGGTTCTTAAAGTAATCCACCCATGTGTCCTTTTCGATGTTTCTTCCCGTTCCTTGTTTTTTCCCCTGGAAGGCCTTGAGTGAGTTCCACAATTCTCCTAGATTTCTAATGTTTTCCACTCTTGCCCATTGCTTTTCCCTCCACTCCTTCATCTTTTCCCTGTAACATTCCCTCACTCTGGCTCTTGCCTTCACAAATTTTTCTCTGTCCTCTCTCCTTTTTGTGCGTCTGTATCGTTTTAGCAATTTTCTCGCCTCCTTTTTTTCTGCTCTGTATTCCCTGTCCTGCCACACTCCTCCTCTAGGTGTTTTCCTTTCCATACCTGCTTTCTTCGCTGCTTCCCTCAACAGTCCAGCTAAGACGTTCATTCTGTCCTCAAATTCTATCTTCTTTTTATATTCTTTCCATTTTTTTGCAAGTGATTCCGTGAATTTCTCTTGTGCTTCTGTCTTCCACCTCCATCCCTGTCTTTTTTCCTGTTCATTGCTTCGCTCCTTTGCTTTACCTTTTACTATAAACCCCACCGGCAGGTGATCTGATTCTTCCCTTTCATGTACCATTAGTTCACTTACCGGGCCTCCTTCTTCGTCTTCTTGAACCATAACGTAATCCAGCACCGAACTTCCTCTTGCACCTATATACGTCAGTTTTCCATCCTCATCTCCCCTTGCTCGTCCATTTAAAATTGTCAATCCGTATTCCTCGCAGAGTCCCAACAATTTTTTCCCTTCACTATTTAGAACTATGTCTGCCGATTTCCTTTCCCAGCTGTCCGTTTCCATCATCTCTGTCCTAGCCTGCTCCAATCCGATCCGAGCATTCCAATCTCCGAGGATAACCAATTTCCTGTTCTTGTTTAGTCCTTCCTCTATCTCTGCATCCAGCCCTTCTCTCACCTCTGTTACATTTTTATTATTGTAGACGGTAATCATCATGAGATTTTCGTCTTCCTCCTCCAGTATTAAGCCATACTCCCACTCTTTCACTTCGCTTCTGCCCCTTTTGTTCTTTTTAATTCCTACTATTTGCCCACCCATTCCTCTTCCCCTTTTGGCATCCCTCTCGGCCACTTTTATCCACCATTGCATATTCTTGTCTAGCATCTTCAGCAGTGCGTTTTTGTTTTTTTCCTCCACCCAGGTTTCTTGGAGAATCACTATATCCAAATTTTTCAAAAAATCCCACACCTCTCTTACCTTTCCTGCACCTGCAATATTCCATATTACAACCGATCTTTTTCCCTGGTCCTCGTCTGCCTGTCTTCCCCTTGAAAATTTAGCCCTTCAAATTCCTCTTTTTCCTCGTTCCATTTGCTCCACTTCCCATTTATTTGTATTTTCTGGTATTCAATCTTCACCCTATTTCCTTTTTTTATTTCCTCCTTGGCTTTCTCCCTAGCTGTCCTCTGGATTGATCTTTCTCTTTCGGTCAAATCGTCATCAAGGTAAATTCGCGATCCTCTTAGTTGACTCCTACGTTTCATTATCTCACTTTTTGTGTCTATAGAATCGAGTTTAACCAAGATAGTTGGATTTGTTTCATTGCGTCCTCTGCCTATTCTTATGGTCTCCATATTTTCCACATGCAGCTCCAGTTTTCCGCTCAGAAGCTTACTTACCTCTTCCTTGATGTTTCCATTCTCTATTGTTAGTCCTCTAATAATAATGTTTTTTCTTCTCTCTCTTCTCTCTTTAGCTTCTATCTTCTTGAATAATTCTGTTACTTTTCCTTCTCCTCCCACCTTCTTGTTTCTTTCTTCTATCCTTTCGAGTCTTAATTCTGCTTCTTTTTGCCACTCTGAGTGCACCACAATCTCTTCCTGTATTTTCTTTTCAAGGTATTCAACCTTTCCATTTAGTGCTTCGGTATCTTTGTTCCATTTATCTTGGCTTCTTTGGAGTTCTTCTTTCAATTCTTTGATTTCCTCCTTAAACGCATCCTTGCATCCTACAATTTCCTTACTATTGTTTTTTATCTCCTCTCTCAGAAACTCTAACTCTTTTCTAATTTCTTTGCCTATTCCTGCCAAAATTCTTTCCTCAATTCCAGCCATTAGCTCATAGGTATCACCCCTCTCCCTGTCGTTTCGTCCTTTCCTGCATCCTCTTTCTGGGCTAGCAGTCTCCTCGTTTTCCAGTTCGCTTGTTATTCTTGCATTTTCCCTTGCTTCTTCCTTTCCGCTGTCTAACCTGTTCAGTTTAGTTTCTTCTCTTACCCCTATTCCTTGCAGTTCGAAAAGTTTTTTCTGTCCTTTTTCTTCCCTATATTGCCTTTTCGGCGTTTCCGCGCTCGTGGAACTATCACGTAGTTTTTTAATCTCCTTTGTCTTACCGAGCCCTGCCTTGTCGACAGAGTTCCCCTCGCCACCGACCCCTTTAAGGGCTGCTTTTCTCTTCTCACGTCCCACGTCGCTGCTGTCCCCCGCACCTCCACCTGCCATTTCCTAACCTCTCTGGTTACTTGACTTAAAATACTACACTTTTCCTCGTAGATCTTTAGTTTTTGCTGAAACCTACTCTTCTCCTGGGAATTTTTCCCTTTACTTTCTCTTGTGCCCCTTCTCTTTCATTCACCTCTCACTCTTTGCAATGTTTTATCCCAACCAAACACCCGCTGCAATTCGTTCCGCCTCAAGCCACCACCTCCCTCCTGTTGTCTCCTTATTGTATACATATATACGTAAACTATAAATTCTGTTTAACATTTTTTCTTTAGGCCAGAAGTTTATACATCAAAAGCTGTGGTATCGAGAGAAACAAATGGACATGTAAAAACTTATCGTATTCAATATATGTTTAATATATCGTAATAAATGTCGTAATTACACGTCCTTTATTATTACATTCCCTACTTGTATTAATTATTCTTTTGACATTTCTGTAATTAATGTTTGTCCTTATACTCTCGTTGGTATTCGTAATAGTTTATCATACTTGCAATGGAGTCAACAACATGTGTATATATAGGGGGAGGTATTATTATGTCGAAGTACACCGCGATGATGCATTTTTTCTACATACTCTCTTTTTCTCTCTTTTTTTCGTTTATTATTTTGGCCATTGAAGGGAAACACGTTTGTTTATCGAAATTTGCATAATATTACATTATTACTTCTATGGTCTTCCGTTCTAGCCGCCTAAAAAGATGGAGGACTCGTGGCGAAAGCGTATTTCTTCACGTCTCATTCATGACGAAGAGGACATATAAAACATGGTCTGTACGGCGCTCGTAAAACTTCGACGTGGTCAAGGCTGGCTCACCTACTGGTTGTTCTGAGATGATCCAAGCACTTACTACGTGAGCATTTTATTATATTTTGTAAGTAAGTGCAAGAAGACGGTTCCGTTTCCGGTAAGCGTGGTGGTAGCTGTGAGAGAAAGAGAGAATTGAATTCTAGATAGTTGTAGGAGGAAAAAAGGAGTTATACGAGGTTTGGGAGGCAGAAGAAGAGAAGAGGAGATTTGAGTCTGAGGGGTAAAGAAAGTGAGTAGCAAAAGATAAAGGGAAAAACTAGAGGGAAGAGGAGAGTAAGAAAGGAAGAAAGTGAGGTTAGGAAATACGGAGGTTGGAGGAACGAAAGTAGCGCCAGCTACTGATGACCGGTAACGGAAAGAGGAGTGAGACGGTAAGAAAGATGTCGGGAGGGAATAGGGAATTGAGGAATATAAGAGGAGTGGCAACAGGGGAGAAATCTATGAAAGAAAAGAAGACAGGAGTGGAGAATGGTGAAGCAGGGTTGGATAAATGGTGCAGAAGAGAGCTGGTAGCAAGGAGAGAGGATAAGGAGGATAAAGATGGGGAAAGCAAGGTGGTAGATAGAATAGAACAGGGAAATAAGGCGGAGCGAAATGAAGAAAAGGTGGCGGGAGTAGAAGAGATCAAAAAACTGTTCAAGGAAATGGGGCTACAGCAGCAGGAGATATTGCAAGGAGTAGGAAATTGTGTGGAAAGGAAAATTGGAGCAGAGATGGGAAAACTAAAAGAGGAAATAAAGGAAGAAATGCGAAAGATAGAAGAGAGGATGGTGGAAGAAAGGAGAATATTAGAAGAAAGGATGAGTAAGTTGGAAGAAAGGATGGGAGTGATAGAGGGAAATGAAAGGGAGAAAACGGGAGGGGGAAGAGAAACAGAGATGGGAAAGGGTAACGAGGTAAAGAGTAGGATTTTTGCTATAGAAAAGAAGTTGGAAAGAAAGGAGAGAGAAGAGAAGAGAAGGAATATTATAATAAAAGGAGTGAAAGTAAACAAAGGGGAAAAAGAAGAGGTAGTGGAAAGAGTTCTAGAAAAAATAGGTGAAAAGGTGGAAATAGAGAGCATAAGCGAGGTAGCAGGAAGGAATGATATGATACGGGTGAAAACAGGAAGCTTAGATCAGAAGAGAGGCATAATGACCAAGAAATATAAGCTCAATGGAGAAAAGGAACAACTGGAGGATGACCTGACAGAAAGGGAGCGGAGAATGCAAAGGGAACTGAGAAGGATCGCAGAAAACGAACGGAGAAAAGGAAAGAGGGCTTGGATTAAATACGGCAAGATACAAATAGATGATGTATGGTGGAAATGGGATGAAGAGGAGGAAGTGTTAAAGACGTGGAGAGGAATTAGAAGAGAGGGAGAGAGACAAGAGGAGAAGATGAGAGGAGAGTAGCTGGAGGTAGAGGAGACAAGAGTGAGACAAAGGTAGAAGATAAAGAGGATAGTCCGGAGGAATGGAGGGAGGTGTAGAAGGGGGAGAAGAGGCAGGGTACGAAGGGATAGGAAAGGAAGATTAGGCAAGAAAGGGAAAAAGTGAAATAATGGTACAAAGGATAAAACCAAAAATGGGGGATTGGAAACGATGAGGGTTTATTTTGTATATAAGAGCAGTTTAATATTAATGCGTCATAGTTTGTTTTATATGAGTGGTTATATTGTTGTGTTTGGTTTAGTTTATGCATTCATATTATATATTAGGGGATAAGTTACGTAGATAAATAACGACATAGTTAGATTAAGTTGAAAGATGTAGTATAAGAAGACTATTAGGTATATATTAATTAAGATTAGCAATTAGGTATAAGGAAAATATGTATATAGGAAGCATGTATGAAGAAGGAGAAGGGGCGGAACCTTTGTAATCCAATAGGAAAACAATAAAGATCTATAACTAAGTAATTGCAAGATAATTACAAGAAAAGGTAACAAGATTGACTATTTTTAGAATGATAGGACCATTAAAATATTGTACAGACCATCGACCTTATTTTACAATTCATGATTCTGAATTCAAAGAATACTCTACAGATGCTCCATCACCTTCAACTGTAGTATTAGGGGTAAGTAATCCATTTTATACCACGAGTTTGCAGCATGGGCCTCACATTGTAAGAATAAGCAATGGAACGAATCATGGTAAGTTATACATGTATGAAATGATCTACGTGCAAGGTATTCAAGTGGCTTATATTTTAGAGAATCAAAGGTATGAAACAAAACAATCAGGGGCTCTCGAAGTATTAGACTCGAAGTCGGGAGTTCATACGCAGTATAAACGTCTCTTCGGAAGAGATAAGAGGATATATTAAAGAAGAGCAAACGGCTCTTTTAGAACCTCATTTAATAGAACTGACTGAATGTTTTACGATACCTCTCGAAAGATATATTGCAAGTCTGATGTCATTGCAGGAGGATATATCATATGTTAAAGTAATTATCATATTGTACTATACTTTGAAAATGTATTATATTTTGTATATCGAATCACGATATACATAAATTCTAGTTTGTGCTATGCCTATACCTTAATTGTTTAATCCAAACGACTTCCTAGCACCTTTAAATACCGCCGGCCCACAATTAATTAGTGGCATAAAAGGTGATTGGGTTGGATTCTATCAATGACTTTTTTCAATCACTTAACCTTTCTAGTTGATCTTATACCAGACACACGAAATTTTCACTAAAGTTTCAAGTCATACAACTTTCATCGCAAGACGTAAAGACTTGGGTGCAAGGAAAACAAGCAGTGGAATTAGTAGATATGATTCTTAGAATTCTGCAGAAATTAGCAAAGACATGGATGAAGGTAAGTATATATAGGTAATTCTGTAAAACGAAACATTCAAGAAAGAATAAATGGCATCATGCATATGTTGCCAGATGATTCAAGAGACATTAAAAATTAAGAATCTTGACATTATGGTTACTGCATTGAATTTAAAATTCGTTGATTATTTCCAGTTAAAGCAGTCCAAAATTAGCACTATGTGGTGACAGAATTAGCTTAAACTAAATTCTGACAATTCTTAGTCTATAAGAATATTTCGATATATAGATGAGGTAAAGGATAGACCTATCATCTTATGGCTCTTGGTCTCACATGCTCTGAAATAACGATCTCGAAGAAAATCCGAGTGTTTCATACGCTCTCTGCGTTTTAATGCGGGGAGTGTAAGAAATACATATGGAAATGCTGTTGAAGATGATAAAGTACTTACGCAGTTTTGAACGCGGTATTTTCTGATTTTTTAAAGGCTCCGTGACCTTGAAGAATAACAAATTACAATACATTTTCGTCAAATATGAATAATATATGCTCACAATGTATAATACATGCACCCTAAATTTGTATGTCCTTATAGTAAATTTAAATGATTGAAAGAATAGAGGATAGTCGTAATATGTAAAAAGATATAAAATATCCAAAATGCAGTATATTTTATAATATTTAAAGGATGAAAGAAATTCTGTTTAGGTTACATTCAGGTATATATTTTTATTAGAATTGGCCATTTGATTTTTATGCAATTGAAATATGTTGTGAAATTCAACATTTTGAAAAACTTTTCCCGATTTGTTCCTATGATTGGCGTTCAAGTATAGTTCCCTGAGTTTTGGAAATTTTTCAATAACATTGTTTTCGTAACACACATATTTTAGTAAGAACATAAAATGTAAGACATATTTGAAATTTGTAAGTATGTGGCTCCACAATGAGGAAGTAGGCGATATGTCCTAATCGCAAGCTTATGTCGCAAGATATAGTAGTGGGTCTAACTGAGAAGTTGAGACATACTAGGAAAAATATATTAGTACAATTACATGGCGTGTTGCCTATAAGTGGTGAAGCAATAAGGGGGCCACAAATAATGTGATAGTAGTTTCGTGCCACAATCGGTACTTCGCTTGGCAACTAGATAATAAATCTGTAATTCTTGAGGTATAGCTTTCGATTAAGGACACCCCCACCCCCTCCTCGTTGTCACAGTGACAAAACTCGTACCCTGTCTGTAACTATGTATGTAATATAAAATTGTGGTTGGAGTGGGAAAGGAAGTTTTATAATTACGCGCATTTTCAATTATACGAGACATCAATATCCCATACCGCTGCGTATTTCGAGAGACAACTGTACAGTGTATATTAAGTTGAATGACTCGTTCGCACCGTAGGAAGCGTCTGTGGTCCACGACTAGCGTGGGTACCGGGTTTAGTGGCTTCTCGCCAAGAGCTCGCACTCGGACCCGAGTCAGCTGAGATTGCGAAACTCGGACCACGTTCGTCTCAACTGTCGCAGTGAAGGACAGCGAGCGAAAGGCAAACTAAAATGTGAACCCTTTTCCACCCGGGAAAGTTTAAATGCCAGTGCATCGATGTACTAATACAGTGCAATCTTAACACTTTTTTTATTTTTTGATCTTTAAGATAATTTATTTAAAATACTAGTGAAACTTTTTTTATGAAAATTAAACTAAACACGATATAATTTCGGCTTCTTTTGCAGAATATTTACGAAATAGTTACGTTTATTGTAGTTTCTGACAAATTGCAGAAGTTGATTGATTCTAGTCCAGAAAATAATTTGATAATATAATGGCATGGGATATGATGTAATTACTTCAAATACGCGTACAATTTATAATTTTTTTAAAAGCAGCTGATATGTACCATGCGTGGACTATACAAGGTGTCCCGTGGCATGAGGGACCCACTTCAGGAATAGATTGTACACATGAAAACAGTAAAAAAAGTTTATATAAACATACGTTCTATTTGACTTTGTCTTCGAGTTAACACGAGTTGTATTCTGGTATAATTATTTCGAAAGATGTTGATGAATGAACCATGTTTATCTCGCTGTTTACAACTAGAGCTCAGTATCTGCTTGAATTTTGTGTTCTGGAACCATTTTCTCTCACTCTTGCGAATAAATTATTGGAGAGCCGTATCATTGAAAAAGGTGAGCAAATACGGTGTGTGAAGGAAGAAACTCGCCAGAACTCGAAAAAAGTCGAATAGGACATATGTCTATAGAAATTTTTTTTATTTTTTCCATGTGTAGAATCTATTCCTGAAGTGGATCCAACATGCTACGAGACACCTTGTGTAATTCACATTCTGTAACTTCCTGTAACTTTTTACAACTTTATACAATATGGCTATCGAGGCAATGCACTTCACTTCCATATCTTCCTTCTCTTATCTCCTCTAATAATATCTTCACATTTTAATATGTCATTGCAATCCAAATTGTGTCGTGATTGGTCTCGCTTTAATCCGAAAAGTTTGACGAATATGTTAAAACGAAATTTATTAAGGCATAAATAAAAAAATAAAATTTTGAATCACGCATTAACGTACCGATACATGCTGTGACATATTAGACAAGCCTTACATGCTGAAAACAAGCTCGCTTTGGAGCTCCGGTACGAACCTGCTGAGATGCATAAATGCGTGCATCCTGGTAAATCGCCATAGTGTTTGGTTTAAAGCATAGCACCCTACTTAAAATAAGGGTTGACGTTACATTGCTGCAGCCTAGGTCATTCACACTGGATACTAGATCACAGAGTCTGTTAAAAAACACGTCGCGAAACACGTGTTTGGCAAATGTACGTGACTAATTGTTTTAGCTCGTCCACATGTCAAATAGTGACCGCGACGATGACTTTGATTGTTTTCGGTCTTGTCGTGAGTCATTATCTTGCACACGCGGAGTCGGCGGTGCTCCCCCGGTTCGAATAAATTGTTCGAGAACGCGCTGGACGCGTGTGCATCGAGAGGGGGAAGAAGAGTTTGGAAAATAAGAACAATAGTTGAGCGCAGATTCAGCGCGGCGAACAGCGGAGTGAGAATTCTCAGTTATGCAGAGTAGCTCGCTGTGCGCGTCTCAGAGAGTTTGACAGCTACGCTTTGGAGAGAGTACAATGGTAACGCTTGAGCTCTCGAATTGTCGAACTCCGAAATTCCTTCTCTTTTCCTTGCGAACTGCTATTTCTTCGGCTTGATCAAGCTACGGTTCGCGGTGCAAGATTGCCGACAGCAGTACTCATTCTTGCGGTAATCGTATTGCACGAGAACTCCATTTATAGATTCGGTGAATTTGTCTCTGCCGAGTTGTTATTCGACCTCGGGGCATCGGAGATCACTGTTTGGCGGACTACCGGTTGGCGATGCACTCTTCGCTCCACGTCAACGCGAGAAAGTTTCTTTTTATTTAAAAAGAAAACGGACTCCGTTGGAAAGGTGCTGTGATGGCGTCTCTTCAGCCGCCAGTGAAACGAGTAGAAGCATACTTGTACCGTGCATGATGAGTGACAGGTTCGCGCGTCTCCGAACGCGTAGCTCCTCGGCCACCACGTTCGGTAGCGCCTAAGAGATCGGGAGTTTTTTCGAACACTTTTATCACTTCGATTTTCTTGACTTTGCAATTTAAAGCGTCGTGTAAGGAACGGATCGTTGATCTAATTTGCCGTCATCGGCCCTCCGGGACTAGCTTTCGAATAGCCGTGATTCTCCCCGCTCACGGAGTCACCCTTTTTGAAATTTACGGCCTCCACTAGCGGAGACTCGTTCGCGGCAATCGACAATTTACGCATTCGCTGGCAGGAGCTATCTACGCGCAAATCGGCGCGTTTGAACCGACCGTTCTGTACTGTATGCCATAGTACGTCTACAATACAGTCCTCATCTCTACCTGCATTCACCAGAAAGATTCCGTTCCCCGCCCTGCACGACCGGCGTTGCCTTACGTGTGTGAGTAGAACTCATGTCAGCACGTCTACGGTGACGTAATTTTCGGTAGCTGCACCGACGTTCGTTTGTTTCAGTCCACCGACCCACCAACGGAACCGGAGGACTTTCCTCGCCGAATTGGGGTGGAATTTCCTACTTTTTCTTCTTTTGTTTTATAGAGTTTTGTTATATTTTCTTATTTTTGTAAAATAAAGAAATAAATGGCTGACCGGAAACCGTCGGCGAAAAAGTAAAAACTCTCATTCGATTATTTAATCCCTCTTCCTCCTTATCTAAGCCTACGTTAGAAGCAGCGAAGTTAATAAAACCCTGCTCTATTAATACAGTCCGATTAGGGAGAATTTGAACTAGATGTAATGTTAAAATGAATTCAAACACCACATACATTGAATCAAGTAAATAATTGACATCAAATTTATAAACACTATTTTTGGTTTGAATATTGTATTGATTAGTGGTAAAACAAGTTTAATTGGTGTTTCATTTAGACTTCTTTTTGTCAGAAGAACTTCTCCAGTCCGTCGATACAACTTTCACAAATGTGAAATGATTTGCAGTACAACGCGCATAATCCCCATTTTGAATGACGATTCCATGTCGATGAGTTTCATGCAGCACCTTGCAACGGAAGTTTTACCTTATCCAAATTATGTTTTAAAATCGTTTAACATTTGATATATAGGAATGGAAAAGTGATGTGGTACACAGTGTACAGTAATTACATAACTTTGGATGCGTGCTCAGTTAATTACTGTACAGCTGAATCAAATTTTGTTGGGCTTTGTAAAAGTACATGAAAATTATGTGTTAAAAGGTAAACATTTTTAGCAGTACTCGACTTATTGGAACACACGTCGCATCTCTTTTAAGAGTTTCAAGTGCTGGTCCTGACCGTTGTTACTCTGTCCTTAGGGAACTATTCGAAATCAGTGATTGTAATATATGTGCGCATATTAAACGACATTTTCTGGAGAAAGATGTTTATATTTTACACAATTACACACATTATTTGAATTGAGAACTTATTTGCATTATATAACAGTAAAATACAGATATCGTATTGAACGCACAGTAATAAAACAAATGATATTCAATTTTTTCTATTTCTATTACTAACTAATTTTAAGTACCCATTTAACCTTATAATGAGAAAACAAAATTTTGCCAAATAAAACTTTGTTGCCAACATATTTACATATTTGTAATCTATTTTCAATATATTTACCAAAAAATAGTACGTACGTATTATATAATCTAAATAAGAAACTTCTCACCTTACGAAATGTTCCTTTCTTCTGGATCTTTTGCTTCTAGTTCTTGGTTCTGAGCCTGTACATACAACCTATTGAATGAGATAAAGACAAATAATGGAAATTTCTATTATATACCATATTTCAACATTAATGAATATCATTTCAATTTTTATGTGACACATGCACCTGTATGTGTCTTTCCTTTACCTTACTTCCACTGCTACTTTTACCATCAGGTTATTAGATTTTGTAAGTTGTAGTATTAACGGGATAAACCACGCGAAGGTGTGGCAGGTATTTATCATTGCAGAGTATGCTTAATTTTCACAATGTTTTCATGCTAAACATTTGTTGAAAAAAAGGTATGAAAATTGAAGAAACTCTTTCGCATGCAATTCTAGACTAAGTCTTTCACCGAAACATGGAACACTGAAAATACTTAACATCTATACATACATGCATTTTAATTAAAATTATAGACAAATAAATAATGTTAAGTAGGGACAAACAAGCAGATACTACAAAATATAGAAATATGCAGAGTTACTGTGAAAACAAGTGTTTACCTATACGTTCTGCAAATGTGCTAATTTCGAATAATTTCTGAACGTTGAAAATCTTAATTTCTATCCAAGCCATGTTGTGTTCCTATATATTTTTATAGTTAGTGTCAAATGTACCATATCTTTACGATGAGCACAGCATCTACTTTTACTGAACCACTTTGGATATCTCTGCTCGTCGGAACGGGAAATCATCGAAAATAGTTTATCCAGGATGAATACTTCGCTGCGGAAACCCGGATAATGAGTATTAAAAATTTTGTTAATAATTTTCAAAATATACGAAAATTTCTCGCTGGATGCGTAATGATGTCTAAAATCGACGTCATCCGAAACAACATAAGCGCGATGGAACAGCAGTATTTACTAGTCACGATAAGAAATTCGATTTTCAGAAACAAATATATCGTATCGCTTATGATATCGCGTTCCTTAAACACTTTTTTGAACGTTCTAACCTGCGAAATATCCTAGAGCACAAGCTTCTAAAGTGCATATCGGTGTGGATAGTTTATTAATATCATGAATAACTTCAATATTCGTATCGATACCACCATCATCGATATGCTCTTCGGTTAATATTGAAGATTTAGACGACGTGGCTAGTTCACTTTGCGATATAACATTCCCCAGTATTAACGATGAATCATGATCGGTTTTACAATTTACGCCATTTAGTGCATCCTGTAGATATGGCATAATATTGTTTTTATGGCAAGACGAAGAGCTTTTACGGAAGTTTTTTTATTATAATTACTACCATGCATCAAAAGAACGGAGAAGAAATTTTCTAAGCAATAGGTATTTAAATGCGAAGTCAGGAACAGTAGGATTACGGTCAGTGATTGAATAATTTAACGGGTCGTTGGAAAAATAGTTACTACAGAGTCGGGGGAGGAAAGACATTGAATTAAGGTAACTATTCATATTATTACATCAGTCAGAGTAAATTACTTAAAAATGACAGTAGTGACTCCTGTAACTTTAAGCATGAACGAAATTTGTCAAATTGACGGGTTCTGTAAACCTAGTGTTAATATGAAGTCACTTGTTTCATATTTATGGACTTAGTAGCCACTTTAAATTTATACATTGTAACAAAACTGGTGGGATTTTGTTCGGGGAAGCCAGGTATAAGAAAGAACCATGATGTACTACATTCATAACACTTTAACCTACACAATGATTGATTATTATATTGCCCTGTGGGAAGCCCATAGAAGAGGGTGCAGTAAGCAATGGAAATACAATAACATACCTACATGAGGGCACTTTGAATCCTTCAAAGAAACAATTGAAAAGGTAACAATAATTTTTTTATATTTAACGTATAACTACTTCGTATTAAAAGAATTATTTGACTGAAAAATGCGTACAACATTTACTTAATAGTAGTAGTGGCTGCAGAAATTGTCAAACGTCTATGACAATTTAATTTATCGCTTCGCTATATGTTGGCTAGCATAAAACATATTTTATGCTTTGATTGATTAATAAATATATTAAGTTCTTATTGGCATCAGAAAATTCGGAACACAGAAAGAGTCGATGGTTTTTTAACATAATGTTACTATGAATATTTGGAACACTTTTTCCTTTTTACTTTGCAGATATTTTAAAGAGATGATCAACATATGATCTGTTCGCTATGAGCAGCAAAGTTAGAAAACATTCACATTATATACTATTGAAACCGTTTCAGAATCTATATAGTATCTAGAAAATATCGATTATAGCATTTATATATGTATATATGTGTAATGGCTGATGCAAAACCTTTGATTTACATCGGTATAGTCCGAAATTTAAGTTCTTTCTAAGAGTTATTCAGAATCACAGTTTTTCGTAACTGCGTGAAGAACCTAAACCTATAATATTATTGTAGTTGTTCTGCCGTGAACGTAAACTTTTGTCGCGACTGAAGGAATTTTACGGAACTCAAGTGGCTCGGCACGTAGCCCATCATGAATGGCCATATACCTCGAAATCCGCGTCAATGAAGAACCTTTTTGTGTGTCGATTCTAGCGTGGAACGGTTCCAACGTAAACACGTGCTTCCCATAAACAACCCAACGGTCTCGCATCGCATTCCGTAATGAACGAGAAGAACCGATCTTTTTTTTCTTATCCATTTCCCCTCTCGCCGGGGTTCTTAGGAGATCTTTGCATATCGAATGGAAAGTCGAGTCGTGGATCCAGTGCGGTATAGATCGTGCGTCGGGCACTCGTCGTTTTACGAACAAGGTATAGATCGAGGGTAACGTCGTAACGTGCAAACGATCAACGCCATCGCGCACCCGTGATTCCCCAACAATACACAACAAATGTTACACAATATTGCGAGGAGATACTGAACTTCTCGTAGGTGGTGTTGCCGCTGGCACGCCCAACGAATATCGCGCACGGCCTGCATATCGTATCCTGGGCGAGTGAGGCCCTGCAATCATCTCGCTCGGACGGGCTCTATCAATTAGAGCCTTACGATTCACACTTCGGTGTTCGGAATCGCGTGGGGACCAGTTCTCCGTCTCAGGTCGTGCTCTCGTATACACAACATCGCGAGGAGACATTGCACTCCTCGCACGAAATCGCAATCAATCGTACGCAACACACGCACAATACACACACACATGCGCTCGCACTTTCATCGTTCATTGCGACAAATTAATCACATTTCAAGGGTTTTTCTATGCCGCAAGGCTTTTCCCCCTAATCGTATCTTTCGAACCGATAAATATTATTATTCTTTCGGCTCAATTCAATGTAATTTATTTACCAAACTCCCGACCTCCTCAATCACGTCACTATCAATACATTGAACCACGAGATTTCTCCATGTTGGAGAGATTTCGACGATGCACATTTCTTAACAGAATAAATAGTTTACAAGAAAATTCTTGCGATGCCGTTACATGACTCACCCTATGTACTACAATGTAAATTAAAATAACCCCGGACTATTTATTATCAGCTTACAACTTTTTATGCTAGCCAACAAATAGCGAAGAGATAAATTACATTTTCATAGGTATTTGTCAACTTTGACAGTCACCACCACTATTAAGAGAATGTTTCACTCATTGTTCAGTCGAATAATTGTTTAATGCAAAGTAGTTACACGTTAAACACCAAACCTTGCTGCAGCTAATCTTAGTTACAAAAATTTCAAAAAAGTTTTAACGATATGTTTTATCCTCGTTCGTAATTACATTGTTGAAGAGTAGAATGTTTGCGCTCCGAATGACATAATTGTCTACTATAAATATAAAGTGTGAGAGTTGAATTTACAATGTTTACGTTGGGACAAAATTGTTGGCCCTGAAAAGGGCCGTTTGCGGAATGCTATAGCGTTTACTTTGAGCTAGTGTACTTCGTAACAGCTTTAGTACCCTCAGGGACAGCGTGCTTCGCCAATTCACCAGGCAACAAAAGTCTGACGGCAGTTTGAATTTCCCGAGACGTGATGGTCGATCTCTTGTTATAATGTGCTAAGCGGGAAGCTTCCGCAGCAATACGTTCGAATACATCGTTAACAAAACTGTTCATAATGCTCATCCCTTTACTGGAGACTCCAGTATCCGGATGAACTTGCTTCAATACTTTGTAAATATAGATGGCGTAACTTTCCTTCCTCTTCCTCTTTTTCTTCTTATCAGCCTTGCTGATGTTCTTCTGGGCTTTGCCAGCTTTCTTCACAGCTTTCCCACTGGCTTTAGGCGGCATCTTGATTTACTTCACCTGAGGATACACGCTACAGCGATGATAGAAGAATAATGTCAGCTCACGGTAGAGGGCCGTATATGACTTGAAATGTGCTTCCAGCGGCGCGCCAATCGCATGCTAGCTCGCACCCCATTGGTGCGCGTAAGTGACTGGCAGCCGTAAATAATCGGACAGCTTTCCTGCTGAGCATCACGCTGTTCCACTGCGTGAGGAAGTCGAGACAGGTCACGAGAGACATCGTAGTCTGCTGCTCGAAGAAGTATAGGCGGATTCGCAAAAGTGTAGTGTAGTGAAGTGTAACACCCACTAGTGGAAACTAAAAGGAAACTGAATACCGACAGTTTAGTGACATTCCAGTGCTAAAAAGTGAAACACAAACATCCAAGGTGGAGCCGCCAAACTCCACCAAGGCAAAAACTTCCCGCCACCAGGCGCGGAGGGACCCAGGACCCTATCAAATTAAGCGCCACCGAAGCAGATCTCTCACGCTATCAAACCGCGACGCCAATGACGCCAAAACATATACCTCGGATTACAACGTAACAGCAGCGACCATGGAGCTAACACACGAGCCCAATATTCCAGTAGCAAATAAGTTTGAAGCACTCATGCAATGTTTTGGTGAGAAAACTAAAAACACAACCAATAACAACAAAAACGTTCTCCTAACCAACACAAACGCCATAAACACAAATCAGCCCCACACAACTTCCACCACCAGCACTACCACCAAAAGCGTTAAACCACCACCTATATACCTCCACTCTCCAAGAACCACCACTCTCAAGCAATTTTCCGACTCCATTCACAAAACGGTCGGAGAGAGATTTGAATTGAAATGCCTTGGCAAACAAACAAAGCTCCAACTACACGACCTACCAAGCTACAACAATTTTATAGCAGCAGCCAAGGATGGTAATGTAGAATTCCACACGTTCTCATTACCAGACCAAAAAATATTAACTGTTGTCCTTAAAGGACTAGAAGATTCCACTCCTAAAGAAGTCCTGTAGGAAATAAAATCAAAGGGCCTGGATGCCATATCCTGTTCCAACCTCCAGAAAAACCCTACAAACCTGAGAAATATATTCAGAATAGCGTTCGCCCCAGGAACCACGATACAAACAATAAAGCAAATCAGATTCTTATTCCACTCCAGAGTCTATTGGGAAAAATATAATTTCCAAAAACCATATATTCAGTGCTATCGTTGCCAAGCGTTTGGCCATCTGGCCAAAAAATGCAATAAATTTCCGAACTGCCTTAAATGTGCAGAAAACCATCCCACTAGAGACTGTCCCAAACCACCGACCACTCCAGCCACCTGTTACAACTGCAAAGGTGATCACCCAGCAAATTTCAATGGATGCCCTTCCCTACAAAAATACCTTGCTAAGCGCAACAAAACCATCGAACCATCTCCAAACCCCATATATACACATGCAAACAACCTGTCCAGTTTTCCTGTACTCTCCAATCCTCAGCCAACATCCATACCCACCCCTGATACCACAGAACGCCCTACATATGCACAAAAAGCTTCAACTAGAATACACGCACACCCACTATCTACTGACAACTCATCCACAAACATGTTCTCTGCCACAATACAAGAAATCCAACAATTAAATTCAGTATGGGATCTAAGAAAGATCTATACCCTAGCCAAAGAACTCAACCGTAGACTGAACCACTCACAATCAACACTTGAGCAAACTCTAATTATCGCTGAACTCCTAGCAAATTAAAAATGACTAATAACTTCCCATGAAAAATCTGTGTTTGGAACCCCACCAGTCTAAAGCCCAAAATCCATGAACTAACAGTCTTCCTAGAGCAACATGAGATCGAAATAGTCTTCATTTCTGAAACCTGGCTTCAACCATCAGACCACATACAAATCCGAAACTATCAGACAATAAGACGTGATAGAGCGAACGATAGTCGTGGAGGAGTTGCTATACTGCTCCATAAAAGTTTTAAATACGAAAATATCCCTCAACCTTCAACAGGACCCATAGAAAGCATTTTCATTAGAATTCACTCTCATCCTGCCCTCACTGTACGAGCGGTATACATCCCCCCTAAAACTAAGCCTACTATTCTAGATTTTGATAACCTTACCTCCCATCATACTCCGTATATACTAGGTGGCGACTTAAACGCTAAGCATACCTTTTGGAATAATCGCTCCAACAATCGAATAGGCCAAACCTTATACAACCACATGAACAATAGCAACTATCAAGTTATCCATAGCCCAACGTTTTCACATCAAGCTCCAAGAGCAATTCCAACCAATATAGACCTCTTCCTTTCAAATGCCCCTTTACAAACAAGCTGCCAAACCATCAATGACCTCTCCTCCAATCATCTTCCCATAGTCTGCACAATACAAAATAGTAATACACATTTCACAAACCACACCATAAAAACCACTGACTGAGACCAATACCAATGGCACTGCAATAAGCACAACATAAATTCGCAAATAACTTCTGAACAGGATATTCTGGTTGAAATAGACAGACTCAGCAAAACTATAACCCACTCATACGCTAAATCGACCACTTCAACCAAAGCCTACATTAAAACTGTCACTCCAAATCCTGAGCTCCTAGACCTAATCAAGCTTCGGAACAGATATAGAAGAAAATACCAAAAAACCGGTTTACTAGCATTTAAAACGCTAAAGAACACATTGAACACTGAAATTCAAAGCATGATCATAAACATCAAGCAAGAATCCTGGAGACGCAAACTGGAAACTCTCAACAACGACACCACTAACTCAGGAACATGGAAAATTTACAAAGCGATTAAAAAGAAAATGCAACCCATTCCACCCCTCACCACTGAACACACCACAGCTTATACAGACAACGAAAAGGCAGAACTAATAGCAAAGCACTTCAAAAACGTCCACGACACCATAGCAAACTTCGCTTCACCACATGAACAACAAGCTTGCAAAGCGGTACAAGACACTCTGAATACTGACTCCTCAATTGACACCACTTTCATTACACCTCACTTTATCAAAAACATTGTTCTCAAGCTCAAGAACGGTAAATCTCCAGGACAAGACCGAATAACAGCCCTCCATCTCAAAAAATCTCCAACGAAAATCATTGTACAATTATTTTATATCTTAAGAGCCTCCGTAAGACTGGCGTACTTTCCTGAATGCTGGAGAACAGCCAAAGTCTTACCATTTCCAAAACCAAAGAAACCACATACATCACCTTCAACTTACAGGCCCATCAGCCTACTGAGTACAATGAGCAAGATATTAGAGAAAATAATTCTTCATCTCATCACAAAACACATAAACCAAAACAGTATCATCATTAACGAACAATTTGGTTTCAAACAGCAACACTCTACTAACCTCCAGCTTCTTCGGCTCACAGAATACATAGCCATGGAAATCAATAAAAATCGATCCACTGTAGCAGCCTTCTTAGACTTGTGTAAAGCCTTTGATACTGTTTGGCACGAGGGACTGATATTGAAACTAAGAACTCTGAAATTTCGAAACCATATTATCAAAATCTTAATAAGCTACCTAACAAATAGAACTTTTACAGTACAACTAGGGACTAGCCACTCCAGCAACCACAATGTATCAGCAGGCGTACCCCAAGGATCTGTATTAGGTCCTGTATTATTCAATCTATACATTAATGATATACCAAAAAATCAGAAATCCAACCTCGCGCTGTTTGCGGACGACACAGCTCTCTAACTCTTCATCGTGGCAACCTAAACAAGCAGTTAAATACATAACCTCACACCTCACACAAGTACTGAATTATCTTCACAACTGGAAGCTAAAAATAAATGTGGAAAAAACCAACATCATCCTATTCACCACCAAGAAGCATGAAAAACTCCCACCACTCACAATTAATAACCACAGCATCCAATGGTCCAGGGAAGTCAAGTACCTTGGGCTTTGGCTTGACCATCATCTGCTCTGGAACAGAACAATCAAGGACAGAATATCAACATCGTATGGAACTCTGAGTTATTTAAGACCACTGATATGCCCGAAAAGTTCGTTGAACATCAAAACCAAACTTCTTCTATACAAAACTTGTGTTAGGCCAATCCTAACCTATGGAATACAGTTATGGTCCACAGCAGCTCCATCCTATCTGAAACGAATTCAGCAACTTCAAAACAAATTTCTCAAAATCATTTTGAATAAGCCCATAGACTATAGCACCTCCTTACTCCATCATGAAGCTCAAATCGAAACCATCAAGGAATATCTCACCAATTTACTCACCAAACTTTATAATAACAATCACACCAACCCTCTCATCAGCAACCTAGGAAACTACACCACTGATGAGATTCCATTGAAATTACAAACGCACACCCCCAGGACCATCTCACAATAAACTCAAAGGCTTCATACATGAAAACGGGTTTTTGAAAGTTTTCTCCCGTGATGTAATCAAATTTCTAATTTATCAAACTAATTCATTCACAAATTACTGTTCATGAAAGTGGGTTATAAGGATCTCCCTAGGTACCACGATATACTACACATAGTAACATCACAAAAAAAAGTGCCGAGCATCACAATTTGATAGAACTCCTAGGAGTGTTCTTTGTATAATTTCCTGAAGTTTCTTTAATCACTTTGTATTAATTCACGGGAAAAACTTTCAAAAACCCGTTTTCTTGATTACTGACCTCGTTATTGTATTGATGTTATCATCCTTGGTGTTTTTTTCTTAATTTTTAGTGGTATCTCTTGTGGATTGTAGTTTCCTGTTGCCCGTATGAGGGGGTTAGTATGGTTGTGGTGATATGTTGTGTTTAATATTTGGTTAATGTATTCTTGAATGGTTTCTATTTGTGCTTCTTGGTGTAGTTGTTTGGTGCTGTAGTCTCTTGGTTTGTTGAGTGCTATTTTCAGAAATTTGTTTTGCATTTGTTGGATTCTCTTGAGGTGTGTTGGTGCGGCTGTGGACCAGACTTGGATTCCATAGGTTAGGATGGGTCTGGCACATGTTTTGTATAGGAGTAGTTTAGTTTTCCGGTTGAGGGTGCTGCTTGGACCGATGAGTGGTCTTAGGTGTCGCAAGGTTCCGTACGCTTTTGCTATCCTGTCCTGTATTGTTTTCTGCCAGGTGAGGTGTTGGTCCAGCCATAGGCCAAGGTATTTGGCGTTTTTGGACCATGGTATGGTTGTGGTGTTGATTGTGAGTGGTGGGGGCTCTCCTTGTCTTTTGTTTGTGAAGTAGATGGTTTGCGTTTTGTCTTCGTTGACTTCCAGTTTCCATTTCTGGAAGAAGTCTAATATTTGTTGTAGATGATTCTTAAGATATTGAGTGGCTAGGTTGAGCTGCCATGAGGTTGAGAAAACGGCTGTATCATCTGCAAATAGTGCAAGGTTGGTTTTGCCGTTTTTTGGAATATCGTTAATATAAATATTAAAGAGTAGTGGTCCAAGAATTGAGCCTTGCGGTACGCCTGCTGCTATGTCAAGTTTGCTTGATCGGCATTTTCCTACTTGAACTGTGAGGGTCCTGTTTGTAAGGTAGCTCCAAATTATTTTTATTAGGTGTGTTGGGGTTTGAAGTTTGGTAAGTATGAGTATGAGGCCTTCATGCCATACGGTGTCAAAGGCCTTATTGAGGTCCAGGAAGGACGCTGCGGTGGTCCTGTTCTTGTTTATTTCCATTGCTATGTGCTTGGTGAGTCGAAGGAGTTGGAGTGTTGTGGAGTGTTGCGGTTTGAAGCCGAATTGTTCGTTGATTATTATATTATTTTGTTTGATGTGGTTCTGGAGTTGCATTAATATTATTCTTTCTAATATCTTGCTGATAATGCTGAGTAAACTGATGGGTCTGTAGCTGGTGGGTTGCGTGGCTGGTTTTTTAGATTTTAAGAACGGTAGTATTTTGGCATTTTTCCAGCAGTCTGGAAAATATGCTGATTTTAATGCTGCTCTTAGGATGTAGTATAGTTGGACAACAATTTTTTTGGGTAGCTGTTTTAATTGTATAGTGGTGATGTGATCCAGTCCTGGTGCTTTGCCATTCTTGAGCTTGGTTATTGTGTTCTTAATTAGAGATGGAGTTATGAAGGTGGTGTCTATGGTGGGGTCTGCATTCGTTAAGTTCTGTAGTGTCTTCTGTGCTTCCTGATCGAAGGGAGATGCGATTTTGGAGGTAGTACTATGGACGTTCTGGAAATGTTGTGCAATCAGTTGTGCTTTGTCAGTGTCTGTATAGGCTGTGAGTTGATTAGATGTTATGGGTGGAATTGGTTGTGCCTTCTTTTTGATCGCTTAATAGATTTTCCATGTGCCTGTATTTGTGGGGTCCTGGTTTAGAGATTGTAGTTTACTTTTCCATGTCTCTAGTTTGATGTTGATTATTTTGTTTTGTATTTGTCTGTTTAGTGCGTTGCGCAATGCCTTGTAGGTGTGTGTTCCTGTTTTTTGATAATTTCTTCTGTATCTGTTTCTTAGTTTTATTAGGTTTATTAGTTCCGTGTCCGGAATTATTGTTTTTATATATGCTTTGATTGTTGTGGTGGATTTGGAGAAAGAGTGGTTTATTGTTTTGTTTAGTTTTTCTATTTCTGTGAGTATGTCTTGTTTTGTATCTATCTGTGAGTTGAGGTGGTGTGCATTGCAATGTGTGCGGAATTGATCCCAGTTTGTGTCCTTTATGATGTGGTTTGTGAATTGTGCGTTGTGTTTTTGTATTTGGCATATGATTGGGAGGTGATTGGATGATAGGTCATCTATTCCTTGACAAGTTGTTTGCAGAGGTGCGTTTGAGAGGAAAAAGTTAATGTTTGATGGGTTTGTTTTTGGGGCTTGGTGTGTGTAGGTTGTACTGTGGATGATGTGATAGTTGCTGTTATTCATGTGGTTGTATAGTAGTCTGCCTAGGTAGTTGTTGGATTTGTTGTTCCAGAAGGTGTGTTTTGCGTTAAGATCACCACCTACGATGAATGGAGTTTGATGCGTGGTTATGTTGGTTAGATCTTGGATTGTAGGTTTGGCCTTAGGGGGGATATAAGCTGCTCCTACGATCAGGGCGGGTTGCGTGTGCGTTTTGATGAATATGGATTCGATAGGGCCAGTTGAGGGTTGTGGAATATTTTCATATCGTATGTTTTTATGTAGGAGGATGGCGACTCCACCTCCACGGGTTTGTCCCTGTCTGTCTTGTCTGATTATCTGGTAGTTTCTGAGGTTGATGGAATTTGGAGATTTTAGCCACGTTTCGGTTAGTAGCATAATTTCAATTTCGTGGTGTTCTAGGAATAATATTAATTCTTGAGTTTTTGATATGAGACTGGTGGGTTTCCAGGTCGCTATTTTTTTTGGAAAATTCGCCATTTTAGTTGGCTAAGAGTTCAGCTATGATAAGGGTTTGCTCAAGAGTGGATTGAGTGGAGTTGAGTTTTTGGTTTAGCTGTTTTGCAAGATCAAAGATTTTTCTCAGGTCGCATAATGAGTTTAGCTTTTGGATTTCCTGTATCGTGGCTGTTAAGAGGTTGGTGGGTGGGTCGTTGGGGTTGGTATGTTGGGGTTCAGTTTTCTTTGCAGCTATTTGAGCGCATGTGAATTCGTGGGGAGTGAGTGTTGTTCTGGGGCACTGGGTTTTGGGGAGTTTAGGGTAGATATTTGGGTTGTCTATGTGATTCGTGGTGGTGACTGGAGTAACATCTGGGGTTTGTTTCGTTTGCTCAGGTACTTTTGGAGCGAGGGGCATCCACTGAAGTTTGCTGGATGATCACCTTTACAATTGTAACGGGTGGCTGGAGTGGTCGGTGGTTTGGGGCAGTCTCTAGTCGGGTGGTTTTCTGCACATTTGAGGCAGTTCGGAGATTTGTTACAGTTTTTGGCCAGGTGGCCAAATGCTTGACAACGATAGCACTGGATGTACGGATTTTGGGAATTATATTTTTCCCAGTACACTCTTGAGTGGGATATATATCTGATTTGTTTTACAGCTTGAATGGTGGTTCCTGGAGTGATGGCTATTCTGAATATATTTCTGAGACTGGTAAGGTTTTTTTGGAGGTGAGAGCAAGATATGGCGTCCAGGCCCTTTGATTTAATTTCATCCAGGACTTCTTTGGGAGTAGAATCCTCTAGTCCTTTAAGGACGACAGTTAATGTTCTTTCATCTGGTAATGTGAATGTGTGGTATTCCACATTACCATCTTTTGCTGCGGCTATGAAATTGTTATAGCTTGGTAGGTCGTACAATTGGAGCTTTGTTTGTCTGCCAAGACATTTTAGCTCAAACTTTTCTCCGACCGTTTTGCGTATGGAGTCGGAGAATTGCTTAAGGGTGGTGTTTCTTGGGGAGTGGAGGTAAATAGGTGGTGGTTTTACGTTTTTGGTGGTAGTGGTGGTGGTGGCGGTGGCGGAGTTGATGTGGGGCTGATTTGTGTTGGTTAGGTGTGTTTTTGTTGTGTTTTTTGTTTTCTCACCAAAACATTGCATGAGCGCCTGGAACTTGTTTGCAACAGGAACATTGGGCTTGTGTGTCAGCTCCATGGCTGCTGGTGTTATGTTGTAGGCCGCGGTGTATGCTTCGGCGTCATTGGCGTCGCGGTTGGATAGGGTGAGAGACCTGCTTCGATGGCGCTTTATTTGGTAAGGTCCTGGATCCCTCCGCGCCTGGTGGCGGGAGGTTTTTGCTTTGGTGGAGTTTAGCGGCTCCACCTTTGGTGTTGGTGTTTCACTTTTTGGCACGTAAATGTCACTCTAATGTTGGTATTCTGTTCCTTTTAATTAGCACTAGGGGGTGTCTCACTTCACTACACTAGACTTTGGTAATATGTCTATATGTCTCGCCTGCACTTCTTAATCAATCGTCGCACTAACGTACTCTACTCGGCTCCTCTCAGATACACAGTCTAATGAAAAGTCTCCGTCTCTGCCTCTCTCTCATCACTCGTCTCTAATCGTCTCGAGCCGTGCCCGTCTGTCAATCTGTTGAAATGCCGCGTCTCAAGCGGTGAAACAGAATCGTCTCAGTCGAAATGCCGTTCGAAATGCCTCATCGCCTAATGATGCGGTCTCCTTCGTCTGATCGTGCCATGCGAATCGCGTTGCTCCGAAGCCCCTTTTATGCGGTTGCCATGACCTGGAGAACGCTCCTGATTGGCTGCAAGCAAAGTAGTGAGTACGACTAGTCCGCGTCGAGAACAGTATAAAAGAGCTGCACTCGGTGCCCAAGGCAGACTTTTCGTTTTAGTACATCGTGTGGTGCTGCTTGGATTGAATCATGACCGGCCGTGGAAAGGGTGGAAAAGGTTTGGGAAAGGGAGGAGCCAAGCGTCATAGGAAAGTTCTCCGTGATAACATTCAGGGTATTACGAAGCCGGCTATTCGTCGTCTTGCACGGCGTGGTGGCGTGAAGCGAATTTCTGGTTTGATCTACGAAGAAACGCGTGGTGTATTGAAAGTATTCTTGGAAAACGTTATTCGTGATGCTGTGTCCTACACCGAACACGCTAAGCGGAAGACTGTGACTGCTATGGATGTTGTTTACGCTTTAAAGCGACAAGGCAGGACCCTTTATGGTTTTGGCGGTTAAGAGGTGCAGACAGATCCTGTGCATTCATAAACAATCGGCCCTTATCAGGGCCACCAAGCTTTTCAAACGTTTGAATTCTCTTTCAAATAACACTTGGGGATAGGTGAACCAGACACGCGTCTATGCACGTGTTCCAGTATCACAATTTCAACTCTTTCGGTTTCCGTTCATTATGTATTACGATACAATTTTATATACAAAATTTCATTATAACGAGTCATCAGCCACGCGTCGAATCGTTATTGTTAACGATTGGAGAAGTGAGAACATGTGTGAGTTGCCGAATTTGTTTCTAGTGTTATAGGAACAATTATGTGGCTATAATTCTTAATTTGTCTTTCACAACATAACTTCTTGGCTGGTAGTATTTATTGTCGATCTTGTTAATTAACCGGCCCTTACGGATCTACCTGAAACCCTTTGTCTTTTTTTAATATATCTGTTGTGCGGTGCAAGAGACGAGGAAAGTGATTTAAAAAAAGTGGTTCAAATCTATATGATCTATATGTGCATGGAGGAGATTGATGGTCGCGCACTAGGTGCGGGTTCTAATTTAACGCAAAATGTTTTCATTACTGTTCCCGACGTTAACTGATGAACGCCAAATTAATATTGGAGAACTGATTCGATTGCGGAATTGCTCACCCTTGCGAACGTGGATGAGGCAGTTGAGGGTTCCGACCGGTGAATCTCCTTGTCTTCCGACTGTTGAATAGCGACAACTTGTACTTTCGAACGTCGAAGCACGAGTTGTATTCTCGATGGACGCAGGGCGACTTTTTGCTTCCAAACGATGAAACACGACTGTCTTGACCGCGTTTTTCCGAACGCAGTGAAAATTTAAATATTCTAATTATGCATAAACAACTGCAAGCTAATATTCTGTGTACTATTTTCCAACGTGATGTCCCATTTTGGCATTCTATCTGCAGGAAGTATCTTATGTATCACATACATAAAATGAGCTATTGTTCGACGCAAAATCTTCTCATATAAGAACGAAAAGTCGAACTCCTCCAAAGCATGCTTTCCCGTGTGATTTCGCCATATTGATGATGATACAGAGCAAAAACGTTTAAACTTTAGTTCAGCTGTTCTCCGCGAGGAGGCGCCTAATCGGAAAGACCCAATGAGAGTTAGCGCGAGTGTAGCAGCAGCTCGCTGTACTACCATTGACTAAGAACAGGATAGACCACTCATCCCATGCTTTTGTTTGTCACACGGTTTTGGGGCTCTTGAGCCTCATTACAATTTTCGTGTCACTTGCGACGTTATCGATTCAGCACTAGAAAAGACCACAGAGCCATTGAAACGGCGAAAAGGACAATTAAATCAAGCGATAGTCAGTAGCTTTTAAATGTACAGGGTGGCGATAAACTACCGTGTATACTTGGCCGCCGTAAACATGGATACAATAGTTCGGTCATACGATGCGGTTTCATTTCGATAGTTAGTTTACCGAATTAACCGATTTACTGAAGTATGTACCAACTATTTCATTCATGCAAATCAATTATTTGCTGAATCAAATTTTTATCACCTTTCGAAATACTATTTATATTTTGTATATGTATACACGATAAAATCAGTAAATCGGTTATTTTTTATGGTTACTATTGTCATGTATTGGAATGGCACCTGTATCATGTATACCATAAAGTGCAATTATACCCGGCAATAACAAATTCATATCGGTATCCAAACAACATATTCATTATGTATATGGTAATGTTCGAGCTAAGTACATTAAAAGACGTAATTTAAAAGTAGTACATAGTCATTACATTTATCTAAAGATAAAACTGAGAACGAGTCAGCATGGCAACCAATTTAGTAAGTATATATACGCATGAAAATTAAATTTTCTGTGGGGACATGGAAGTGTGTGGACACCGTTCTCGGTTAATGTTGATGCGGTAAAATAACGGAGTTGGTCAAAAACCGTATTGTGTGAACGAGCTGGAAATAAACCTTTACATAGCACAAAAAAAACTGCCGAAGCTCAGCATAAATGAATGAGAGCCAAAAATCGCATCCCGCGTATAGTAACTATATTAAAGTGGTTTCAAAATTTTGACTCCTAATAAATGAGTAACTATGACATACAAATAATTTTCCAGTTAAACTTTTGAGTTCCTTCAATACTGTTTACCAGTAAAACAAGTACAAGTTATATGAATATGTAATAAGCCCTTAATATCGTTTTCGTAAAGCGAAAATAAATATTATGGGAATTGAAACTTTTGTCTTCATGTAACAATTTTTTTACCATTATTCGTTCATGTTGGATGAACGGTTACTATTGATCACAGCTACGTGTAGGACTCTGTGATGTAATAACAAATGTGAATGACCTAGACTGCAACAATGTAACGTCGATTCTTCTTTACAACTAATATGCTGTGCTTTAAATTAGGCACTATGGCGATTTATTAGGGTGAATGCTTTCATGCGGCTGAACAGGTTCGTATCGGAATTCCATAGAGAGCTTGTTTTCAGCGTATAAGATTTGTTCAATATGTATGTATATAATTCGATATGTATATATACATATATCGTACAGTTGTTACAATATTTTTTCGCAAAGAACTCGAGCGATTCCGCGGATAAATACGTCGAGTTCAGCCCTAACTCCCATTGGGGGGTGGGGGGGAGATCGCTATACAAAAACCGAAACATACATTGTACGTATCACAGCACCGCAAACATAAAAATCATCAGTCCCATCAGTCCTCGTAAGACTGATGACAGCGTTGCCAAATTTCTCGTGTCCTACCCTACACCAGAGAAGGCCGTGAGGAATACCAGAGCCGAGCGGTTTAAATCCCCATTCAATGCATGGGTACTGTTGACGCGTGAGCAACGTAAATTGTGGTGAAGGCAACCTTCTGGTATGCTCACTTCACACGCAGAATTGACGGCGTATGAATATTTAAAGAATTGGATTGTGAGGCACTTGAGATCGTGGGTTTGATAACAATAACACTGTATTTGCTATTACAAGTTAAAGTACTGACGAGTGATACAATTTGATGTGTCGTTACGGTGCGCGAGTTATGAATTAATGGTATAAGTGTCACTTGAGAATTCCCGTTTGCTTGTAGATTTGTAGTTCTTGTTTTGATTGACTTTTTTGATCTGGTGATTGGGAAGAAACCTCCCTTGAAATCACCTCGGTGGCGGTGTCGTACGGGGGTTGATCATGTCTCATTGGATATTGACGGGAAGGTTTAATTTGGAAGGAGAAATTTGTGTTTTCCTTCCATTGGCTGAAAAAGTGTGGAAGGCGTTAGCCAAGTGCCCGCCTCCACAGCAAACGGGATTTCCAGGTACCGCGAGTACCTACGCGTCATGGGTACGGAAATTCCCGGTCCCTTGACCGTAGCAGGCAATAACCTTAGGAAGCTCTTTGATTCTAAAATTGCATTCGAAAATTAAGAAGATTAAGGTAGGGTGCTAATTCCCAGTTATGAGGGGCTATTGATTCTACAACTCTTGCAATTACAAAAATGTTTCAATGGCTTCATAAAGTTATTCTTGCTAGTTTTCCCTTAGCTATTTCGTTTATGGTTAAGTTGCCCTGAGTGGCTAATAGTGCTAGTTCTTTACGAACGACAATCTTTACGATTGTCGTCGCAGATGGAGACATGAAATTTAATTTTGCCTTTTCAAATTGGGGGCCTTTGTTACGCAGTAACAGGTACGTTAATACAAAATAAACAAATTTTTCTTTTATTTTTTTCTTAATAAATTTTCTTTTAAGATATTCGTGAAACTTTTCTCGTTAAAATAAGACCAAATACAATATAGTATGGATTACATTTACATATTCAAATGTAAAAGTATTGTATTAATAGAGGAGATAAGAGAAGTAGGATATGGAAAAGAAGTAAATCGCTGGAACAAATGTATTGTATTGAGTAAAAGAAAGCTACAGGGAGTAAAGTGCGTAGTCCATGTATTGCACATATCAGCTGCCTTTGAAAAACTTATATATTGTATACTTTAAGTGAGTACATCATATCCAATGCCATTATGTTATTAAATTATGTACTCTTCTAGAAATAATTCGTTTCTGCAATTTGTCAGAAGCTACAAAACAGCGTAATTATTCCGTAAATATTAAATAAAAGTGGTCGGAATTATATCATGTTCGGTTTCATTTTAATAAAAAAAAAATTGCATTAATATGATAAATAAATTACCTTAAAGAAAGATAAAAAAATAAAAAACTTTTAAATTTGCATTGCATTAGCGCAGTGTTACATGGGCATTTAAACTTCTTCGAATGCTCGGATTCTCATTCTGACTTTGTCTTTCGCTCGTTAACCTCTCTGATGGCAGATATTAGACGAGGTTTGAGTTTCGTGTCCTCAGCGGACTTGGGCCCATGTATGTGTATGCATCGGGCACCCACAACACTGATGGATCATGTATGATCACTAAGGTGCGAATCAGACGTTGATCGACACAATATACAATGTACAGTTGTCTCTCGAAATACGCGGAGGTTCCGACCATTGATGTATCGCGTTAATAAAGGCTCGCGTAATTTTGAGACATCCTTTCTCACTCATACTACAAATTTATATTACATACATAGTTACAGATTGGGTAAAAGTTTAGTTATTGGGACAAAGAGGAGGGAATGGGGATGATATTAATCGAAAGATATGCCTGAATAATTACAAAGTAATTATTTACAAAAGGGTTAGAGGTCTGGAGTTCAATATTGATTCTATCTCAATCATCAATGTGTTAAATTGTTCATACGTAAACATCGCCTCACCTACGGTGCGGTGTAGGTGTAGTTTAAATGATTTTACGGCCGCCTCCCACAAGCCCCCAAAGTGAGGAGAGCGAGGTGGAGAAAAATGCCAATTAATTTCGTCATTAGACAAACTTCGCGTGAATGTGGATTGGATTTCCTCTGACAAAAAGAATGCTCTGACCTTTAGCAGTTCGTTTTTAGCCCCAATGAAATTAGTGGCGTTATCAGAATGAATGTGGTTGGGCTTTCCCCGTCTAGCACAGAAACGTCTAACAGCTTCCAAGCATGTGTCGGTTGTTAGATCTGTTACCAGCTCTAGGTGGACAGCTCGAGTAGCGAAACACACAAACACGGCTACGTAAGATTTAACCCTTCCCTTGTTTCGGAACTTCTTTTCCTTTAAAAAGAACGGGCCACAATAGTCGAGGCCCACGCATTCGAAGGGGCGAGATTGAGTGACTCGGGTCTTGGGCAGGTCGCCCATTACGTATGTGGGTAGCTTGGGATTTACCTTATAACAGCGAATGCATTTGCGAATGATGCGTCGAGTGTTGTTCGCACCATCAATTGGCCAATACTTTTTTCTCATTGAATTTAACGTGGCCTGAACTCCTGAGTGCCAATTTGAGATGTGCTCCTTCAAGATAATTAGATTTGTTATGTGACTGTTTCGCGGTAACAAGATTGGATATTTACGGGAAAAACTGATTGCCGCATGTGTTAATCTACCTCCCACGCGTATGATACCCTCAGCATCTAAGAATGGATTCAAACAGAGAAGCTGGCTTTTTGGATGCAATTCCCTTTTGTTCTCTAATCGCTCTATGTCTTGTGAAAAGTGTGTCCCTTGTACTACGCGAATGACTTGATGATGTGCGTCCTGTAGTTCTTCTACGGAATAGTCTCCGGTTACTTTATTCGGTAATTTCCTATTCGCTATGGCTCTGCGACAAAGTGCAACGAAACGATTGAGTTTATTAATGGAGGAAAAACGCTCGAATGTGTCGTTGACCTCGGCGCGACTTGGCTGACCTTCCCTATGAATACTATTGTCCTGGCGCGCTCCACCGGTCAGCCCGGCGACCGTAAGGGCTGTTGCAACGCGTTGTTCAGGAACCATGATAGACGCTAGCTCCCTAATTTTCCACTGAGTTTCGTCTTGCGAAAGCCACGCAGGTCCATGTAACCAGTGCGTGTTGTGTAAGAAATCGGAGGGCGCTTGACCACGCGAAATGTAGTACGCGGGGTTTTCATCCGTGGCTATATGATACCAGTCATCACTGTTACTGGTTGCCTGGATCTCTGCAACGCGATTTGCGACGAATGTTTTGAGCGTGTGCGGAGATGACTTTATCCAGTGCAGAGTGATTGTAGAATCGGACCACATTTTGAGTTTACTGTAGCTAATCTGCAGGGATTCGGACACGGTGTTTAGTAATTTTGCAAGTAGATGTGCCGCACACAACTCTAACCGCGGAACTGGTAGTGTTTTGACTGGGGCGACCCGAGATTTCGCACATATCAGCTGCACTGAACACTTGCTAAATTTGTCAACTGTACGGAGGTAAACACACGCGCCATACGCTTGCTCACTGGCGTCACAAAAGCCATGCAATTGATAGTCCATGGCGTCAGGCAACGCGATTTGCCGATTGATCTTGAACTGATTGAGCAGAGGTAATGCGTTTTTTAGAATTGTCCATTTGTTGTGCAGTGACTGTGGTATCGACTCGTCCCAGTGTAAATTAGCCTTCCATAGTTCTTGCATTATGAGTTTTGCTGTAACGATTACTGGTCCTAACAAACCTAGCGGGTCAAATAGCTGAGCTATTTGTGATAGTATTGAACGCTTTGTGAGGCGCTCATCATTTTGAAATAGGTTGACTTGATACATAATACTATCTTCGACTGCATCCCAATGTATTCCTAATAGTTTCCTAGCTTGATTATTTAAACAAATGCTTTGCACCTGCTGATTTTCCGTTGACTCTACGGCTAGCTCATGTTTATTTGATGCCCATTTATGTAATTCGAACCCTCCACGCCTTAATAGCTCAATTAATTGGTTCTTTAACTCTACTGCCCTTTCAATCGACGATGTGCCAGTGAGCAAGTCATCAACATAAAAGTCATTTTTTAAACTAACTGCTGCTAACGGAAATGATTTGCCCTCGTCCTCTGCTACTTGGTGTAGTGTTCTAGCTGCTAAATATGGTGCTGACGCTGTGCCTTGCGTAACGGTGGTTAATTTAAATATGCGAAGAGCGTCATGCTCATTGTCGCGCCACAAAATCCTTTGATAGTCCGCGTCAGAGCTATTGACATTGATTTGTCGGTACATTTTTTGCAAATCAGCCGCAAGTACGACGTTGTGCAGTCGGAATCTCATTATGGTGCATATTAGTTCCTGTTGTATAGTGGGACCAACCATTAGCGTGTCATTTAAGGAGAGATTTGTCGTACTTTTGGCTGATGCATCAAAAACGACCCGAACCTTTGTTGATATGTTTGCTTCTTTTACGACCGCGTGATGCGGTATATAGTAGCCGCATTTGCTATCGGACCGCGTGATTTCCCGCATATGTCCGAGATTATGATATTCCCGTAAAACCTCCGCGTATTGTTGTTTAAGTGCTGTATCCTTTGCTAATTTCTTTTCTAATGAATAAAACCTACGCAAGGCTATATTATATGACTCGCCTAACCTTTCCTTTCTGTCATTGAACAGGAGACGCACCGTGTATCTGCCGTCCGTGCCACGAATCGTTGAGTCAACATATAGGTGTTCGCATGCAAGTTCTTCGGTTGACAGATGTTTTTTGTGAGGTACTTCTTCAACCTCCCAGAATCGCATTAATTGTTTGTCTAACGCGGTTGTTAGGTGACACGATTTGAGTGTCGCGACTCTATCGGGGGTGCTTACCTCACCGGCGACAATCCAGCCTAGCAAGGTTTTTTGGAGCACTGCATCCGACTTGGGGGCTAATTTGATTTGCCCGCTACTTAATAATTTATAAAATAGGGTTGCTCCTATTAGCGCATCTATTTCTGCCGGTTTGTCGAATTCCGGGTCTGCTAGTGTTATATTACGAGGTATATTGAGTGCGCGCCTGTTTACCTGCCGCGAGGGTAGTACGCCCGTGACTGTGGGAAGCGCGACGAAATCTACCTGCGACTCGAAGTTATTGTTTCGCGACCTAACTGTCGTTTGTACTTTGTACTCGGCTCGCGTGATTAGCTGCCCAAGCCCGGCAAACGGTAAGTTGATTTTTTGCTGAATGAGTTGCAGATCTTTCGCTAATTTGTCTGAGATGAAGTTACATTGCGAACATCCGTCGAGCAATACACGACAATCGCGCGGTCTATTGTACCGATCTAAGATGTATAATCGTGCCGTGCCTAATAGGACTTCCGAATCGTACGTTACCGTGTAACTCTTTTTTGGAGTTTCTGCGGAATTGGATGATGTTGCTGTATTCGCGGGGGCCTGTTGTTCAATGCTACTACGTTGTGCACGAGGAGTTTCGAAATGTAACAACGTGTTATGTTTTCGATTGCATTTTTTACAATTAGATGCAAGACATTGGCTTGAATTATGATTATCGCGGAGGCAATTAATACATAGGCGCTTGTCTCTGGCTACATTAATTCGCTCACGCGGACTCAATTGCAAAAAGGTTTTGCAAACATATAGGCTGTGTTCTGCCTGACACAACACGCACTCGGATCGCCCTTGAGCACTTACGTACGCGTGTCCGCGAGCTCCCGATAATTTCCCTGCTTTATTTGTGACTTTATGGTTAGCTACCGGATTAGTGTACCAGGTCGTTGCGGTGCTACACCCTTCTAATTCCTCGCCTCGCTCTTGTTTATTTATAAACGCAATGAGTTCCGCAAATTTTGGCATTTGAGCATTTTCGAGAGTGCGCTCCCACTACTGGCACCTGCAACGCCCTCAATGCGTTAACATGCATTAATGCCTTTTCCTTTAGTGTGCGCAACCCGAGGGGGGAATCTTTACTAATTTCCGACAATTCTAATAGCATTTTTAAATGGGTTTGGACGATTTGTCGCTGTTTATCGCATCGCTGTTTAAGCATTTCCCAAGCTACCAAGTAGTTCTCTTCAGACGCGTTCAATGAGTCGATTATGGTGGCCAAACTACCGCAAAGTGAATTTTTTAATAGGTAAAATTTCTGAACCGCGGGAATCTGGGTGTCATTATGCACCAAAGACTGAAATGTGTCATGGAAGCTGTTCCACTCAATCGGATTGCCGTCGAACGGACGAATTTCAATCTTTGGTAGCAGTGTGTTTTGTTGAACTATGACTTTCGAATTGCTACTCGATGGTACCCTATCATCAGGCTTAAGGGCTCGAAGTCTCTGACTAATTAGATCGGAGCATTCATAATATAATTCATCAAAGAGTTCCCGTTCTCTATTTTGATCTGCCTCCAGCTGAGCTTCTTCGGCAAGATCTTCAACTTCCGCTTGCCCTTGCATAAATGCCGTATAGTACTCTTCCAATTTACTTTTACGTGTTTCCAATGCCTCACTAGTAAGATGTGCGTGCTCATTTATGTGTTTGATTAAACGCGTCACATTTGCCTTGTTAACGCCGCGGACTTTGATGAGTGTTTTGAGTTTCGTGGCCGACATCGTGACTTGAGTTTGTTGGTGTACGTTTGAGATAGAATCAATCGAGGAAATTAACGCAAGGAGATGGAGAATCTGTGACTTACGTATGACCTCGTGGAGCTCCTTTGGGTGGATGCTGCCCTTGAGTTCGATGATTTGGATGCTGCTGTGCTGTCTGCCGCTAACCGGGATCTGCAGCGATGGTAGTTGTCCGATGGTTAACACCGGGAAAGTTGATGCTTTGTTTCCTTGTGTGTTGTTGTCCAAACGGGATATTGCCCAAGCTGGCTGCTGGGTGGCTGGCTTCTTGGTGCTTCCGTCCAGAGAGATGTCTTGGATGCTGTGTTGCACTTGACAACTGTACACGGCGTAGCCTTGTGATGATTCTGTGAGCGAGGATCAGGTGTCGATCTTCTGGCTCACTTCAAGTGTTTCGCGCACGGCACTTCACAACTGGTGATGCTTGTTTAATTTGATTGTCAATTGTTTGATTGTGTTGTAGTGTTGCACTCGTATTTCCCTTGGTTCACTATGCAGTTCACAATCCGGCTCGAAGGACCATGTTGACGCGTGAGCAACGTAAATTGTGGTGAAGGCAACCTTCTGGTATGCTCACTTCACACGCAGAATTGACGGCGTATGAATATTTAAAGAATTGGATTGTGAGGCACTTGAGATCGTGGGTTTGATAACAATAACACTGTATTTGCTATTACAAGTTAAAGTACTGACGAGTGATACAATTTGATGTGTCGTTACGGTGCGCGAGTTATGAATTAATGGTATAAGTGTCACTTGAGAATTCCCGTTTGCTTGTAGATTTGTAGTTCTTGTTTTGATTGACTTTTTTGATCTGGTGATTGGGAAGAAACCTCCCTTGAAATCACCTCGGTGGCGGTGTCGTACGGGGGTTGATCATGTCTCATTGGATATTGACGGGAAGGTTTAATTTGGAAGGAGAAATTTGTGTTTTCCTTCCATTGGCTGAAAAAGTGTGGAAGGCGTTAGCCAAGTGCCCGCCTCCACAGCAAACGGGATTTCCAGGTACCGCGAGTACCTACGCGTCATGGGTACGGAAATTCCCGGTCCCTTGACCGTAGCAGGCAATAACCTTAGGAAGCTCTTTGATTCTAAAATTGCATTCGAAAATTAAGAAGATTAAGGTAGGGTGCTAATTCCCAGTTATGAGGGGCTATTGATTCTACAACTCTTGCAATTACAAAAATGTTTCAATGGCTTCATAAAGTTATTCTTGCTAGTTTTCCCTTAGCTATTTCGTTTATGGTTAAGTTGCCCTGAGTGGCTAATAGTGCTAGTTCTTTACGAACGACAATCTTTACGATTGTCGTCGCAGATGGAGACATGAAATTTAATTTTGCCTTTTCAAATTGGGGGCCTTTGTTACGCAGTAACAGGTACGTTAATACAAAATAAACAAATTTTTCTTTTATTTTTTTCTTAATAAATTTTCTTTTAAGATATTCGTGAAACTTTTCTCGTTAAAATAAGACCAAATACAATATAGTATGGATTACATTTACATATTCAAATGTAAAAGTATTGTATTAATAGAGGAGATAAGAGAAGTAGGATATGGAAAAGAAGTAAATCGCTGGAACAAATGTATTGTATTGAGTAAAAGAAAGCTACAGGGAGTAAAGTGCGTAGTCCATGTATTGCACATATCAGCTGCCTTTGAAAAACTTATATATTGTATACTTTAAGTGAGTACATCATATCCAATGCCATTATGTTATTAAATTATGTACTCTTCTAGAAATAATTCGTTTCTGCAATTTGTCAGAAGCTACAAAACAGCGTAATTATTCCGTAAATATTAAATAAAAGTGGTCGGAATTATATCATGTTCGGTTTCATTTTAATAAAAAAAAAATTGCATTAATATGATAAATAAATTACCTTAAAGAAAGATAAAAAAATAAAAAACTTTTAAATTTGCATTGCATTAGCGCAGTGTTACATGGGCATTTAAACTTCTTCGAATGCTCGGATTCTCATTCTGACTTTGTCTTTCGCTCGTTAACCTCTCTGATGGCAGATATTAGACGAGGTTTGAGTTTCGTGTCCTCAGCGGACTTGGGCCCATGTATGTGTATGCATCGGGCACCCACAACACTGATGGATCATGTATGATCACTAAGGTGCGAATCAGACGTTGATCGACACAATATACAATGTACAGTTGTCTCTCGAAATACGCGGAGGTTCCGACCATTGATGTATCGCGTTAATAAAGGCTCGCGTAATTTTGAGACATCCTTTCTCACTCATACTACAAATTTATATTACATACATAGTTACAGATTGGGTAAAAGTTTAGTTATTGGGACAAAGAGGAGGGAATGGGGATGATATTAATCGAAAGATATGCCTGAATAATTACAAAGTAATTATTTACAAAAGGGGGAGTCTCACCGATTTCGAAGGATTGTCGAGTAGGTTATAAAAATCAAAATTTTGAACAACTTTTTCCTATACATATAACCGTCGCTTGTCCCTCGCTTCCGAAAGTCTCAAAAGAGATCGGTACTACTATATTGAATTCTGACTATACGCACGCGTCCATGGGAGCGTATGCGTAAGCGTTTGATCGGCAACAGTCTATCGTTAATATATATAACAGCGTAGCTGGCAGCGACGAACATTATACAAGGTGTAAAAAACTTTTTCGAAATAATGACTGAACTGTTTACAACTTTGGATAATATCAATAAAGACCATTAAAACAGAAATGAATGTGTGACAGGCCGCCTCACGGCGGCCGGAATGAATGCTTCGGCCCGAACCTAAACTTCATTAAATTAGTTACTAGATAGAGTAGTTCGATTTGAGTAAGGCTCGGGCCGGATTATTATTCCGGCCGCCGTGAGACAGCCGGCTACCCGAATCGAATTCGGAATTATTCCCATTATACACGTCCGTTGCGAGCCGCCTCGATGCGTTTAAAGAAACGTTCAAACATTTCTGCATACGCTGCCACGGACGCGTACTTATAGAAAAAATTGAATGTGTAGTACCGATCATCCTTCGAAAAAAATCTCGGAAACTAAGACCGAGCGGCGGTTATATGTATAGGGAAAAGTTGTGTTAAATGTTGATTTCTACAACATATTAAAAAATCATCGAAATCGGTGAGACCCCCTTTTTTCTAGATAAATACTACTTACAATGGTAGTAACAGGGTTCTTGTGTAGGTTCCAAGATATTAACAAAATCATATTAGTAGAACTACATTGCATGCTGTATGTGTATGTGTATACATGTATGTATATGTACACAATGCGTACACAGCCAACCGACGCGTTAGACGTTTCGCTCGCCGACGGATTTGGTTTCCATATTTTTCATCTCGTCGCGAAACGGCACTCCGTTTGTGGCACAATGCGACTGCATTATTTGCGGTGTCCTCATTGTTATTGTACGTATGGGCAGAATACAATGCAATTATACTAATATATTTTTGCTAATATTTCTAAACTTCTAAGTTAGAACCATTACTATTTCGTGACAATTGCATACTATTGTTTAAAAATGTTAAATATGTGTTGCATTTTATATATTTACTAACAAATGTATGTTAAGAAAATAATAATGTTATTCTAAAATTCCCAGAACTCGAGGATCTATCCTTTAATGCCGACCATAGGCACAAATCGGGAAAAGTTTCTCAAAATGTTGAATTTTACAACACATTTCAATTTCATAAAAATCGAATAGGCAATCCTAATATAAATATATACCCAGGTGTAGCCTAAATAGAATTTCCTTCATCTTTTAAATATTATAAAATGTACTGCGCTTTGAATATTTTATATATTTTTGCATATTACGCGTATTCTCCATTCTTTCAAAAATTTAAAGTTCCTATAAACGCACAAAAATTTGTAGTGAATTTATTATATATTGTGTACATATGTTAGTTATATTTCACGAAAGTATATTGTAATTTTTGTGATTCTTCACAGTCACGGTGACTACAAAGATCACAAAAAACCGCGTTTTTCAAAACTGCGTAAGTACTTCGTGGAATAATTATACCTCTGCTTACTTTTTCCTAGATGTTGAAGAACGAGCCTTGCATTGAGGCATAACTTAGATAATATATTCTGGTAGATGAATCTTAAACAAATTTTCAAGTGATATTTTTATGTTTGTAACACAATGGCCTTACAAGCATAATAAATAAGAGTTATAAGAATTACATTTGAAACTTTTTATATTTTAATTTCATGGTTTTATATTTTTCATTACATGCTTCTAGAAATTTATCAGAAGTTTGAGCTTTCTTCTGCAATAATGGTTCCGAGCATATAATTATGACGTTACAGTAAAGTAATTAATTTTGTAAGTTGATAACGACATTATAAAAATACACTCCAGCCGTGCAAAGAAATTAAAATTAACTAAATGAGCTCGGATTTTTGCTTATCTTTTACAACAAAAATGTTATCTATGCATCGATAACATTACTGTGAAGTATTATAAAATGGAAAAAGATAAATCATAGTTATATTTGTTTTATACGCACAGAGTGTGCATATAATCTCCACACTTTCTTTTTGTTCTCATCTACCTGGAAAAAATCACTGTTATTGAATTGTGTACTCTGTGAAACTATTCGACATTTGTCTGAAACAGTTTTTGGCATCATTCGCGGTTTACAAAATTTTTAAATAGATTTATTTAAATGGGACTCCGTGTATCGTGGTCAAACAGATTTCTTCTACTTGAGTCTGTTGACTTTATCGTGGTCAGCGACATTTCCACAGGTATTTCTTGCACTCACCGCATTAAAAGGCAGAGGGCGTATGAATCACTCGAATTTTTTCGAGGTCGGAATTCCAGAGCTGGTGACACCAGTCCCATAAGGGGGTAGTCCCAGGCATGGCAGAAAGTTGACTTTACCGAAAAAACGGGCCAAAAATATGGGTTTGCCTGATACAACTTTTCGTCCTCATATGAGAGAATTTTGGATCGAAATAGGGCTCATTCAAAAAAGGAGGCTTCAACGCAACGTGGTCAGGTAGTCTTGTAGTCAAATTATGTTGATATGTAGTAATATGAGCGTTGTAAAGCGGAGCAAAAAATGACAGCTCGGCAGCCGTCGAATCTAAGCATTTTTCTGATACGGAGAGAATGATCTGCATGAAATGAATACCTGACCACATTGCGTTGAAGTCTCCCCTTTCGAAAGAGCTATCGTTCGACTCAAAAGCTTCTTATATAAGGACGAAAAGTTGTATCGCGTAAAGGCATGCTTTCTCGGATGAATTCGCCATATTGACGATAAAACAGAGCAAAATACGTATCAAGTTTAGTTCAGCTGTTATGCACGAGGGGCGCGTAGTCATAAAGACCAAATGAGAGTTGGCTGGGACTTGAGGAGTAGTTCGATGTACCACTCCATTAAACTCTGTCTATACGTGTGTCGCCGACGCTTTCCTCCCGTAAAAGATTACCGCACGTTTTGCTTTGCGCTCGGCAAGCAGCACCGCGATATGTTTATGGAGAAGCAAAAGAAGCAGCGATGCCTTTTGGACGCAACGCAACGCAGCGCGTCCACGACACACGCATAGGCGGAGTTCAATGTAGTTGTATCATCATTTCTTTTTACATTTTGAAAAGTAATATGTATGGTAACATGTTGGAAAATGTTTTCGGATTTTTTTGCTGTAAAACTTAGGTATAACATATGAAAAACTCTACACTAATCTGAAAAATGCAGATTTCGTTGTGAAGCTGTAAATGTACTACATTTATATTTTTATGGTAACAACATATTATTATAGCTATTATCTCCAATTTTTTTAGATTTTTTGGAAAAGTGAACCATAGTTATAAAAATCAAAAACCAATCTATTTGAGATATTCCGCGCGAAAAAGCAATCTTCAATTTAAATTTTTATATGTTCTTTATGCAGTGACTGCGTTACGTGATTTTTAATATTTCTACATTCGGAAGAACAATATACATATACAGCAGACTCTCGATTATCCAGCTCCTGCGGGACCAGACCTCGGCCGGATAAACAAATGGCCAGTTAATCTGGCAGCATGTTTTATACATTGTTTTATTTATACCAAAATATTAATATTTAATATATTTACAATGTTTAATATTTATACACACGTATGTACATACGGTACATATATACGATCACACCATCTCAATGTAATATAATGCTAGATAATCTGTATGTAATATTTGTTTAATGTCATTTTTCACAAAAAAGTTGGTAATCTTTTCTGTTTCTTTTATTTCGTTTTGTTCGTTAATGTGATGTCACGCCACTTTCTCAAAAATGATATGTCAGTTGCTGATGAATCTTCTTCCTGTTCAACATACTTCGTCGCGCTTACAAGTGCAATCTTTCCTTTTGCGTGACTCACTTTCTCATCTCTATCTATATTCTAAGAAGTGCGGAATACTGTACTCAGAGATTTAGTACGAATGGAAAAAAAATTAATATGAGGTTGCGTATTTAAACAATTACAAATACATGTGACAATAATTGCGCAAGAAAGTGAATAATTACAGAATATTTCATATCAACAAAAATGTGGCCGGATAAAACGGAGGCCGGTTCAAATGGGGCTGGATAATCGGGAGTCTATTGTAAATAGAAGTTGTAAATTCAGTTAACTGAAACTATTTCATATATTTATATTTTGAAGTTGGAAAGATAATTTTAATGATTGGATTGACAGAATGACTACGAGTTCAGACTGTAAACCCATACTTAACATTTTCGTCATAACTTCGTTACTCATTTATTCGTAACTATACAATATGCCAATAAGTGGCAATAATTGCAAAACATGTTAAAGTAATTTTAAGAATATTTTACTCTGAAGTATACGCAGAAATAATTTCGCAGCACATTTTACTTGATTATCTCTCTAGCCACGGATTCTTCTACTTACGAGTATTACTTAGTATTTGCTAGATCAAATAAATGTATGAAATGACACCACACACCTGTACTTCAATCCAACCATATTTATTAAAGATAAGTACTATTGAAATAGATTTCTTTTATTTATTAGGTGTCAGAGAAGCTAAATGATTCTATAATTAACAAATCATATGAATAGTAAATCTATGGAAGCAAACTGAATTGTCATGTAGTTATGAATTAAAAAAAAAGATATGGGGAAGAAAGATTAATTTGTACGCGGCGAGAACTCACGACCAAAATAACCAATATAAGATTCACAGGCAGAACCCAAAACCACTCTGCCAATGTATTCAGTAGAATCGTTTTTTCTATTTTAAGATATATTGTAGGGAAATAGTGTCAGTTGACTGAATCTATTATTTTTGTTATCTATATATTATTCTTCCAGATGTAGAACTATTAAGAATCACGTATGGTATTCACTGCATGAAAAACATAAGAATTTAAAGTAAGGAATGCATTTTCGCGCGAAATACCTCGACAAAATTGATTTTTAATTTTTTTAACTACAACGCACAATTCCAAAAAATCTGAAAGATATTGGGGACAATAGATATAATAATATGTTGTTATCGTAAAAATATAAAAGTAGTGTTCTTACAACTTCACTACGAAATCTGCATTTTTCACATTCTTTTAGGGTTTTCCATTTTGTACACCTAAACTTTGCAATTAAAAAATCCGGAAAAATTCTCTAACATATATCACCATATTTCTAATATGTCAGATTTTTCTCAGAATTTTTGCTTGCCATTAAATGGGACAAATATGGCAAAAACTGATATTTCATTTCATCCCCATTACTATCCCCCAGGTCGAAATAGAGGGTTGAAACTAGGTGTGAACGCTTTCCTTTGGCTAAGTTATTAAATAGTACATCAAAAGTCTAATTTGGTTCAAGGGCACTGTTGACCTCCTTATCCGGCTATACTTTTTAACTTGTGCGGGGCGCGAACTGGAGACCAAAATATTTCATACGGATTTCATTGTCGGACCACCAAGCATTCTCATGCTATCGTTGCGTTAATTGTCACGGCGGCAATGCGGCAACCTTGTCTATGATTCTTGGCAACGCAGCTGCCTCTTGACGATTTCTCCCCTTGCCCCGATGACACACAATAAACAGCTTTGAATTACTCTACGCTTTCGTGATGGAAAACGATAGTGGCTCCGCCTCGTATTCGTCGGGCAGCCACATGCTTGTAGGAAATGATCTTACTGTAACGAAATCTACCATGCTTACGAAATCTGTGACGTCACGCGAGGGGACTACTGCCTTAAGCCAGCTGACAACTAAGCAAAAGACCCCCTCCTTAAGCCAAAAGAAATATGTATAAGAACCACCTCTTCTCATAATAAAGTCAGTCTCCGCTTCGCCACAAAAATTTAACGTTTATTAAAAATCCTCTCGTCGATCTATCTACGAATCGCGATCTATTCGTAGAATTTAGAAGAGTAAAACGCTTCGAAGCCTTGCTTACTATTTTCTTTACATAAACGTGTTATTCTATTTAATTAATTACGAATCACGTATTCGTTGAGTAGGACCATTGCCCTTCACGGAACAAGGAAATTGATTTATTCTAACAGCCCAGGATGATTTAACGAAAGTTTGCATTGCAGAACCTATTCCTAACCATGAGGTCGAAAGATTGCAAAAGTCCTAACTAAAATATTTATGCATTATTGTATACCTAAATCATTTTTATCAGACCAGGGGCCCGATTTTATGGCAGACTTAATAACAAATCTAAGTAATCTTTTTAAAACTAAACATATATCTACCACACCTTATCATCCCTAAACAAATGGTGTACTTGAAAGGTATCATCTAACACTAAAAGTTTACCTAAAGCACTACATTAAGCCGAATCAAACAGATTGGGATGAATATATACAATTCGCAATATTTAGTTATAACACGTCAATTCATAAATCCACTAATTATACTCCTTATGAACTTTTATTCGGAAACAATCCCTATTTAACCTCATCCATCGTTCAAGAAGCACAATTCCACTATACATATGATGATTGTACACGCTCATTGCAACATAAATTGAACACTTCATTCAAAATAGCTCGTGACAAGATTTTAGACTCCAATACAAAAAGTAAAGAATATTACGACAAGAAAAACAATCCTGTTGTATTCAAACAAAACGAACTTGTGTGCATATATCAATAACAAACTAAACCGGGTCAGAGTAATAAGCTAGCCCCAAATTTTGAGGGTCCGTATAGAATAACAAGAATTGTCCCTAATAAAACAGTACAAATTCAAATCGGTAAAAGGAAAAAAACATGTCATACTAACCTTTTGAAACACTATTTTTCAGATGAGTCGGACACAGTGGATACTCCTCACACTTCCAATTTTAGCAAATAGACGTTACTTCTCTAACACTCCATTTACCCGTTCAAGTGGACTATTCTATAATAAATTGGGAATTGCACAAATTTCAAACACTAGATTAACATTACTAACGCACATTGACATTATATATCTCAAGGAAGCCCGACAAATATTACAAAAAACATATCTAAAGTCTCAAAATCTTTGCACAGTCAAAGTAAAAGATGCGGAAGAATATGATCATGTAAACTACCACTGCGAACAAACCCTAAACGTGATAAAAGATGAATTAAAGAAATAGATTCCAAACATGAAATATTGTCCCAATTGGCAGGTCAAGAAATTAATAAACGTAAACGTCGCGGTTTAATTAATGGCGTATCTTATGCGCTCAATTGGCTTTTTGGTACTCCTGATGCAGATGATGCACAATATTATACGGATAGATTCACTATGTTTTTAAATAATAATAAACAGACACAAACTTCATTAAAATCTCAAATTCAGGTTATTTTTGGTACAATACGAAACTTCAATCAATCATTAGCATCACTAAAAACTAATGAATATACTATGAACAATAATATAAATCGCATCAACAAATTCATGACTCAAACAAGATTATGTATAACAAAATTAGAAGCTCAATCTGCAATAGGACAACAAATTGCAACGTTATTGTCCCTAACTAACACAATTTCGCAGGAGCATAATAAATACATAGAAGCAATAAACCTGGGAAAGAACAATATTTTATCACCATTAATCGTAACGCCTGAAATTCTGTTGAAGGAGTTAGCCAGCCACAAAGGGGAATATGAACTAATAGTGACCCCTAACCTCGAGACATTGCCAATATTTTATAATATCTTAGATTTACAATTAATTCCGTCGAACGATCTTATAATATTCGCTTTAAAATATCCACTAGTAACAAGAACGACATATGACCTTTATCATTTAATTCCACTTCCCGTTCAATTTCAAAATACCTCTTTCTTTTCTTATATTTTTCCCAAACAACCCTATTTAGTCATATCCCAACCCAAGACTCATTTTTCTTCCCTACAAGATCTAAAAAGTTGCATTATGTATCTGGATGGGAAATATGTATGTATGGACACCCATACGAAAAAATCAGCCGTGCAACCCACTTGTGAATTAGTAGTTGTCACCTCAGGTAAATAAAATACCGAAGGATTGTGATACAAAGACCATCAGGACCATATGGAGCATCGAGACATGGACGTACATCAAGAACAACCATTGGATCTACGTTCTGCAAAAACCAACCACTGTAACCACTCTTTGCCAAGGAGATGGAGACCACATGGAAGACATAGTTCTGCACCAGGCACATATACTGTATCTAGAAAGCCAGTGCAGAGGATACAGTAGTATTTATCTCCTGGAACCAACAAAGCAGACCAAGAGGAATATCACCCATTACGCACCTCCAATTAGCATAGTGGACAGTGACTGCTGCATTATGGATATGGACAAAGTTAAAATTGATGTGGCACATTTGGAACGAATAAGACTAACAAACATAGATATATCCGATTTTAAATAAGCGAACAAGAAACTAAACGAATTCGATCAAATTCTAACTCATATTCTGAACGAACCATTTATTGTTACCCACACCCGGTGTTATACAATCGCTTTGAGAATCATAGCTGCTATTTTAATAATTATAATTTGTATAAACTGTTGTCGTTGGTGTGGCTACCTAAGACTACTACGAAGATTTTTCTGTTTTACGAAAAATCCAAACGACGGGGAAATTGTACCGCCTACGATGAACAATTTTTTTAACCGTAACTTCGATTCAAACATTCGTAGCGCGTACCGAAAAACATCAAAGGATGTCGTCGCATACAATGGAAGGTGGACTCTTGGAACTGGCAGTACCAGCTCAACCGATGGCCAAGAAAGTGAGGAGAGCCAAACACTACCGCCAATACGCAGTCCTACGGCCGGAAACTATTGCAGAAGAAAACTACGCAAAAGCACCACACCAATGTAGATACAATTTAGCATAAAGAACATATAAATGTAAATCTACCTGCTAAGTTTTGATAATTATAATTATAAGCTAGACTCTTAAATAGTTATTAGAAAGTTCTTATATTAACCAAGTTAGTCTAGAAATCTTTTTTACTAGTCCCGATTAAACTATACCTAATATGTATACATAAATATATCCGTATATACACTTACATTAGTAGTGCGTAAGTATTAGAAATAAATGTAATGTATAATTAACGATAGCGGCGAACTCAACCAAACTATAGAATTGTAAGTAGATTTTAAATTGAATTCTATCGAATTCAAATTTTTATGGGGGAAGGTGTTGGATGACCAAGCACGTAAATAGCGATAGTCTTGTTTAATCTAAACGTTTGGACTCCCGACTCACCGTACCAATAGACACGAAAGCCAAAACATGTTACTCACGTTCGTCACTTATTGTTACTCATAAGGGCCAAGGTCATCCTCCCCCACTAGAACAAGGATATATATATTCCCTGATCATAAGCCTAGGACAGCTCAGAGAGAACGATCTAACCGACAAGTCAAGTTCTTACTACGTTGCATTGCGTTCTTTATTACACGAAGTTCTGACAGTTGAGTTCGGCGTGACATAAGATTGTACTTGAATAAACTTTCGTATTGGAAAGCAGTCATCTTTCACCCAGATCCCAACAAAATGATGCAGGTGGCTTTATAAATATTTTATATTAAACAGAAATTGCGTAATCTGCACGTAGGATCTGTCACGAAGCACGAATTAATCCACTTCGTATTATTTTTCTACGATACCTCGTTTCAAGATGAATGAATGTGCAATTATAAAATATAGACAAACCAATTTAAATTTTTAAAAAAATAGTTGTCCCACACTCATTATACAATTATTTCAATAATCTATCGTTTGAAAATAAATATGCATGTGTTTAAATTAAATTATTGTGCAAATCGCACACGGAAATTCCAGAAATTGCTCCTTAGAAACTTCTCAGGAGGTGACAAGCAGTACGTTGATGGAAAAATAATGTTGCCTTTAACAACCTTAAAATTGTGCAAGTATTTTCTAAGTTGAAAAATACCGGATAAGTTTGAACCAAAATTTGTTGTAATGTCTCAGTGAATACCATTCTGTTCAAAAAGTTCTACGACAAGTTATACAAAACCCAAATGACAATTCAAAAACTTATAGTAGCATTTGTTTTTTTCTATCGATTTTGGTATTAAGTTTCGTGGGTTAAAATGAGTCAAGGATTCAATCTTTGCGGCAAGCTAATAGAATAAATGGAACTTATCAAAGGTACGACAGGAAAGGTAATAAAATTTGGAATTATTATACTAACTTATTGAAACATTTTGGGGTTCGCGATTGTCTAGTCCCATACGGGTCCTTGGTAGTGCAGTCGTTAATTATGTCTGGAGGCTGATAATTTGTTGGAAATAAAGGTTGACAAGAGTATGAATCAAATATAGATGGATATAGAGTCAATATAACATATATTTTGAACAAGCAATTCGGAAAATGGAAATGATAATAAATTACAAAATGTTCGAAGAGAAATATGCAGATACGAAAATAAAATATTTGACATAAGATTTGGCTTTAACAATGTGGGAATTATGAATGCCAACTCAGCCACGATAAATTAGGGAAATCCCACAGTGACTACGCATGCATTATTATTACTTGTTGAAAACAATATTGCATAGTTAAATAAAATGGAACTCACCAAATTATAATTTGACATCAGATTATTTGTTTGCGAATTTATGCAAACCTTCGTTCGCTTGCGTGCTATAGATGCCTGCTTACTATAGATGTTTGCTTAAGAGGCCTTCCTCACTGGAGAAGCGATGGTTGTACTATATTAAAATTTTAATGCAAGAGGAGACGTTTGAAATTATGAATATTAGCGAAAACAAAAGATCAAAATATACTAAACATTAAGGATACGGAAAATACGTAAAACAATTAGAATATTTAAAATGCGTAAAGTAATAAAAATATAGAATCAGTAAAGTTACAAAATAAGAATACACGAATTAATAATAGTACACAGTTTAATTGGAATACGCGGCACTGAGTCTTTCTGTTATTCTAAGATGCACACAACTTGTGACACGCTCTATCTCAATACTTTGCACCGCGGACTACCCGATCACGCACCTCGCGACTTGCTGATCTTAGCTTTGAAACGGTAATGAAGCAGCTTTAGCCCTTCGAGAATAAGTTGGATAATCCCACCGTCGGAATTCTCTACTGGAAATGGAATTGTTTATAATCTTTAACGAATCAGCGCAGCCGGAAGGCATTGCGGGAAGGGATCGTTTCGTGGTCCCTTTTGCTCTAATTCCAGTAAAGACGACCAACGCAGTTATAGTCTATTCACGCTCCGGTTTACAGTAACGCATATTACTTTCGCATTGCGATCAGCGCGGGACTCACGACGAATGAACTATTAGTGACATGCGCGCTACGAAAATGAATAGCTATGAAAGAATGCCATAATCGTTCAAAGGCAAAATATACGATTGTCGAGAGACTTCCTATGATGCTATGCATCGTAAAATCGCATTCTCGTCGACGTTAGTCGTAATAAAAGAATTTTGTTCGGAACGTAACAGCGGTAACGCAACTTACAATCAGTTATTCATTATGTACCGCTTTCTCCAAAGACTTTGCGCACTTTACTAGAATCAATAAATCCTTTCATGTCTGTATAGAAGAGTATCGCCATAGCCAACTACTTATTATTCCCCTTTCTGCATAGTTAACACGTACTGCATACATGTATAAACCTTCTGGAACTTTGTGCTTGACACATTGCAGTTAAAGAATCTTTTGCTATATACAATGCAGAAAGGATAGGTTGCAAATAAGAAGAGTAGTAAGTAGTACGTAGAGAATGCAAAGAATTCTATTTCACCAGTTCACATGGACATCAAAGATGGCAAAGGTTCCGTTGAAGTTGAAGAAACGGTAGCGACGTATATTTAAAATTCTCAGTTCGTTCGTTGCAGGTAAAAGACACTACTATAATCATAGTGACGTTCTGTATGAAACTCATTGGTTTCTGGCCAGTACTTACCTCCAAGGAACAATGTTTGAGGGACATTGCTCTGACTTACACGTATCTGATGGTGTCTTATGGTATGGTGGTGGAAATTAACGACTTATATCACACGTGGGGAGATCACGCTGTGAGTATAATTATTAGGGGTAATTAAATGTGCTGTCGTTTTCTGTCGCGTAATGTCTTCTTATCTTCGTAAACTAACCATTGGACGTCCAATCCTGTGACAACCATCTACAGTGGCTGACAGTAAAACTCGGGCACCTTACGTTTTCATGTTTTAAGAAGCGATTGATAAGCTTTTCGATTTTCAAGCGATCGAATTTCCAAGCTTTTGGATTCCTGAGCGTTTGAAATTCGAAACTTTTGGATTTCCAAGCTTTTGGATTCCTATGCACTGAAACTCGCACGGTCAGGCCATTGGATTTCTAAACTTTTCAATTTCAAACTTTTGTATTAACGGCAGCGTTCATCAACTTTTGACATCTTCGAATAACTATGAGTGGTACTGCAGGTGTCAGAGTTCTACTTTGAGGCAGTGTATGTATTTCGTACGGACTGTATAAATACGAGATTATGCAGTTGCTTTTTTTATACTGCTCGTCTGTATACATAAACTACGATAACTGTCTAGCAGATAAAAATTAGTGCTAGCACTCACCGGTTAATCGAATATCCGAATATCCGATAATGAAAAATCAGTATAACAGTTTGCACATTTGTATGCACATTGAAATTCACAACAATAAGTTGGAAAAATTATGAGAAACGTATTGAAACCTCCTATTTAAAACTTTGGACTGGAAAAAGGAGTCATATAGGTACACAAGTTGATATCGAAAATTTCACCAATTATACAAACTGAAATTAAACCTCTTCTTCATCTGTATAATATTCGCCGCATTCCTCAATAATTTTGACTTATTTCAGTGTTTTGTATTTTATCTGGCGGTATTTGATTTCATGGTTTCGCTTGTGGAATCATTTCTTCAGATTTTGGTCAGATTGTTCGGATTTTCCAAGCAAATTCATCCCAAAATTTTCAACATATTTTCAAATTTAGAATAGAATCTTTAATTTATTATTTTCTTGTGGATCCATAAGAATTATTCTTGTTAGAACTTTTTCTGAAAAGCGATAATTATTGTGCAGGAGTCTAATATTTTTTTTATTGAATTTATTCTTTTTAGGAATTCACTTACATATTGGCGAACACGATGTCGATATTCTTGGTTGTAGCGAAAATATTAATAACATACGTGTACAAGGACGATTTACGTACTCTAATAATATACGCGGAGAGGAATTTTTGGAATGCACATTACGACGTATCCGAGAAAGCGATTCTGAAAGATTGTCGAAGAATCTGCAATTTCTTCGTTCTCTTCAATACTATCACTGCATTGTTTACAGCCATAGGCTTCACCATGCAACCAATTTTGGGTGAGATTAATTCTGTACAATAAACATTGTTCAGTACCATTTTCTTCTACCTCGAATATTCTTGTTCCTTTAAATAAAATGGAGATTATCAAATCCGTAGTGAACTGGGGAAAAAATGCATCGGACAGAATTTTTGCATTTAATGTATGGGTCGAGAAAGATTGGCTATTCAGGGCACCATATTTTGAACTCATCTTTGTGTCTCAGGTATTAATCATTTTATTGTTCCACATAGCAGAGCTACGCATTTACATCGCTGTGTATAATTCACTCAAGCTAATAGTAATCGAATGGAATTGCTTTGTAATTCGAGAATAATTAGAATGGCTTACAAATGCTACGATATTTGGACTGAACCTGTCATTTGAATTATATGTTTTATATGAAAAACCTTTTTCGTATGATTGCAGTTACTAGCCTTGTATCAAATTGATTTTTGCTACTTCACCTTTGACATTTGTCTCTGCATGTTGAACTCGCACGTCTCTAGCCAATTTCGCATATTACAATACAGAGTAGCGAAACTGAGTGACGAAAAGGTATCACAAATGCGCAACGATAAATCTGATACAGTTCAACCAAATGATGCAGAAGGATGTTATTTAACGTTTAAAAGATGCGTTCGTCAACATCAGAAGCTAATCGCGTACTGCCGTATATTGGAATTAGTATTCTCGAAGATCTTAATGGTGCAGGTGTTAATTTTCAGCGGTTTAATATGCCTTCAAGGCTATCAGACTTTACTGGTTAGTACACGCTATATATTAGGTTGGCCAAAAAGTCCTTTCGTTCTTTTTTCTGCGGTGTGTGTTTCGATTATATGGTACGTGAACAAATATGGCAACAATTTTAAAATTCACGAAAGGTCTGAAAATAAACACTACGTTTTCAATATTATTTTCACTGATTTTATTTAAACAACAATAAAATCGTCCCAATGTAAATGTTCTTGCTTATTAGCTTCGATGGTAGTTTTCACAGATTAATTTGAACAATTTCAGGTATTAATATTGACTGTTATTTGATTAATATTTCTAGACGTCGGCTCCTCTCTCAAGACGTATGACTTGCATGGTGTTCTTATGCACCAGTCTGGGTCAGATGTTCGCGTTCACGTATAGCTGCGATGGTCTTATTCAAGATAGCACTAATGTCGGCTCAGCGATGTATTCAGCGCCGTGGATGCATTTACCAATGACTAGATTCGGAAGGATGTTGCGAAAGGATTTAATGGTTATGATGTTGAAATCAGAAACACCTTGCTGTCTAACTGCCAATGGATTCTTCCCTGTTTCCTTAAAAACTTACACTACGGTAAACGATATCATTTAATGCTACATTATATTTATGTAATATGTAGTCCACTTGGCTTTCAATTTGAACGCAAAGTGCATTTACTTTGTTTAATATTAATACGATATTGACACTATTTTCTATTACCAATATAATTGTATTAATATTAACACGATATTAATACAATGTTCTACTACCAATATAATTGTATTAACATTAATATGATATAAACACAATTTTCTACTACCAATGTAATTGTATTAAAATTAATATGCTGTTAACACAATTTTCTACTACTAATATAATAGTATTAATATGGTATTAATACGATTTTGTAATATTTATTTGATAAAATTTTACATCGTAGGAGCCAATGCTTTTGACAGCAATGATGTTGAATAATTTGTTTAGTTACCCGATTCGTATTGATTTAATTTATTAGGCTAATTGAAAATACATCATTCACTCTTATGTCGTAATAACGAATATCGCGCTATGAAGATTCTCCGTCTAATTATGAAGTTAAACGTGTAAGCCATGTTAGAGTGTTTCTTATTTGTTATAGGTTCTAAGTACAGCGATGTCGTATTTCACGGTGCTAACACAAAGTGGAGGGGTTTCATAATGAAAATATACAATATTTCGTTGCATGAAAATAAAACTTTGATTTTATTTTGTACAGTACCTGCACAGTTTTACGCATATACACAAATAATACATACAATAGAACACTAATTAAAATGTGTATTGCAATTTCACTTGGACTTATGAATGAAATGGTCATATTTCGTACGAAATCTTCATTTTTGCTATTAAATTGTTACTACCACGATTTCCGAGCATGAAATGAAACCTATTTTATTTAGCAATCTTTTAATCCATATTGTACAATACTTACATAGTTATATACACGTACACAAATAATACATACAGTAGAACGCTAATTAGAACAAGTAGTACAATTTAACTTGAATGATAACACGACAATGAACAAAACGTTTATTATTTTGTACTAAATATTCATTTTTCGTTATTATACCGTCATTTTCTTATTTATTTTTTATTATAATATATTATATATTTACATTTCTCGTTTGATATTGCAATTTTTAAAACTGTACGAATTTGTATAAATTCTGATATTGCCAAACGAAATTGAATCTATGAATAAATTACGTGTATCGTGTAACAAATTAAATTTATTGCCCACTGATTAATGAACATGAATAAAAATCTCACAATAACCTTTCCACTTTATTACTTTTAACATGGCACAGTGCTTTAGATCCAAGGATAAGGCTGAATTGAAATAACTGATTAATGGAATGTAATTTCTGACAATTCGATCTTTTCTTGTATTCTTCACGCTTGAAAAACATAGCAAAGAAACCATTTCCCTTATAAATTGGTAATTTTATTTATGCTGACAATCATGAGATACTTGATTATAGTTGATCATTTATGATTATTAGTAGTAGAATTAGGGGTGGAGTGGTTAGAGAATGGAATGCCAGAGAACAGCGACAAGTTTCGGTTGTATTTGATAAAGATTTGAGTATACTTAGAAGGCTTGATTCGACAAACTACTTATATGTTTATATTTATCTCGCATTGGTTCAAGTATATTTGAAAGTTCTATTCTTTTCATCAAAGTACTTGTACGAGGTTTAAACATATCCCGCAGAGGTTCGAGTATACATACAATCTACTCAAATCCATCTCTAATTATTTCTTCTCGTGTCTCTAAATGTTTCCCTTTCAATGCCCATCTTGGACGTGGATAAAGATAGATACCTTCAGTCGACGATGCCTGTCGAAGCATTTTAATGGTCTCCGATGCACTTTTTCCAAATGTAAAGTAAAACTTGATGCACACTCCTCTCGTGAAGATCATTAGACATCATTTAAAATTGAAGAAGTGAAAATTCCTAACGTATAGTAATCAGCGACCTATCGTTGCGATGTTTCGAATACACTTACAATTAGAAGTAGAATGAAGAATGATAACTTCAAAATCGCATATGCTCACGTCCCTAAAGCTACCTATTGCAAATGTCCCTAAAATTTTGTATCACTCCTTGCACAAAGTAGGAAAACTTAAACTTTCCTGCTGTGTGACGTACACTTCCATTCATATAGACACTTGTTAGTTTTTAACAAACGGTTTGTTCAATTAGACTTTTAATAGAATCTTAAAAATACAGGATCATCTAATGTTTCTCCTAAAGTAAATAATTAGCGAATACCAGCTTCGTTTTGTAAGTGTGACATCAATTTTTCTGTATTCTAAACTTATTAAGTATCCGATGATCTGCGGACGGCTTCGCATGTTTGTGGGAACTGCAACTACTCGGAAACTGTCCTGTCTGGCACTTGTCGTTTACGTAGTCTCGGTATACATACAGACCTACCTTTCAGGGTAAAACTGTCTTTAGATAGAACTATCCAGTATGCACTAGTCCATAATCTTCTTTGCTTCACTACCACATTGGACCGCCAGCTGCATTCAGTCCTATCCATTGCTACATAGTACTATTCTTTAAATCACGCATAACTCATTGATTACATGTATTAGAAGCATGCTGCAATTGCACGGTTGCAAATACATGTATTGTAATAGCATGTTGTATCAAAGAACGATACATGAATATCATTAAGATAAATATAATGTGTATGAACGAGCAACAGAAGATCACTTGCAGATTAAAGGTATGCTATGTCGAATCAATTGCTTCCGAAACATTTCCATCGTTGTTAGTTTGCCGTTTCTATAACTTTCGAGTAGGTACCATCTCATCGTTCGAAATGTAATATGAACTAGAAGAAGGGTAATGACATTTCTTTTAGTACAGCAGCTTTTTTAACATTAGGTTGGTGCATTCTATGTGCGCCGTTTTATTGTGTGGGATAATTGAGGCAAGAGGCATTTATTTCCTTGGGGAGGCGTCAATGTAAGTATACTGAAATTTTACACGTATCTATATTTTAATATAATTTCACGTATATCGTGGTCTTTATGACACACAAATGCGAAGTTTATTTGAGAAATGCACCATTAAATGGAAAAGGTATCGAGACAACTATGAAACAAAAATTTATCAAGAATTAAAAATAAAGAAGCCATTATATTGTTGTGAATATAGTAATTTTTTATGTTTGTATCTTTTGTATTTTGCAAATGAACTACGTAGGAATGATAATCATCTCAATACTTAGATTTGATCAATTTTCGAATTTCTTTTAATTTTCTAGTATCAAAGGATTTTCCATTTTTATTACAGTTTCTCAGCAATTTCACATAATGCTTTTAACCTTCTAAATTTTAACGTTCTAGGTCACCACCGTCCTAGCATTCAATGTTTTGGTAAATGCCATGGATTTATTCAAACTACTCATGACGGTCGTACACAAAGAAGTATTTCCTAATTTAATCGCATACATGAAGGAGAACTTCTGGCATTCGAACTATGATCGGCATGAAAATTTGTTTATAGCAGATACGAAACAGATGTCAATTTACTTCATCTGCATTTTCACATTTGGCACCGAATCTACAATTTTTTCCTATATTGTAAGGGCAATTGTTTGTAAGTTTCAATCCAATCATACTAGCAAATATTTAATTAAAGGAAGGTCCTTTGTATAAGTGAATCGAGTTTGTATAATTGTGTAGTGTCAGTTATAAAAGTCTTCATACACCTCCAAATCTTAAGTGTCCTGTGCCTATTTTGATAAAACAATCCAGTTGGAAAATGAATACATATCGTTATCGAGGACATTTGAATGTTTTTCAAAAATGTTTTAATTCACTACGTATGGTGTTGAGAGATCTTAAATTATTCACTGATATGACGATATAATTTGTATAACTCTTTGTTTAACTTCATTGTTGGAAATTGATCTCCTTTTCGAGCTACTAGGCTAATATACCTAAAGGACAGTACTTTGATTTCGACTTCATTCTGGGAGATCCATATCTATGAAACTATTTGTCAGCTCAACTTAAAAATTGATAGCGATTAATGTCTCATCACACCTGATTATTTCGCATGAAATTCAATTCCAAAATCGGGGGACCCACAATTGGCGAATCTTGGCTCGTCTTCCTCTTATATCAAGGAAGATAAAATTTGTAGCAATGATTAGTGTCTTTTAGGTAATTTAGGATGCTTCCTATGTGGTCATTGAATGTCAGATCCATCTTTAGACCTAATTTATAATTTAATTTTAGCAAATATTGGAAGAAATGATTCGGATAGGGAGCTGCTTCTATTGGAAACGTTTCTCGGTCCGACATCATCTTTGACGCTATACTTTGCAACTATATTTGTGACACAGGTATTGATAACATTTTTAAAGTAATTCCCTTCTCTATTAATATTATTGTAACCGCACAGTGAATACCAAATAATAATGTTTGTTATATTCCTACAGATTGTAACCTTACTCCCAGTTGGCACTTATTATCTCTGTTTTGACAATATGTTTTTCATTATGCGTTTACATGTAAGCAGCCAGTTTCGTATACTGCAATATAGAATTGTCAAAATGCCAAGGCTACTAAACAAAAAGAAAGATCCAACTACGATTCCTTCGGATCAATTTTGCGCCGCGTTTCGGGATTGTATCGAATAGCCCAAGACTCTCATTGAGTTTTGCAATTCACTTGAGGAAACATTTAGAGTAATTGTACTCGGGCAGGTGCTGATGTTTAGCGCATTAATTTCTTTTGTCGGCTATCAGGTGGTTGTGGTAAGTATACACCATAATAACTAGTATGTGAAATTTTAAGCAAATGAATATTCTTCCAAATATAATTGAAGAAATAGAACGTCAATAGAGACTTACTTCTACCTCTATATATTACAATGTGCACTCTACTATTAAATTATGTTTATGTATTAAATATGTCGTGTAAAGACAATTGTACGTAAGTGCGTATTTATGAAATGTATCTTGCATACAGTTCGCATATTCACTGCATTTTGTAGCTGCATAAACATCCACAATCTTGTTATTAGATAAGTCCGAATGAGCTGGAAGCAATCGTTTCAGCAATTAATATAACATTCAGAAGTGGACTTGTGGAATTCCTGGCTTCATTTGTTTCCTTCGATATCAAATCCATCTGGTTAATATGTACTGCAATTATTAAACAATGACTATCTATTTATTTATGAGCAGTTTAACCCCTTGCCCTACTATAAAGAGTCGCACTCTCTCAATAAATTATGACACAGATTCAACGAAAACGTCTATTATTAACCAAGACATTTAATTTGAACTCTAATTGTAGCTTTGTGTGTTATAACATCGAAGGTTCCCACATAAAAATTGCCTACAATGTTGAAATGATTCGTTCGTGACATGATACGAAGAGAGTGATCAGCTAACACTAGTATAAGTAGCTAATAAAATAATCGCTGGATAAGGGCTTCAATATGAAGAAGGGTACAGAATTGAGAGAATACATGAAATGTTTAAAGTAGAATGCAAATTATAATACTTGCAAGGTGTTGGGTCGCGTTCCGTTTCTCAATCGGTTCGGAGCTCGCGACTTAGAGAGAAAAGTGGACTGTATTTTAATGTGTGTTCAAAGTACGAGCAGCGGTTACAATTAACTATTAATGTATGTGTTTCTGTATGACTATGTTGTATGACTTCTTTCGTGTGACTATTCTAGGCGACTGTTTCTGTGTAACTGTTCTAGACGACTGTCTGAGCCCCACTCTTGGAGTTTGCAATTTCCCACTGATTGGTTCCTTCAAATTTTTGGGCAGTTCCAATCAGCGGGCCTAGTTTGGAAAGACACACCTTCCCTTACGCTCGCGGCGTGTTTCCCTGAGGAAGGGGTCGCGGAGTTCTTCAAGGGGGGGCGAAACGTTAGAATTTGACGGGGGTGGGCGACACATCCGGTCAACACCTGAGACGGTTTCCTTGCCCCTTGCATAGGCCGCGGAAACCGTTGGGTGACCGATGGTTCTCGAAGACTGCTCAGGCCGTAAAGGTTTACGACAGGGTAACAGCTGTTGAGGCTAACGAAAAATATGCGAATGAAACTAAAGGCTATACAAATGCTATAACAAAAGAGTAAAAATCCGGGAATCGTACCATCTGGCGAGTGTCGTCCAGATGGAAGAAAAACTAAATTAACGTGTGGCGGCTCTCCTGCACCCGCCACTAGAGGGACATACGAAACAGGCTTTTTCGAAAGTACTCGCTCCAACTACCTCGTCCATATATATACCGCCTTTAACCTTCCTTCCAATATCCCAAGTCTAAGGCAGGGCCTGCTAGGTAGCCTTACTGATGAGTCCACTAGCAGGCCCAGGACGAAACGTAACACCCTTCCTTTTCCTATTCTATCCCCTCTCTACAGCCCCACAAACGAATCCTCAAAAATAGCGGTACTTCTAAATCTTGCCATAAACCTCCTACAAAATAGGCCCGAACATGCCGCCCCCTTGAACGGCTGCGTTCAACACAATAGTCTAGTTGATTTTTCGCGATTTACATTGTCAACTACTAATACAATATACAATACAAAGGGGTATTCGTTGATCTATGCTACAAATGTGATAACTTATTGCGGATCGATACACACTCAATACACATGCTGCTCGAATAGCAGTAGGGAGAATTCAAATACTAATACGCTATGACATAAGTCGAGATAGTCTACTATAAACGGAATGTGATTAATCTTTACATGCTACGGAGTTTATACAATTATATAAGCTAATAACCGAAATGTGTTTTGCAATTGTCTTTAATTCGCGAGGGTTCTCGGCCAGTGATAGGGCTATGTGCGTAACTCTGCATTCTTCGCGCGGCTGTCAATATAGCCACGTGAACTATATGATCCATCCCACGGTGTACGACCATGATTTTACCCAATTTCCAACGAAGGGGTGGAATGTGGTCCTCTCCTAGTAAGACAAGTGTCCCTTCCTTGGTACGCAGCGGGTCGCCCAGGTGCCATTTGCTTCGAGTGGCTAGTTCCTGCAGGTATTTCTTTTGCCCATTGTACAAAAGACGCTGGTTTACCGTTTGGCTGTATTGCCAAAGCGATGGTCTATCAGCCGACGAAAACGAGTAATCATACTCTGGGAGGTCTGACAACGAGCCTCCTATAGGGAAGTGACTAAGCGTTGAGGTCATGAGGTTATTGGATTTCAAGGACAACAGAATTAAAGGACGACAATTGAAAGTTGCAGTAATTTCAACCACAGTTTTATAAAATTGCTCATAAGAGCAAGGTTCATCTATTACTATTTTGCCTAGGTGTACTATCAATGCATTTCCCAAATGTGGTAGGTGTTTGATCGAGTATTGTACCACATTCAAGTTGGACCAAATTCTAAGTTTTTTGTATAAAACTTTATCTACTCTGTTGCAAATATCTTCCAACAATTTCATAAAAATGTTTGCTGCGCATGACTCTAATTGCGGTAATAACAATAACTTCGGCGTAGTTGGGCCGAGTAATAGGGTCTCCATTAGGATTGCACCAGTGGAACCCTTGGTCGAGGCATCGAAGACGACGCGTAATGTGGTCGTGTTGCTCGCCTGTTTTATTGCCGTGTAGTGCGGCAGGTAGGACCCTTCGGTACCCGATAACAAATATTTAGCTATTTCGTACGTATGCTCCAATAAATGATATTTTTTGCCTAGCTATTTGTATTGAGATAGCAAGCTAAGATTAACGTGTAACTTACGCTTTAGTAAACAAATGTTGAGAACTGACTCTCTAAATGCAACTAAGTGTTGTTTTTCTTCATTAAGGGAAGAACGAACGATATCGCGCCACACTAAATTTCTATCTATCTGCTCTACAAATTGCGTTTTACGAGACTTTTCTTTTAGTGAACGGTATGTTTTGCTAGAGATCTCTTCTATTTTGCAAGATTGATTACTATGTTTATTTCTAGGAACTACGGTGTAACTCATTTTCCAATTGTGCGATATTAAATTGTTTTTCAAACGGGGTTCACCCGTGACTAGCCAGTCTACTCGCGGATTCTGCAATAATATGGAGTCGTTTTCTAATCTAGTCTGACTAATGGTTAACAAGCTATACGAAAATATGTTTCCTAACGACACATCTAATTTGTGCGGTTCGTGGAATTCTAGGTTGGCAAAAATTATGGTTCGTGGAATTTGAAGATTCGATCTATGAATGTAGTTAGCCGATAATAAGCCTGTAATCTCTGAAAGTGTGATCACTGGAGCTTCAATCGAACATTGACTATTCCTAACATGAATTGTTCGTTTTATAATCTCATGGATACCTAGACAAAGTATATCCTCTGATTGTGCGTTATCTATCAAACTACTGTCATTAGAAATACTTTGTTTTAGACCAAATCTACCAGAATCAGCTAAACTAATCAATTCTTTATTCGAACTGCGAATTGGTGCATGATTGGTTGCTTCGGTGCGGAGATCGTCATTATACAGATCCCTCTCAATCACCTGCGCCGCTAGAGGGAATTTAAGACCTTCGTCATTTGCAAATTTTTGCAAAAATTGACTTGCAGAAAAAGGAGCCAATGGTGTCCCATATGTTATTGTGCTTGTTGAATTTATAGCTCTCGTTGAAGTACCTGGCCGTAATTTTTGTATGCATGCGATTCTTTTAAGTACGTTACTCATGGCATCAAAATATTGGTTTTCGAATCTCTCATGATCTTCGTCGTAATCGTTGTCTAAATCTTCTCTAAGGATTAAAAAATGGATTTTTTCGTAATCCTTGTCTAACTGAATAATATTATTCCTTTGCGTTATCAAATCATTGTAGCTAATTTCTAAGGTTCCGGTAACAAAGGTCATGATTTGCGTCAGTTGGTTTACTATGTTACTACGTTGCTCTTTCAAATCTTTCAACAAATCAGATTCGTGAGAAACGTCCATTGTGGTCGAAATTACGCAAAGGAGATAGTAGAATTACGTAGGAAAATAGACAGGAAGGTGACTCGTTGTACTCACCGAATGATGCCAATTTACTCATTGATTGCTGCTACTGGGTGCTGTGATCCAGGCTGAATGAAATCACGATTCCGTTGACAGCTTCTTTGTCCAAACGGCAGCTTCGTGACTTCCAACGATGTTGATCGAGGGGTGATGCCACTGTTCACGATGGACAGTTATCGAAGCAAAAAATACAACACGTTGGTCCATTTAGAGAATCAAAATTAACGAGACTATTTCAAAAAGCGTTGTCTGGCATGGAGCACATTGCTCTAATAGTGAATATTAATACTACTCCTACGTTATATATAGAAACGCAGAATGTACTTAATTTTTCAGCAATTGCGACGAAAGTAATTATAGACAAGGAAAAAGTTTGTTGGAAAACTAAATCGAGATTTCACACATAGTTACAGAAGACATGGAAACGGTAACCGATTCGGATGCAACAGAATTAGAGAATTCGGAATGGCAAAGTACACTCGATGACAACGGTTCTGATTATGTGCCAGCCGAAAATTACGACGGGATGATGAGTGTAAATGATAGACTAAAGAAAGAAATTACTACTTTAAAGAGTTCTGCGTTGACTCGTGATCTTGAAATACGCCAAGAGATGGCCGACACTTACACAGATATGATCAGAAATCTTCAGACCGAATGGGAGAATCATATAGAAGATGTAGAAAAGCAACAGGAAGATGTATTTCAGTGGTCAGTGAACCAAGTTGAAGATTTTTGTCAGCAAAAGTTGGATCAATTCAACACTCGTAAGAGAAGACGTTCGTCTCTTTCGGAAAATAATTTCAATCAGAATTCGAGAGACATCGAGGAATTAGAGATAGAAAATTCGCGTTTAACATGGAGGGCTGTGCTTTTAAGAAATAACGTGAGAAAACTTGAAGAAACATCGAAATTCGTGGATGAAGTAAAATTTCAGTTATTTGCCAAGCAAGATCAAGTGAAGGTATTTATAATAATTTTCAGTCACTCCTATATGTACAATACTTATGCAACAATGTTATTTCAGAAACGTAAATCATTTTTATACGAAGCAAAGGAAGAGTATATTGCTATCGGTACAGAAGTCAGAGAGAAAGAATACGTAATTGAAGATCAAGAAGAAGAGCTGTTTGAGAAACAGGAAACGATAGACGACTCGAAGGCTGACCTTGCACACACTCTTGTGTGGTTGACAGAGAAAACCGAAGCAGCTAATCTGCTGGAAGAAGAACTAGAGAATCAAACTGAGAAAATCGTCAATCATGGGAACGAAACGCAAGATATGCAAGTGCGACTATACAAATTCAAAAATGAAAAACTATCGCTATTAGACGAACTTGAATTGCTTAAGTAAACAATAGTTAGACAGGGTGTAATACCAGATTTAATAGTAGAAGATCCACCGGAAAATAAGAGTATACAAACAGGTACATATATGCAACCGTAGCTTTATATTCCATTAGAATAATGTTACAGTGAAATCTGTCGGTAACTGCATAGAATATGACGAATTCGAAACCGACGTGAAAGAAAAAGTAATTGCAATAGATGCAGAGAATTCAGCTATGAAAGAAAAATTAGTTCGAAGCGCAACGGAAACACAAAGGTTGAAGGAAGAACTGGTATCCGCTAAAGTTAAATTGCAAGAAATATCGAAACAAATACATAAGTTACAAATTAGTAATGTGCCGTTTACGGCTGAAAACGATAATGACTCTGATCATAAAATAGAAGCAAGAGAAAATGCAGAAATGGGATGTCAAGTGGGAATAGAGTCTGGGGGTAAATGCGAAGAAACATCTAAGATCGATTTATTCAATCGAAGCAGTCAAACTGTTGATAGTTCAACGAGAGAAGAAGCTAATCAAACAAGATTTCTTGAAGAATCTGATGATTATAAAGTCATCTTAAATGAATTATCAAAGTTAATGGTAAAATCTGACAACGGTAAGAAACAATACGATGAACAATGTCTAGTAAGTATTAGCATACAATGCGAAATATTACACATTTTTTATATGTACACAACTATTGAATTATTTTCAAGATATTGAAAGAATGGATAAAGAAATATTAGCTTTAAAAGAAATTGTAGAGAAAATTTATTTTACAATAGCTTTATATATATACATACATATTTATATATTTTTTATAATTTTTAACGACTACGTCCTTATATTTACAGAATTTAAACGCATTGCAAGCAGACTTTGACAATTATATATCAAAGGTACGTATACGTACTGACGTAAGTTTTCATATTAATGTAATTTTTATACCATATTACAGTGTAAAACTGAAAACGAAGAAAAATTAAGTAACTAGCAAAGGGAACTTTCGTCGGCGGTAGAAATGAATAATCTTAAATCGCAGGTATTTAAGTAGATTAATACAACAGTTATATGTCTTGTCCTCTTCAACAAAATTCAATGATTTTTATCCTTTATAATGTTTGGATGTACAGGCTGCTAAAATTATACAATTAGAGCACAGTTTTGCGAGTGTAACAGAGCTTCATGAAAAAATTTGTGAACTGAACAAGCGTTTAGGAACATGCCAGTCCGAAAAGGAACATCTGCAGAAACTACTGGACGAGAATAACGGTAGGCTTTTAGATTTTTAAGATCGCTTAGAACGTGCAGCGGAAAAAGAGCGAGAAAAAGATGCGGAAGTAATTTCTCTTCAGAAAGGTAAGTCAAATATATTGTGATTTTGTACAAGTTACTATTTTTACAATAGTTAAATATTTTATTACCCTAGAAATGAAGCAAATGGTAAGTACAACTGGAAGTGACTATAAGAGTGATCAAATAATGGAGGAGGAGCTGGAAAATGCAATTAAAGATCTAACAACGGCCGATGAGATGATATCTCGAAAAGAAGAGTATATTGAAGAGTTAGAATTGCACGTTAAACACTCTCAACAAAATACCAAAATATTAGAAGAGAGTGCTCAAGAGAGGCATGCGGAGAACGATAGATGGAGATCTATGAATGAAGCATTGAAGAGTAGCTTAACAGAAAAAGAACGTGAAATGGAAGTATTTACGATGAACGGGGACGAGATGGTAACAAAGTATGAAAGTTTAGAGAACACTCAACAACAACAATGAGAGAAACAAGAGCGACTGGTAAATCCTTTACCGTATCATTTATTAGTAGACTGTGGATGTTTATGCAAATTTTTAATTCTTTGAATAAATCTGAAGGAGTGATTTTTCAATAAGGTTTATCTGTTTGACCCACTAAATGTTGCTATTTGTACTTTACTTTAAATACTTTTCTGTTTTGGAAATTTAAATTTGCCCTAGCTGCATAAACACCTGCGGTCTATGTATTAGGTATACAAATCAGTTTCCAACCTTCAGCATTTCATAAGATTCAATATGTATTCACAAAGAAATTAATTATAGTTTTCAATCTAATTTGCATACTTGTGAAGCAAAAGGGTCACTTGAACGTAGCAACGTGGTAATTTCGAATTGATAAAGATACAAAGAGTCTAAAGATAAAGGCCCTGAATTAATTTGTACACCTGAAAATAAAATTCACATTTAATGAACTTTGCTTGACGATTACTTTGTTGTAGTTAACAAAACCTCATTCGAAAGAAGGGGATCACTGTGGGAATACGTCCGAAGTCGAATTGGTACTTAAAGAGCGTCGAATAAGGCGACCGCCAATGAAATTTACACCATCGCCACCGAAACAGAGTGAAGTATCGGTGAACGAACTTTCTGGCTCTGAATCGAAGTACGTATATTACGCAAAAATTACACAAAAGATATTAGATTATTCTAAGTTGACATTTTAAATTGAACTATATTATTCTTTTACTTTATACGAAGTGAGAAATGTTCTAAATTGCTGCTCCCAGAACAAGTTTCGGAAAGGAGGAGAATTACTCATAAAAAGAAACTGTATATGGGGAATGATCCCTTTCAAGATATTGCACCACTCGAGGTAAATTTTCTTCATTATTACGTCCGTGGTGGTGTTTATCAATATTTTTTGTTCGTTTAGACTACAGTAAGCGTAACGTCATCAGTAAAAACTCGCAATTGAAGAAGTAGGCTAAAATAATGTATTATAAGTAAAATGTACCAGTTTAGAATAAGATGGAGAAAATAATATTCGTGTGATCAAAGGCAAGGAATAATCACAATGTCGAGGATGAATAATTATGTTGGACCAACTTTATGAAGGAGGACATATTTTCTGTAATATTTCCAATCGAACATTTTTCTCTATATTGTAAGACAGATCTTAACAATAGTGGAGCAATATTCATGAACCATTTAATGGTACTTCGTATTAAGATAATGTAGTTCTTAAATATCATGTCGTCTTTTATTAATCTCATTTAAACGTCCGACAAACGTAATAATATTGATTCGAGTAAGCAGCTTTGTAAATAACATTATTGACGTTATATTATTGTATACATATATACGTAAACATAAGTTTTGTTTAACCTTTTTTTTGGGAGTCAGAAGTTTATACATCAAAAACTGTGGTATCGAGAAAAAACAAATGGACAAGTAAAAACTTATCGTATTTAATATATGTTTAATATATCGTAATAAATGTCGTAATTACACGTTCTTTATTATTACATTCCCTACTTGTATTAATTATTCTTTTGACATTTCTGTAATTAATGTTTGTTCTTATACTCTCGTTGGTATTCATAATAGTTTATCATACTTGCAATGGAGTCAACAGTATGTGTATATATAGGGGGAGGTAATATTATGCCGAAGTACACCGCGATGATGCATTTTTTCTTCATACTCACTTTTCTCCCTTTTTTCGTTTATTGTTTTGGCCATTGAAGGGAAAGACGTTTGTTTATCGACATTTGCATGATATTATATTATTACTTCTATGGTCTTCCGTTCTAGCCGCCTAAAAAGATGGAGGACTCGTAGCGAAAATGTATTTCTTCACGTCTCATTCGTGGCGAAGAGGACATATAAAACGTGGTCTGTATGGCGCTCGTAAGACTTCGACGTGGTCAAGGCTGGCTCACCTACTGGTTGTCCTGAGATGATCCGAGCACTTACTGCATGAGCTTTTTATTATACTTTGTATGTAATTCCAAGATAATTACAAGAAAAGGTAACAAGATTGACTATTTTTAGAATGATAGGACCATTAAAATATTGTGCAGAGCATCGACCTTATTTTACAATTCATGATTCTGAATTCAAAGAATACTCTACAGATGCTCCATCACCTTTAACTTTAGTAATAGGGGTAACTAATCCATTTTATACCACGACTTTGCAGCATGGGCCTCACATGATACGAATAAGCAATTGTGTCTTATATTTTAGAGAATCAAAGGTATCAAACAAAACAATCAGTGGCTCTCGAAGCATTAGACTCGAAGCCCGGAGTTCACAGGCAGTATAAACGTCTCTTCGGAAAAGATAAAAGGATATATTAAAGAAGAGCAAATGGCTCTTTTAAAACCTCATTTAATAGAACTGACTGAAAGTTTTATGATACCTCTCGAAAGATATATAGCAAGTCTGATGTCATTGCAGGGGGATATATCATATTTTAAAGTAATTACCATATTGTATTATACTTTGTAAATGTATTATATTTTGTATATCGAATCACGATATACATAAATTCTAGTTTGAGCTATGCCTATACCTTAATTGATTAATCCAAATGACTTCCTAGCGCCTTTAAATACCGCCGGACCACAATTAATTAGTGGCATAAATAGTGATTGGGTTGGATTCAATCGATGATTTTTTTCAATTACTTACCTTTCTAGTGGATCTTATATCAGACACACGAAATTTTCACAGAAGTTTCAAGTCATACAACTTGAAGCACTATTACAATCGGTGCGTTTAAAATGAATATTGACCCACTTTTTAAAATTTATAAATGTGTCCTTTTTTATTTTCTAAACAAATTACTTTCATCGCAATACATAAAGACTTGGGTGCAAGGAAAACAAGCAGTGGAATTATTAGTTATGATTCTTAGAATCCTGCAGAAATTAGAAAAGACATGGATGAAGATAGGCATATATAGGTAATTCTGTAAAACGAAACATTCAAGAAAGAATAAATGGCATCACGCATATGTTGCCAGATGATTTAAGAAACATTAAAAATCAAGAATCTTGACATTATGGTTACTGCATTAAATTTAAAACTCGTTGATTATTTCCAGTTAAAGCAGTCCAAAATCAGTACAATGTGTTGACAGAATTAGCTTAAACTAAATTCTAACAAGTCTTAGTCTATAAGAATATTTCGATATATAGATGAGGTAAAGGATAGACCTATCATCTTATGGCTCTTGGTCTCACATGCTCTGAAATAACGATCTCGAAGAAAATCCGAGTGTTTCATACGCTCTCTGCGTTTTAATGTGGGGAGTGTAAGAAATACATATGGAAATGCTGTTAAAGATGATATAGTACTTACGCAGTTTTGAAAAACGCGGTATTTTCTGATTTTTTAAAGACGCCGTGACCTTGAAGAATAACAGAAATTACAATACACTTTCTTCAAATATGAATAATATATGCTCACAATGTTTAATAAATACACCCCAAATTTGTATGTTATTATAGTAAATTTAAATGATTGAAAGAATAGAGGATAGTAGTAATATGTAAAAAGATACAAAATATACAAAATGCAGTATATTTTATAATATTTAAAGGATGAAAGAAATTCTATTTAGGTTACATTCAGGTATATATTTTTATTAGAATTGCCCATTTGATTTTTATGAAATTGAAATATGTTGTAAAATTCAACATTTTTAAGATCTTTTCCCGATTTGTTCCTATGATTGGCATTGAAGTATAGTCCCCTGAGTTCTGGAAGTTTTTCAATAACATTATTTTCGTAATACACATATTTTAGTAAGAACATAAAATGTAAGACATATTTGAAATTTCTAAGTATGTGGCTCTACAGTGAGGAGGTAGGCGATATGTCCTAATCGTTAGCTTATGTCGCTAGATATAGTAGTGGGTCTAACTTAGAAGTTGAGACATATTAGGAAAAATATATTAGTACAATTACATGGCGTGTTGCCTATAAGTGCAGAAGCAATAAGGGGATCACAAATAATGTGATAGTAGTTTCGTGCCACAATCGGTACTTTGCTTGGCAACCAGATAACAAATCTGTAATTCTTGAGGTATAGCTTTCGATTAAGGCCACCCCCACCCCCTCCTCGTTGTCCCGGTGACAAAACTCGTACCCTGTCTGTAACTATATATGTAATATAAAATTGTGGTTGGAGTGGGAAACGAAGTTTCATAATCACGCGCATTTTCAATTATACGATATGTTCCGTCGCACGAATACGGAACTCAGAGAGAAATCGCGTGCGTTGAAAGCCCTTTGTCATTTTTCTTACCTCGGCAAAATATATATTTTTGTCCGAGTAAACGACGAGGGGCACACGTGTTTAGCAGCCACTGGGCCTAACGGTAAACGTTCGGACCGTGCCCAGAAGGCTGCAAAGCACAGGCCGCACGGTCAACGCGGCAACCACCCCCCTTGGAAAAAACCCTCGAAGGAGAGGTGGATGACGTCAAGCGAAGCCGGAAAAACCCAAAAAGCGTGGGCTCTCGCTGCCGAGGTGTCTTCGCCGGCGTAAAGGTGGCACGCGAGACGCCTCGGTCCAAGAGGCCCGCCAATGGGGACCGTTCTTTTTCGGCAATTTCCGATTCGCTGATTGGTCCGTCACGCGAGCAGCCAATCAATTCATAGGTACGGACACCGCGGTCAATTTTAGCGAATCGGAAAAATCGGCGTCATCCACTTCCGCGTGCATCCGACCCACGCAGCAAAGAACTTCCGGCGCGTACGAACCGGGGTGAGTTTTGCGTTCCAAGGGGCAGTCGGCATTCGTCAGTCAAACAGTCAGCATTCGGACGTTAATCGTGAAGCAACAGTCAGCATTCAGTCAATCATTCGTAACAGTCTTCAATCATTCGTGAAGCGAACAGTAACAGTCGTAATACAGTCAGTGAGTTCGTCAAACAGTCGTCAAAGGTTCGTCAAGCGGAACACATTCGTCAAAAGTTCGTCATTCGGAACAGAGTTGTCTAGAGTCCATCATTCGGGACAGTCTACGATAAAATAAGACTTTCGGAACATAGTCGAGGTTCACCGTACGGAACCATCATTTGACTCACCCACGCACTAAAGGGCGAGACATACCGCCGTCGAATCAGTTGGCCAATATTAATTTGGCGGCCAACAGTTAACATCGCGAACACGATACATCAATATCCCAAACCGCTGCGTATTTCGAGAGACATCTGTACAGTGTATATTAAGTTGAATGACTCATTCGCACCGTAGGAAGCGTATGTGGTCCATGACTAGGGTGGGTACCGGGTTTAGTGCCTTCTGGCCAAGAGCTCGCAGTCGGACCCGAGTCAGCTGAGATTACGAAACTCGGACCACGTTCGTCGCAACTGTCGTAGTCAAGGACAGCGAGCGAAAGGCAAACTGAAAATGTCGACCATTTTCCATCCGGAAAAAGTTTAAATGCGCGTGTATCGATGTACTAATACAATGCAAACTTATCACTTTTTTTATTTTTTGATCTTTAAGATAATTTATTTAAAAACTAGTGAAACTTTTTTTATTAAAATGAAACTAAGCACGATATAATTTTGGCTTCTTTTGTATAATATTTACGAAATAGTTATGTTTATTGTAGTTTCTAACAAATTGCAGAACTTGATTGATTCTAGACCAGAACATAATATGATAATATAATGGTATGGGATATGAGGTAATTACATCAAATATGCATACAATTTATAATTTTTATAAAAGCAGCTGATATGTACCATGCGTGGACTATACAAGGTGTCCCGTAGCATGTGGGACCCACTTCAGGAATAGATTGTACACATGAAAACAGTAAAAAAAGTTTCTTTAAACATACGTTCTATTTGACTTTGTTTTCGAGTTAACACGAGTTGCATTCACACTGGATACTAGATCACAGAGTTTGTTAAAAAACACGTCGCGAAAGACATGTTTGGCAGATGTACGTAACTAATTGTTTTAGCTCGTCCACATGTCAAATAGTGACCGTGTAAAGACGACTCATCTACCTATAGTCAGCATAAACGAAATTCCGAAGCCAGCTGACAACTAAGCAAAAGACCCCCTCCATAAGCCAAAAGAAACATGTATAAGAACCACCTCTTCTCATAATAAAGTCAGTCTCTGCTTCGCCATAAAATATTAACGTTTATTAAACACCCTTTCATCGCTCTATCTACGAATCGCGATCTATTTGTAGAATTTAAGAGAGTAAAGCGCTTTGTGCCGATATGCCTTACTTACTATTTTATTTAGATAAATTTGTCATTCTATTTAATTAATTACGAATCACGTATTCGTTAAGTAGCGTCATCCTCATTTCTGAGATCACGCAAATTTCCCGTGACAAAATTGGCGATCCTGCCAGGATCCAAAAAGTGTATACCTTGAGGTGAAACAAGTGTGTCAGTGATCTACGGAGCACCGCAGCTTGGGACTACGAGAGCCACAACCATCAAGGAACCACAAGGATCGAAGAACCAAGGTAAAGAAAATGGCATCTGCAGGCAAAGACTCACCAATATCCGATATCCATGCTTTGAGTAATACCGTTACGACCGTGTTAACTCATCTGGAGAGCATAACCAAACAATTGAAAAGGCAAGAAGATGCAAGTGCACGTCAAGAAAAGATATTAGCAAAAATTTCCGATCGTGTCCAGACGCAGGACGAAGCCATAAAAAAATTAGCCAGTGCCGTGAAAATGATTGACGACGAAAGACATGACCAAGCAGTGGAACTAAAGAAGCTTGGAAGCATGCTAGGTCTTATTACGCTGACGGAAGACGAGAAGTCATCCGTTAAGACACGTGCCACGACCGAACCTGAAACCACCGACGATGGAAATAACCCAACCGAATTTCGCACTACTCTTGGTAGACAAACATATCAACCGACAATTTTGGCTAAAGAACGACCTGCCAACCCCGAGGTAAGTATTAACACACTTAAACCGTCTGAAAGATTGCGTACTGTTGAAACTCTTAACGGACGCAACGACATAGGTGTCGAAGAGTTTATAAAATCAGTGAGATTCGCTGGAAGCCGCACCAACGATCAAGAAACGCTCCTTCGTATGATACTAACCGAACGTGTTACTGATTTCGCAAAGCAAAGCATTAGATTCTGCCAAATACAAAGTTACGAGGAACTCTATGAAGCCCTACGTACGCAGGTTTCACTACCCTCAACTGTCAGTGGAAACAGAAATAAAATGCAAACCGTAAGACAAGGTATCGCCGAGAGCGTCCAATCCTACACTAACCGATTTAGACAGGCACTCAACGAACTAGAATATGCCATACAAGCAAAACACAGAAACCCAGTCGCCAGGAGCATCGCCCTAGAAGAAGAGAACATCGAAGCCATAAGATTTTATACTCACAACTTAAAACGAGAAATTTCACAATATGTCATTCCAATGCGACTCAAAAGCCTAATCGAGGCACAACAAGAAGCAATAAATGTGGAAGTATGGTGTAAGGAATCAAGACCAATTCCGCAACGAACACCCTTCCAACAACCACGACCAAATTTCAAACCATCCAACACCCCAACTCCTCGACCAGCACCTCAGCTTAAGCCTACTCCTAATCCCCCCAAATGCGAACATTGTGGCAAACTGGGTCATGATAAATCAAAGTGTTTTCACCTCAAACCTCAGAATTTTCCCAATCGTCAATTCGAAAAAATGCCACCACGGATCAACAACATGGGAGTAGTGGAAACCGAAACAACACCCCAAGATCCAGAATCAACTATAACCCTGGAGAACTACAGCACATTCGATGCAAATTCCCAGGAATGGTACGAACAGGAAGAATGTTATTGGACACAGGAGCAGCAGCCAACGTCATCAAACGAAGATTTATATCCAAACCAGGAAAAGTAGAAACCCCACACACCATACAACTAGGAAACGACAAACATATATTAACTGAATTTATAGACATTCCAGTGTCAAACAAAACCCAGCATTTCCTAATAGTCCCCGATAACTTCCCCTTAATTGAAGATGGAATTATTGGCCTACCATTCTTAAAGCAATACCAATACTCCATAAACAACGATAAAATTCAAATTGAAAACAAAATTATTAATTTACAGACAACACCCGCTACAATCCAGGTCCCACCCGAGAGTCACAAAATTCACTGTTGCAAGATAGGCAAAGATGTTACTAATGTATATTTCATCAATACTGGTAAGGAAACTGTCAACTCAATAGAACAAATCTCTGAAAACCCAGGGAATTTACATAGAATCCACGAATTACTCACGAAATTGCGACTTGATCACGTTGAAACCGTTTTTGCTAACCCCAAAAAGCTAGAAGCAATCAAAAACTTTATACAGCCAACTACTGTAACGCAAATCAAATCTTTCCTCGGATTAGCAGGTTATTACCGTAAATTTATAAGAAATTTCGCTAAAATATCGCGGCCATTGACTGAACTCACCCAAAAACACACTCCTTTCCATTGGACCGAACGACAACAAACTGCATTCCAGACACTTCAAGACAAGTTATGTGAAACACCCATCTTACGCTATCCAGACTTTAATATTCCTTTCACTCTAACTACCGATGCATGCAACGAAGGAATAGGCGCCGTACTCTCTCAGAACGATCACCCATGCTGTTTTATATCACGGACCCTTAATAGTGCAGAACGAAATTATACTACTACAGAAAAGGAATTGCTCGCCACCGTTTGGGCTATTAAACGACTGCGGCAATACCTTCTCGGACGAAAATTCTTTATTCAAACCGATCATCAAGCATTAAAATGGCTCCACAATGTCAAAGATCCTTCTTCTCGCCTTATGCGATGGAGATTACGATTGGAGGAATACGATTACGAAATAGATTACAAAAAAGGCAAAGAGAATGTAGTAGCCGACGCTTTATCCCGATTACACCCTGTTCAAATTATCGAAGATGGCCCTACCAAAATTAAAATCAGAATTATTAAACCTTACGAGGACATAGAAAAGGAATTACCCGACATACCTGACGAGGAAGAAACCATGAGCCCAGACGAACGACTGTTTCAAGATTACGAACAATGGAAAACCTCCCCTACAGCAGCCCCTATAAAATTAACCGCCAATCGACCTCACTGGACTCAATTGACGTACTCTTTACTAGGACAATATAACGAAAAAACTTGGATAAATAGATTATACGACCTAATGGCATTGCAACACGACCGACCCAAAGTTGCTTTCGTAATAGGAGATCGCATGAAACCCTACCACGTAACTTCAGCACAACTTATGTTACGATTCCTATTGAAAGACTATCCCGGAAAACCTTTATTATTTGCACAATATCCCAACCGAGAATATACCGCCGAAGAAATCAAACAAATCCTTATTGAAAATCACGATAATTCCCAACACCAAGGTGACAACAAAACCATAGATAGAATAAAATCGAAACATTATTGGAAAAATTTAGAAACCGATGTCACAAATTATGTAAAACATTCCGACATTTGTCAATGGAACAAACTTACGCATATACGACCAAACAAAGAAGCCGTAATAACAGACACTCCCTCGGAACCCAACGATAAAGTAGCCTTAGACATCATTGGACCACTTAACCTCACTAAACAAGGAAACCAGTTCATTCTCTCCATACAAGACTGTTTAACCAAATATCTCCTACTCGTTCCCCTAGCCGATCAGAAAGCCGAATTCATTATAGATTCCCTCATCAACCATTACATTTACATCTTCTCCTCCCCCAAACACATACTAACCGATCAAGGACAGAATTTCGTATGTAAACTAATGGAAACCTTTGAAAAGGATTTTAAAATAAAACACATCAAAACAACCAGCTTCCATCCCCAGAGCAATGGAGCTTTAGAAGGAACACATGGTACAATAAAAGATTTGCTTAGAACCAATATCGATGAAAACAAAAATGAATGGGACGTACACTTAAACTACATCACTATGGCCTACAATACCTCTGTACATAGAGGAACAGGTTACACTCCTTTCGAATTAACCTTCGGACGCGAAGCCAATATGCCATCTGCAATATCCCTCACACCCAAATTAACTCAGAATGAACTTTTCAAACTTTGGAAAAGCCGACACCAAGAATATTTACAAAATGCTAAAAAAAATAATTCAAAAGAATAAAGAACGTTATAAACGAGATCAGGATAGGAAAATTAGACTTAAAGGAATATACAATATCGGAGACCTAGTATTATTACATAACGATCATAAAGGACACAAATTAGATAAAGAATGGCTCCGACCCTATAAAATCTTAGAGGTCAAAACCCCCAACTACCTAATTCAGATCTCGAACAAGAAAACACTATACACTCATGGTAATAGAATAAAACCGTATCATCTTTTCAGGGAATGATCTTATTGATGGAGATCCAGGCCTTGAACGTAATTAAGTTAAACAACACTCAAATTGTATCTGAAAACATTGGTATCAGTTATAACTATCATAAACGCGTAAAGATTACTATACTATTCCAACTCAATGAACTATCCAAAAGCGCTGAGAAAATCCACCTTCTATCCCTAGCTACACACGAATATTGTAAGAATCAAGAGAACTGTCAAGCCACTGATTACAAAGCAATTCAACACAAAATCAAACGTATGGGACAAACTCTTGCCAAATTACACGTTATACTTCATAAAAGAAACAAACGGGGCCTACTCAATATCATAGGCTCGGTATCAAAATCCTTATTTGGAACTTTAGACGAAAACGATCTAACTTTAGTTAACCAGAACATTGACAAACTCTTCGATTCACAAAACAAGTTAACGCATATTGTACAAAATCAAACCGCTATGATCAAATCATTATTACAAGACGAACATTTCGATTACCTGAGTAAACGCTTAGAACTTGAATCCATACAACTTGCACAAATCAAAAATCAGAATATTCTAACTAATAATCTTATGCTTTTAGAAACTCTAACTACTGACCTCACGGCTAAAATAAATGACGTTTATTTAACAATTATACTGGGCAAAAATGGAATCATAGATACAACCTTAATACCAATAGAAACATTTGTAAACGCCTATAAAACGTTGCTACTAAACAATATGATAGAACCAAGTATTCAAGCAAAAACAGAAAATTTTCAAACTTTAATTGACATTAGCTAACTTAAAACTGCTGTTAACCGAGATGTTATGATCTATCAAATCATCGTACCAATAATAGAAGAACAACACTGGAATATTATTAAATATTACCCGATACCACATAAAATGAATAATATTTTCATGATCCCCATACTAGAATAAGAAATGGCAATGACACAAGGTTCTACTCAAATCACTATAGATATTACCTATCTACAAACCCGCTGTAAGGATTGCCCCATAGGATTAGTGTGCGGACAAACACAACCGATCAAGCATAATTATAAACCAAATTGTCAGGAGGCGTACGATTGTAAAAATAGTGGAACAGCCGTATTCCAAATTAATGACGTTACTTTTGTACCCATGCACAACCCTCACAAATACATAGTAATCCCTAACAAAGAAATTCAAATACAAGCCCTCTGCAAGCAAGCCGAAATCCCAACGATTAAAGAACCAGTTATCCTAACCGCAAGAGAAGAATGTATCCTAACTTATAATAATAATGTAATGAAAATTGGAGGTACCATCGACGAAACAAAAATTAATGTAACCAACTATGGTTTGGACATTAACTTTACTAAAGAAGAAACTGAACTCTTACAGAAATTCATACCGTTAGCACCCAGAGTAACTCCAAATTTCAACTCGTACAAAATATCATTAAAACAAATGTATAACCAATTAGAATCCATGAAAGACGACAAAAGAATACTTACCGCGACAGAAATAGGATACAGTATCATTAAATACGCCGGATGGATCGCACTTGCTATCCTAACAACATACCTTTTGAATAAAATCGGCATTTTCCAATGTATATCTAGATACATACCGACTCATTTTTGTTTTAAACTTTGCTGTAACGAAAACCGAATTTATCACTCAAAACCAATCCGAAACAGATACACCGGAGTACCAGTAAGCCCTGCAAGCACCCTGACTATAACTGAGACTCAACCAACACATCTATCAATTGAAGACACCGAATCAAGTACATCCTCGGAAGTAGAACCGCTTCCCGAAATCACCATCAAACCAAGAAAAACCGTACGCTTTGTAGGAACAAAGTCGACTCTACGAAGGGGGGTGTAAAGACGACTCGTCTACCTATAGTCAGCATAAACTAAACTCCGAAGCCAGCTGATAACAAAGCAAAAGACCCCCTCCATAAGCCAAAAGAAACATGTATAAGAACCACCTCTTCTCATAATAAAGTCAGTCTCTGCTTCACCATAAAATATTAACGTTTATTAAACACCCTCTCATCGCTCTATCTACGAATCGCGATCTATTTGTAGAATTTAGAAGAGTAAAACGCTTTGTGCCGAGAAGCCTTACTTACTATTTTATTTAGATAAATTTGTCATTCTATTTAATTAATTACGAATCACGTATTCGTTATGTAGCGTCATCCTCATTTCTAAAATCACGCAAATTTCCCGTGACACTAGAATCGACAGACAAAAAGGTCCTGCGTTGACGCGGATTTCGAGATATAGGACTATTCATGATGGCCTACGCGCCGAGCCACTTGAGTTCCGTAAAATTCCTTCAGTCGCGACAAAAGTTTACGTTCGTGGCTGAACAACAACTATAATATTATAGGTTTAGGTTCTTGAAGCAGTTATGAAAAGCTTTGATTCTGAATAACTCTTAGAAAGAACTTAAATTTCGGACTATACCGATTTAAATCAAAGGTTTTGCATCAGCCATTACACATACATACATATATAAGTGTTATAATCGATACGTTTTAGATACTATATAGATTTTCAAACGGTTTCAAAAGTATATAATGTGAATGTTTGCTAACTTTGCTGTTCATAGCGATCAGATCATATGTTGATTACCTTTTTAAAATATCTGAAAAGTAAAAAGGAAAAAGTGTTCCAAATATTGATAGTAACATTATGTTAAAAAACCATCGATTCTTTCTGCGTTCCGAATTTTCTGATGTCAATAAGAACGTAATATATTTATTAATCAATCAAAGCATAAAATAAGTTTTATGCAAGCCAACATATAGCGAAGTGATAAATTAAATTGTCATAAACGTTTGACAATTTCTGCAGCCACTACTACTATTAAGAAAATGTTTTACGCATTCTTCAGTCAAATAATTCTTTTAATGCGAAGTAATTATACGTTAAACATCAAAAAATTATTGTTCACATTTCAATTGTTTTTTTGAAGGATTCAAAGTGCCCTCATGTATGTGTTTCTGTTTTTTCATTGCTTACTGCGCCCTCTTCCGTGGGCTTCCCACAGGGCAATATAATAATCAATCATTATATAGGTTAAAGTGTTATAAATGTAGTACATCGTGGTTCTTTCATATACCTGGTTTCTCTGAAGAAAATCCCAACAGTTTTGTTGCAATGTATAAATTCAAAGTGGCTATTAAGTCCATTAATATGAAACAAGTGACTTCATATTAATGCTATATATAATATACATATATATATAATATATATATAATAATGACATCGTTCATACTTAAAGTTAAAGAATCACAACTGTCATTTTTAAGTAATTTACTCTGACTAATGTAATAATATGAATAGTTACCTTAATTCAACGTCTTTCCTCCCCCGACTCTGTAGTACCTATTTTTCCAACAACCCGTTAAATTGTTCAATCACTGACCGTAATCCTACTGTTAATGACTTCGCACTTAAATACCTATTGCTTAGAAAATTTCTTCTCCGTTCTTTTGATGCATGGTAGTAATTATAATAAAAAGACTTCCGTAAAAGCTCTTCGTCTTGCCATAAGAACAATATTATGCCATATGTACAGGTTGCACTAGATGGCGTAAATTGTAAAACCGATCGTGATTCATCGTTAATACTGGGGAATGTTATATCGCATAGTGAACTAGCCACATCGCCTAAAACTTCAATATTAATCGAGGAGCATATCGATGATGGTGGTATCGATACGAATGTTTAAGTTATTCGTGATATTAATAAACTATCCACACCGATATGCACTTTAGAAGCTTGTGCTCTAGAATATTTCGCAGGTTAGAACGTTAAAAAATGTGTTGAAGGAGCGCGATATCATAAGCGGTACGACATATTTCTTAAGGAAAATCGAACTTCTTATCGGACGAGTAAATACTGCTGTTCCTTCGCGCTTATGTTGTTTCGGATGATGTAGATTATAGACATCATTACGCATCCAGCGAGGAATTTCCAAATATTTTGAAAATTATTAACCAAATTTTGAATACTCATTATCCCGGTTTCCACAGCGAAGTATTCATCCTGGATAAACTATTTTCGATGTTTTCCCGTTCCGACGAGCAGAGATGTCCAAAATGGTTTAGTCAAAGTAGATGCTGTGCTCATCGTAAAGATATGATACATTTGACACAAACTATAAAAATATATAGGAACACAGCATGGCTTGGATAAAAATTAAGATTTTCAACGTTCAGAAATTATTCAAAATTAGCACATTTGCAGAACGTATAAGTAAACACTTGTTTTTACATTAACTCGTGCATACTTCTATATTGTGTAGTGTCTGCTTGTTTGTTCTTACTTAACATTATTTATTTGTTTATAATTTTAATTTAAATGCATGTATGTGTAGATGTTGAGTATTTTCAGTGTTCCATGTTTCAGTGAAAGACTTACTCTTGAATTGCATGCGTGAGAGTTTCTTCAATTTTCATATCTTTTTTTCAAGAAATGTTTAGCATGAAAACATTGTGAACATTAAGCATACTCTGCAATGATAAATACGTGTCACACCTTCGCGTGGTTTATCCCGTTAATACTACAACTTCAAAAATCTAATAACCTGATGGCAAAAGTAGCAGTGGAAGTAAGGTAAAGGAAAGGTACATACAGGTGCATATGTCACATAAAAAATGAATTGATATTCATTAATGTTGAAATATGCTATATAATAGAAGTTTTCTTTTTTATCTTTATCTCATTAAATAGGTTGTATGTACAGGCTCAGAACCAAGAACTAGAAGCAAATGATCCAGAAGAAAGGAACATTTCGTAATGTGAGAAGTTTCATATTTACATTATATAATACGTACGTATTATTTTTTGGTAAATATATTGAAAATAGATTACAAATATGTAAATGTGTTGGCAACAAAGTTGGCAGAATTTTGTTTTCTCATTATAACATGAAATGGGTACTTAAGATTAGTTAGTAATACAAATATAAAAAGTTGAATCTCATTTGTTTTATTACTGTGCGTTCAATACGATATTTATATTTTACGATTATATAATACAAATAAGTTCTCAATTAAAATAATGTGTGTAATTGTGTAAAATATAAACATCATTCACCACAAAATGTCGTTTAGTATTCGCAGATATATTCCCATCTCTGATTTCGGATAGGTCCCTAAGGACAGAGTAACAACGGTCAGGACCAGCACTTGAAACTCTTAAAAGAGATGCGGCCTGTGTTCCAATAAGTCAAGTACTGCTAAAAATGATTACCTTTTTACACATAATTGTCATGTGCTTTTACAAAGCCCTACAAAATTTGATTCAACTTTACAGTAATTAACTGAGCACGCATCCAAAGCTAAGTAATTACTGTACACTGTGCACCACATCACTTTTCCATTCCTATATATCGAATGTTAAACAATTTTAAAACATGATTTGGATAAGGTAAAACTTTCATTACAACGTGCTGCATCAAACGCATCGGCATGGAATCATGATTCAAAATGGGGATTATGCGCGTTGTATTGCAAATCATTTCACATTTGTGAAAGTTGTATCGACGGATTGGAGAAGTTCTTCTGACAAAAAGAAGTCTGAATAAAACAACAATTAAACTTGTTTTACCATTAATCAATACAATATTCATACCAAAAATAGTGTTTATAAATTTGATGTCAATTATTTACTTGATTCTATGTATGTGGTGTTTGAATTCATTTTAATATTACATCTATTTCAAATTCTCCATAATCGGACTGTATTAACAGAGCAGGGTTTTATTTACTTCGTTGCTTCTAACGTAGGCTCCGATAAGGAGGGGCAGGGATTAAATAATCGAATGAGAGTTTTAATTTTTTGGCCAACGGTTTCCGGTCGGCCGTTTATTTCTTTTTTTTTACAAAAATAAGAAAATATAACAAAACTCTATGAAACAAAAGAAGAAAAAGTAGGGAATTCCTCCTCAATTCGGGGGGAGAGACCTCCGGTTCCGCTGGCGTGTCGGTGGACCGAAACAAACGAACGTCGGTGCAGTTACCGAAAATTATGTAACCGCAGACGTACTAACGCGAGTTCTGTTCACACACGTCGGGCAACAATGATCGTACTGGGCGGGGAACAGAATCTCTCTGCTGAATGCAGGTAGAGACGTAGACTGTATTGCAGACGTTCTCTAGTATACAGTAGAGAACGGTCGGTTGCAAACGCGCCGATTTGAGCGTAGATCGCTCCTGGCAGCGAATGCGTAAATTGTCGGTTGCCGCGAACGAGTCTCCGCTAGTGGCGGACGTAAATCTCAAAAAGGGTGACTCGAAAGCTAGTCCCGGAGGGCCGATGACGGCGACTCACCTCAACGATCCGTTCCTTACACGACGCTTTGAATTGCGAAGTGCAGAGAATCGAAAGTGTTGCGAAACGAAGCGCTAAAAGTGTTCGATCGCCCCACTAAACTCCAGATCTCTTAGGCGCTACCAAACGTGATGGCCGAAGAACTATGCGTTCGGAGACGCACGGGCATGTCACTCAATATCCACAGCACAAGTATGCTTCTATTCGTTCCACTGGCGGCTGAAGAGATGCCATCACAGCACCCTTCGAACGGAGTCGGTTTTCTTTTTAAACATAAAGAAACTTCCTCGCGTTTGACGTGGAGCGAAGAGTGCACCGCCAAGCGGTAGGCCACCAAACAGTGATCTTCGATGACCCGAGATCGAATAACAACTCGACAGAGACTCAAGTAAATTAAAAAATTCACCGAATCTATAAATGGAGTTATCGTGCAATACGACTACCGTAAGAATAAGTACTGCTGTCAGCGATCTTCGCAAGGAAAAGAGAAGGAATTTCAGAGGTCGACAATTCGAGAGCTCAAGCGTTACCACTGTACTCTCTCCAAAGGGTAGCTGTCAAACTCTCTGAGACGCGCTCAGCGAGCTACTCTGCACAACTGAGAATTCTCGCTCCGCTGTTCGCCGGGCTGCATCTACGCTCAACTATTGTTCTTATATTTCTAACTCTTCTTCCCCCTCTTTATGCACTCGCGTCCAGCGTGTTCTCGAACAATCTTTTCGAACCGGGGGAAGACCACCGACTCCGCGTGCGCAAGATAATGACTCACGACAAGACCGAAAACAATCAAAGTTATCGTCGCGGTCACTACTTGACATGGGGACGAGCTAAAACAATTAGTCACGTACATCTGCCAAACACGTGTTTCGCGACGCGTTTTTTTAACAAACTCTGTGAACTAGTGTCGAGTGTCAATGACCTAGGCTACAACAATCTAACGTCAACCCTTATTTTAAGTAGGGTGCTATGCTTTAAACCAAGCACTATGGCGATTTACTAGGATACACGCATTTATGCATCTCAACAGGTTCGTACCGGAGCTCCAAAACGAGCTTGTTTTCAGCATGTAAGGTTTGTTTAATATGTGCCAGCATATTCGATATATATATATATATATATATACATACATCGTACGGTTATCACAATATGTTCTCCCCAAGTACTCGAGCGTTCCCGCAGATAAATGCATGAAATTTACCCCCCCCCCCCCCCCCCCGGCGGCACCACCCTATTGAGGGGGTCCACAGACATCGCTACATACGGGCCGAAACATGCGATGTCACAAGTCGTCCTATTGCTGATGATAGCGTTGCCAAATTTTTCATGCTCTAGCCTATACTAGGAAAGACCGTGAGGGCTACCTCGCTTGAACTCATGATTCACGATCAGCGAAGTGAGTTAGGCTCACTTTTAATGAGGCCCGACCAGTTTAACTGCCCTTACAATGTATCGGTACGTTAATGCATGATTCAAAATTTTATTTTTTCATTTATGCCTTAATAAATTCCCTTTTAACATATTGGTCAAACTTTTCGGATTGAAACGAGATAAATCACGACATAGTTTGAATTACATTGACATATTAAAATGTGAAAATATTATTAGAGGAGATAAGAGAAGAAAGATATGGAAGTGAAGTGCGTGGCCTCGATAGCCATATTGTATAAAATTGTAAAAAGTTACAGGAAGCTACAGAATGTGAATTATACAAGGTGTCCCGTAGCATGTGGGACCCACTTCAGGAATAGATTCTACATATGAAAACAACAAAAAAAGTTCATATAAACTTATGTCCTATTCGACTTTGTTTTCGAGTTATGGCGAGTTCCTTCCTTAACACACCGTATTTGCTCACCTTTTTCAATAAGACGGCTCTCCAATAATTTATACGCAAGATTGAGGCAAAATGGTTGCAGAACACAAAATTCAAGCAGATACTGAGCTTTAGTTTTAAACAGCGAAATAAGCATAGTTCATTCATCAACATCTTTCGAAATAATTATATCAGAATACAACTCGTGTTAATTCGAAAAGAAAGTCAGATGGAACGTATGTTTATATAAACTTTTTTCATTGTTTCAATTTGTACAATCTATTCCTGAAGTGGATCCCACATGCTACGGGACACCTTGTATAGTCTACGCATGGTACATATCAGCTGCTTTTAAAAAAATTATAAATTGTATGCGTATTTGAAGTAATTACATCATAGCCCATGCCATTATATTATCAAATTATGTTCTGGTCTAGAATCAAACCAGTTCTGCAATTTGTCAGAAACTACAATAAACGTAACTATTTCGTAAATAGTATACAAAATGTTGTATGCCAACGTAATCATTAGTACTATATTATTTTTAGTTACGACAACGTGGCCTTCACATCCTCCTTCAAACACGATAAACCAAACTCCAGCAGCAAACATACAAAAGCCTTCGATAGCTGATGATTTCATCCTAGTTAGTCACCTCCGAACCTCGATCTTTCTACCTCATCCCTTACCGACCATCGAACCCAAGATAACTCCTACCTCTCTGTTTGCCGAGTCTCCAAAAGCACAGTTTTTCCTTGACACGACAGAACATTCCGAACAGACTTAAGACGCGCAACTACGCTTGTAAAACGCGAATACACTCTGCTATACAGTGAACTTCGTCTTTATTTCGCTCGACGTTGTACGTTTGTTGTTGTTTGTTTGTTTATTATAATTCTTGCCTTTCGGCTTTGAATGAATTCCAGATCCATATACATCTATTTTGTAACATGTGAGTTTCCTTGTCATGGTCTTATAACTTAACTTATTTGATAGTTACTATCTTTCTACTTATAATTATCTTATAACTTAGCTTATTCTAATAATTGCTATTTTTTTTGTTTCCATAAACTCCTAGCTTAACTTATTTTCAATAATTACTTTAACTATTGTTCGCTGTATTCTAATTTATTGCACTCATCGTTATGTAGTCTTTATCTTATGTTTACAATCCCTAATATCTTATCTTTGGCATTTCTTCTCAGTCTATTCGTTTCCCTCTACTCTGATTTCTGATTTGTCTTTGCTCCTTTTCTCTATTATCCTTTTTAGGTCCGCTAATCCTTTCCCCTTTTCGTCTAACAGCTTTCCTAATTTTCTCTCTTCCCCCCTTCCCTCACAATTTACTAGATGTTCTATCGTTTCTTCCTCTCTGTAGCATATTCTGCACAACCTGTCTTCCCTGTCTCTCCAGTTCTGTCCGCCTCTACATTCGTTTCCGCATCTGAACCATGCTAATATGTTTCTGTCCTTTTTCTTCAACTTTCCCCTTAGGTATCTGGGTAGTTCATTTGTCATTATATTTCTATACTCTGGGTGGTACCTCGATGTCTCTATCTTTTCTATTCTTTCTCCTTTCCTTTTTCTTTTCTTTTATGCATTCTCTTACCAGTTTCTTCTTTGATTTCCTTGCCTCCTCTTCGTACTTGAAAGCTCTTCTTGTTGCTATATCTCTTACTTCTTCTTGTTTTACCTCTTCTCCTAGCACGTAGTTGGGCGTGTTTCTATCTAACCCCAACGTCCACTTTATGTATTTCCCCTTCACCCTTTCTAGCTTTTCTACTTCGTTCCAACCCCACACTTATGCCCCGTAGAGGATCACACTTTCCACTATTGCCCTGCACAGCTTCATCCTTCTTTCGGACGAGTCCTTAAATATCCTTTCTCCCAAACTCCATGTTTTTTTCATGCCTATCGTTGCTCTCCTGTATCTGTCCTCAATCTGCCTTGTTGCTTTCCCATTCTTCTGCACCATGTATCCTAGATATTTCGCTTCCCTTACATATTCTACTTTCTTCTCTCCCCAGCCCCATTCCTTGTTCCTTTTTCTTCTGCCCCCTCCCCCCTCTCAAATACTAAGATTGTTCTTTTCTCCGTGCTTATCTCTAGTCTTTTTCTTTTTAAATATTTTCTTAATCTTTTTAGCATGTTCTTCATGCCTTGCTCTGTTGTTGCTATGAGTACTATGTCGTCCGCGTAACTTAATGTCAAGACCTTTTCCCTTCCTATTACCACCCCTCCCTCTACCTCCTTCCTCATCTCCTCTTCTAAATCTGATATGTATAGATTGAAGAGTGTAGGGCTCAGCGGGCATCCCTGTCTGACTCCTCTAGTCGTCCGAAATTCTTTCGTCATCTCTCTCCTGAGTTTTACCTTATTCCGTGTGTCCTCGTAAATTTCCATTACCCTTCTCCTTAGATTTTGTTCCACATCCATCTCCTCCATTCTTTCTTTCATTTTCTCTCTGTCTGTCCCGTCGAAGGCCGCTTTTATGTCCACAAAGCATGCGTACAGCTTCCCTCCTGTCTTGCTCAATTGCTTATTGGCTGCGAAGTTTAGCACGTACACCGCATCCATCGTGCCTCTTCCCTGCCTGAAGCCGAACTGGCCTTCTCCTAGCTTGCCCTCTGTTTCCCTTTTTAATCTTTCGTTCAGGAGGCTGGCATAGATCTTCTACGCTGAGCACATCAATGTTACCCCTCTATAGTTCTTTACTTCTTCTTTTTCTCCCTGCTTGTGTATCGGACATATAATTCCTATTTTCCAGTCGTCTGGAATCCCCCCGCCCTTCCATATCATATTTAGCATCCTCCAGAATTCCTCCCCTATTTCTATCGGCATTAGCCTCCAGGCCTCATTTGTTATGTCGTCTATGCCTAGTGCTTTCTCTTTCTTTAGCTATCTGAGGACTTTTATAATTTCCTCTTTCGTGAGTTCTTCTGGCTCTTTGCTTTCCTTACGGTCCCTATCTTTATCCTCTTGCGTCATTTTCTCCACTCCTAATTCTTCTCCCCCATTAGCCCTTTGAAATGTTGCTTCCACGTTTCCAGATCTATGTTTTTTCTACCTCTTCCCTTTTTCGTTTGCCTCTGTATCTATTGATCAATTTCCACGCTTCCTTCTCTGTTTTTATTCCTCCTATTCTCTCTTCTTCTTCCTTTTCCCATTTCTCTTTTTCCCTCTTGCACCAATCTCTGTGTTCCTTTCGTTTCCTTATGAAGTCCTCTCTACTTAATGTCCCTTTTTTCATGCTCCTTAACTCTTTCCTCAGTATTCTCTTTCTTTCCGTCCATTCTTTATTGTGCCATAACCTTTCTGCCAGCTCCCATTCTTTTACTTTCCTCGTTTCTTTCCTAATTGCCTTATCTACCATATCCCTGATTTCCTTCCAGATGTTCTTTACGTCCTTTCCCTTTGCCTTCCACCCGTCGCATTTTTCATGGTAGAATTTTACCCCTTCCCCAGACCAGTCATCTTTCCTAATTTCTCTGATTTCATCTATTTTCGTCTCTCTCCTTTCCTTCCCTATGTTCTGGCTAATAACTGTCACTTCTAGCGGAATGTGGTCGGATTCTGTTCTTTCCCCTCTCTTACATCCGATTCTTCCTCGCTAGCTTCATCGTTGGCAATTACGTAGTCTACTGTAGACACCCCTTTCCCCCCGATGTAAGTCCATTCTGATTCTCTTCCGAAGCAACCGTTCATGATTATCCATCCCCTTTCTCCTATTTTCTCTAACAACGTCGACCCCTCCCTGTTGATTGTTTTGTCTTTTGCTTTTCTTTCCCTGCCCTTTTTAATTCCAATTCTTTGTACGGTCCTCCGTTCGCCCCCACTCTTGCATTCATATCTCCCCCTAATAATCAGCTCTCCTTCTTCCTCCCCTACCTTTCCCAAAACTTCCTCCATCATCTACTCGATCTTTTGGCTGTATATTGTTATAACTCTCCAAGTCTTCTTTCCTATTCTTACTCTCACCTCTGCCGACCTCTCATTCCACTCTTCATATCCTACTACTTCCAGATCTTTCCTGACTGCCACCAGCAACCCCCTTTTTGCTCTTCCCTTTTTGTGCTCCCTCTTCGCTAATGTATTCCACCATCTAAACTCCGTTGGGAGTCTGTTTTTTAACCTTACCCATGCTCCCTCTTCTAACCATGTTTCCGCCAATCCGAAGATATCGAAACTCTTCAGGTATCTCCACACTTCTTTGCATTTGCTCTCTATCCCCGCCACGTACCACAAACAGATTTTATAGTTCTGTTCCTTCCCCTTCTCCTCTCTCTCTTCCTCCCTTCATAACTCTTCTCTGTTTTTTATCGGCTCTAGTTCTCCTTTTCTTTAGTCCCAGGCGACCCACTTACCATGTATGCAAATCCTTTTATATCTTACCAGCGCTCTCATTCCTTTCTCTTTTCTCTCTTGCTACTGCTCTTAATTTCCTCTGTATTTCTCTCACCTCCTTTGTCAAATCGTCCTCTACATAAATCCCCTCCTTCAGATCTTTTTTCTTTGCCATCAGTTCTTTTTTATCCTCCCACTTTTCCATTTTCGCCACCATGATTTCTTACGCTCCCTTCTTTTTTAGTTTCTATGCCTCTATTATCTTCACCTCCATTTTCACATTTTCTCTTATGAACTCTTCTACTTCTTTTTCCTTCTTTTCTTTCTTCCATCGGACTCCTCTAATCACTATATTATTTTTTCTTCTTTCTTTTCCTTCTTTTCCTCCTTTATTTCTAATTCTCTCATTCTTTTCTCTAGTCCTTCCTTCTCTTCTTTCCATTCCTTTCTCTCTTTTTCTCTCTCTTCCATCCACGTTCTCCTCTCCTCCATAATCTCTCTTTTCCAGCTCTCTAAGTCTCCCATATATTTCCTGAACATTCTTTCCATCATTTTTTCTACCTCCTCAATTAGTTCCTTCCTTAGCGACCCCGCTTCCTCCGCCATTTTTAAAGGTGTCTGTTTTCCTGACACATACCTTTCCATCGTTCCGCTCTCTTCTCTCTCCTTGGCCATGCTCCTGTCGACTTTCCCTGTCGTCGCCATTTTTTTTCTAACCCCTATATCCCTTGTCTCTCCTGTACACGTTTACCATCATCTTCTCTGATTTCTTTCACTCGATTCTCTTATCCTCCCCTTCCGTTCCTCTTTCTCCTTCCTTCCTCACTCCTTTTCGGTTCGCCACCTTTTCTTACTGTTTTTCGAACTCTTATCGCCTCTGTCCTCACACACATCTCCACACCCAGCGCCTCCACAAACCGGAATCGACTACGAATTGTTAGAATTTAGTTTAAGTTAATTCTGTCACCACATGGTGCTGATTTTAGACTGCTTTGACTGGATATAAACAACGAGTTTTAAATTTAATGCAGCAACCATAATGTCAAGATTCTTGATTTTTAATGTCTCTTAAATCATCTGACAACATATGCGAGATGCCATTTATTCTTTCTTGAATGTTTCGTTTTACAGAATTACCTATATATACCTACCTTCATCCATGTCTTTTCTAATTTCTGAAGGATTCTAAGAATCATATCTACTAATTCCACTGCTTGTTTTCCTTGCACCCAAGTCATTAAGTCTTGCGATGAAAGTAATTTGTTTAAAAAATAAAAAAGGACACATTTATAAATGTTAAAAAGTGGGTCAATGTTCCTCTTAAACGCACCGATTGTGATAGTGCTTCAAATTGTATGACTTGAAACTTCTGTGAAAATTTCATGTATCTGGTATAAAATCAACTAGAAAGGTAAGTGATTGAAAAAAATCACCGATAGAATCCAACCCAATCACCTTTCATGCCACTAATTAATTGTGGTCCGGCGGTATTTAAAGGTGCTAGGAAGTCGATTGGATTAAACAATTAACGTATAGGCATAGCTCAAAATAGAATTTATGTATATCGTGATTCGATATACAAAATATAATACATTTTCAAAGTATAATACAATATTGTAATTACTTCAAAATATGATATATCCTCCTGCAATGGCATCAGACTTACAATATATCTTTCGAGAGGTATCATAAAACTTTCAGTCAGTTCTGTTAAATGATGTTTTAAAAGAGCTATTTGCTTTTCTTTAATATATCCTTTTACCTTTTTCGAAGAGACATTTATACTGCGTATGAACTTCGGGCTTCGAGTCTAATACTTCGAGAGCCCCTGATTGTTTTGTTTCATACCTTTGATTCTCTAATATATAAGACACTTGAATACCTTGCATGTAGATCATTTCATACATGTATAATTCACCATGATTCGTTCCATTGCTTATTCTTATAATGTAAGGCCCATGCTACAAAGTCGTGGTATAAAATGGATTATAGTTACCCCTAATACTACAGTAGAAGGTGATGGGGCATCTGTAGAGTATTCTTTGAATTCAGAATCATGAACTGTAAAATGAGGTCGATGGTCTGCACAATATTTTAATGGTCCTATCATTCTAAAAATAGTAAATCTTGTTACCTTTTCTTGTAATTATCCTGCAATTACTTACAAAATATAATAAAATGCTCACGTAGTAAGTGCATGGATTATCTCAGAACAACCAGTACGTGAGCCAGCCTTGACCATGTCGAAGTCTTACGAGCGCCATACAGACCACGTTTTATATGTCCTCTTCGCCACGAATGAGACGTGAAGAAATACACTTTCGCTACGAGTCCCCCATCTTTGTAGGCAGCTAGAACGGAAGACCATAGAAGTAATAATGTAATATTATGCAAATGTCGATAAACAATAACGTCTTTCCCTTCAATGGCCAAAACAATAAACGAAAAAGAGAGAGAAAAGTGAGTATGAAGGAAAAATGCATCATCGCGGTATACTTCGGCATAATAATACCTCCCCCTATGTATACACATGTTGTTGACTCCATTGCAAGTATAATAAACTATTATGAATACCAACGAGAGTATAAGGACAAACACTAATTACAGAACTGACAAAAGAATAATTAAAACAAGTAGGGAATGTAATAATAACGGTCGTGTATTTACGACATTTATTACGATATATTAAACATATATTAAATACGGTAAGTTTTTACCTGTTTATTTGTTTCACTCGATACCACAGCCGTTAATGTATAAACTTCTGACCCCCCCCCCCCCAAAAAGGTTAAACAAAACTTATAGTTTACGTATATATGTATACAATAATGTAACGTCAATAATGTTATTTACGAAGCTGCTTACTTGAATCAATACTATTACGTTTGTCGGACGTTTAAATGAGACTAATAAAACACGACATGATATTTAAGAACTCCATTATTTTAACATGAAGTACCATTAAAAGGTTCATGAATATTGTTCCATTATTCTTAATATCTGTCTTACAACATAGAGAAAAATGTTCGATTGGAAATATCACAGAAAATATTTCCTCCTTCATAAAGTTGGTCCAACATAATTATTCATCCTCGACATTGTGATTATTCCTTGCCTTTGATCACACAAATATTAATGGGTTTCTCCATCTTATTCTAAACTGGTACATCTTATTTATAATACATTATTTTCGCCTGCTTCTTCAATTGTCAGTTTTTGCTGATGGCGTTATGCTTACTCTAGTCTAACCGAACAAAAAATATTGATAAATAACATCACGGACGTAAAAATGAATCATAAGGAATAATGAAGAAAATTTACCTCGAGTGGGGCAATATCTTGGAAGCGATCATTCTCCATAAACAGTTTCTTTTTATGAATAATTTTCCTCCTTTCCGAAACTTGTTCTGGTGGCGGCAATTTAGAACATTTCTCACTTCGTATAAAGTAAAAAAATAACATAATTCAATTTAAAATGTCAAGTTAGAATAATCTAATATCTTTTGTGTAATTTTTGCGTAATATACGTACTTCGATTCAGAGCCAGAAAGTTCGTTCACCGATACTTCACTCTGTTTCGGTGGCGATGGTGTAAATTTCATTGGCGGTCGCCTTATTCGACGCTGTTTAAGTACCAATTCGACTTCGGATGTATTCCCACAGTGATCCCTTTCTTTCGAATGAGGTTTTGTTAACTACAACAAAGGAATCGTTAAGCAAAGTTCATTAACACTAGATTGCCGGACGTTAATTGCATCATTTGGCAGGCTTCCGGAAAAATACGTATACTGCATATAATATTCGAAATTAGAAGCGTGGGGATGAAGGGAATCAATTAGATACATATTCACACCATTGTATTAATTAATGTTAACATAAAGTAGTGAAAATTAATATTTATGGTCTCTATAATATTAGATATGAAATCTGAAATGAATCAAACTGACTCGCTCCGGCAATCTAGTGTTAAACATGAATTTTATTTTTAGGTGTACATATTAATTTAGAGCCTTTATCTTTAGACTCTTGGTATATTTACCAATTCGAAATCGCCACTTTACTACTTTCAAGTGACGCATTTGCTTCAGAAGTATGCAAATTAGATTGAATATTAAAACGATAATTCATTTCTTCGTGAATACATATTGAATCTTACGAAATCCTCAAGGCTGAAAACTGATTTGTATACCTAATACATAGACTGCAGGTGTTTATGCAACTATGGCAAATACAATTCTCCAAAACAGAAAAATATTTAAAGTAATGTACAAATAGCAATATTTAGAGGGTCAAATAGATAAACCTTATTGAGAAATCACTCCTTCAGATTTATTCAAAGAATTAAAAATTTGCATAAACATCCACAGTCTACTAATAAATGATATGGTAAAGGATTTACCGCTCGCTTTTGTTTTTCTAATTGTTCTTGTTGAGTTTTCACTAAACCTTCATACTTTGTCACCATCTCGTCCCTATTCTTCGTAAGTGCTTCCATTTCACGTTCTTTCTCTGTCAAGCTACTCTTCAATTCTTCATTCATAGATCTCAATCTATCGTTCTCTGTTTGCTTCTCTTGAGCACTATCTTCTAATATTTTGGTATTTTGTTGAGAGTGTTTAACGTGCAATTCTAACTCTTCAATATACTCCTCTTTTCGAGATATCATCTCATCGGCCGTTGTTAGATATTTAAATGTATTTTCCAGCTCCTCCTCCATTAATTGATCACTCTTATAGTCACTTCCAGTTGTACTTACCATGTGCTTCATTCCTAGGGCATTAAAATATTTAACAATTCTAAAAATAGTAACTTGTTGTACAAAATCACAATATATTTGACTTACCATCCTGAAGAGAAATTACTTCTGCAACTTTTTCTCGCTCTCTTTCCGCTGCGTGTTCTAAGCGATCTTCAAAATCCAAAAGCCTACCGTTATTCTCGTCCAGTCGTTTCTGCAGATGCTCTTTTTCGGCCTGGCATGTTCCTAAATACTTATTCAGTTCAGAAATTTTTCTCGAAGCTCCGTTACTCCCCCCAGACTGTGCTCTAATTGCATAATTTTACCAACCTGCACATCCAAACACTATAAAGGATATAAATTATTGAATTTTGTTGAAGAAGACAAGACATATAACTATTGTATTGATTTACTTAAATACCTGCGATTTAAAATTATTCATTTCTTCCGCCGACGAAAGTTCCTTTTGCAAGTTACTTAATTTTTCTTCGTGTTCAGATTTGCAATGTAATATAGTATAAAGATACATTTATATGAAAAATTACGTTAATACGTATACATACCTTTGATATATGTTTGTCAAAGTCTGCTTGCAATGTATTTAAATTCTGTAAAGATAAGAAAGTAACCGTTAAAAATTATTAAAAATATATTACATAAATATATATAAAGCTATTGAAAAATAACGTTTCTCTACAGTTTCTTTTAAAGCTAATATTCCTTTATCGATTTTTTTCAATGTCTTAAAAATAATTAAATCGTTGCGTAAATATAAAAAATGTGAAATATATCGCATTGTATGCTAATACTTACTAGACATTTTTCATCGTATTGTTTCTTCACGTTGTCAGATTTTACCATTAACTTTGATAATTCATTTAAGATGACTTTATAATCATTAGATTCTTCAATAAATCTTGTTTGATTAGCTTCTTCTCTCGCTGAACTATCGACAGCTTGACTGCTTCGATTGAGTAAATCGATCTTAGATGTTTCTTCGCATTGACCCTCAGACTCTATTCCGTCTTGACATTTCATTTCTGCAGTTTCTATTGCTTCTACTTTATGATGTGAATCATTATCGTTTTCAACAGTAAACGGCACATTGCTAATTTGTAAATTATGTATTTGTTTCGATATTTCTTTCAATTTAACTTTAGCGGATACCAGTTCTTCCTTCAACCTTTGTGTTTCCGTTGCGCTTCAAACTAATTTTTCTATGATAGCTGATTTCTCTGCATCTTGTGCAATTACTTTATCTTTCACGTCGGTTTCGAATTCGTCATGTTCTATGCAGTTAATGACAGATTTCATTGTAACATTACTTTAATGGAATATAAAGCCAGGTTGCATATACCTACCTGTTTGTATACTCTTATTTTCCGGTGGACCTTCTACTATTAAATTTAGTATTACACTCTGTCGAATTACTGTTTCCTTAAGCAATTCAAGATCGTCTAATAACGATAGTTTTTCATTTTTTAATCTGTATAGTTGCACTTGCATATCTTGCGTTTCGCTCCCATGATTCACGATTTTCTGAGTTTGATTTTCTAGCTCTTCTTCCGCCAGATCAGCTGCGTCGGTTTTCTCTGTCAACCACACTAGAGTTGGTGCAAGGTCAGCCTTCAAGTCGTCTATCGTTTCCTGTTTCTCAAACAGCTCTTCTTGCTCTTCAATTACGTATTCTTTCTCTCTGACTTCTGTACCGATAGCAATATACTCTTCCTTCGGTTCGTATAAAAGTGATTTAATTTTCTGAAATAACATTGTTTCATAAGTATTGTACATATACGTAGGAGTGACTGAAAATTATGATAAATACCTTAACTTGATCTTGCTTGGCAAATAACTTAGATTTTACGTCTTCTACGTATTTCGATGTTTCTTCATCTGAACGAACATCACCTTAAGTTGAAGCTAATAAATTTTTTACACTTTCTAGATCTTTTTTTACCAAACCAAGTTCTGAACATACTTCACTCTTTTCAACAGTCAAAGTTTGATTTGTTTCCTTAAGTTTTCTCACGTTATATCCTAAAAGCACAGCTCTCGATGTCAAACACGAATTTTCTATCTCTAATTCCTCGATGTCTTTCGAATTCTTTTCGAAATTATTTTCCGAAAGAGACGAACGTCTTCTCTTAGGTGTGTTGAGTTGATCCAACCTTTGCTCATAAAAATCTTCAACTTGATTCACTGACCACTAAGGTACATCTTCCTGTTGCTTTTCTATATCCTCTATATGTTTCTTCCATTAGGTCTGAAGATCTCTGATCATATGTGTGTAAGTGTCGGCAATCTCTTGGCGTATTTCAAGAATGCGAGTCAGCGCAGAACTTTTTAAAGTAGCAACTTCTTTCTTTAGTCTTTCATTTACACTCATCATCTCGTCGTAATTTTCGGCTGGCACATAATCAGAACCGTTGCCATTGAGTGTACTTTGTCATTCGGAATTCTCTAATTCTGTTGCATCCGAATCGGTTACCGTTTCCACGTTTTCTGTAACTGTGTGCCAAAATCTTGGTTTAGATTCCTTCCGAACTTTTTCATTCTCTATAATTATTTTCGTCGCAACTGCTGAAAAATTGAGTACAATCTGCGATTCTATATATAACATAGAAATAGGATTAATATTCACTATTAGAGCAATGTGCTCCTTGCCAGATAACGCTTTTTGAAATAGCCTCGTTAATTTTCATTCTCTAAATGGACCAATGTGTTCTATTTTTTGTTTTGATAACTGTCCTTCGTGAATTGTATTCAAATCTCTTCCCAAAACCAGCAGACTTGTATTTATATTTTGTGCATCTTTCAATCTGTCTCCAAAGTTTAATGTCTCTTTCAACTGTTCTGAACCAGCCAAATCACCAATCGCAAACCTATTATTTAAAATCCAAAAAGTATGTAATAAAGCTTGTAATTAATAGATTGAATAAAGGTGAGAAAAAGAATTATTTACATACGTGCTAACTTAAACTGAATTGGGTTCGTTCTCAACATAATACTTCAATAGTTTGATAGTGAATATACAGTGTGATCTGGAGCTTCTTGCATTTAAAGCTGTTGCAGCAACTTTCAAATTATATTGTCCAGCCATTAAGACTTGATACGATTCTGAACTAGAATTCACACAAACGGTCTTTAAACCATTAATAAATGCTCTCCCTTGAGAATCTCTTGCCAATTTGAGAGGTGTTTTCATTTTCTGACATTCGTTTAATAGGAGGTCGTACACAAATTCATTATAGATTTCAGCAAAGAAAACCCAAATGGAATAATGTGCATCGATGCACTGGCTAGCTCTAATAGGTGATTCTTCTTGCAACAACTTTTGCATCTCCTTGTAAGCATTAATGTACTGATAGTTGTCTACAGTGGCAAATGTCAGCAGTTTGGTTTATATCTCTAATTCTTGAGCACGTTCATGAGGATCCAAAGTAACAACATTGCAATGATTCATAGGTTTATAAGAAGGAATCATTTTTGGCATAATATTTGAAAACACAAATTCCAGACATCTGGGTATAATTCCAGGTGATGCTGTGGTTCCTTGCAGCGTGTAAGATTTCCCTGAATTTGTGGTACCTTCCAAATAAATAAAACATCTCATCTTGTGGATCGGTATTGTAAGTAGGACTAGTAGAATCAAATATATTTTCCATCTACAAACATTTTAAATATTCATTATTTTTTATATCAACCACCATGATACAAACAACAACAGTAAATTTTCAGCATACATATTTAGAATAAGATTCTTTCTTATCTAACTGAAACAAGAAAAACAAAATACCTTTGTACTATATGAACAAATGTTACTTAAACGATTGCGAGGCACAAATGGGAAAATAGGTGCAATCCTCATCTATTGTTGCATGCTGCTAATATCAAACGCAATTTTTTAATGTCGTTAATAATTATCTTCGACTGATAACCTATTGACAGTTTTAAATATGTACATGTTACTGAAAATGACTTGCAACCGATAGATTAATAACTATTCCAATGCAGTATGTGAACATTCCAATAATTAAATCAAACTAAACAGTTAGTATTCTACTTTGAAATCTTACCACAAGAATACTTTATCCGGATTGGTCGCATTTTAAATAAATGTGTTCTTACCGCGCTCAAAACGTAACCAACGAAGATCAATGTTAATTTCAGCGACCAATACGAATGAGAGAATGAAACTGCATTCTGATTCGATCAAGAAAAGAGCCTCAACGAATTTATCCTTGTAGAAATTGGTTGCGTAGATGGGTCGGCTCCTTACCTAATCGACTCGCCTGAAGTAAGCGGAAAGTATTTGCGGTAACGATACTTTATTTTACAGTGAATTTGGTATGCCCACATCCACCGGGATCGCGGTGAATTCGTAGGTACACACGAAGCTTTCGCCCCCTACATACGTATACACACTTAGCACTACAAAATTAAAGCGTATATGTAAAAGCATTAAATCTGTATGCTAAGATTGAATCGGGCACGCGCGCAGTAGATATGGCGTGGAAAATCACTAACGATACTTTATCACCGGTGATCACGAAATCACGATCACGGTCGCGATTAAAGTTCAATCACGACAGTGATTTCGCATGATCGTGAAGTTGCTCACTGTGATACTGCGATCGTAATTCTTGGCCTTGATTGAATTATTTTTTCTTATGAAAACATAGCACGTGAAAAATACATGCATACAACATAGAGCTACGCTATTTAATATCAATATTAAAATTAAAAACTATAATTTCTTGGTTGGGAGGCAGAATAATACATATGTATACATATATACACATTATTGTATACTAGAATTATATTTATTTTTAGTAGAATGAAAGCCAAAGAAATTTCAAATTATAGTCACGCTTGCAATTTATTCATTATATTTCATTATTTTTTTCCTTTCTCCTAATAATCCTAAAAATCACTAAGAATGTAATGCGCATGCGTAAGTTATGTCCCTCACCAATCAGAAGCGATCACGAGAAATCACGAATCACTGTGAAAAATCACCGTGATTCAGAACGAACGTGATCGATTGTCTGTAGTGTCACGTATCCCCTTACATGCGAGTAACACTTTATGGATTAGTAACCTTTTCATGTATTTGCCTGTAATGAGACTTCAAGTATTAATAACTACCGCGCAAGCGCCAAAATTCAAAAGAGCAGCGGGGAAAAAAGAGCGACGAGAAGAAAGAAGCAACGAACAGAAGAAGAAGAACCAGGAAGAAGGAAAGACGCATTGAGAATTCTCGCTTTAATAATTTCCTTAAAACTAACACAAGAATAAACAGAAATTCAATTCAAATAAGTTTTATTTAATATTCGCGCTCTCGAGCAAAGTGGTTTAGCACTTCACGGGCATAGAACCCAATAATCCTAGACCCATCGAGAAGATCCGTAACAAAATTGGTGACAGCGGTGGGATAGTTTACAATAAACTGAATAAACTGATATTGCCGGCTCGTGAGTGTGAGCATCAGAAAGCAGACTTCAAGACTTCTGAACCATCAAATTGTGACACGGCGTGTGGACAGCATCAACAGCTCTCAGGTGCACCTCTCCCTCTTGGTTTTTGCATGGTTTTCCCAAGAGTGCGGGTAAATACCGGAGACGGGCGATTTAAGCGTTCCATGCACGTTAATCCTTAAATCGCGAGCACCACCACACGCTTCATCGAACATCAGTCGGACCATCTTTCAAGTCTATCACCGAGGACGACAATCCAAAAGCATCAGAGGATCATCAGACTGGACTATCTTCCACGCAACTCAACTGAGGACGACCAGACATCGAAGGATCGAACAAGACGACGTTACCGCTCAATAGAACCAGGAGTGAGGACCCAGTCAACAGCGAGAGCTACAGGAAAATTGCGAAACGATAGATAAGATATTACACATTTAGTTAGCAACTTTCGAAATGCCGCCGTTGCGTAAAAAATATCAGCTAGTAAGGAAAATCCGCAGGCGTGGCCTGAATAGTGGGGTGTTTGTGGTTGAGGACATACCAGTTGAGCAGTCCGAAACATCACAGGGAGATGTAGCAGTTCTTCCAATTCAGTCGCTCCTTCCGAGATCTGTATTACCCGGTGCTGTCGAGGACTCCACTTTGGCTGGTAATTCAATGTTCTGCAACATGTCATCAAATTCTTCTGAACCCTCTAGGACACCGTGTCGTGCATCATTGTGCTTAGTAGCAAGCTTTATTCCTAGCTTCGATGGCAAAGAAAGTTCGGTCTCTCGTTTTATTGATCAATGCAAATTTGCGGACTCAATAGTTTCACCCGGGGACAAATCGTTTTTACTATTCCTGATTTGCAATAAAATACAATCTGACGAGTATTGCAGAATAACGCGAAGTCAAACTCCTAAAACTGTAGACGAATTGATGAATTTAATTAAGTCAACTTACAAACAAAATTTTAATTTTAAACATGCGTTAAGCGAATTTAAAGAATGCCGACGCGGAGATTATGAAAGCATTAGCGATTTTGGGAAAAGGATACAGGTCATCTTGTATAGAGCGATTAAAAACGCGAGGGATAGTCATCCTATTGAATCTATCGATGGGTTATCGGTATTACTCACCGAAGAGGCAATTAGCGCCTTTTTATGTGGACATCGCAATGATAGTATTACGGCTTCAGTCTCTGGAAATTCGATAGCGAATTTGGAAACTGCGATTCAAAAAGCAATTCGTATAGATGAACGGTTAAAGTATAAGACGGAGCGATTTGACGCAAAAATAACGAGAGAAAGGTCGGAAGTTTTTGCAACAAACCCGACGGAATATACACACACGCGTCAGGATAAAAATAAGTATTCATGGAATAATTATCGTCCTAGGGAACGTAAACGTAATGCACCAAGCTATTATAAAATTAAATGTAATTACTGTGGGAAAATGGGGCACTCAGAAACGCGATGTTATAGGAAAAATTCTAGAAACTCAAATAAATTCGAATTTAAGACACACGTAAACAAGAGGGCTGAAAATCAATATGATTTAAACTCAAAGAGCGATCCGCGAATAGGCGCGATGCGGATCGAACCACAAATTGTGCGCGCCGGATCTTCCGCACCTGCTGCAACTTCAACATAAGCAATACAAATCGGTCTCCTGTTATTTCCTTGTCACACCCTAGTTTCAGTCAGGACATCGCTAAATTTTTAGTAGATACGGGATCTCAATTAAATTTAATTAAACAGGAAGGTTTAATTACGAGTTTGAATATTAATAAGGGAAAAATTTACAGTCTTACCGGTATTGGTTCCGGAATGATCTATACATTGGGAGAAGTCATCGTGACGCTAAATAATTGTCCCATTAGCTTTCATATCGTGGATAATAGCTTCCCTACAAGAGAAGTTGGAATTCTAGGAGTTTCATTTTTGCAGCAACAAGAAGCAACCATTAGATTCAAAGACGGTTTGTCAGGCATATTAGAATTCGGAAAAGAAAAATTATTACCATACAAGTATTCATATTCATCACACGATCTTCCTCCTCGAAGTAAAACAATGATTACAGTCTCAACCAATAGTTCTTCAGAATCAGGATATGTTAAACAAATAAAAGCCGGCCCAGGAATCTTTATAGGTGAAGCTCTATGTACTCAGCAGGAAGGTCAAGTCAAGTTATTTGCGATTAATACCACTCTTGATCATATCACTCTCACCATTCCCTCCATTGATCTTGAGGAATTTGATTCTAAACCACCTGGTCCTCGGTCGGATCAAACAGGAATACCTGCAATAGAGAAAAAGCGAGAACGTTGTCAAAGGTTCACACAAATAGTGAAAGAGTTAGATTTTAAGCATTTAAATGACAATGAAAAAACAAGTTTAATGCAGATAATCAATGAATTTCCATATCAATTCCACCTTAAGTTAGACAAGTTAGGGTTCTCAAATGTTGGTCAACATACAATAATAACTATAGATGAGGTACCTATAAATACGAAACAATACAGATTTCCGCCAATCCATAAGGAAGAGCTGAAAAAGCAAACAAACTCTTTACTCGAAAATGGCATAATTCAACCGTCTGTGTCGCCATACAATTCCCCAGTATGGATTGTCCCCAAAAAATCTGGCCCTTCAGGCGATAAACGTTGGCGAATGGTCATCGATTATCGTAAGCTGAATGAAAAAACAGTAGCAGATGCTTATCCCCTCCCCAACATTACAGATATTTTAGATCAATTAGGTAGAGCGAAATATTTTAGCACTTTAGACCTTGCGTCTGGCTTTCATCAAATTCTTACTGATCCAGCTTCAAAGCAAAAAACAGCTTTCTCTATCCTCCACGGACACTATGAATTCAATAGGATGCCTTTCGGGTTAAAGAATGCCCCCGCAACTTTCCAAAGGGTAATGGACCTCGTATTATCAGGATTACAGGGCGTTGAGTTGTTTGTCTATATGGACGACATTGTAATCTATGCAGACTCACTTAATGAGCATACACGTAAATTAAAGACCTTGTTGGCACGATTACAAAATTCACGTCTATCTCTTCAACCAGAGAAATGTCATTTCTTACGTAAGGAAATAACTTATTTAGGACACCTAATAACATGTGATGGGGTTAAACCTGATCCTGGGAAGATATGTGCTGTAAAACAATTTCCAGTACCCAAAACAAGGAAAAATGTGAAACAATTTTTAGGTCTAATAGGATACTATAGAAGATTTATTCACAATATGGCTACAACGGCAAAACCATTAACAAGACATTTGAAAAAGGATATACCATTTAAATGGTCACCCGAAGCACAAATTGCTTTCGAAACTTTACGAGACACTATTTGCTCAGAGCCAATTTTACAATTTCCAGATTTTACAAAACCCTTCGTGGTTACTACTGATGCCTCAAACTTTGCCATAGGCGCTGTCTTAAGCCAGGGGCCTATTGGAAAGGATCTCCCTGTTGCATTCGCATCTCGAACGTTGAATGACACTGAATGTAACTATTCTACTATAGGAAAAGAATTATTAGCAATTATATTCGGAATGGAACATTTTAGACCTTATCTGTATGGGCATCAATTTACTTTGGTTACTGATCATCGACCCCTGACCTGGCTTCACAATGCCAAAGATCCAACATCAAAATTAATGAGATGGCGAATAAGACTAAATGAATTTGACTATGACATTGTTTACAAACCTGGTAAAGTCAACGCTAACGCAGACGCACTTTCACGAAACCCAATTGAAACAGACTCAAACATTCAATCCCAAATTTGTCGTGCTCAATCTTATACTCACTCTTGGCCTAGGGATCCTGAGAGGGTGCTCGTTTGCGCAGACGTGTCTCCATCTCTGGATCTAGGTACTGATAAATCGAGTGATGATTTTTTGCATCTTCAGAACGAAATAGTTATAGCTTCTGTTTTCCTTTCGCGAGGGAACGCAGGAGCGGGAAAACCCGAGGCCGCATGTGGGCGCCCAGAAAAAATAGTTAATTTGGTACCCCCGACTTCCGATGCTTCTTCCTGTTGGCTGAACGGAACTGAACCCCAAGTATCCGCTTCAGGAAAGGTAGAGGATAGTCAAGGTTACCCGCGTTGGGTCACGCAATCGAGCGGGCTTTCCTCGCGGGGCCAGCAACTTGAGCATCGCCATCGCGGGTGTGGGGAGCCCGCTGTTCCTTCAGTTTTGGAAAATACCAGGAACTTGATTACCAGAAGAAACGACAGTGTTCATGAGTTCGATGCCAAGTTTGCAGTGGGTAAGCATAGGGATGTAGCCTCGGCAGTCTGTTATAATCAAAAAAGTAAAGAAATGAATGACAATGATAATCCAATGAATGATGAATGCCCCATTTTCCCACAGTAATTACATTTAATTTTATAATAGCTTGGTGCATTACGTTTACGTTCCCTAGGACGATAATTATTCCATGAATACTTATTTTTATCCTGACGCGTGTGTGTATATTCCGTCGGGTTTGTTGCAAAAACTTCCGACCTTTCTCTCGTTATTTTTGCGTCAAATCGCTCCGTCTTATACTTTAACCGTTCATCTATACGAATTGCTTTTTGAATCGCAGTTTCCAAATTCGCTATCGAATTTCCAGAGACTGAAGCCGTAATACTATCATTGCGATGTCCACATAAAAAGGCGCTAATTGCCTCTTCGGTGAGTAATACCGATAACCCATCGATAGATTCAATAGGATGACTATCCCTCGCGTTTTTAATCGCTCTATACAAGATGACCTGTATCCTTTTCCCAAAATCGCTAATGCTTTCATAATCTCCGCGTCGGCATTCTTTAAATTCGCTTAACGCATGTTTAAAATTAAAATTTTGTTTGTAAGTTGACTTAATTAAATTCATCAATTCGTCTACAGTTTTAGGAGTTTGACTTCGCGTTATTCTGCAATACTCGTCAGATTGTATTTTATTGCAAATCAGGAATAGTAAAAACGATTTGTCCCCGGGTGAAACTATTGAGTCCGCAAATTTGCATTGATCAATAAAACGAGAGACCGAACTTTCTTTGCCATCGAAGCTAGGAATAAAGCTTGCTACTAAGCACAATGATGCACGACACGGTGTCCTAGAGGGTTCAGAAGAATTTGATGACATGTTGCAGAACATTGAATTACCAGCCAAAGTGGAGTCCTCGACAGCACCGGGTAATACAGATCTCGGAAGGAGCGACTGAATTGGAAGAACTGCTACATCTCCCTGTGATGTTTCGGACTGCTCAACTGGTATGTCCTCAACCACAAACACCCCACTATTCAGGCCACGCCTGCGGATTTTCCTTACTAGCTGATATTTTTTACGCAACGGCGGCATTTCGAAAGTTGCTAACTAAATGTGTAATATCTTATCTATCGTTTCGCAATTTTCCTGTAGCTCTCGCTGTTGACTGGGTCCTCACTCCTGGTTCTATTGAGCGGTAACGTCGTCTTGTTCGATCCTTCGATGTCTGGTCGTCCTCAGTTGAGTTGCGTGGAAGATAGTCCAGTCTGATGATCCTCTGATGCTTTTGGATTGTCGTCCTCGGTGATAGACTTGAAAGATGGTCCGACTGATGTTCGATGAAGCGTGTGGTGGTGCTCGCGATTTAAGGATTAACGTGCATGGAACGCTTAAATCGCCCGTCTCCGGTATTTACCCGCACTCTTGGGAAAACCATGCAAAAACCAAGAGGGAGAGGTGCACCTGAGAGCTGTTGATGCTGTCCACACGCCGTGTCACAATTTGATGGTTCAGAAGTCTTGAAGTCTGCTTTCTGATGCTCACACTCACGAGCCGGCAATATCAGTTTATTCAGTTTATTGTAAACTATCCCACCGCTGTCACCAATTTTGTTACGGATCTTCTCGATGGGTCTAGGACTATTGGGTTCTATGCCCGTGAAGTGCTAAACCACTTTGCTCGAGAGCGCGAATATTAAATAAAACTTATTTGAATTGAATTTCTGTTTATTCTTGTGTTAGTTTTAAGGAAATTATTAAAGCGAGAATTCTCAATGCGTCTTTCCTTCTTCCTGGTTCTTCTTCTTCTGTTCGTTGCTTCTTTCTTCTCGTCGCTCTTTTTTCCCCGCTGCTCTTTTGAATTTTCGCGCTTGCGCGGTAGTTATTAATACTTGAAGTCTCATTCACAGGCAAATACATGAAAAGGTTACTAATCCATAAAGAGTTACTCGCATGTAAGGGGATACGTGACAGTAGTAACACTACTGACAGAACAGGACTTTTTTTTTTTTTTTATAATGTTGTTACTATGAGTAGTTTATCGTAGTACCTAGGGATATCCTTATAACCCACTTTCATGTACAGTAATTTGTGAATGAAATGGTTTCAAAAGTTAGAACTTTGTTTACATCACGGGAGAAAACTTTCAAAAACCCGTTTTCATGTATGAAGACTATGAGGTTAATGTGAGATGGTCCTGGGTGTGTGTTTCCGTAGTTTGGATGAAATCTCTTCGGTGGTGTAGTTTCCTAGTTTGCTGATGAGAGGGTTGGTATGGCTGTAGTTGTAGAGTTTGGTGAGCGAGTTGTTAAGATAGTCCCTGATGGTTTCAATTTGAGCTTCTTGATGGAGTAGGGAGGTGCTGTAGTCTCTGGGTTTATTAAAAATGATTTTAAGGAACTTGTTTTGAAGCTGTTGGATTCGTTTTATACGTGATGGAGCTGCTGTGGACCATACTTGAATTCCGTAGGTTAGAATGGGTCTAACACAGGTTTTGAAGAGTAGAAGTTTGGTTTTCATGTTCAGCGGACTTTTGGAGGATATTAGAGGTCGTAAGTAGCTTAATATTCCATATGATTTTGATATTCTGTCCTTAATTGTTTTGTTCCAGAGCAGACGATGGTCGAGCCAAAGCCCAAGGTACTTGACTTCCTTGGACCATTGGATGCTGTGATTGTTAATTGTAATTGGTGGGAGTCTTGCTTGCTTTTTGTTGGTGAATAAGATAGTGTTGGTTTTATCCACGTTTATTTTCAGCTTCCAGATGTGAAAAAAGTTGAGTACTTCTGCTAGATGTGAGGTTATGTATTTGACTGCTTGTTTAGGCTGCCACGATGAAGAGTAGAGGGCTGTGTCGTCAGCGAACAGCGCGAGGTTAGATTTCTGATTTTTTGGTATGTCGTTGATATATAGGTTGAATAGTACACGACTTAGTACGGACCCTTGGGGTACGCCTGCTGATACACTGTGGTTGCTGGAGTGGCCAGTCCCTAGTTGTACTGTAAAAGTTCTATTTGTTAGGTAGCTTATTAAAATTTTGATAATATGATTTGGAAGTTTCAGAGTTCTTAGTTTTAGTATTAATCCCTCGTGCCAAACAGTGTCGAAGGCTTTGCACAAGTCCAAGAAGGTTGCTACGGTGGATCTATTTTTATTGATTTCCATGGCTATGTTTTCTGTGAGTCGAAGAAGCTGGAGATTAGTGGAGTGTTGTTGTTTAAAGCCAAATTGTTCGTTGATAATGGTGTTGTTTTTGTTGATATGTTTGGTGATGAGATGGAGAACTATTTTTTCTAGGATCTTGCTCAGTGTACTAAGTAGACTGATGGGCCTGTAACTTGAAGGTGACGTGTGTGGCATCTTTGGTTTTAGGAATGGCAGGACTTTGGCTGTTCTCCAGCATTTGGGAAAGTACGCCAGTCTTATGGAAGCTCTTAAAATATAAAATAGTTGTACGATGATTTTCATTGGGGATTTCTTGAGTTGCAGGGCTGTTATTCGGTCTTGCCCTGGAGATTTGCCGTTCTTGAGTTTGTCAATGATGTTTTTGATGAAGTGAGATGTAATAAAGGTGGTGTCGATTGAGGAGTCAGTGCTTAGGATGTTTTGTACCGCTTCGCTGGCTTGCTGTTCGTGTGGAGAAATGATATTTGCCGTGGTGTCGTGGACGTTTCTAAAGTGCTTGGCTATTAGTTCTGCCTTTTCTTTGTCTGTATAAGCTGTGGTATGTTCAGTGGTGAGAGGTGGAATGGGTTGTGTTTTCTTTTTGATGGCTTTGTAGATTTTCCAAGTTCCTGTGTTAGTGGTGTCGTTATTAAGAGTTTCCAGTTTGCGTTTCCAGGATTCTTGTTTGATATTTATGATCATGGTTTGTATTTCAGTGTTTAGCGCGTTCTTTAGCGTTTTGAATGCTAGTAGACCGGTTTTCTGGTATTTTCTTCTGTATCTGTTCCGGAGCTTGATCAGGTTTAAGAGCTCAGGATTCGGAGTGACAGTTTTAATATAAGCTTTAATTGAAGTAGTGGATTTAGCGTATGAGTGCGTTATGGTTTTGCTGAGTTTGTCGATTTCGGTCAAAATATCCTGTTCGGAAGCTATTTGCGGATTTATGGTGTGCATGTTGCAGTGCCTTTGGTATTGGTTCCAGTCAGTAGTTTTGATGGTGTGGTTTGTGAAGTGTGTATCATGATTTTGTATTGTGCAGATTACGGGAAGGTGATTGGAGGAAAGGTCGTTGATGGTTTGGCAGCTTGTTTGTAAGGGAGCGTTTGAAAGGAAGAGGTCTATATTTGTTGGAGTTGTTCTTGGAGCTTGATGTGAAAAGGTTGGACTATGGATGACTTGATAGGTGCTATTGCTCATGTGGTTGTATAAGGTTGGGCCTATTCTATTGTTGGAGCGATTATTCCAAAAGGTATGTTTGGCATTGAAGTCGCCTCCTAGGATATACGGAGTTTGATGGGAGGTGAGGTTATCAAAATCTTGTATCGTAGGCTTGGCTTTAGGGGGGATGTACACGGCGCCTAGAGTGAGGGCACGCTGAGAGTGGATTCTGACGAGGATGGTTTCTATGGGTCCTGTTGAAGGTTGAGGGATATTTTCGTATCTGAAGTTTTTGTGGAGGAGTATAGCTACTCCCCCATGTCTATCGTTTGGTCTATCACGTCTTATTGTATGATTGTTTCGGATGTTTATGTGGTCTGATGGTTGAAGCCAGGTTTCAGAAATGAAGACTATTTCCATCTCATGTTGTTCTAGGAAGACTATTAGTTCGTGGATTTTAGGCTTTAGACTGGTGGGGTTCCAAACACAGATTTTTCTTGGGAAGTTGGGAGCCATTTTTAGTTTGCTAGGAGCTCGGCGATGATTAGAGTTTGCTCAAGTGTTGATTGTGAGGGGTTCAGTCTGCGGTTGAGTTCTTTGGCTAAGTTGTATATCTTTCTTAGGTCACATACTGAATTTAATTGTTGAATTTCTTGTATTGTGGCTGAAAACAAGTTTGTGGATGGATTGTCGGTAGGTGGTGTGTGTGTGTGTGTTCTTGCTGATGCTTTTTGTGCGTATGTAGGACGTTCTGTGATATGGGGTGTGGGTATAGGTGCTGGTTGGGGATTGGGGAGTGCAGGAAAACTGGAGAGGTTGTTTGCGTATGTAGGTTTGGTGTTTGGAGGTGGCTCGGTAATTCTATTGCGCTTGGCAAGATACTTTTGTAGGGAGGGGCAGCCACTAAAGTTGGCTGGGTGGTCTCCTTTACAGTTGTAGCATGTGGCTGGGGAGTCTGTGGTTTTAGTACATTCTCTGGTTTGATGGTTGCCTGAGCATTTGAGGCAATTCGGGGACTTGTTGCAGTTTTTGGCTAGATGGCCAAAAGCTTGACAGCGGTAGCATTGTATATAGGGCTTTTGAGAGTTGTATTTTTCCCAGTAAACTCTGGAGTGGAAAAGGTGGTTTACTTTCTTTTCGTCTTGAATCGTTGTGGTGGGGGTAAACGATATTCTATATGTGTGACGCAAGCTTTGGGGTTTTTTTTGCAGGTTCACACATGTTGTTGGGTTAAGCCCCTTGGATTTTAGCTCAGTGAGGACTTCGTCTGGGGTTGTGTCGTCGAGTCCTTTTAGTACGACTGTGAGGGTTTTTTGTTCGGGGAGTGAAAATGTGTGGAATTCTACATTTGAGGTTTTCGCTGTGGTTACAAAGTTGTTGTATGCGTTAATGTCGTGCAGCTGGAGTTTTGTTTGGTTGCCTATGCATTTGAGTTCGAATTTATCGCCTATCGTGTTTTTGATAGACTCAGAGAATTGTTTCAGGGAAGTGGTGCGTGGAGAGTGGAGGTAGATTGGGGGAGGCTTCAGTTTTTTTGGTACGTTAGTGGAAGTGCATGTGGTAACGGGTGTCGCTGGTTCGGATGGGTGATTTTGTGTGTCTGTGGTGCGTGTGTTTTGTTGGGTGGATGTTGGCGTCTTTGTAGTCTTACCAAAGCACTGCATTAGGATCTGGTATTTGTTGCTAACCGGGACGTTGGGCTTGTGTGAAAGCTCCATGGCCTCCGTGTTCGGTGGTGTGGTGTTTCCTGGTGAAGCGTTCATCGTGTACGTTGTCGCTGCGTCGTTGGCATTGTGGTCACATAGAGATAGTGATCTGCTCCGCCGTTTTGTTATATGGTACGGGTCTTGTTCCCTCCGCGCCTGGTGACGGGATGTCTTTGCCTTGGTGGAGTTTGGCGGCTCCACCTTTGATGTTTGTATTTCAGTTTTTTGCACTGTCACTAGGATGTCGGTGCTTAGTTTTCACTGGTGTGTGTTGCGCGTCACTACACTGCACTTATGGATGATGGCAACAATATTGAGTGTACACTGCAATGGAGTCCGGGGGTTGCCTCTAATCGTCGCAATCGAATCGCTCGTCTCTGCCTGACCTCTGAAATCCGAATCCTAATCTCCTGCCGACAGAACAGGACGAATGTGTTGTTCATATAGTTCGTATTATGTATCCAGCGGCGCACCAATCGTGTGCCAGCTAGCATGCCATTGGTCCGGCCGCTTCGCGATAGTCGTACATATAGGGGTAACTCATCGATCCAGCGACAAAATCACCGTGGGGCTCCTTGCATCTTTCAGTGTAATTCTAACGTTTTTCTGAAATCTTCATAAACCATATCTGGCCGTGGCAGAGGTGGGAAAGCTAAGACGAAAGCGCAGTCGAAATTGAGCCGTTCTAGCAGGGCCGGTCTTCACTTTTCTGTTGGACGTATCCATAGACTGCTGCGCAAAGGTAATTACGCTGAACAGGTTGGCGCCGGAGCACCTGTTTATTTGGTAGCGGTTATGGAGTATGTGGGAGCGGAAATATTGGAGTTGGCAGGAAATGCAGCTCGCGATAACAAGAAAACTAGGATCATTCCTCGTCATTTACAACTTGCTATCCGGAATGACGAAGAATTGAACAAACTGTTATCTGGTGTAACTATTGCTCAGAGTGGTGTCTTACCTAATATTCAAGCAGTTTTATTGCCGAAGAAATCTGAGAAAAAAGCTTAACTTCACAACATAAATATAAATGGTCCTTTTCAGTGCCATAATCTTTCAAACTGAAGGAATATCTTAGCAATGCATATTTGAAAGGTACATTTTATCTGAAATCGATAACTGTATGTGTTATTTTACAGAGAATTTATGTTATCGCTTCGTTGACTGTAAATTTTTAAAAAGTACAAATGTTCGATGCTGATAGTTTTCACCGAGTTTTATGAAAAATATCTTCACAAATGTTTTCCCATCTCTGAAACTAAAAAATATATGAATTTCTTGGTTTCGATTTTTACTGAAAGGTACTTTTTCTTATTACATCTTTGTTTTATTCATGGAGTTAATTTTTCAATACAAAAGGCTTACAAATACCCAGGAAACTTAAAGCCAGACATATTAAGTGCATATTGTATGATCTCCCCTTTCAATTTCTTCTTCAGTTCGCAGGACTTCCATCCTTGATCCAGACAAGCTGACAATGGTTTAGTAGACCTTTACTAATAATTCATGGTAATCCGTACTTCAACTGGCTACCCTTCCCCATAATAAACATAAAAGTTAGTTATAATATGTGGAACTTTCCTATTTTCGGGATCTTCCAAATGACGACCAACCGGTTCACGCGCTCACTTGAGCCACTGTATTATAGCGCCCCTTTTTATGGCTTAGTTTCTTCAGAATTTTATAGTATCGTAAAAAAAAATAGAATGTGAAGTGAAAGACTCACAGACTGCATAGACGAGACGGTCAGAGCATGAAACATCGAGGATTTGATATAATCACCGCGCTAATATGTTTAGTTATGATTCAAACTTAAATATAAAAAATATAACACTAATCTACAACAGATGTCCATGTTCGCCGTCGGTCTTTTTCTTAATGGCCCATTTTCAATGGAAAGGTTTTGTGTGTGCATAATAAAGTGGAATTTAATTACTTTGGATTATTTAGTCAATTTCATAGAAACAATTAGTAACGTACTCTATATTAATCGTAGATTTAGAATATCATTAAAGTTTCAGATATACTGTATTTTTGACTTTGATATAATGGTAAAAAGTAAAATGGCGAGATCGTAAAAGTATTAGGCACGTAATGGTTAGAAATAGACTACTATCTCGTCATGATGAGTGTACATTTCTAAATACGAGATTTCAAAATATGATTATTGTAAAAGTAAACCAATTGTTATCATGCTCTTGTATTTGTCACCTGTATATCATGAAATGTTTTCCATTAATACTTGAATGCAGTTGTATAACTTACATTTCGTAAAAATGACATCGTCTTTGTCAGAGTACTACTCAAAACTTCTATTTTAGTTTTGCATTACGTTAGAGAAAGTAAAAAATACAGAAGTTTTATAAGTTCCACAACCCTAATGTTGGTGTTACACATTCTCATTGAGTTTCCTGAAATTTGACTGATTCCTATATCTAAAACTACTCTGAGACTACCCAGATGGAAATGAGGTGAGAGCGTGAGGATAAAATAATGTACAACGATCTGGTTGATAGCGTTGACTTTTTAATTGAGATCCGTTTGGTTCGACCGTCCCGAATCGCGTCTCTGCGTACTCTGGCGCGATTCTCACGCGTCGCATTCGTGAGGATTCTGCATTCGTTTGTTTCTTAAACTCGGAAGGGTGACGACCTGCTACAGAAAATTGCCTATGTTGGCACGTGTCTTTCTGAGGGCCAAAAATCCTTCGCGCTGTACCTGGCCTGTGGATTCTACAGTTGGGTTTTCGCTAAGCGTGTCCCCACAGAAAAATAAAATGGGATTTTAATACTCCTAGTTTTCTTCTTATCCATTTTGAAATACTTTGCGGTTAAACCAGCATCTCAATGTACAAAATGAAAATACTTTTCCAAATTATCGATTCAGAAATTGTTATAAAAACACCTAAATACCACTCGGTTGTGCGTATTTTACAACTAAAAAGAAAGGAATGGATCCAAGAATGGTTGCCATTGATTACATTAACGGAAAAGTAGTTTGGGCAAATGCTTTTGCTGGAAACGTATTATGAACAGAACATATTCGGTTAGATACTAAACTTTCATAACAAATTCTTATTCTAATATTGAAACTTAAACCCACATGACGTCCGAATAATTTATGACCTGCAATTTAGCAATTTCTTCGTTTCACTACCATTTGCTAAACTATCGTATCTAATAAATAAAATGTTTTTGCTTTTCAATTTCCTGGGAACCATGTTCTATCATAACATAATATATTTCTGTAGTTCTCTGTATATTTAGTTAAAATATGGTACACATATGTTGTATCCATGCTGGTGTCCGAATACATTCGGAACCAACTGTATGTAGTCGCACGTATATCAAAGGCCAAACATGCTACGCAAATGTGCCAAAATATCTGTTAAGATTTTAGTAGGCAACTTCAATAATTGCAAGTATGCATTGAATCAAATTCGTGGTAGCAAATATCTAATAGCATGAGGTGATATCAAATAACGCACTGCTATTATGTTTCAAAATGCATACCGAGCAGAATGCAAATCTTCCAGTTTTAAGAACAGTTGTTTACGCTTCACTACTAAGCGGCTCAAAAGAGAAAGATATTCTGCCCGAAATTCTGCTTTTTAGATGTCGATATATCAAACCGTAAGAACTGTAAAAACATGTATAAATGTTGCATACATAATGTGTTAGAGCCACGGGGTCCTTCCATCTCGGAAATGGTATTGTACACACGTACCTGTCATAAACTAAGTTCACTTTGGTCGCTGACATAACGAATCATCGAAAATCGAAGGAAAAGTCTTATACAGTGTTTAGAAATAACCAGAAGTTTCTGGCTACACAATTCTGAACAATGTAGCAACGACGATCCAAATCGGGGGCCACAAATCGGTAACGAACTAGCGCACATCTTCCGAAATGTGTTACCCCTCCTAATTATGTCTCCAGCGTTTTTCCCAAAATGCATCGTCAGGTTTGCGAAGGGACAATCTCAAGGTCAGGGCATGCGAACACAACCACAGAAACGTGTTTTGGAGCGGATACGTCAACGTCCGTATTCATCTGAATCGTATACACCCACTTGTCGAATAAATGTGTAAAAGTTTGATTTGTAAGAATAAACTACCACAATAAAATCCCTCCACAATTGAGACTTCTAATTCCTGGTAAACTTTTTCAATCAGCAAACAGAAAATCGGCAGCACATTTGTATTCGTAAAAGATGATTGTAATCACTATTACGTTTAACTCACGTTTTTCCTTCGATTACCAAGGTATTATAAATCTATGTACCTTACACGGCTAACTATTCATGTTTACATACTCAACAAATAATTTCAACCTTTCAAATACAAGTTTCTATATACGATGAATATTTGCATTTGTTCGAAACGAATTGAAAATTGAAGTTGTTCTACGCATTGAAAATTTGGTTTTTGAATTTTGCAAACGATATAATTGGAAATGATTATTTTTTCGGTGAAGATCTAACTGTTCGTGATGCTCCAACTTTTTTGGCTTTAGGAGTCTTTGTTTTGGCTGCCGGCGCTTTGGCAGTTCTCTTAGTTTTTGACATATTCTTGGCCGCAGTAGCAGCTTTAGGTTTTGCAACAGGCTTTGTTGCACCCTTCCTTACTGTTGCCGGTTTCTTCTCAGTGGCAGCCTTCTTTGCCTTGTTAGGAGTAGCTTGTGCTACTATCAGTGTTTCCTTCGGTACGGACTTCCTTTTGAGATTCGACACCCTTTTGGCGGTGGAAGTTTCAGAGACTTTTCCAGTGGAAAGTTTGAAGGAACCAGACGCGCCTTTGCCTTTTGTTTGGACCAGCGTTCCAGATGTCACGGCAGACTTCAAGTACTTCTTAATGTACGGAGAGAATTTCTCCACGTTGATATTGTAATTAGAGGTAACGTATTTTTTGATAGCCTGCAGGGACGATCCCCTACGATCCTTCAACTCCTTAATTGCAGCATTGACCATTTCACCAGTTGGTGGATGCGACGCCTTTTTTTGTTGCGCTTTTGATTTTCTCTTCGCTGGTTTCTTCGCCGCTTTAGTTGAATTTTCCGTAGTTTCAACAGCAGTATTACCTGTATTCTCCTTGTCTTCCATCTTTGGAACTATTGACAACACTAGGCAAATTGAATGTATAAAACACTCACCTAAACTTCCTCTTTTTTTTTTTTTTTTTTTTTTTTTTCGTATCTTCCCTTGAGTGGGGGTTTCACAGTTCCCAGGGATTTAGTTCCCTATAACCTGTATTTATCTTCTGTATTTTGTGTTTTGTGGTGTCGTGTATGTTTTTGTGTTTGTTTTGGAGTGTAGTGACTACAGGAAACGTTTCAAAAAACTTGTTGGACATGTTGTGATAGTGTGCATTGAATTTGAGGTTAATCTAAGAAGTGCTTAGGTAATTTAATTTTAGTTTTTAAGGGGATGAGATGTGTGTCGTAGTTTCCGAGGCAATTTATAAGAGGGTTTTGGTGATTGTGGTTGTATAATTTTTCTATAGACTGTTTGATATATTCTTTTATAGTGGGTATGTTGGTGATTTCGTGCAGGGTTCTTACTGGGGTGTTGTAGGGTTTGTTTAGGATAATTCTGAGGAACTTGTTTTGAATTACCTGGACTTTATTTATGTGAGCTTTTGCAGCGTTTGCCCAGATCTGGTGACCATATAGTAAGATCGGTCTGACACATGCTGAGTATAGGGTCAGTTTGATGTTAGTATGAAGGCTGCTCCGTTGAGAAATTAGAGGAAATAGTCTTTTAAGTGCGGGATGAGTAAGTCGGACTCTATCTGAAATTGCCGAGGCCCAGGTGAGTTTTTGGTCTAGGTAAACTCCTAGGTACTTGACTTTTGTATTCCAGGGAATGTCTGTATTCGAGATTTTAATTGCGGCAGTTGGTTTTTTCTTTTTTCTAGAAAAGGTTATTGCTTCTGTTTTGTTTGGGTTGACTTTTATTTTCCAGTCGGCGTAGTACTTTAGAAGGCTGTCTAAGTGTTCTTGAATGTATTTAGTGGATTGTTCTAGTTTCCAGGAGGAGGAATAGATTGCAGTATCATCTGCATATATGGCCAGATGAGTGTTGCGGTGGGTCGGAATGTCGTTTATGTAAATATTGAAAAGTGTGGGGCCCAGGATTGAACCTTGCGGCACGCCTGTAGGTGCGTTTCTGAGTGAGGATTTTGTCCCATTCACGCTGACTAAAAATTTCCTGTTAGCTAGGTAACTTTGGAGTATTTTTACAATGAAAGTTGGAGTGTTTAAATTTAGTAGCTTGTTGATGAGGCCTGCATGCCAAACTGCATCGAAAGCTTTTTCTATATCGAGAAGGGCCATTTGTACTGATCTGTTTTTCTTTATTTCCATTATCGTGAACTCCGTTACTCTGAGAAGTTGATGGAGAGTGGAGTGGCTTTCTCGGAATCCAAATTGCTGGTTTATAATTATATTTTGGTTTTTTAGGTGTATTAATAGGAGATTGTGAATTACTTTTTCAAGTACTTTGCTGAGGATGCTGAGTAAACTTATGGGTCTGTAACTTTTGGGTTCGTTCGTGGGTTTTCCAGGTTTTTTGATGGCTATGATTTTTGCTGTTTTCCAGGAGTTGGGAAAGTAGCTTATGGTTATGCATTTTCGCAACTATATAGAAAATTTGCACGATAAGGTTTTTGGGGAGGTGTTTTATTTTGGGTGCAGTTAGGTTATCGAGTCCAGGGGATTTGTTGTTAGGGAGTTTATGGATTATATTGTGAATTTCTCTCGGAGTTATCTGGGGGATTTGATCGATATTTGGGGAGATTAAGAGCTTGTCGTAGGATGCGTTTATGGAGTGTTCGAGTGGGGATTGACTGTCTAGAGCAGAGTCGTGAGTTTTTTGGAATTGATCTGCAAGAACCTCTGCTTTTTCTGAGTCGGTTTGGAAAAGTGTGTCGTTTTTTCGTAGGAGTGGGATGCTGGCGTTTTTTGTGCTGCTTAACTTATATGTCTGCCAGAGAGTGTTGTCTGGTTTTTTTATACCTTTTAACTTATCATGCCAGATTTTGTTTTTCAGGGTTTTGATTCTATTTTGTATTTTGTTGGTTAGAGTGTTTTTTACAAGTTTGTAGAGTGGGTTTCCAGTTTTTTGGTATTTCCGTCTAGCTTTGTTTCTGTCTTTTATGAGCGTGTCGAGGGTGGAGTCTGTAATTTTATGGGGGAGATTTGTGTTTGTGTTGGAGGTGGTTGCTTTGAAGGAGTTGTTGATGTGGTTTTGTAGTCTGTCGATTTCTTGCTCGATGTCGTCAGGGTCTTTTAGATAGGGGTTTGGGGTGTATCTGCTTCAGCGGTTTTTGTAAGCTTTCCAATCAGTGGTTGATGTGAAGCTTCTGGGTATGGAGTTGCGGGATAGAGATATATTGAGGTGTACTGGAAGATGGTTGGAGGAGAGATCGTTTACGGTTTTGCATTGGTAGTGGTATGGGATGTTAGAGAGGAAAATGTCTATGTTTAAGGGGATTTTGGCTGGCTGTTTGTAGGTATAGGTGTTCCTATGGAGAATGTTGTAATTGTTGAGTTCTGAGTGTCTTTTAAGAGTGGTTCCGTTTCTGTTGTACGAAGGATTGTTCCATAGTTGGTGTTTGGCGTTAAGATCGCCACCGATCAAGAAGTATTTGGTATTGAGTTTTGCTATAGTGTTATGGAGTCTTGTTATAGAGTCTAGATCTTGAGGGGTTAATTTGTTTTGAGGAGAGAAATATACTGCTCCTGCAATTATTGCGGGGGTGGATTTGATTTTAACTGCAATGAATTCTATGGTGGTCCGGGGTTGAGGGATGGATTCGTGTGGTATGTTCTTGTGTATGATAAGGGCGACGCCGCCACCCTTGGTTGGTGGGGCTCTGTCGGATCTAATGACTATAATTTTTTAGATAGCAGGAGTCGCTGGTGGTCAGCCACGTTTCTGAGATTATTGCAATGTGGGCTTGATTGGTTTCTAGATAGTGGTGGAGTTCCGTGATTTTATTTGTGATGCTGGTGGCGTTCCAGAGGATGATGTGGGTTGGGAAATTAGTTTGTTTGTCCATCGAGAATCTGTACTATTCTGATGACTGCTTGAACTTTTTCAAGGTTGCTGGTGCAACCGAGGTAATGGGTTTTTATTAGTTCCAAGATTTGCAGAAATGATGTGAGTTCGTCGGCGGATGCGTTAAGGTCTACGAGCTTTTCAGGTAGGTTACGTTGGGCTGGTGGGGGCTTGGATGCTGCTATCCTGGCGTAAGAAGGTTTATTGTTAGTGTTTGGGTTTGAGGGGAGGATGGGGAGCTCCGATTTATGCCGGTTGTTTTGGGTTTTAGGCTCGGGTTTGGGGTTTGTTGTCGGGTGCGTATGTGTTTTAGTTCTTCTGGCTAGAAATGCCAAGAGAGCGGGACAGCCACTGAAGTTTGCAGGGTGGCTGCCTTTGCCGTTTGCACAGGTAGCCGGGGTGGTAGGAGGTTTGGTGCATGTGCGAGTGTCGTGGGGACCTGCACATTTGACACATTTTGGGTTCTTATTGCAGTTAGAGGATGTGTACCCGTGTGCTTGACACCGGTAGCACTGTATAAAGGGTTTTCTGGATTCGTATTTCTCCCAGTATACTTTGACGTTTCCAATGTATCTGGCTTTATTTACTTGGACTAGGGTGGTACCTGGTTGGAAGGTTATTTTAAATATGGGGTTGGTGGCTCCGGGGAGAATTTCTGAGCATTTGATTGGGTTTAGTCCCTGGTTCTTGAGAGAGTCGAGGATTCTTTGGGTTGGGAATCTAAGTAGTCCTTTAGCTACTACCGTCAGGATTTTTTCTGCCCCGAGTGTGTAAGTGTGGTACTCGACCTTTTCAGTTTTGCAGGTCGTTAAAAATGAATTGTAGTCGGAAGACTCATGAAAATTAATTTTTAGCTTGTTATTGCAGTTTTTTTAGAGTGAGTTTGTTGTTGTATGTTTCCGAAACTTTGTCGGCGAATTTTGGGATGTTAATTTTACCGTGGATGTAGATTGGGGGAGGTTTGCCTTGTGGTTTGGTAGGTGTGACTGTGGGTACCTGTTCTGTTGTGGTGTGTTTAGGTGGTGTAGAGGTGTTGTCTTCTGTGGTTTCTGTGTCGTAGCAGTCCGCAAAAATGCTAAAGCGGTTTTTGATTGGGACGTTAGGAAGATCCATGCTGTCTCTTGCGTCCTGGTCCGTTGAAATTATTGCGGTGTCTCTTGAGTCCGAGAAGGATATTGAGCGGTAACGTCGTTTTGGTAGGGTGTATGGGTCTCCATCTCTCCTTGTGGTGTGCTTGGCCTGAGCCCATTGGCCGGGGGCCTTGGGTTTCTCCAGTTTCAATGTGTTGTGGTCTTAGCTTTCTGTCACTTGTCACTTGCCACTTTACGTGTTAATGTCGCACTTACGTTTGAAGTTTTTCAGCGCACTAGTTTGACCTTCGCGATGATCGGCAGGTGTCCTACCAACTGTGTCTATGAACTCACGTCTGACTGTGTCTGCCACGTCTCATCTAAACTTCCTCAGGCAGTGAAACAGAATAACTACGAACAGCAGTTACCCGTCGTTTTCCTCCAACGTGCGGACCATGGAGAGAGTCTCATCCTACTAGGTGGAATTTGCTATTCCGTCGCAGGGATGAAGCAGTAAACATGCTTTTCGTTTGACTTTCGATAGAAAAGATATGGCTACGCGTATGCACTTTTGTAAGAGCAATCCTCTTTTTGTACATTTATGCAATGAAGTGGCTTTCAGTCTATTTCATTGACGTCAGTCTTTTCCCACTGACAGATCATCCGTAGGTAAAGTTAAAAATGTAAACATTTACACGGTAATTGATAGGACATCCGAATAAAGAATTAAAAGAAGACATCTGCAGTTCACCTGGGTTGATCTGTTGCCCTGTGGCTCTCAAGGATGTTTAAAAAATATGCTTAACATTTAGTAGCTTAGTAGTGCGCAATATGAAGTAAGGATATTGCATCGATGAATCAATATTAACTACCATCATGCGTCACATTTCCAGTTTCCGCACCAGCATAGCACTTCTATTACATTTGTTATATTTTTGGTGTCTTCAAATACAAACTCGTGATACTTAAAGTCAACTGGCCTCGGGTGTTTGTCACTCTCTCCTAGCTGAAACCAATAATTGAAGACACAAGGATTCTACGACAGAGGATAAAAGACCTAGACTCTAATTTCAAAATAGTCTCATTGAATTGTCTTCTTTGCGTTTCAAATCCACTTAAGTAGACGCTGACTAGACCTTTTGGAAAAATGAACTAGTACCTTACAAGTAAAAGAAAGGAAATAGTATTTCTGTGTAGAATAGAAACTTTTCTCTGCAAATATTTCTACAATTCCTGCGCTTTATCGTGCATTTTATCGTATTTTTTCCAGAAAAACTGTTGTAATTATATAATGATGTTTGTTAATGGCTATTGGTACACGTTCTGTAGTTATAGGTTTCATAATCATCTGAATAATCATTATCTAGTATTCTACCACAGAATCAAAGTATTCTACATTTTTTTAACGAATGTGTACAACTTTCTGTCTATCGATGAGGGAGTATGCATTTTATACTGAAAGAATTACTCTTTTAAGCTTTTTATGATATGTATTTTAAAGAAGACCGCTGAATTTACAAGAGAAGATAACAAAACTGACGATCAAAGTTGGAAGTATAAGATACTAGACATGATATCAATGAATCACTTACCACGGTTGAAAGAGAATCGGTCTCCTGTATTTCAGAAACTAATAGTGTAATTCTAAATAGATAAATATGATTACAAAACATTGCTAAACCTTTATTGCACACGGTGATGCACGCAACTGTATGACCTGAATCTTCCGAAATAATATTTGTCATACGAAATGTGTATGAAACAGAAGTTGCCTGGTATTAAGGTGAGTATATAATGTAAAAATTATTTCTTTTTTCTTTACTTTTATATCGGGATATAAAAGTTATCTTGTGTATTTTAACTGTAATGTGTAATATTTGTACATGCTATTTGAAATTCTTTTGAATTCACAGTAGAAATTTCTTGGAGTATATGGGGTCAAAATTAATAGTTGCCAAATCATGGTGCAGTTGTCTTCTAATGCAAAAAATGTTTAAAATGTTGCCGACTACAATCTGCACAAGTCCGTAGGCAAACAACCAATTTAGCATATGTGTTAATGTTTCCGGAGTTATAATATCACAAGCCCTAGGATGCGGTTTCTCATATTTCTAGTGATCGTAGTTAACCCTCAATAAACTCCTTTTTTAAATGCCGCCAAAGAATAGACTTTCCGATGGCATAGCAAATGTTGCAAATTACAATTAAAAAATTCAAGGTGAGTTTCATATCTTGATAGAAACGTAAAAATATAAGTTTTGCAATCTACTCTCATTTTGACAACCAGTGATCTTGGTTTGATACATTTCTTAACACAATAAATAGTTTACAAGAAAATTCTGGAGATACCATTACATGACTCACCCTATATACTACAATGTAAATTAAAATAATCCCGGTCTTTTTTCTATTATCTTACAACCTTTTACGCTAGCCACCATATAGCGAAGTGAAAAATTAAATTTTCATAGTTGGGTGTTTGACCACTTTGACAGCGACTACCACTATTAAGAGAATGTTTTACGCATTATTCAATCGAATAATTCTATAATGCAAAGTAGCTGTACGTTAAACTTCAAACCCTACTGCAGCTAAACTCAGTTGGAAAAATTTCTACGTTTTAACGATATGTTTTATCCTCGTTCGTAACTACATTATTGAAGAGTAGAATGTTTGCGGTCCGAATGACATAAATGTAAAACATACTGTTAATACAAAGTGAGTGAGTTGAAATTAGAATGTTTACGTTGGGACAAAATTGTTGGCCCTGAAAAGGGCCGTTTGCAGAACGCTATAGCGTTTACTTTGAGCTAGTGTACTTCGTAACCGCTTTAGTACCCTCAGAGACAGCGTGCTTCGCCAATTCACCAGGCAACAAAAGTCTGACGGCAGTTTGAATTTCCCAAGACGTGATAGTCGATCTCTTGTTATAATGTGCTAAGCGGGAAGCTTCCGCAGCAATACGTTCGAATACATCGTTAACAAAGCTGTTCATAATGCTTATGGCTTTACTGGAGACTCCAGTATCTGGATGAACTTGCTTCAATACTTTGTAAATATAGATGGCGTAACTTTCCCTTCTCTTCCACTTTTTCTTCTTGTCAGCTTTGCTGATGTTCTTCTGTGCTTTGCCAGCTTTCTTCACATCTTTTCCACTGGCTTTAGGCGGCATCTTGACTTACTTCACCTCGAGATACACGCTACAGCGATGATAGAAGAATAATGTCAGCGCACGGATAGGACCGTATATGACTTGGAATGTGCCCCCAGCGGCGCGCCAATCGCATGCTAGCTCGCTCCCCATTGGTGCGCGCGACTAGTTGGCAGGCATACATAAGCGCAATTCTTTCCTGCCCAGCGTCACATTTCTTTAGAACTTCTAGTAGTGTACTTCGCATAATTTTTTGAAGTTTATTCGAAACATGTCCGGCCGTGGTAAAGGTGGTAAAGCTAAGGCAAAGGCGAAGACCCGTTCAAACAGAGCCGGTCTTCAGTTTCCTGTTGGACGTATCCACAGACTGCTGCGCAAAGGAAATTACGCAGACCGTGTTGGCGCAGGAGCACCGGTATTTCTAGCAGCCGTTATGAAGTATTTGGCGGCTGAAGTACTGGAATTGGCGGGAAATGCTGCTCGTGATAACAAGAAAACTAGGATCATTCCCCGTCATCTACAACTAGCTATCCGAAATGACGAGGAATTGAACAAACTGCTCTCCGGTGTAACCATCGCACAGGGTGGAGTTCTACCTATTATTCAAGCAGTTTTGTTACCTAAGAAAATCGAGAAGAAAGCTTAATTTAACAACACGAATACAAATGGCCCTTTTCAGGGCCGCAATCTTTCAGAACGAAGGAAGCTGTTCATATTTACTATTTTACACAGAACCGATTTGTAGTAAATACCCAAAAATTTGATTGAAATAAGAAGTCTACACGTAAAATAACAGGGAATTTATATTATCGTTTCATAAGATGAGAAGTTGTACAGGAAGTAACACAAAGATTAGTAATTTCATCGATTTTTTCCCAAACTACGATTGATGTGAAATGTTTTCGTACAATCGTTAATATAAAAAAAAAATTAGAACATTGTTCAATACAAAAAAATGAATGCGTATTGTTAGAAATGTCAAGGACGAACGTTATTAACGCTAAATTGTTTATTTATACGTTGCATAAAACTATTAACAAGCCTTGAATGCGCTGAAAAGTTCATACATAATAAGCATTCTTACAGCTCCTGTTTCATAATATTATAGACAAACACAAGGTAATACATGGAATGTCAATATAACAATTAGTATCTTTGGACACGCCGATACGAGTAGTGTTACGGAGCGACGTAAGCCATGGTTAGAGGCATTAATATGTGAAACTGACGCCAAAATTAAGTGGAACCAGTGCTTAAAATACGGGTGAAGGTGTTGACTTTTGTGACAAGAGACAGGCGAACAGAGTTGGACCAACCAACAAACGAGACAGTACATCCTACGGCTACACACATGCACGTACACTATACACAGAACACTTAAACATCAAATACAAGATACCTATCGCAAATTACACAAATAGTCAACCAATGTCTTCCTTTCAGTTTAGCTATAAACCGTGTTGAGTAACAAATACCATATTCAACACCGCCCGTGTCACCGTCGAAGAACCACCGTAAGCAGACGCGGTATGAAACAAGTAGTGATTTTAATTACACTGGGATAGTAAGGTAACCGTAATAATACTCAAAATGAGAAGAAAATATAAGGAAACGACTCAAAGTGGAAGATGAATTGTTATAAATCTGCGCAACGAGTGTAAAACTTTACGAGAGATTTCGGAAAATGTGAATAGAATTATGTAGAAAGGAAAACTTTCTAGAATAAAGCAAAAAGCGGACATTCGCGACATGTACTCATAGCTGGGAGTATGTCCAAATATTGGGGTTATAAAACCCTCGGTCCAGTTTAGACGCCATTTGATGCGCGTCCAAACTTCAGGGCCGAATAAAATCCTTCATGAATAGATATGACATATTTGTGAATGATCGCTGTAGACAGCTTGCTTGATTCCTAGGTGTACGTGTAATGTCAGTCTGTAACGTGCCGTGGATGAAGGTATACAGTAGGAAGCAGTGTTTTAGGATGGCAAACTCCTTTTATAACAGCTACATTATCTGCGAACTCGGCCACCCAGAAATCATCCCAATATAAGGTTAGATAAATTATAAGATATGGCAAACCCTTTGAAGACAAGGGTATATTTAAAGTAAATTTTTAGGTAAATAATAAAGTTTCAGTTTAGTTTCTAAGTAAATAATACTTTAAGTCTAGTTTTTAGGTAAATAAAGTTTTAGTTTAGCTTTATGTAAATTTAAAGTAAACGGAATTACTGCAATCTTTGCAAATGAAGATGTTTGTTTACAGTTAACGTTGTTACTACATGATAATAAATTTTGGCCGTGAGAAGGGCCGATGGTTTAACGTAAAAGTTGCTTAAGCTCTTTCTCCCCGAATGCTACGAGCAAGTTGGATGTCCTTTGGCATAATGGTAACGCGTTTTGCATGAATAGCGCACAAGTTGGTATCTTCGAACAGACCAACCAGGTAGGCCTCGCTGGCTTCTTGCAAGGCCATAACTGCCGAACTTTGGAATCGAAGATCAGTCTTGAAATCTTGAGCGATCTCACGTACGAGGCGTTGGAAAGGTAGCTTTGGTATCCAAGGCTGCTTACGAGGAGCCTTTCCACCGGTAGATTTACGAGCGGTTTGCTTTGTACGAGCCATTGTGTGAAAGCACAATTAATATAATCTCAACACAACTGTGACGACAAGAAGTACTGAAATGCTTCCGGCGTTACGAAGTAGCCCCTTTTATTCGATTGCCAAGACGTCTAGAACGCTCTTGATTGGCTGCTAGCAAATTAGTGGGGACGGCTAGTCTGCGCGGAGAACAGTATATAAGAGCTGCAGTCCGTGTACTAGGAAGACGTTTCGTTTTCAAAATTCAAAATGGAGACATTTTGTCCTCAGTTTCACAATTCTTTATCATTCGCATCATCGTAGGACAAAATTCCGTGGGTGAAAATTACCGAGTAGTGTTCGGCGGGCTCAGTTCCGTTGAGTACTGCTGCAAGAGCAGTCTGCAGACGTTTCGTCATTTCTGTTCCACTGCTTGAAGAAGTATAAGCTGTCGCTTCGTTGAAATCAGTTCTGTCGTCAACATTTTGTGCAAAATTCGAGAGACATTTTGTTGGTGCTTCGCACAGTTCTGTAGACGTCATAGACATTTCGTTTTACGGATATACTAACTAAGGCACACTGAGTGACTCGGAAGACCGAAACACACTAAATATCAGGTCGAGTCGGTGTCTCAAGCGGCCTACGGCCGCTGATTCACGGAGCTCCACTACTGATTGTATCAAGATTGCTCCAAGTAGGGAGCTTAAATTCTCGGGAGATAAAGTTTCCAAAAGCTGGGTTGAGGGGGGGCGCTGCCTCGCGACGGACGTTCATGGTGAAAGACGGGTAAGTCCTGAAGACCATTATAGTGACTGCACATCAGTATACTCGCGTATCTCCTCGCCCAACCCTGAATCCGAATTCCGTTCCGTGTCGCCGCGGTCTGAGCACTACTCGACCGGCTCTTATACGTCTGAGTGCTCGCAGCCAAAAAAGCGAATCATTCGGCTGGTCAACGTTCCGGCGTCTAGGTTAGAAGAAAACAACAACATGGATGTTGTTTCAAATATTAAAGTGTCAAACCGTTTTGAAATTCTTTCGCGCGCCTTCGATGCCGGACACGATCATGGTGAAAAATCGCGGCGTGATATGTTCTTCGACGGTAGTGCTAAACTTATAAACTGTGATGCGGAGGCTGCTCCGTCTGCTAGTGCTCGGACTGCGGGTGACGGGACCAGGAGGATATCCAAGAAGATTCCTCCAATCTATGTAACAAATTTTTCCTGTTCGGCATCTCTCTTCGAGAAACAACTTATTGACTTGTGCGGAAAAACATTCAGATTAAAGCTTTTGAAAGAGGGAATACGTATCCATTTCACTAATATTGAATCTCACAACAAAATGATTGCGTTTCTTCGTGAAGGCAATCATGCCTATTATACTTTTACCAACAAAAATGAAAAGACCTTAAGCGCTGTACTTAAAGGACTGCCGGCTACTCCTATTGAGGAGGTTCTTGCAGAAATTAAAACTCAAGGGCTGTCTCCGATTAGCGGAGCTCTAATTGGAAAGACTAGTTCAAAACCAGTTTTCAAGATAAACTTCCCACCAGGCACGACTATGGGTATGCTTGACAAGGTGGGATACCTGTTTAGTTTGAGAGTGTACTGGGACAAGTACTTCTCAAATAAAAAATACACGCAGTGCTTTAGATGTCAATCTTTTGGCCATTCAGCGACAAACTGTAATAGGCCTCCAAAGTGTGTAAAGTGTGGGGATAATCACTACACTTCTGCTTGTGTCAAGCCAGCAGAGGCTCCCCCCAAATGTGTAAACTGTCGCGGTGGACACACTGCAAATTACTCCGGGTGTCCTGCCTTGATGAGCTATCTGAATACCAGGGACAGCACAAAAAGGAATGTCAAAATGCCTGGACAGGATGGCTGTGTTTTCCCTCTCATGGGTGTAGGTGCGCCCTCATCTGATATTGCCCCGCCGGGCTTCCCCCCATTCCAGAACTACCCCGAAAAACACTTATTTCAACGGGCGCCCAGGTCAAAGCCTGGCAGGACTTTCGCTGACACTGTTAAAGGCATACCTGCTTTTCGTCCTGTCGATACCTCAAACACCGGGGAACAGGAAAACTTCACTGAACTCCTCGATGAGTTTAAAACTCTCAGAACTCTTGTTGATGTAAAACTTATGTTAAATACAGTTAAATCACTCAATGCCAGACTTAGATCATGTAAGTCAAATGGTGAAAAATTCCAGGCCTTCATGCAAATTATCAGTTCTCTTGATTAATTCCTATATTATGATTGAATTCCCAAAAATCGTTCTCTGGAATATTCGTTCTCTCACAAAAAACAGAAATGAGTTACTCTTGCTAATTACAAAGGAGCAACCTGACATAGTGCTCCTCACAGAGACTCTATTGTCCCCCAGGGATACTATTAGTATCCCAAATTTCAGGATCACTCGCAAAGACAGAGTGACTGATCGGGGTGGCGGTGTTGCCATCTTAACGCAAAATAACATCCCTTTTAGGATAATAGATTCATTACAAATAGATGGTATTGATCATTGCTTCATCAAAACTGAATCACCCAAGACGTACATTGGGGTGGTTTACGTCCCACCTGACGTCAAGTTAACTTCTGACACGCTAAACAAATTAAGTGGTGTGGGCACTCCCTTCTTAATTGGAGGTGATCTAAATTCCAAGCACCGCTCGTGGAATAATTTTGTGGGAAACCCGAGTGGGACAGTTCTGTATAATCACTGCTCTAACAACTCTTACGATATCTTGTATCCGGATGATTTTACTAGATTTCAACCTGGAAGGAGACCCTCCACAATTGACATATTCCTCTCATCTGTAAACTCCGTTTTTAAGTGTGAGACGAGGGATCAGGGTCCGTCCGACCACACTCCCGTTGTTCTCATTCAGGGTAGCGGGGATTCCAGTCCTGGTATTGAGAGATCAGTGGATTGGAATTTTTATCGCTCGCGTACGGAGGATCTACACGTTCATAACAACTGTCGTAGTACCAAAAATATAGACGAGGAGATTGCAAACATTACCAAACTTATGCATGCTGCCGTTAAAACAGCCACATATAAAATAGATACTTCCACTACCAAGCATAAATTCCTGCAGAATGATCCATACTTAACTACACTTATTAGGCGTAGAAGGAAAATTCGTAAATTGGCACAAAGACTTGGAGTTTCTCACTTCCGCATGATAGTTAGTGATCTGACTGCTGAAATCAAAAGACAGATATCATACCTTAGGAATCTGGACTGGATAAATAAACTTGGCTCTTTCAAAAAGACTGACCCTACCTTTTGGAGCACCTTTAATACTTTAACCTGTAAATATAAAAAGACCAAACTGCCTGTAATGCACAGGGATGGTGTTGACCTCACCTCGGCTCTGGATAAATCTGAAATCCTCGCGGATCAATTTGAGGGTGTTTTTCAAGAAGCTCATGCTTTGACCTCCTCTAACCAGAGTCGTATCGATTCATTCATTGACTCTGTGGACAGGTCGCCCGCCTTAACTCGTGAACTTTTTGCTGACCTCTCCCCTAGGGGCATCCATCAAATTTTCAGAGGTCTTCGTAACGGTAAAGCTCCTGGTAAGGACAAAATCTCGGCTTTAATGCTAAAAAATGCATCCAGGAAGCTAACTTGTCAAATTTTCTACATCTTCAAGGCGTGTCTCTCACTGTCCTACTTCCCCAGTGTGTGGAAAACTGCTAAGGTAACACCCATTCCTAAACCGGGGAAACCCAAGGATATTGCCTCCAGTTACAGGTCAATCAGCCTATTGTCAGTCCTTGGGAAAGTCTTTGAAGTTGTTATACTTGGTGAAATAAATAAGCACCTTGAAGCAAATAAGATAATTATTAGCCAACAATTTGGTTTCCGAAAAGGACACTCAACTATCCAACAAATCACAAGAATCTCACAGTTTATCACAAATGCACTAAATACTAATAGAGTTACCGCCATGATACTGCTAGACCTAGCAAAGGCATTTGACTCCGTCTGGCACAATGCCTTAATATACAAGCTAAACGTCCTTGGTTTTCACCCCACCATTGTTGCAATTATTCTCAGCTATCTCACGGATAGAAAATTTTATGTCTCGGCGGATGGCACTGCTTCCAGTCTGCGAAATATTCTTGCAGGAGTACCTCAAGGGTCAATCTTGGGGCCGATACTCTTTAATATATACATTAATGAAATACCTACTATGTTTAACTGCACTCTAGCGCTATATGCGAATGATACCGCCCTTCTCACTTCCTCCACACAGGTTAACACTGCGTGTGAAAGATTACAGAAATATATCGATAAAATTGCAAACTTCTTTACAAGCTGGAAGTTAGCAGTAAACCCATCTAAAACGGAGGCAATTGTTTTCTCGAGGAAGAGACAACCTATGAGTATTCAGCTGACTGTCCTCGGTGTACCGGTGCAGTGGGCAAACACGGTCACATATCTGGGAGTTCTTTTTGACAAGAGAATGTCCTGGATCCCTGCTTTGACAGATAGATGCCAAAAAACAGCCAAGGTGGCAGCTGCTCTGAGGCCGCATATAGCTCGTGGGTCCAATTTGCGGACAGAAATCAGGCTCGCAATTTACAAAATTTGCATCAGACCCGTTCTGGAGTACGGGGCAATTGTTTGGTGGGAATGCATTTCTGCCACACAGAAAACTAAAATCCAAAGGGTACAAACTAAGATACTTAAAATTATTACAAATGTTCCAATTAGAGCAAGAACCGCAGAACTTCATCGAAATACAAACATTCCTTTAATTAATGAGCATATTCAGCGCTTAATGTTGGGATTTAATGTTAAACATCATGTAAACCCTCTGATTAGAGACATCTCTAAGTTTAATATCCATACCATTCCTTATAGAATTAAAGTAAGATTCCCTCTATCGGAAAGATTTGGTTTGCCTCATGTGCAGTCACTTCGACCCTGCCGATGTCGCGCCTGCTCCGGCCCTCCTCCTCCCACTTAATGTTAAGCATGCACCACTCTCTCGCCGGCTTCGTGAATCATCTGCCAAATGGTACGCTTTGGCGATCGGCGGATGGCCTGCATATTCATACCAACTTTAAATGCTTAATTATTATCACTCTCGAATGCACGTTCCTACCCGGTCTCCGCCCTGCCGGGAAAACATTTTTTCACCTCTGTTCATTTCCCAATGATTTCTCTGAGTGGTTTTTTGAAAATTTTCCACTTATATAATCAGTGCTTAAATTTCTTATAAATCGCATGTGGCTAACAGCAATTAAAATTCATGACTGTTGATAAGTTGGCTGTAGCTAACAGGAGCAACACTGAAAGGAGTCTGCGTCCAATTTCTGGGTGACTAACAACCAAGGATGGGGCTGTTACTCCTTCAATAATCATTGCCACTAAAAAAAAAAAAAAAAAAAAAAAAATACTAGGAAGACGTTCCGTTTTAGTACATCGTGTGGTGGTGCTTGAATTGAATCATGACTGGCCGTGGAAAAGGTGGAAAAGGTTTGGGAAAGGGAGGAGCCAAGCGTCACAGGAAAGTTCTCCGTGATAACATTCAGGGTATTACGAAGCCGGCTATTCGTCGTCTTGCACGGCGTGGTGGCGTGAAGCGAATTTCTGGTTTGATCTACGAAGAAACGCGTGGTGTATTGAAAGTATTCTTGGAAAACGTTATTCGAGATGCCGTTACCTACACCGAGCACGCTAAGCGGAAGACCGTGACTGCCATGGACGTTGTTTACGCTTTAAAGCGACAAGGCAGGACCCTTTATGGTTTTGGCGGTTAAGAAGTGCAGACAGATCCTGTGCATTCATAAACAATCGGCCCTTATCAGGGCCACCAATCAGTTCGATCGTATGAACTCTTTGAAATTACGTCTATGACCATGTTCGAGAATCAGAATTGCAACTCTTGCCATTTTCGGTCCTTATGTATTACGATACAATTTTATATACAAGATGTCATTAAAACGAGTCATCAACCACGCGTCGCATCGTTATTGTTAACGACTGGAGAAGTGAGAACGTGTGTGAATTGCCGAATTTGTTTCTAGTGTTATAGGAACAGTTATGTGTGTGAGAAAAGTCGAAATAAATAGGCGCCGAGACAGGCCATGTGCTTTATGTCGGCGCGCTCGCCCTTCTTAAGGGAAGCTCTGTCCGAGTAGCAGGTTAAGAAAAGGACCACTGGCATGGACGTCCTCGCGACTATAGTTTTTGGGCGACACTCTTGCTTTGGCTGTCGACGTGACGCATTGTAACGAGTAGAATACAGATTCATTATTTTAAAACGCCCACTTATCATCATTTATTTACCGCACGTTATTCCAATCTTGATTTACCTTATATGTGGCTATAGTTCTTAATTTGTTTTTCACAACATAATTTTTTGGCTGATAATATTTATTTACGATCCTCTTAATTAATCGGCCCTCACGGATCTAACTTGAACCCTCATCTTTTTTCTTAATATATCAGTTGTGTGATGCAAAAGACGAGGAAAGTGATTTGAAAAAGTAGTTCAAATGCAATGACTTTGAAGAAAGAAAAATGCCGCCGGTATTACTATTGATCAATTTGTGCATGAAGGAGATTGTTGTTCGAACTCGGTGCGGGTACGAAGCTGACCTAAAAGTTTGTGGAATTCTATTCACAACCACGGAACACACCCCTTTCTATTTGTATGTAGTCTACGGTGGTAGTTCTAGTTAATTAGCTTCGTAATTTGATTGGCCTAAGCTGGTACCAGTGGGCATGCTGGGAACCGTGTAAAGGAAAAGAGGTCGCGATCACAGTATCTGTTTCCGTCTGGTGTTAATTGTTCGAAGGTTGGTAGGCCTTTCGCGAGGTTGCCACCATTGCTGCGAACCTTCAGGTGGAAGCATCGTCACTCTCAGAAAGGTTCTTTTCATTTGCATTCTTGTTGAACAATACCTTTTATTTTATGAATAAAGTTACACAAGGAAGAAACTAACCAATCAGCAACATTCTGAATTACAAATTTCATTTCTTCATTTTTATCAGAAGGCGGCACCCCGTATAACCAGATGCTAATAGAATACCAACATTTCGGTGTACTTATGTAAATTGGAATTCTTCTCGGGTATAGAAGCAAAAGGGAAAGGGGCCATAGAGAATTCTACGGCCCAAAGGGAAGTATAAGCCTGTTAATAGAGCAGGGTGTTAAGTAACTCCGCTGCTCCTAACGTAGGTTCAGATATTGAGGGAGAGGGATGAAGTAATGGTGAGAGAGTTTTGATTTTGGCTGACGGTTTCTGGTCGGCCTTTTATTTATAAAAGTAAAAAAAAACAAAACTCAATATATATATTTTTTACAAAAAAAAATCAAAACGGAAATAAAAAAAGCTCGCTATTGCGATTGCCGGGTCAACCGGAGACGCGGGCGGTTCGGTGGACTGAAACAAAAGAACGACGGTGCAGTTATAAAACTATACGTCACAGTAAATGTTCTAACACGAGTTCTGTTCGCACATGCCGTGCAACGAAGATCGAGATTGGCAGGGAACAGAATCTCTCTGCAGAATACTCCTGGCTGCGAATGCCGAAAGCAAGATATTTCAAATGGTATAGTTCCGATTCACTGCTGAAATTCCAGTTATCGAGCTTCCACTGTTTCACTTATATCTATTACTAACAGTAAATTAGTGGTTGTCTGAAATTAGGAATTAGGAAACTGCCAAATGAGCAAGAAAAATTAATTCGCAAATTCATCAAAAAGAGAAAATAGAAACACACCGAGTTTGAAGTGTTGCAACTTTTATTAACAATAGTTTCCTTAACACAGCTACTCGCACTAATTCGCGCTACTCTCACTTTTGAAAAAAGGTGTTTCGCTTCGTTTCATTTTCATTTCAATTTCAAAAGAGTCTCTTCATTCCTTCGTTCCCGTTAATTAAGTAATTCAGTTTAGAGTTCCCTTGTTCCCTAAAAAAAATCGCTCGCTAAACTTTATTTTAAATCGCATCGTGAAATACGACAATTTGTCTGTTTATGTATTTGTGTGTGTTTGTGTGTGTGCGTAACAACAGTTTTGTCATTTAAATGACATTGTGCCGCTGTTCGTCAGTTTCGGAGCAATACATTAAATACTAGATTCAGACTCTCCACGATGATTACACACGAAATGTGCACGATTCGTGCACAACTTTTATTTCCCCTATTAATGAGATTTCTCTTAATTGCACGACGATCGGCCACCGAATAGCGTAATCTGATCCGGGATCGAATATTCGTGTGAGACAACGTAAATGTAACACCGCAAATTCTTTATTTTCGATTCTTTTCTTATACAAATTTGTTTAACATATTCGTGAGAGTTTTCCGATCGAAATAAGATGAAACTCGGTACAATTTGGATTATATTTACTTCTATAATAAATTCGTAACTTACATATATATAATATAAGCAAATATAATGTAAATTCTACCTTATTTAGTCTTGTTTTAATCAGAGAAATTTTACAATTACGGCGGTGTAAATGTTTTGTTAACGAGAAATCGAAAATAAGAAAATTTTGCGATTGCATTAACGATTTCTCGTTCTTGCAAAAGCGATATAGATCTTCAAAGGAAGTTGCGGTTCTCGTTTCACTCTTTCGACTCGCTCCACTATCAGTCTCTATTTCTTTTTCACTTCCCGTCTCTTTCTACGTGCAACGCTTTCGACGAAACGCAAAGAACGTAGGACTACCACGATCATAGCATACGTTCAGTCCCAAGTGATGTGCAGTTATCGTGGGAAGACTGTCTTATCCAACTATAAAAAGTATAGAATAATAGTAGAATAAATATAGAAAGATAGATACAAAAACGCTTTAATGCTTTTATGCGCTTAGAAATGTGTTTCGTCGATATAACGAGATTATCCTAATACATATTTTTATCTAGAAAATCGCTAAAAATATGTAATTGCGAAAAAGCAACTTAACCATTAAGGAAATTTATTTAATTAGTTTATTTTAGTGGAACAAAGTGAGAATTGGATTACTGTGGTCACTTTTTTCATTTGTAATCTTTCACAAGAACAGAGTAATAATAATATTATTCATAATATGGCGGAGAATAAATAACGTTTATTATCGAAGTGATTTGGTTGGAAACAGAGTTACTTGAGAAATAACAGACATTGCGAGACTTTATGTGTTACTTATAGCATAGGATAGATGTATATACCAATTACTGCCACGTTAAGGTTCGCGCGTAACCTTATTTAACTATTTTGGAAATTGTATAACCTAAAAATCGTACCAATTTGGGGCATAATATTGTTCCACATTTCTTTTATTTATGAACATTTTTTTAATATATTCAATATAATAAATTCATTTCTAATTAATTGAGAATGTACAACAAAGTCCAATGTCCTTCGTACTGTCACTTGAAAACTTTGCATTTAAATGGAAACAATTTTTACGTATATTAACACGTCAGCTTGTGTAACATATGTAAGATTCTTACTGAATTATGACACGTTCCATACTTTATGATTATATTGGTCACGTTTCAATGTTCAACAGCACATTTACCTCCTAATATTTATTTTCAAATATTAATTGTAAACGAATATACAATGTTTATGTGTTGCGTAAACTGAAGTCCAAACTTAGAATCAAAATTTGTTTATTTACGATTATTCGTACATTACTTTGCTTTTAAATAAAATAATTATCGGTTATAGGAACAGTGACAGTAATTGGGACATCTATTCTATTTGTCATAGAAACTGGCGAAAAACAACAGATTCCAATAGAACAATATCAGAAATATCGTAAAGTCCAGATTAAAAATTGCAGTCGATTGTTCGAATAATTTACATATTGCATCGCGTTAAGCAGTTCCTATTTTAATTTGACTAACTCTCGTCATTCGATGTAGACGCATTTCTTTAATTTTGGCGGAAGAAATGCGAAGTTGCAGGAAGATTCGCGATGCATTAGCGGCGTATCTGGCGAATAATGAACGACGAACACGGTGCGTTGTCCCGAATTCGTCAAATGCGAATTTAGACACATTTCTTTATAAATAGATGGAAATACAATAGATTATTTTTCAAAGTATCTCTGACGTGTTTATGAAAATTTCTCGAAACGTTCCGGTCTGATTTGAATCAAATTTCACCACCATATTTACAATTCCATAAGAATAAATTTACATTCGATATTATTTCTATTATTTATGCTTGAAAGAAAGAACATTTTTTAGGATTCGGTTGGCACAAAGTCGAATTTGGTTTGCAAATCGGCGAATGTGATTTGCAATAGGCATAATTTCATTTGAAAAAAAATTCACTTTGCAATGTAAAACTTGTATAAGCTGTTTATTTAATATTAACCGGATCATTTGTGAGAAATTTTCAAAATACATCATTTTAAGACAAGCTTTCAGAGGTACCTGAAAAATATGCTATTTTCAAAGTAACACAATTATCTAATAAGATATTTCGTATGGAAAGCGAATGATTGCAATAGTTTTGGCGAGAGAAATGCGAAGTGAGACGAAGATTCGCGATCTATTAGTGAAATGTAGCTGACGATTGCAGTGTGTGTCATCCACTATTCGATTATTACGAATTGACACGCATTTCTTTAGTTTTGGTGATTAAAATCCAAATTTCCACGCGTTTCCTTAATTTGAGCGATAAAGATGCGAATTTCTGCGTGCTTGGAATTTTCAATGTTTGAACGTTGAAAGCATCGGATTGTTAAGGCTTCGAAATTTCAGACTTTCGAATTTGAAACGCGTCGAATTCTCAAAGTTCCGAATTTGAAACGATTTCATTTTGCCAAAACTTGGAATTTGTAGCGCATCGAATTCTAACTGCTCTGAATTTGCAAAGTTTAATTTTGTACTTTCAGAATTTTCAGTGTTTACAATTGTCGATGCGTTGAATTTGCAAAGCTTAAAAAATTCAGTGCTTCGAATTTACAAGCAATTAGACATTCGAAGTCTTGGAATGGTTAAAATAGGTGGCGAATAGTGAACGACACACACGGTGTGTTGAACCCAGTGAGGTGGTTGCACGAAGTAGATCTTCGATAGCACTAACACACACTGGTATCCGGCTCAAAGGACCAAAAATGTTGCGTGAATTGCGTGGATTCGAGCACCCAACGCTAATTCTGACTTAGCCACAATTTAATGAGTCTAAGCCTAGTTTTTAGACGATGTTCAATCGACTGATTGTCCGTGTTATGAATGATCGCGTTACAAATCGTAGTTAACTGTATTCGCGTTCTTAATATTCTAACTTCGTTCGTGTTTTACAATGGTTCTCCCGTTTGTGTTGTGTCACTAAGTTCGTGTTGTAGTCGCTTTGGAGTTCTGTTTGTTTCTTTTCGTTTGAGGCAAGATGTCCATCCACCTCGCCTCGGAAGAGACGATCCGGAAGGGGGTGAGAAGCGTGATTGGCCACGATTTTTAGAAAGTAACCGCCCTCGTACCCGTGATGGTCACCCTTGAAAGTAGCCGCGACCAAGTAGTGACGCGCAAGGGTTTTCGCGTGTTTTGGGAAAGTCCGCAGCAGGTAACAAGCTGAAGGAACACTCTGACCCTGACTACAGATGGTTGAAAATAACGAATTCTAAGATTAATGTGTTGGTCCCAAAGTAATAAACTTGAGTTGTCGTCGCGAGGGTATTTTGTCTAAGAAAAATGGTCAATGGTTCCATAAACTTATTGCTGCTGCGAATCGGTTCGAATTTCTCTGGCTATTGTCTTACACATTTAGAAATTCCGAACCTGGTTTTTATGGGCTGAGTGCGGGGACTTGAACAGTTATTTGTGATTTCTAAAGCTGTTGTATCGCGCTCTAAAGTGATTCAACACGGTGCGTCGTTTAATAATCGGTTGTTTCTAATTTAGATGCGTTTCGTTAATTTTGAAAATCGAAATGCAAGGTTGCATAAAGATTCGCCATCTATTGGTGACCAATAACTGACAAATATTGGTAGACGCACCGTGTGCGTCGTCTACTATTCGGTTACTGCAAATTCAGCCTTCCTTAATTTTGCCGATAATTCATTCAAAGTTAATATACAGGCTGATTTTAGAAGTTACTTAACCTAATAATCGTTCCGGTTTGGAGCACATCAGATTGGTTAACGTTTCTTTTATTTACGATGATTTTTCTGCATGTTAAATACGACGCCTTAATTACTAATTCATTGAAAATATATAACAAAGTCCAATGTCCCTATTACTGTCATTTGGGAAGTTCTTGCTTAAATGGAAATGATCCTTACATATATTAGCGATTCAGTTTATACGACGGATAAAAGATAAATCGTAAAAATCATTCGTCGTTACTAGTAATAACATGCAGTAAACTGAATTTCTTTTATTTCGCTAAAAATGAGAAGGAATATTGAAAACCACTATTTCTTTCTGATTCTGTATAATTTCCATTCATTTCGCTTCACTTTGCCACCAAATTTAGTGCCAAGCGCTTATCGTGTTTTATTATATAAAAAATACTCCCATACGTAATAATATGAATCCTTACTTTTGTTTCCTAATTAATTTGCATGACGGAGGTTTTACTGTATTACGAAACAGCGCGTTGAAACTGACAAAACTAGTTACACTCCTTACCGCTGCAAACATTTGCGGCGTTTGCATGTTTGCATGTTGGCATGTGTCTCTCTGTGTGTGTGTGCTTACATTTTACTTCATATTATGAAAAATCGTATTCTTAACCCTCGACACAGTATACTCTACCTATTCTGGTTACATACTGTTAACCTATAACAAAAAATCTTAAACCTTCGATTAGTAGGAAGTTGTAATCGCGCGGAATATTCGTGCAGAGGCGAAGCTCCGCCCACTTTCTTAATCCCAATCGTTTCTGCGCATGCGCGTTCGGAAAGTGTGCGACACCGGAACGAAACCTCGGAACACCGCGCATGCGTATGGAAACTGTGCACCTCGTGAACGCAGCTGCGGAATCGCTATTGGACCATTTTATTCGAAATTCTCCGTTACTCACACGCGATAACAGAAATCATCAGTTACACGCGCAATTTAACTCTCCGTCACCCGGAATTTTGTTTTTGGTCGAGCGAAAGGAATTATAATCGACTAAAGTTTCGTTATTTCGATCCGGAAGCTGCTGGCCAAGCTCTATGGCCAAATAGAAACAGAGACGAAGAGACACACATCGGTGCAATAGAAACGTGGCAACGCTGTTTCCAAAGTTTCAAAAGCGGCGACGCGCGAACGTCAAACGTTCCCGCGCAAGTTTCGCCCCTTCCCACGAATATTCCCTGTGTTCTCGGTCTCTTAACGTTGCTATATATCTGAGATTACATGTCGTCAATTATACTCGAGGTCTCGAATCAAATCCGGCACGCTTTTGAAGCGGCCGTCTTGCGAACAGAATCGGCGATCGCGTCGAATTTGTGCTCATTCTTCTTCTTCTTCTTCTCCTTCTTCTTCGCGTTGTCGCGTCCCTCTTTCCCCGTGCAAACGATAGTCCGTTAATAAGGACGAGGAATTGTTACGGAAGAAGTGCCGTCTCGATGATTGTTGTTGCTGCGTTGCCAAATCGCGAATCACTGGATGCAGCTGTGCCGCCACGCTGTACTAACTACAATGCGTCGGAGATCCAATGTCGTCCTTTTGCGTGGCGGCATTCCTCACTGGAAATGAGAAACAATAGGATATTATCATTTTGTTCCAATCTTAATCCAATCCTCATCCAATAATAATACAATATTAATTCAAAAGTAATACAATATTAATCGAATATTATTCTGATACTATTCCAATATTATTCCAATTCTAATCTAATATTAATACGATATTAATTCAATATTAATTCAATGTTATTCCAATTTTAGTCCAATAGTAATCCAATATTAATCCAATATTAATTTAATATTAATTCAATATTAATTCAATATTATTCCAATACTATTCCAATATTATTCCAATTTTATTCCAATGTTAATCCAATAATCATTTAATCTTCCATACCCCAAATTTCGTTTACTTTCATTATATGAACAAACGTATAATTATATTTAATACATGGATAAAGGGTAAACTTTATCAACTTTGATGTGGTCAGGTTGAATATAATTTTTAAACGAACCATTCTAAATCGCAAGGGGCGTAAAAAACGTCTGCTTCTTTGCGCATGCCGAATTTCAGTATGAAATTTATGATGTTTCCTATAAATGGATAATCTATCCTGTACTTAGTCAATGCTACAGCGAGCGTAGTATGCACTTTGTCTATAGCGTGTCTCATATTCAGTTACATTGTTAGCATAATGTGTATATAGTTATTTTATATCGTATTAAAATGTGTATTCAATTCTAAATGAGATAAAGTACAACAATTATTAATACGCGAAGAAAATAAATAAATGGAATATAATTCGATAGTAATATTGAAACTTTTGTTAATCCGATCTTAATCCGATTTTATGTCGATTTTAGCATGAATTTTTGAATGCAAGCTACGAACTTTTGGAGTTTAACAATTCTTTATTAATATTCGAATTTGTGCTATAGAATTTTCTGAGTTACGTATCATTAATACAATAAATAGAATATAATTCGGTAGAATAATTCATTACTAATAATGAAACTCTATGTTAACCCGATTTTGAGCCAATCTTAATCCGATTTCGATACAATTTTAACACCGCTTTGAGTCCAAGCAAAGCGTAAAACGTTATCAGGTATTTCACTGCAGCTACGTGGCAACGTTACTTGATTTGCAATAGATTAAAACTGCAAGCAGTTTTATAAGTTCGGTTAACTTCAAAACTACGTCGGACGATGATAAAAGTCTCTACTTTAAAATTAAAAACTGTTCCACTATTTATTCCCCGCGACTCCCGTCCTTTAAGTAAACTTTGCGTGTGCTTATATATTCCCAATTCTGAAAATGCATTATAAATGTTTCGCGAGTTTAGCAACCTGTCATTTGTCGACATTTTCGTTTGAACACCGATACAGTGGAGCCTCTATTAGCGCGAGCAAAACGTTACACAGTGGTTCGTAGCTTGTTTTAATAGCACCCTGTACGTTTCGATATATTTTAGCAGAGGAACTTACAGTCGCGTAAAGTTGGTCGTTTCATATGAAACAACTTAATTTCATCAGCTACTAAACACACATTGCTCAGTATCTATTTCAGTTACGTTTCGAGCGCTGATTAAAGCTACTCTACCTGAAAGTGCAGTTTCATATGCATGAACCAAATATTCATGTACTATAGATACACTTTCCTATGGCAGATTTCAAACGTTTGATATTTGCAATTACCGTATGCTAATAACGCGATATCCTATAGCAAGTTACAGTAAAATACTAGTGGATCGTATTAAAAATTGTCCGCTGTTCAAGCTCAGCCATTATAGATTTCTGTAAAATGCACCGGACACGAATGAAATGCATTTGCAATCGATATAGAGACATTCTAACTTTGTCACGATAAAATACCACCGAAACGCCCCTGGGAAGTTTTACGCAACACGTTTGAAACGCGCGGTATTATGAAAACAGATACATATATAATAAGTGTTGAAATAGAAGTCGTGTATCTGTTCTTGTTTAGGAACCTTAAAAGCGTTCGTAAAAGATACGATCTCGATATTTCGTAGCTTTCCTTTAGCTGTTTTCATTCATGCAGTTTTCAGCCTGTCGCGCGTTCATTTTATTGGTTTTTTCACGCGTTCGGTAGTAAAAACCTTCTTCGCTCGCGATACGCATTGCCGGATTTTACTTTTTCATTCGCGTCACATATTTTCGATACGTTTATGGTAATACTATAAGATACTGTCTATCGACGCCTGCCACTTCTGTTTTCAATTTCTCCAATTTCTCCGCGCCAGTTTCGCTTATTAAAATATAACTCTTGTTACTAGTAGTTAACGTTCGTTAATTAATACATTTTCGTACCTCACGTCGGCGTGGAATCGTTGTGTATCACATGTCCAGTTTCCCAAGGAAGCGGCGGCGGTGTGTTAGCTAAAGACGAAGAGGAACACCGAGCCATTGAACATCGATCTACCGAACAACGCTCCAAACCTGTAAAAGAACAAATTTCAGTCAGCTATGAAAGTTTACATAAGGGGAAATCTTAATAATGAAGGGAAATTTAATTAATGTAGCTGAAAAACGAAACGAAATGTAGCGATCTATTAGTGAAGCACAGCTGAGAAATAGTGTACCACGCACACGTTGCGTCGTGAACTATATAGTTGCTACTAATTTAAGCGTGTTTCTATAATTTTGGCGATGAATTGCGAAGTTGTACGAAGCATCGCGATTTATTAGAGAGGCACAGTTTAGAAATAGTGGACGACGCACACTGTGCGTCGTCACTATTCGTCTGCTGCGAATTTAAATGTAATTCATTACCTTTGGCGACAAAAACGCGAAGTTGCACGAAGATTCACGATCTATTAGGCAGGCACAGCGAACAGAACCATCAATACTGGCACATTTTACCTCTTTGCACTCGAGAGGCGACTCTCACTCGATTAGTTTTGCACGGAATAATCAAGATTTTTCAAGAATTAAATAAAACGGTGAATCGTATGCAAATCTTCATAGATTTTAGACAGGATTGCAAAACATCAAATTGAAAGAAGCAATTTTATAGAGCTTCTATATAACAAGGTAAACCTTTTCAATAGTAATGGGGATGAGTTTGCTGGGAAACAAGGTTGATAACATTGTAAATGAGATATCTGGGCGCAGTGAAACAGGCACCGGCAATGGAGATAGTAATCAAGCGATTGATTAGAAAAACTAGAGAATTAGAATAATAGAAATTAAAAGTTAAATTGATTCTGTTACTACAGCGGAACGTTATAATACCTGAAATTCAGTATTCAATTTTGTTCAACGCAAAATACATTAGATATCGAAACGCAACAGTTATATTCGTTGATTTATGTATGTTAGTTTAATAAAGTATCAACTTTCTACTAGATCTACTTTCAGTTGCCAGAGTTCTTTACAGTAAAAAGTTATTCGAGTGCAAAGGGTAAACATTTACCCTAGATATTAATAAGAAGTTAAATATTTCGAATAGTATTAGTTTGAGATCGTGCCCTGATACTTTTCCAATCAGAACAATACAAACAATCCGAATACGTAACAAAAATTATAAGTTGCACTTGAAAAACACGTGCCACAGCAAATTGCAATCGCACCTATGCGCTGCTGGAAAAAATTGCAGTACAAGATAATGTCGCTTATCGAGCGACACAAAATGGTCATCTACCATTTCTCTTCGATCTTCCAATAGGAACACAATTATAGCCCAAGCCCAATTACTAGAAACGCCCTGTACATAAGTGTCTATTTTTAACCCCTTGGCGTACAATGACCAGTCATACTCGTGGCATACATCATACATAGATCTATCTACCTAAGATAAGCTCTGTTCGCGATAAAATGTTATTTTTATTCTACCTTTGGTTTCACTTCAGAAGATTAAGCATTCGCTAAATACAAATTATGCAAAATGTTCGAATATTTCGAAGGAATGTGAGAACTGTGATCTGTTAATAATAGCTTGCATAAGTACGGTAGTCGGAAAATTGTAGGAAAAGTAGTTAAGCATCTAATTTGTCCGCGTTATGTGAGTCACACTGTATACTATAAACATCACGAGATGACGACGTAAAATCTTCCAGTACTATTAGGCAAGATAAACGTCGATGTCTCATCGTAACGTATCAACTGATATCACTATTCGCAGTGTATTCGAGGACATTTATTTGGTACGCCAAAACCGAGGGGAGATTAGGCGATCCTACGAAAGCACCTGGAGCGCGATAAGCTCTATTCTTAGGAACACGACTCGGGTTGAGAAATCTTCGTGAGATATTCGCAAATGCCTGGCGGAGATGGTGGGATAAATGACTCAATTACTGTCACCGTTTCTATACCTGCCACTTGAATTCGTTTATTTAACAGCAAAGTAACGTATAAAGAATCGTAAGTAAAGAAATTTTCGTACCAAATGTGGACTTTGGTTTACGTAACACAACACATAGAAATTGTATATTCGTTTACACTTAATATTTGTAAATAAATATTAGGAGGTAAACGTGCTGTTGAACATTAAAACGTGAACCAATATAATTATAAAGTATGGAAAGTGTCATAATTCTATGGTAATTCTTATATCTGTTACAAAAACTAACGTGTTAATATATGTAAAAATTGTTTCTATTTAAATGAAACGTTTTCAAGTGGCTGCAATAAGGACATTGGACTTTGTTGTACATTTTCAATTAATTAGTAATGAATTTATTATATTGAACATATGAAAAAAATGTTCATAAATAAAAGAGATGTTGAACAATATTATGACGAGAAACTGGAACGATCTAATCCAATCTTATTCCAAACTTAGTCCAATATTAATACAATGTCAATCCAATATTAATCCAATATTAATTTAATATTAATCCAATATTAGTCCAATACTATTCCAATACTATTCCAATTTTAGTCTAATATTAATACAATATTAATACAATAATAATCCAATACTAATCCAATATTAATTCAATATTAGTCCAATATTAATCGAATACTATTCCAATATTATTCCAATTTTGGTCTAATATTAATGCAATATTAATCCAATATTAACCCAATATTATTACAAATTTATTCCAATTTTAGTGCAATCCAAACCCAACATTAATCCAATATTATTCCAATACTATTCAAATATTATTACATTTTTAGTCCAATATTAATATAATATTAATCCAATATTAACACAATATTATTCCAAACGGTTGAAAGTTTGCTTTTTTAGTACAGTAGAATCTCCATTATATGAACACCTGTAAAGTGAACCTTGTATTGTATCATCGACGAAATATAGGACAAATTGTCCATTCCTATATGACATCAACATGGGGCTAACTGGCTCCCTTATTAAATTATTGATTCTTATATGACTGGCTCTGTTGTGGCGATAAATGGCGAAGTTGCACAAAGATTCGCGATCTATTAGTGAATTGTAAGTAGTGAATAATATACGACGCAACTTGTGCGTCGTCCACTATTCGATTATAGCTAATTTTGACTGTAGGCGTCATGGAAGTGGCGGCGACGCTAGCGAGGTGGCAGCAGAGTAGTGTCGACTCCCGCGGTGTGTGCTGAGCTGCTAATAAGAGATAGCTAAGAGTCTCGCTGTACCGACTTTATTTGAATTAACTAATCATATACAAGCTCGTTGTATTGATGTTATTTGTATTGGCTAACTCCATTAATAAAGAGATTACAGTAGCACCATTCTTACTAGAGCTTTAATTGCTAGTCAGTTATTTTAATTATTTTTAATTTTAAAAGCTGTCATCGGTATTTATAGCTTCTTTAACTTTAATCCAATGCATTTTTATTTTATACTACTTCGCCCTTTGGACTTGGTGAGCTTTACCGTAATACAATTCTTTTCTATGCTCCCAGTCTGGCCAAGCACAGAGGTTATGTTTCCTATAAATGGCTAGTCTATCCTATAGTTAGTCAATGTTATTACTTCTTCGACCAATTCTATTTGTAGGTCTTTTTGTACCACGTTGCATTTCATGATATTCCGTAATATAGGGTAGAAATACCAATTACTGCCACTTTAAGGTTATCGCGTAATATTGTATAACCATTTTGAAACGTATTTGACATAAAATTCGTTCCAATTTGGAGCATAATATTGTTCAACATCCCCTTTATTTATGAACATTTGCTTGATATGTTCAATCTAATAAATTCATCAGTAATTTGTTATGTATGGATCCTCCGGGCACCGAAACGGGCAGCGTACAGCCCTGCGTAGGGCTCTGCCGTGCGATAAGAAGTAATTACTTCTAAGAATGTGGCTAACCAGAGATACCCCCAGGCCGTGGAATGTGAATAGTAGGAGATACCCCCACAAACCGTCCCCCAAAATCTACAAATTTTTGGGTATATAAGGAGCCAAGAAACAAGGCTCGTGGGTTCAGTAGAATCTTAGTACGACGCCACGACAAAACTCTGGGCGAGATCGGGTTGAAGTCCCCTTCGAGCATATTTGAACCACTACGTGAGTTTTCAAGCCGGATCGTCTAAGACTGCCCCCCCCCCCCCTACATTCGTGCTGCGTTAACACCGCGAAGGTTACTCTCACCGTCAGAATAGTCTAAGAACAGTGTAACTAAGTATATTCTTATAATACATATTGATTGTAGAATTCTATCAGTTCACTTTCTTACAAAACCCATCTTAATAGTTACAGTAACGCAACCTTCAGTATTCAGTACAAGATATACCTTTACCGCTCGAGGTATATCGACAAACGACAATTCAAAATCCCTTTACCTAGTGGCACCCGGTGGTGAGACAGACGTCGGCTCAACCACGCAATTCCTTAAGTGGCACCCGACGGTGAAACAGACGTCGGCTCATCCACGAAACTAACCAACGTGGCACCCGGTGGTGAAATAGACACCGGCTCATCCACGATTCGCCTATCCTTCGGCTCCCGGTGGTGAGACAGACACCGGTTCGTCCGAATTCCTATCACATCCTTATCTAAGCCTTTACCCCGGCTACTACGTCTGTGCGTTACCCGCACCACGGCGACAGCCGTAACAAATTAATTGAAAATGTACAACAATGACCAATATACCAATTATTGCCAGTTGAAAGTCAAATTTTAGTCAAACAAAGGAATAAAATTGCAATAATATTGGATTAATATTGAATTAATATTGGATTAATATTGGGTTAGGATTAAATTAAGACTGGAATAAAATTGGGATAATATTGGATTGTAACGACGCCGCGACCCCCCACTACCGCGGCACGCCAGACCACCAGCGCGCTAATTAGCGCGACAGCCGCGAGGTGTCCAGCCACGACTCGCGGTTCCCGCAAGGGAAACACGGCACCACCAAGATAGAAGCCGCGGCCGCCCGAGCATGGGCAGCGGATCCGGGCTCTCCAGTACGCTTCTTAATACGCCAGGGAGATCGCCAACGCTTTTTACTCCTACACGGATCTGCTCTTCCTCCAATGGGTGGCAGTCGAGGTAGGTCGCGTTCGAGCTCCTCCCTAGCCGTAAACCCGTTTATCCGCTGACCGCAAGATCGGAGGTTCGCCTCTCGATCGGTCTCCCGAACTAGCCCAAGGGCTGTCGGTTTCGCCGGCGCCTTTGGGGCTAACGGCTCCCCGGCTGGCGCCGGGGTGGTTCGCGCTCGAGCCCTCCGACAGCCGTAAAGGACCTTCCGCTCCGTATCCACCACCATCCGACTACCTGGCCGCGAGCGCCAAGTGAATCACGTAAAGAAAAGAATGATATATATATGTCAAGGTTTCGTGACTAAGAATATATAACAGGCGTTACTATATAGGGTAGATGACCCAATTACTGTCACCGTTCCTATAACTGCCACTTGAATTCGTTTTATTTAATAGCAAAGTAATGTTTAACGAATCGTAAGTAAACAATTTTTCATACTAAATTTGGACGGAGGTTTACGTAACAACACATAGACGTTGTATATTCGTTTACACTTAATATTTATAAATAAACTGTTGGGTGACCAAACACGTAACTAGTGATAGTCCTGTTTAATCTAAACGTTTGGACTACCGACTCACCGTACCAATAGACACGAAAGCCAGAACATGTTACTCACGTTCGTCACGTAGTCATAAAGGATAAGGTCGTCCTCCCTCACTAGAATAAGGATATATGTATATATTCCCTGATCATAAGCCTGGGACAGTTCGGAGAGAAAGATCTAACTGACAAGTCAAATACCTACTACGGTACATTACGTTCTTTATTACACGAAGTTCTGTCAGTTGAGTTCGGCGTGACATAAGATTGTATTTGATTAAATTTTCTTATTGGAATGCAGTCACTCTTTCACCCGGATCCCAACAAAATGTTAGGAGGTAAATGTGCTGTTGAACATTGAAACGTGACCAATATAATTATAAAGTATGAAACGTGTCATAATTCAGTAAGAATCTGTTACACAAACTGACGTGTTAATACATGTAAAAATTGTTTCCATTTAAATGTAAAGTTTTCAAGTGATAGTACGAAGGGCATTGGACTTTGTTGTACACTTTCAAATTAATTCCTAATGAATTTATCTTATTGAGCATATAAAAAGAATGTTCATAAATAAAAGAGCGGTTGAACAATATTATGCTCCAAACTGGAGCGATTTTTAGGTTAAATACGGTCTAAAATAGTTAAATAAAGTTACGCGCGAACCTTAAAATGGCAGTAATTGGTACATTTTCCTTATATATCGCATAGTAATGCTAATAAAAATTCGCAGATTACTTATGACGTATAGAAGAGGATAGTAAATATTAAAAACTCTCCGAACGCCAAATGTATTATCGCGCCTGTTCGCATCCCAAGGTCATCGAAACTGGTCCGCCGAACCGGTTCGTAAATAACGATGATTACGCCGCATAGAAAGTACAGGAAGTATAGAATAATTAAGCGAAGCTAGGGAGAAATACACAATAACGAGTGATACTACGAATTATGCGTCGCGCGGCTTATCGTTCGCTTTAAAAATGCCCAACATCGTAAACCATTTGTCGGTTAATTGGCCAGACGTACGCAAATGTACGGCCGCTTCGGAAAATTTTAAAACGTCGCAAGCGTGAACGCCCGCTTTTGGCTTAACAAACGACGACAATAAGCGATTACTTTTGAGTTACCGTCGCGATTTATCTACGATTGTGCAGCAGATATCCAGGGAATACTTAAGTGGTTGCGATTTTGGAAACGCGTGCATTTAGAAGTCGCGATGGACAAGGCTTGCGTGTTGCTTTTGTTGCTATTGGCCGGCGCATTCGTGGCGGGTGAGTAAAAGTGCTTTATAGTTAAATAGGGTAGCCATGCCAATTTGCCATCGTGCTTATAATCGTCCACCGGCGTGCCTATAATCGTCACTCAAATTATTTTATTTAATAGCGAACGAAATGACGAAGAATCGGAGACTAAGGAAATTTATTTGATTTCTCTGTAACAACATAGATAGACGTTCCATGTGTGTTTGTATTTGATATTTAAAAATGAATATCAGCAGGTGTATTGTGTCGTTTGAGCATAAAAATGATACTATGGACATTTTTGTGACGCACTAAGGCCGATGATTGTTGCGATTTCTCTTTGGTCCAGCGTACAAACTGAATTGCTAATATATGCAAGGATCATTTAAATTTAAGTGACAACATTTCAAATGACAGTAATAGGAACATATGGATTTTGTTATATGTATATTTCCAATTAATTAGTAATTAATACATCGTGTTTAACGTGCAAAGAAATCATCGTAAATAAAAGAGACGTCAACTAATCTGTTGTGCTCCAAACCGGAACGATTATTAGTTGTTAGTTAATAAGATATGACGCAACCGGTACCTAATCAGGAGCGTACCTATCGATATTTTCTCCCCCTTGAATCAAAATTCGTTTAAAAAGTTTCCTCGTCAACTATTAATATTTTCCAGTATATGTAAAGTGAAAATAACTTACTGCTACCAGTACAATTACATATTGTGTTTACTGTGTTCGACCCAACGACTTACCGGGTATTTGTAGATAACGCAATGGTTTTGTGTGCGTTGTTAAACCTCGCAGTGAAAAACACCACATAACTGCGAAAATAATAATATTTGGATATGTTCCGCGGCGTACCCTGGCAGGAATAATCTTTTATGGTACGAATAGATGGGTGACACAAATAGTTCTTACGACTCTTGCAATTTCGTTGGTTTCCAGCTTAACTTAACAAATCTATTCAAGATAAAGCGTTTCGGAGAATTCTTCTAGTCGCTAATGACTATTACATTAGTACGTTTGCAATATTGCTTCGCTTTCTGTTCGTACCACAAACCGATCCGGAGTTTCCAACATTTTTGTGCGATTATTTTCTAAAACCTCTTAACCGTTCTGTAGCGACAATAACCTTATGAAACTATCAAACATTTTGCTTCATTTAATTCATAGTATTCATCAATACCAGTAGACCTGAGGATTGACCTTTACAAGTTCCGTTTACTTCTTCCGAATGTTCTTCGCTCACGGTCAGAGTCGATGCGGATCCTGAGGTTTATTGCTCGCTACAAGTATTACCTGAGACACACGAATTTCCTCACGCGCGTTATTTGAGGGTGCTCGTTATACCTGAAGGCGACCATCCGTTTGGAGGTGTTCACCTTTGACCAGCCAGCCCACAATTTGTTCACACCAATCATGTAAAATCGACCACTTCCATTTCCAAACTCGTCAAAATAATAACCGCCTACTCGTATGTCTCATACCCCACTGATTCACCGACTCCGGGGTGAGTTGAAACTAGAGTTTGGCAGAAAAACTCATTCGCACGTCAGCACTTGAACAGTCTACTTCTTCCGTCACTACTCACGCTTTGTATCCAAACACTCCAATTCATTACAGTCATATCTTGTATCACACGTTAATCCAGAACTGTTGATCATTACATTGTTATTGTCAATTTAAACTGCATTTCATCAAGTTATTTCAAACTACCATCTCTATTCAGTAACACGTTTAAAGACGCACGTAATCGCGAATTCAAAAATATTGAGTCGAAGATTTACAACCTTCGACGACTCTGAGGCATCGGTCGTTCGCGGAGCGTGCTCGAACAGGATACTTGTTTATTAATAAGTACCATTTGACATCAACATTCATGACATGACGAATGCGCCATTGATATAGAGTATTATTGACGCACCATATGCGTCATTGATATTTTTATTTACTAATATTGCAGGATTTGGCAGATAAATATTGTAAGTAATATTAATGTCGATATTATAGTAATATTACGAATAATATTAATATTAATATTATAGTAATATTATAGTAATACTATAAGTAATATTAATATTGATATAATAGTAATCTTTTTTTTTTTGAATGTCTGAAAATGGTTTATGCAGACCACCCGGAGCTACACTCCTGGGTGGTACTGTAGGACTCCCCTAGGGAAAGTGACCCTAGGGTATACCCACTAAAAACGTCCCTCTTCCCCACGTCGACCCAATCGGAACCGCCGTAGCATTACTTCGGTCCGGCGACGTTGTCCGGAGCGATGCTGCCGACCTGGGCAGCAAGTGTTTCGTTGCGTCGCGATTTACCGCGCGGACTATTTCCTCGTTCGGGGTCGTAAATCCCGAAGTGACCTTTCGGTGCGCAATTTTTCGCGACACTTGCCCGCCAAATTAATTTTGGACAATTAGTTGGGTTTAGCGTTAGACATCCCGAACGTTGGACTCTAACGCGTGGCGCGATGTCTCGAATCGTGGACTCGCTGAAATTTACGTAAATTTGATAATTTTGCTCGAGTGAATTTCTTCCGTTAACCTTTCGCTTCGCGTCGTGTTTTCGTTCTGCCGCCTCGGTGTTTGGTGCTCGATCGGGGCACCTCGAGCGAATACCAAGGGCGTTGATTCCGTTTTCAGTTTTCCAATCAGCGCCCTTTTGAGCTTTGGCGTTATGTTTAAAAAACGCCCCTTTGCCGGCCCCTTTCCGAGCGAGGGTGATGGCAATGCCTTTGCGTGGGGGGATTTCTCGAAGATTCGACGATGTCGCGGAAGGTTCCTCCAGGTTGACTCTTGATTGCCGGGACCGTTACGCACGTGTTCAGTCGACCCTTCGGAAACTCCGGGTTTATGACATGGCTCGTCTTTAGGATGAACAAAATGAAATTTTAGCTATTGTACAAAATTGAAATGACTCGAGAGAAAATTTACGGTCGCGAAATAAATTGCCGGTAATGGAAAATAAATTAAGAAAAGATTGGAGAAACTTAAGCCCGAAAATAATTTTCTTGTCACGTCCATGTCATAAACCAATCCTCGAGAAATCTGCCCCGTTGTGTTCCGCATCGAACGGAACAGCAAGCAACTCTGTTCTTTCCGCAAAGCGGTCGCAGGCGAAGAACATGTGATGCACATAGTCACGTTCGGCACCGCAATACAAACAATTCTGGGACATGACCTTTCCCATACTGAATAGGTACGAGCGGGTATACCCGTGAGCTGCCAGGAACTGGGTGTGGTAGAAGTCTACCTCACCGTGGTACCTATCGGTCCATGGAGTCCGGTCTCTTATCACCTGGTGCGTCCACCGGCCAGCCTCCGCGCGGTCCCATCGCTCTTGCCGGAGGCGACGCGTCTCCGTGCGAGCGTAGGACACGGCTTCGGCCCGTCCAAACTCGGAGGAGCGTTGCAAGATTTCCTTACGCTTGAGTGCCAGGAGGTCCATAGGGATAACCCAAGCGACTGCCAGCACTGCTAACTCCGAGATCGTCCTGTAGCTACGTGCCACGCGTGGCGCACACTGGCGTTGAACGCTTGCCACGCAGCCACGATGCTTCCGAATCCTAAGGGCTTCCGCCCGTATTTCGGATCCATACCGCATAACGAACTGGGCTGCCGTGAAGACCAAACGCCTCTTGCACGGTATAGGGCCGCCTACATTGGCCATTGGTCGGCTCAGCGACGCAGCCACTTTTGCCGCCTTCTCTGCCACCCTCCACGTATGTTCCCCGAAGGTGAGCTTGTTGCCAAGCGTCACCCCTATGTACTTCACGGAAGGTTTTGTCTCGACGACCTCGTCGCCGACCATCTGCGGGACAATGGTGGGGACTCGTTTCCTGGTCAGTACGGCGATCTCCGTTTTGGAGACCGCCAACTGCAGGGCGTGGTCCCGCATCCAGCGGCCGACCCGCCACATGACCTGGTTCAGCTTAAGCTGCGCCATGTCCATGTCTCGCGCTGTGATGATGGTGGCGACGGCGTCGGCGTAGCCGACTAGGAACGCCTCGTCAGGCATTGATACGCTGAGCAAGTTGTAGTATGAAACGTTCCAGAGGTCTAGTCCCAGGACTGACCCCTGCGCGGCACCGGCAGTGATCGTCCTCTTACGGGTGCCTCCCACCGTTTCGTACAATAACTATCGGTCTTTCATGTAATCTCCCACCAACGCCAGGAGATATCCCGGTACATGAAAGCCCCGTAGAGCATTCAGCATGTTTGTCCATCGGGCCGTTTTGAACGAGTTCCGTACGTACAGCGTTACCAGCAGGACGATGGGTCTTGCAGCGTGACACGTCGTGTTGGCCTGATCCACGGCCTCGATCACGCGCGAGATCGCGTTCACGATGGACCTCCCCTTTCGGAAGCCGTACTGGTTATCCGAAAGGTCCAAGGCAGCCGAGACAGGCCCCAGCAGGCGGTGGTTCAGCAGCCTCTCGATCAGCTTCCCCGCCGTGTTCAATAGACACAGTGGTCTGTAAAACGACGGAGAGTCTGCCGGCCCCTTGCCATTGCCGACCAGCGCGAGTCGAGCAAGCTTCCAATGTGCAGGAAGTACGCTCGTACGCAGACAGGCGTTATACATGCGCAACAGAAGGTGCGGGCACCTCTCGGCAACCAACATCAGAGCCTCCAGCGGGATACCGTTCGGCCCTGGCACTTTTCGCTTTTTCATCGCCTGCACCGCGGCGATAAGTTCTTCCGCGGTGAACATAGGGGCTCCTCTCCGTGCGATCCATGGTGGTCGCATCTAGTCTTGGACACGCGCACGCCCCACCGAGCTTCCGGGTGACGAGCTTGTAGCCCAGTCCACACGGATCCCGGTTGAAGTCGCTGCATAGCGCTTTTCCGCAGTGGGCCTTAGCCTGCTAGATGGCTCTGCCAAGGGCCTTCTTAGCCGCCTTGTAGCGCGCCGCGGAATCGGCTGCCTTCGGCTGATTGCGGGCACGCTGCGTGGCCTCCACAGCCTCAGCGCCTCTATCGCTAGGCTCGCGATCTTCTCGCTCTACCAGAATGCCTGGCATCTTCCGTTCAATGGCCTCCGACGGGCTCTCCCACGTTCAACGTGCGGGTTCGCGGGAGCATTGCTGGGTTTTACGCCGGAGATTACATTCTCCCTTATTACTACCGCAAAGGTCAGGTACTAACATCGCGTGCCGCTACGGTCGTGTGTTTACTACTCCTTCTTTGTTAGTCTGCGAAGAATATCCACATTGCGCCAGCCGCAGCCCATTCATACCACCACCGTTCGCACATGCAGTTACACCTGGGCAGCCCTTAGTTTTCGCCGTTCCGAACAAGCCTTACCGGCATGGGTAACCCTTCAGGAGACTAACTTGCTCCGGCATACCTACGAACGTCAACACGGCTACTTAAGCGCCTGCATCACCACAAAGTGGCTGCTCAAGCAGGGGATATTATAGTAATATTATAAGTAATATTAATATTGATATTATAGTAATAATATAAGTGATATTAAAATTGATATTATAGTAATATTTTAAGTAATATTAATAATTATATTATAGTAATACTTTTTCTTTTTTTTTTTACATGGGGAACGGCGGAAAATCTTCTAGTTGTTAAGATCCCCGGGAGGGACCGCTCTCCCGGAGTATGTGGGATTCCTACCCACTAAAAACCGCTAACCCTAAACGCGACTGTGATCCACCCCGGGATTGTTGTTGACATTACTTCGGGGTGGAGCCGCTCCCTGCGCCTTTATGGCGCTTTACTGTCCTTCCTCGCTACTACGGTTCCTGCACGGTGGTGTCGTCTTCAGTGATCCCCGGAGCAATCCAGATGTCCTCTTCTCTCTCCTTGATACCCAGCACCCGTTCGATGCAATTTTCGACGATGCGCCATCTTTGTTTGCCGCTGAGCATCACTGCGATTATGTTGTCGGGGATGATTCGTCATACTTCGCCAATTAGGGCGGTTCTACCATCCACCCACCGGCTGCACTCGAAAAACATGTGCTGCGCGTCGTCTTTCTCCGCAGAGCAATATGCGCAGTTTGGAGTACGTACCTTCCCTATCCTGTGTAAATAGGCGTTAAAATAGCCGTGTCCGCTCAAGAGTTGGGTTAGGTAATACCCTGTATCGCCGTGTCCGCGATTTAGCCAAGGTCCCAAGTTAGGGACAAGGCGATATGTCCAACGTCCTCTCTCTTCGAGCTCCCATCTTTGCTGCCAGAGATTTAGGGACTCTACTCTAGCCTCTTTCTTAATTTCCGTTTTCCGAGTGCCCTCTCTAATTGCCTCGTATACCGTTATTCTTTCTAGAACGAGTAAATCTATGGGGATTACCCCAGCTATGACCAATACAGCTGGTTCTGCGATTGTCCTGAATGCGCTGATAATACGTAATGCGCCCGTTCTCTGGACGGCCGCCATCCTCTTACGATATTTCTGGTGGCAGAATGCCTCCGCCCATATTTCAGCACCAGACAAGCACTGCTTCTGCTGCTGACATTAGCAACTTCCATTTAGCTGCTCGCGGTCCTCCAATGTTGGCCATAAGGCGGGTCAGCCTGGCTGTGACTTCCGCTGCCCTATCTGCCGCGCCCTTAATGTGTGCCCAGTAGGTCAGCTTGGTGTCTAGCGTGACCCCTCGATATTTAATAGCTCCCTTAGACTGGATCTGAGTCCTGTCCCCCACCGCGAACGGGATATCAGTGGGGATCCTCTTTCTCGTCAAGACTAGTATCTCTGTCTTTTCGACTGCTAGGAGCAGGCCGTGCGGCTTCATCCACTCCTGGACGCTCCTCATTACCTCATTTAGGCCGTATTGTGCATGCTCTGTATTGCGGGCCACGATGACCGCGGCGATATCGTCTGCGTATCCGACCAGGACCTCTTCCCCGGGGATCTTGATCCACAGGATCCCATCGTAGTATGCATTCCAGACGTCCGGGCCAAATATGGACCCCTGGGCCACTCCAGCGATGATGTTCCTCCTCCGTTGTCCCTGTTTCGTATCATACAGGAGGACACGTTGCGACAGACAGTCATCTACCATACGGAGGAGATAGTCAGGCACCTGGAAAACGCTCTCCAGGGCCTCTAGTATCCACGTCCACTTTGCAGAGTTGTACGCTATCCTGACGTCTAACGTTGCCATCAGGACGACTCTCCTGCTGTAGTGGTTACCCTCACTTACCCTTCTCGTCGCCTCGGTGACAACCCGTATAGCATCTACGGTTGACCGTCCTCGACGGAAGCCGTATTGTCTCCTGGATAGATAGCCGGCCGTTTGTATCGCTACCAAAAGTCGGAGTCGTATCATTTTTCTAGCAGCTTCCCGGCCACGTCCAGCATACAAATTGGTCTGTATGCGGACGGGCCGGAAAGGTGCCCCTTCCCCTTGCTAAGTAGTGCTAAGCGCTGCATTTTCCATCTTCTTGGCCACGTGCCTGAGACTATGCACGCATTGTACATGTTCAGCCGAGGTTGTGGGCTGGTCTGTACAGCCAACTTAATAACCTCTGCTTGAATGCCATCCGGTCCAGGTGCTTTCCGGTTCCGAAGTGTCCGGGCGGCTTCCGTCATCTGTTCCTCGACAAATATCGGTATGTCCAACGTACGGACGTCAATATTGCGTGGTATCCTTATGGGGTGATCGGGGAAAAGAAGGTCGTGGACGCCCCTCTATTTAGGATCACCAGATTCAGACGGGCCGCCATCTCAACGACTAGGCTTCCTTCTGTGTCCAGTGCCCTCATACCCCATTCAATGGCTTTCGCGTTAAAATCGCCGCCGACGACGCAGCCTTCTTTAATGTCCTGGATGCTATCCTCTAGATCCCCAAGAGTTTTCCTGAACTAGTCTATTCTATCTTTCGGGGAAAGGTAATCGCTTAAAAGCGTCACCCCCTCTCCCCTGACCCATACAAAACCTGTTCCTGCCCCATACCGCTGGACCTTAAATCTGGCAGGATTGGGAATCCAGATTGACGCAGTGCCAAGTATGTCCCCGTACCACGTGAGCCCTTCGCGGACGCCGTACGGCTCACTTAAGAGGAGTACATCACATTGCTCCTCGCAATGCAGCTGCTCCAAAATGTCGTTAGCAATTCGACTTTTGTTTATGTTACCCTGCAGTACTTTATTCATGGTTTGCTTCTTTCTTCTTGGGCCCTTCCAAGACCGTCCGGAATGTTTGTGCAGGCCCCAGAGCCTAGAACGTGGGCCAGTTGCTCCTGTTCTGCGCCCTGGTCGGCGCAGATTATGCAACGTGGAGGATTTTGACACGCTGCTGCTACGTGTCCCTACTCGCCGCATTTGTAGCAGCACTCCTTTCGGTCTGGTCCGTTGCACCTCCTTGCGAGGTGTACAAAAGCCAAGCACCTAAAGCACCGTGCTACCGTGATTCTTCTTCAGGGTCGGCATATCACCATTCCAACTCGGGTACGCGCCTGTTCCATCAGTTTGGCCGCAGTACCCTCTTCCATTTCTATTATGGCCATCTTCTGGCCCCGCGTGTTAGCTTTACAAATAGTGATCTTCATTTCTCCTGCTTGACTGCCTAAGTCTCGTTTGAGGGCCTCCTCTACCTGCGCCGCTGTTGTGAGGCTGTCGAGGTCCCTGATTTCAATCAATTTCTTTGGTTCTAAGCACCGAACAACGCCAGTCTGACCCACAGCCTTCCTTATTGCGTCGTTGAAACTGAGCTTCTGCTTCTGCTTCGTTTTGTTAGTGAGTTCTAGTAAAACGCGTCCTTGACGCGTCTAGCGTATTGATTTTACCTCAGTCCCCGCCTTCTCGGGCCTCACCTTCGTACGGATGTTCGCCAGAACCTCCGCATACGATGACCCTTCTGCTGGTTTTACTACCCCGCAGGGGGGTGAAAGGCCCTGGTGGTTGATTCCAGTGGCTAACTTCGGGGCGTGGTGATCCCGCGGACCTAACCCGAACTGTCCGACCGGTGCACTGTGAGGCAGGTCCCTAGACCGGTAGCATTACGTGCGCGAAATATGTCCCACCAGTTGACATACTGATACCGCGGGTTCCAGGCTAGCCCCAGGGGTAGGGTCATCGAGTGATTCACCCCTGGCCTGGAGGTTTGAAGCTGGATTCGCGGGGGCGGTGGTTGAAAGACAAATGCTGGTCAAGATGTCCTCCAGCGGAGGCCCGAGGGTGTACAGCGTTAACAACTGCACAGGTACCACTCTCCAGAAGTGGAAGGACCTAGGAAAGGGGTTCCATTTGACCTGTAACGTGGTGTTGACTCCTGCCGGCTCTTCATCGCACAAGTAGTAGGTTGTAGTTACGCCTTCAGGCGTAAGTTCCCTATGCGTTCATTGTGCGTTTATCAATGGGTCGCTAATCCCGGCCTTCTGTGTTAAGCCTCAGAGCACGTACACTGAAGTAAAACTAATCACAGTCTGTTCTGCTGGTTTTACCACAATGGCGGTCGTGCGAGCCTTCGGTTGTCGGTTTCTCTTCCTTTTCTGTTTCTGCTCCACTGGAGCTGCTGCTGGAAGTGCTTCACTGGTGCCCCTCTGTTTGCGGGCTGGTTTTCCTACCGCGGTCCACACCGCGTCTTGTTCTTTAGGCTTCTTTTCTGCCGGGGATATCTGTGATGCGGGGCTTGAGATATCTTCCCGTCCTCTCTTTGGCGTTGCGTTTTCCTCACCTGTTGTTCTCCACGTGGGAGGGGTCTCCGGGGGGAGATTAGTCTCTGCGGTGTCATCCTGTTGCCAGCCGTACCCGATGAAGTCCACCAACTCCAGCAGCTTCGGGAGGCCGTATTTGATCGCTTTGCTGACGTTCCTTTGAACATTGCTCCACGCAATCATCTTTCTAATCACTTCGCGAAACTCTCGAAGTTTCTGGATTTGGGTACTCGCTCTGGTCTGCGCCTGGAGAGAGGTGCCCTGGCATTTCTCGCTTTCTCGTTTCTGGGCTGAGTCCTTCATAGTAAGCCGGGATGCAGTCGGAGTCTCCTTACCGCAGTCACATTTGGCCCTGCGTCAGTGGATACTGGCGTGCCCTGTCGTGGAGGGCTTCGAGCCAGGTTCCTACTAGGGGTGAATGGGCTCGCTTCGTCCATTTCCCCGTCCCGACCTAACGCCTTATCGGCGTTGTGACGTGGCGTACGTGTCTTCCTCACTGTAATTTCTTTGTTTATTGTTTTAATTTGCTCCATGTTAAATGTTTTTGTGCCTTAAGACGGTTCGCGCATCATGGGAGCCCTACCTCAGTAGGGCTACTATCCCCGCCTGTAAGATACCCTAGTGACGGGTGTTGAATTCGAAATGCGGTTTATCAGGTGGCCACCCCTATCAACACCAAAGATTCTAATTTAAAGGTTACGGGATAGGCCCGCGCCATACTTGATGCTAAAGGTTTTCCATCACCCCTGTCGAGGAGACACCGGTACCCGACCCGGGTATTGCCTCCCCCTCAGGCTAGACGTTCAGCAGCAGAACGTGAGCGGTCCTCACACGTTAAACATGCGAGTTTGCGGGAACTTTGCTGGGGATATTGCGTCTGATAAACTCATCGATCAAACGGATCTAGTAAACATGGTTGTAAAAACGTTTAGGAAAGATTTTTAGAATACTATTGTTTTATCGATGGGCTGTTAGAATTATTGGAAAAGAAAAAGTAGGACTGGACTGCTGGTATATCCGTGTGTTCTATGAGTTTGCTTTCACATTACAGTGCAAATTGTCCTTCTTCGTTCAGTGAGACTGAACAAATATTAATATTAATATTATAGTAATATTATAAGTAAAATTAATATTGATATTTTAGTAATATTATAAGTAATATTAATATTGATACTGTAGTAATACTACAAGTAATATTATAGTAATACAATAAGCAATATTAATATTGATATTATAGTAATACTATAAGTAATATTAACATTGATATTATAGCAATATTATAAGCAATATTAATATTGATATTATAGTAATATTATAATTAATATTAATATTGATGATATAAGCAATATTAAGGCTGATCTTTCGCACTAGGAACACCGATCTGAGGGGTTTCATTATTTTGTACTTAAAAAATATCACGTAAAGAACGCGAAAAGAGCATTTTTCATGGGAGGACATAGCGGAATTAAAAGTTATACCTGATTAAAAGTAGTGTAGAGGATTTATTGGGATGGTTCGGCAAAGGATTTGGAAGATATGGATCTGGGAAAACATGATACGTTTATTGAACATAGTGTTTAGTTTTACAATTTTGAACAATGGTATCAGCACCGACAAAGCTAGCGACGATGTGTCGTTTTTTAATTAAGAACTAAGCGTCTCCTCCGTAGGGCGTCCGGTTTATTCCAACCGTACTCTCCCTGCGGAGGGCCTATAGCTACATATCCCTCATATCCCCATGCACAATCGACGGCCGGCTTTCGTAGCCGTCCTCTCCGACGTGAATGAGGGAAACCCGGTGATACCGCTTATAGGTGGCCAGGGTGTTGACCTGTTCTTTCCTCTGTGGGCGGCCGGCTTTCTCAGCCGTCCTCTCCCGGTTTCAGAGGCGTCCAGGTGCTACCCCTGTCCTCTCCTAAGCTGCTGGGCGTCCGATAGCATTGCTTCGTACTCTCCCGGCCTGTGAGCGGCCGATGGTCATACCTCGTCCTCTACCACAGGTGCAGCGAACGTAAGAGCGAACTGCTCCAAAACCGCGTTACTTATACCAATCCGTTGCTAGCCTTGTCAATAACGCCGTTGCTACGCCGAGACCGAAAAGGCTCCGACGCAAGCTCGCGGTTCTCGAACGTTCTCGACGCTTCTCGGCGATTCCCCCGCGTTGCCACGGGTCATTGCTCCCCGCGCGCTTCAGCTGACTTTCATCGAACGGCGATCGAGGCGGCCTGTGGCCTCCTCGTTTAATTGTCGAGTTACAGTAATCAATTTTTGGAGTTATACTACTCTCCATGTTGTCTCCTGCCACGGCTCGACCAACGGGATCAGCCCATTTCGCTTCTAGTAACGCCACATGTAGGATGCTTTTTCCGAGGTTAGTACACGTGCAATCTGACTTCAAATGTGGGTTGGTTAGAGTTTGAGATAGATTGGTTGAGTTCGGGCCGGAGGTGTGTGGGAGGAACAGAGGCACTCCCCCGCCATAAACATTATTTTAGCAGCGGTCGTGTCACCAGTTCACTACATCACTACAGGCGCAATGCACTGTTCCTATTGGTCAAGCCGTGCCTGCAGCCAACATGGCGGCTGCTTTAACCCCATAAATTGACTACCTTGAAACAAGTATAACTTTTAATTTCGCTATATCCTTCCCTTAAAAATCATTTTTTCGCGTTTTTTACGTCATATTTTCTAAGCCCACAATAACCACCACCCCCTCCCCCTTCGGCGTCCCTAGTGGGAAAGATTAACCAATATTAATATTGATATTATAGTGATATTATCTGTAATATTATAAGAGCAATTGCGAAATGTTTGGCTGTATAGTAATGACGCATACGTTGCGTCAGCAGTCCGTTTTGTCAATATATATGACGCACACGTTGCACCATATGTTGATGCTTAGATTGTAAATTTTAGTGCGTTTAGTAATCCTTTCGCTACCACGGCTGGTTATAGAGACCGTAGAAAAAACGAATTAAGCAATGGAACTGTAGATTAGCTGATGAACTTTGCGTAAAAAAGAAAAGAATATTGCTGGCTGGTTGAATTATTAATAAACCCGTAATCACTTGCTTTCGAAAATAGAGGCTAACAAAGTAACAATTGTAGTAAATAGCACTGGAAAAACACATAAGTTTACTTACTTAAATGGCAAATTGCTATGCGTTTACTAAAATTGGTAGTTTCAATGCGCAAGTGGCACAAAATGAAAAAAATATACAAATTGTAGCAATTACTATATGTTTGGAAGATTCAACAAATTTCCACTTAGGGTTTCAGTTTATTCGCTTTCGCTAAATAAAATAGAAATCAATGCACGGATATTGGCAGTTTATTCTTATAGAGTTACACTTATAGAGTGCAATAATCATGCACTTATTTTGAAGATTGTGAATATCCATGTTTATAGAGTCGCAATCTATCAACGACACATACGTTGCATTAATAGCAGATGACGCACATGTTGCATCAAATCTAAGTTACTATTTCACTACGATTTAAAATTTCACTTCACAAATATTTGAAAATGTTACTTACGGTAATTATGTTAAGGAGGAAAGTATTATTTGATATTCTAAACGCATTTTGTTCACAGACTCGGCCTTACTGCCAAATACGAAATCTATTTTTCTACGTTGGTTTAACAGGTAACTGTTTTAACGTTACTACATATTGCATTAACATTACTAAAATATTATTCAAATATTAATTCAATATTAGTTCAATATTATTTTAATATTAATCCAATATTAACACTAGAACTACCGACGACTAAAGTATATTTATTTTTACAAAAGAAATAAAGATGGTAAAGATTTTCAAAGCTCACATGATTGAAGTACAATAAATCTTAATTCATATTTTATACAGAAAATCACGAAATGTTCTAAAAAAATGCACCGCTTCACATTAATGAAATTTTTATGATAAGTCTGTAACCAGTAATTTTGACTGCTTTGGTAATTCTAGTGTTAATCGAATATTTATTCAATATTAATCCAATATTACACCAACATTAATCCAATATTCATCCACTATTGATTCAATATTAGATCAATATTGTTCCAATATTAATTTCATCCCAATTTCATTATTTTTATTCATTTGCTTGCATGTTTATTCTGATTCAGAAATGGCTCCCACGTTGACCAAAATATAGAAAGTGCAAAAGCTTTGGCGTCGCTTCTCAACCTAAACGAAGAGACAGTGATATATATCCATGGATTTCGGGAAACCGTGGAGAGCAAAACTGTGCAACACGTGGTAAATGGTAATGCAAACAACACACTAATTATTTACCTTACCTTAAACGCAATTAGACCCTATGGAGGAACTGGTATCAATAAATATATATATATATTATATATACAGGGTGGGGCAATTAGAATTAGCACCTCAGATATCTTCGTAACTATAAGTTTCACAGAAATATTTGCTGAAATAAAATTGCACAGTACGAAGGGGGTCATCCGATGGCGATAATAGTATTTTTGCAGGTGGATGTACTTCGGACATTTGAAGGTCACCTCCATTTATTTAAATGGATCGGTATGTTTTTGATTCAGTATCACGATAGAGGATCTTAAAACGAATTCAACGACCTATTACATAAGGCCATTGAAGGTCATAGAAGGTAGAGAAAGGCGATAATACTTACGGTTTTGGTAGTAAATGAAACATACGTATTGTAGACAGTAAAGTAATGCGTAATGCTTACCGTTTACTTCACTAAGAATAAACAGTGCTTGATGGTCACTTTAATAGTTTGCCGGATAAGATAAACATAATAAGTGTTGTAAATTGTGACCTTTAGACAACCGTGACGAGAACTGTATTGAACTACAATGTAATGCGTTCCTCGAGACTCTCGGTTCGAGACTCCAACAATACGATTAGTATCGATAAATCGGTCAATCCGGCACGATGTATCCGTTTGAAGAGCAAGTCGATATGCTTCTTATTTATGGCGAGTGCCAACAAAAGTCTGTAAGGGCGAAAAACTTGTATGCTGAACGATATCCACATCGATCTCAGCCTTCGCGTCAAACATTTAAAAATGTGTGTGATAAACTTAGGCAGACGGGTAGTTTATGTGTTCACAAAAGTGAATGCCAGAAACGAGTAATTAACAATGAAATGGAAATCGGTGTGCTCGCAAGTGTGTCTAGAAATCCTCATATTAGTTCACGACAAATTGAACGCGAATCTGGCATTAGCAGGAGGAGAGTACTTCGCATTTTGCACCGTAACAAATTGCATCCGTACCATGTTAGTCTTCATCAAGAATTGCATGGCAACGACTTCATGAATCGCGTTGAGTTTTGTCGATGGGCTATACGTCAGATTGAAAACAATGAGTTTTTTCTTGATACCGTCTTATTTACTGATGAAGCAACATTCACAAATCACGCGAATGTTAATTTGTATAACATGCATTTATGGGCAGCGGAAAATCCACATTGGCTGCGACAGGTTGACCATCAAAAACAATGGTCTGTGAATGTATGGTGCGGTATCATAGGTGATAAAATTATTGGTCCTTATTTTATCAATGGAAATTTAAATGGCAACAGCTATGCTAATTTTATTAAGGATACATTGGTTCTTTTGCTAGAAGAGTTACCTTTACTTACACGACAAACTATGTGGTATCAACATGATGGATGTCCAGCACATTACTCATTGATTGCGCGAAGGGAACTCGATGAAACATTTCGAAATCGTTGGATTGGACGCGGTGGTCCCATATCGTGGCCAGCTCGTTCACCAGACATAACACCCCTAGATTTTCTTCTGTGGGGAACACTGAAAGACAAAGTGTACAAAGAAGTACCAACTACACCTTGCGACATGCAACAGCGAATTATTGCAGCCTGTGCGTCAATAAGTTCTGACTCTGTAAGACTTGCAAGACAATCAGTCGTAAAAAGAATGCAATGGTGCATTGATAGTGATGGTCATCATTTCGAACACCTACTATGAACGTATGTTTCATTCACTACCAAAACCGTAAGTATTATCGCCTTTCTCTACCTTCTATGACCTTCAATGGCCTTATGTAATAGGTCGTTGAATTCGTTTTAAGATCCTCTATCGTGATACGGAATCAAAAACATACCGATCCATTTAAAAAAATGGAGGTGACCTTCAAATGTCCGAAGTACATCCACCTGCAAAAATACTATTATCGCCATCGGATGACCCCCTTCGTACTGTGCAATTTTATTTCAGCAAATATTTCTGTGAAACTTATAGTTACGAAGATATCTGAGGTGCTAATTCTAAGTGCCCCACCCTGTATATTATATATATATAAATATATATATATATTTATATCAATATATCAATATATCAATAGATCACTATATCACTATACCAATATACCAATATATCAGTACATCAGTATATCAATATATCAGTAGCAGTGGATTGCGAAGATATTGAAGTATGTTGTTAACACTCTTGAGTGCTATGGACGCATATGCAGCCTTCCAACGATCATAGCACACTAGACGTATACGATAATGCTCAACTTTTTGTAAGCCAACGGTAGTTGGCACCAGTGTTGGGCCGCCAACCGTTGCCACCAACCATTTCTACCAACCGATGCCACTAACCTATTATACCCCCTCTTTTCATTTTAATAAAGTATCGCTGTTTACTAGGTTTAGAAGAAGAATTCAAAGTATTTATTTGACTCTACCGAAAGTGCGTACAAACTGTGTGCGTCCCAATACCCGCTACGAAAGTATTTTACACGATCTACTTCGTTGTTTTATTTTAAGTCGTCGAAAAGAAAAACGATCTGCAGCAGGTTCAGAGACGTAGGCAGAATTGGCCGAACTCCGTTATTAAAATTAATTTCTTAACACATTTGTTCCCCCCTATTAGTGAGATTCCTCTTATTTGCGTGATGCTCGGCCACCGCATAGTGTAATCTGATCCGGGATCGAACATCCGTGTGCGATAACGTAAATGGAACATTACAAATTCTTTATTTTTAATTCTTTTTTTTATACAAATTAGTTTAACATTCTTCACGAGAGTTTTCTAATCAGAAAAGGACGAAACACGATACAATTTGGATTATATTTACTTATATAATAAATTCGTAACTTCCATATGTAATATACTAGTAAATATAATGCAGATTATACCATGTTTGGTCTCGTTTTAATCAGAAAATCTTTACAACTACGTTGATGTAAATGTTTTGTTAACGCGAAATAAGAAAATAAGAAAATTTTGTGATTGCATTAACGATGTTCGTGCGAAAGAGATATAAATCTTCAAGGGAAGCTGCGGTTCTCGCTTCACTCATTCGACTCGCTCCACTCTCAGTCCCTCTTTCTTTTTTACTTCCCGTCTCTTTCTACGTTCGACAATAACGCCGCAACGCAAAGAACATAAGCCTACCACGAGTGCTGCATACGTTCAGTCCCAAGTGGTATGCAATTATCGTGGGACGACTGTATCGCTACAATATAAGTGCAATATTATTTCAATATTTCTCCAATATTAATCCAATATCGCTTCAGTATAAGTGCAGTATTATTTCAATATTACTTTAATATTAATCCAACACCATTTCAGTGTAAATGCAATATTATTCCAATATTATGTCAACATTGCTCTAATATTAATCCAATATTAATTCTATATTACCCCAAAATTAATACAATGTTACTCCAATATTTCTTCAAAATTAATACAATATTAATCCAAAATTACTCTAATATTAATTCAATATTATGCCAATATCACTTCAATATTAATTCAATATTACTCCAATATCAATACAATATTAATCCAATATTACTCCAATATTAATTCAATATTATTCCAATATCACTTCAATATTATTTCAACATTACTCCAATATTAATACAATATTAGTTCAATATTACTGCAATATTAATTCAATATTAATCCAATATTAATCCAATATCACTTCAGTATTAGTTCAATATTACTTCAAATATTAATCGATAATATAATCGTCCAATCGTGTTCACGATCTCCCGTCAATGAGGACCGTGCAACTTTAAACTCTTTGTATAAAACCAAATGCCACTTAAAAGTACCTGTTATGCAAATGACTTACTATCTTACCTTCAACGTGTTCTTCTCTATTGCAGCATATTTAAATACCACGTCTGAGAACATACTGGCGGTCGATTATCGCGACAACACCGATTCTCTGTACATAATCAGTACATCGTTAGTGCAGGTAATCGGTGAAACTATTGCTAGCGGAATAAACCAATTATTGGCCGCTGGATTGGATCCGAAGAAATTGCACATCGTTGGACATTCGCTTGGCTCTCACGTTGCCGGCGACACGTCGCGCAACCTAGACAAACTGATCAACCGGATAACAGGTATTTGCTGATAGCATCGACGAAGCATAGATCAAACTATCCATTGCTATATGGAATCATTAGGGGGCTACCATTTTAGTGTAACATGCCATATATATCACGTCCAATAATTTTGACGCATACTTTGCGTCGAATGGTAATGAAATATCGTTTGCGTCAAGTGCAGCTGACGCACAGTTAGTCAACTTCTAGGACGCATACGTTGCGTCCAATAATGTTGACATACAGTCTGCTTCGAATAATGGCGATACCTACGCTGCATCCAATAATGTTGACGCATAGACTGCGTCCAATAATGTTTACGCAGAGACTGCGTCCAATAATGTTGACACATCGACTGCGGCTCATAATTGTGACTTATACGCTGCGTCCAATAATGATAACGCACAAGTTGCGTTTAATAATGGTGACGCATATGCTGCCATCAATAATATTGACGCATAGACTTGCACCCAATGGTAATGACAATATTTGCGTCAACAGCAACTGCACACAGTTTGTCAACCTCTAGTGATGCATACGTTACATCCAATAATATTGACGCATACTGTGCGTCCAGTAATATTGACGTATATGCTGCATCCAATAATATTGTTGCATATGCTACGTCGAAAAAAATGGTGAATATGCTGCGTCCAATAATATTAACGCATCTGTTGCGTCTAATGGTAATGAAACAACGTTTGCGTCAATAGCAGCTGACGCACAGTTTGTCAACATTTAGCGACGCATATAATATTAATTAAGTATCACTCCAATATTAATCCAATATTAGTTCGATATTGCTTTCATATTAATCCAATATAATACAATATTACTCCAATATTAATCTAATATTAACTTAATATTAGTCCAATATTAATCCAATATTAATTTAATATTATTCCGATATTAATCCAATATTAACTTAATATTATTCCGATATTAATCCAATATTAATTTATTAATACTGCAATATTAATTCAATATTAATCCAATAATGCTCCAATATTTATCCAATATTAATCTAATATTAATCTAATATTAATTCAATATTAATCCAATAATGCTCCAATATTTATCCAATATTAATCTAATATTAATCCAATATTAATTCAATATTACTGCAATATTAATCCAATATGAATCTAATATTAGCCCAATATTAATTCAATATGAATCGAATATTACTCCAATATTACTTCAATAGGTGTGCAATGTTAATTCATTATTAAGCCAAAATTAATCCAATATTAATTCGATATTACTGCAATATTAATGCAATACTATTCCAATATTATTGCAATTTAAGTCCAATATTAATACAATATTAGTCGAATATTAATCCAATATTATTTCAATATTATTCCAATTTTAGTCCAATAATATTGACGCACCATTCGTATCAATTGCTGAATCAAATACTTATTCAAATTCCATTTACAGGGTTGGATCCAGTAGGTCCCCTGTTTTACCTTCTGGGTTCCCGTTTGAGGACTTCAGACGCCGAGCACGTGGATTGCATCCACACCGATATGGGTTTCTATAGTACAGCTTTAGAAATAGGCCAAGCGAATTTCTATCCGAATTCTGGTACCAGACTTCAACCAGGTTGCCCAGTGGGCGGCCCAATATTGTCCGAGGAAGGTTCGTCTTGCAACTTTCTGTAATTATAGCACAGACCAGGTACAGGAACACACCGATCATCTTATGGGACTCCGTGTCACATGTTCTAAAATACCGATAACCCAAAAATTCAGAGTTTTAGAAAGAATATCTTTCGTTTTATTATGTGACAAAGAATATAGACACTTTTAAAGTATTTTAAAATACACCATGTAAGAACAAACGCAAAAGTTATACATTTTAGACATTCGAAATGGTAAAAATGAAAACTCATGTACCTCCATTCCGGGTGACAAAGAAAAGCGTTGGATGAGTGGTCTATCCTGTTCTTAGTCAACAATCATAGTAGTGCTCTTATGGCAACGTTATTAGAACTTTAAATAATTCTAATAATTGATAATTATTTCTAATAATAAGCTAAATTGATAGGTGATATTTCCTAATGCTGCTAACTCATGAAATACTATCTACATTTAAACTAGCAATCGCCAAAATTCTAAAGGTACGAAATTGTATTTACAGATTTGTGTAGCCATCAAAGGTCCACAGAATTCTACGCGGAATCGATTAGAAATCCAGGCGCCTTCATTGGACGCAAATGCGCACATTCTTTAGCTTTTACGCTTGGATCATGCAACGAGGGCAGCACCGCCGTGATGGGTTATGCTATGCCCAGTAACACGTTAGTATAATTTCCTTCCTAATTCGTCTAAATTAGCAATAATCGTACTGTAACGACGCAGTATGTGCGTCGTTCATAATTCGCGAGCCACGCTTCACTAATAAATCGCGACTGTTCGTGCAACTTCGCATTTCCCTCGCAAAAATTAAAGAAATGCCAGGAAATTTCCGTATTTATTGCCACAGTTAAAGATATGCTTTGAAATTTACAATAACACGCGCTCCGCCAAAAGATCGTGAATTTTTGTGCAACTTCGCAATTCTACCGCCAAAATTAGAGAAACGCGTCGACATCGTATCTTTATCGCGAAAATTGATGAAACGTAGCGGAAGGACGATGATAAAAAATGCCCATTTTTGGCATCGCCTGGAAATGAAAAATTCATGCAGGATCTTTTAGAGTGTCTCTTAAGGGACAAAAAATGTCCTTACCACTTTCCCGAGAATCGATGGGAAAGTTGTCAAAAATGCATTCAAATTATGAACATGATGATAATCGAACTTACGTATATTTTACATTTTGTCGTCTTCTTCTTCGGATATCGAACTGTCCTCGAAATATTTAACGATTTTTTATACGTTCTGCGATTACTTCGACATTATATTGATATTTTGTAACGAATTTCGAGTAATTAACTTGTTCATCTGTTAATAGTTTCCGAGTTTCCACGACAGAGTATCGAAAGACACGATCCGCAAGGAAAATATCACCGGGTTCAAACTACCTTAATCGACAGTATCCAAGCGTCTTAGAAGTGATTAATGAGAATCATTAATTAAAACTAATAAATTTTACTGACTAATAAATCAACAGACAAATGAATTAAGGGTAGTAGTCGAACAAACTGGAAGTATATAATCATTGCTACATAGGAATAAATGGAAATTGTGAAGAATCAAAGGAAACAAATATTGTAACTAAAATAATCAGATCTGTTTCCTTTTTTGCCTCTGGGATCCAACTGTTGTTTATATCCCAACCTCTCATCGTCGCAACGTATCGGGAATGTGTTTACGGTGAGGATCGTATGTTGCAGTTTATCTTGAACTCAAGATAAGATCCTCGCTTCGTACGTTTTAGCTTCTATTTCATTAGTTTAATATGTAGCTTCGAACAGTGTGAGTGTCAAATCAGTGTCACAGAGTTTTTCCAAATTCTATATAATAGTGAATGCAAAATGGAAAAGATTTACGTAAATTGTATTTTTGACAACATTCTCATCGTTTCTTGGGAAAGTAATAAGAACATTTTTTGTTCCTTGGTAGACACTCTAAAAGGTCCTGTATGAATTTTTCATTTCCAGGCGATGCCAAAAATGGGCATCTTTAACACCCTCCTTTGTATTCTTATCATCAAAATTAAAAAAGCGCGTCTAAATTTGCAGTAGCCATATTGTAAATAACAAGTTAGGGTAATGTTACTACCGTTATGCTACGCCATGTAACACGTTAGTACAATTTCTTTCACAATTCGACTAAGTTGGCAATAATCGAGTAATGAACGACGCACCATAGGCATCGTCCTGAATTCGCCCAGCTGCACTTTGCTACTAGATCGCGAATCTTCGTGCAACTTCGCACTTGTGTCACCAAAATTAAAGAGACGCGTCGAAAATGTGTTTTTTATTACATATTAACGAAGGACATATACGATTCTGTATTTAGTTTATTCGATTCTGAGAATCATCCTGTATTTGTTTTACTCGCAAAAGGACGCGAAATATTGGGTTGTCCGGAAAGTTTGTACCGCATTATATTGATATTGTATTTCACGATGTTTTTTTTGCAAATATCCAACGCGTAGATCTGAATGCACCTTAGTTTAGCTGTCCGAGTTCAGTTTAAGAAAGGCCTTTGGGCTAACAAAATGCTTCTAATAATATAACTATACAGCGAACTATAAAGATATAGACAGAGTCACGTAAAAACCTCTGTAAACAATTGGTTTTAAGAAACTCTTTCAAATTCGGTGTTCTGCGGTTGAAGAATCTGAGAAAATTCCAAGATGTATATGTAACTGGATAAAGCATCTCCGATTTTTCTTACAGCTTTTTACGCGCCAGATCAAAGAAAATCGCGCCTAAACTATAAATTATGTTTCTGCCTGCAACTACTCTAAAAACAGGCTAGTGGAGTGGGGTTGAAATGTACCCGAAAATGTTTTATTTGGAAAACCTATTTATTAGCACGTCACAAATTGAATTTCACTTAGCGGTACTCTTGCAATGCTTATTCGAACAAATCTTTTCAATAGAAAATTCGCCACGAACTTTCCGGAAAGTCCAATATAGTTACTATGTAGTTCGCTTCGCTAATTCTTCTAACCGTTTTTAATCGATAATTATTATTATTTGTTGCAGGACGGGAACATATTATTTGTCGACGAACGCACAAAGTCCTTATGGTCGCGGAATCAACGGATCGATCCACACCCTTTGATATTATTCTCTTCTGAATGGTGAAAGCCGAGATCACCCTCCCCCCACGGCACTGCATCGAAAATGAATGGTATATTAATATATATAGTATTATGGATCAATAATAAACTTTATGCATTTGTACTTCCTGCATCATAAACGTTTATATTTCAAATCTCTTCACAGCCACTTGCAATATTTGTATCTAATACTTTTGTATCTAATACAAAATAATATTGTTGTTATTTTACTGTTTGCATAAATTGCTCAACTTTTATGGTTTTCTATACGCAAGGTCACGTGGAGGTCACAGCGTTGGGACTCGTTAGATACGTTTTGAAATGAACTACTATGCAGCGATAGGAAAAATAAGTCCTTCTATTTAAGAAAACTTCGGTTTCCTTGACATTTTCAAACAGTATGACTTTGAAAAAATTGTCTTACTTATCACGATGTTTGCCCTTCCGAACCAATGTTTTCCTCCGACATTTTTTTCTATCATGAAAATCAAGTGAGATATTTCGGATGCTAAACTTGGCTGGGTCAGTCTGTACTCTATTTATTGTGTTAATAATACACTACTAGGTAAAGTTTGTTCAATGATTTGAATATTAATGATGAACCATTAAACATCAAAGTTTGATAGCTTAGATTAAAATGTGTGGCGTTCAAATTGAATTAAAATCGGATTAAAATCGGATTACCGTAGAGTTGCATTATTAGTAATGGATTAAATAGAGTTAAACCTCCCTTATGCGAATTAATAGGGAGACATTAACTCGGGTAGTAAATAGGGCAAGTTTAAAGGATAACAGAAGGAGCAATTTTTTTTATGCAAAACTTCACTTATTCTACGGAACTGTATTCTATTTATTGAAATAATGACATACTACTGGGAAAAATTTATTGCAACATGCAAAAATCAATAAAGAATCGTTCAACTTTGAAGTTTAATAAATTAGATTCAAATTGAAGATGTTAAATTTGCATTACAGTAAGATCGGAATAAGATTGAAATAAAATCGAATTAACATAAAGCTCCATTATTACTAGCGGTTTATTCTATTGAATTATATTCTATCCCTTGTGTTAATAATATGCCAGGAAGAAAAACTCATTGCCCTATTTGAATATTAACGACGAATCGTTCAACTTGAAAGTTTGGTCATTTTGATAATAATGGATTAAGTACAGTAAATCAAGCTTAATTCGAACTAAAATGGAAACCTTTCGAGTGAAGAAGAAATCTTCACGTACATACGTAAATAAATTTCGGACGCAGTTTTTGCAAACGTGACTTCTCTACTAACTTTAGAAGCTCTCATTGTTACGCCCATAATCGAAAAATCGAAAAACCCCATCACGTTCAATTTTCTTTGCAAAGTAGTAAGATTTACTTTTCTTCGATCGAATACGAACGAAGGATATTGATATGTTGCTTCTTCAATTAAATTATTGAATAGAATGCGAATTTTAATGCATTTATGGGAAAATTAGCTATAATAGGTACGCAGAGTATAGAAATATACGTAACAGTGAAATGAAGGAAGATATTTTAGTACTTGCAGGATGAAACTGCTCTCTACTTATAATAACTCTCGATTCCGTATTTTTCTTTAGAAAAAAGAATTCAGTGGACAAGTATCCGCAGTCTATTAATTGCACCATTAATCTTCGATTGAAATATATGTATATATATGTTATGTTACATTTGAATTAAATTTAAATTAAACTACTGTGGATGGTGACCATAAAACAATGTTTCTGAAGTAACAGTCACTGAAAGAAACGACGCGATGGAAGCTTGATAAAATGTAAGTCGACATATTACTGTATAACAATGGTGATGTTGGAAATAAAATTGCAACTGAAAATAGTTTATACCGCCTAAGTATCATACAGGTAGTACAAATCGTCCGATTTTCCTATCAGAAATGCATTCGAATGGAATTTTTCTATCTCTTGGCAAGAATACTTCAAAGGTCTTTAAAAGATCTCATCCACCTTTGATTGGACTGCTTGCAAAGTTGGTAGGAAAATTTGAGAGACACCTAGGGGCAATAATTTTGCTAACTACTGGCAACTATGAATTCTTCCTTAATCCTTCTCCGAAATATTTATGTGTAGCTCAACTGATTTGAATGAGATAATATAATGTGATCACAGTTCTGGGTAAAGATCAATACGAACGGAAACATTGAGATCGTGTTGCAATGATACAATTATGTTCCTTGCCGGCTTGATCCGTCCAGTGGGGCGCCCTTTTACCCATTCCTGCGCATAAATTGTTCGCCAAGCTCTGAAATCTTGCACAGGGATAGTCAATTTCTGATGCAAATTTGGGGCGGTGAAGCGATTCATCGCAGCCTCGACCCTCGCTGCTGTCAGTCCGTGGTGTTTCACGTAATTCTCGTCAGCTATCGAAACAAACGTGGTCTTCTTATCGCTCACAGTCATACAATTGTTGTCTGAGGGAGCTGCACTTTGTTCAGTTGGGAATCGATTCAATCTACTCGTCACGTGAGACATCAGTTGAGTAGGATCACAGTTGGCCTGCTTACTGATTATTTTGTACAGGTTGTTGTCGTTAGGATCGTGGAACGCGTAAGATGGCTCGTTACCACCCTTCGACGTGAGCCATTCGCCGAACGTATCACCTGGTCGCTTATTGTAACCCAATTCGATTGGCGTTCCTCCAAAATGCTCACTGTCTGAGTGATAATTAAGACGCATCAGATTAGCATCGCAGGATAATTTGTTATTCCATGTGGCTCCTCCGAGCGCTAATCTCAACCGTGAATGTATCTCTAAACGATTGATGTCGTCCATCTGCTGAGCCAAATGACGCTTATTGTTCTCCATCACTTGCAAGACGGAATTTTTCAGGTCGTCGGGATCGCATCCGGTTCGCGTAGCCGAAACATTGTAAAGACATATGTTTCGATCATTGCATATGCTCGAATTATCGGACTGAGCAGCTTTTCCTGAATAGAGTCGACCATTTACGTAGATATAACGTTGGCGAAACGTTTCGTCACTCCTTTTGCATCTTTGGGAGGTAACTTCGCTTGTTCATCTTGTTCGAGAAGACGATTCAAATCCATGTCTCCCACGATTTTCTCAACACGCTGTTGTATCGTAGGTTCTCGTTGTTCCGTGGTCTTTGATTTGTCTTCCAGCTTTTATGCGACTTTATCTTTCGTTGCTTCTTCCTCTATCGCTCGGATCAATTTGTTGGTGAACATGTCGGTTAACGAAACTATATTCAATCTAGAGGGGTCCGCAACGGAAGCTGTAAGCAGCGTGAATAATATTTCAAGTATGTGGTCGTCTATTGAAGTGGTCATTTTCGCAGCTATACCAGCGGGATCGTATGTGTACCTGAAGATTACAGGTTTCAGTAATTCCATCCCCATAGTTATTATGCGATCCTCGTAATATCGATTAGCGTTCAATCGATCCAGGTCCAACATCATTTCCACTGAATAATATAGGTACCTGAACTTCCTCAATGATTGCTTGCTGAATCGACGGTATGATTGTTCGACTGGCTCCATACTCGATTAAAGTCGAAACAATTTCTTTCGTAACTCCCTTAGACAATTCAAGATCAATTCCTTTTGCAACACATTTTGATCCTTCTTTCACCGCCTCGGTTGTGACCCTGTTACCGATCGAAGCTGCAGTTTTGATTGCTGCATACGTGGTCCTGACAACATCTTTCATGGCTCCTACTCCTGCGCAGGTTATAGAAACGACTAAATCGATAGCCTTCCCTAGGCCCCAGTCTGCCCAATCGAAGTTACGGTATAAAATTCCATTTTTCACCGCAGTTACGATGTCGCTCAAGCCTCCGGCTATGCGATCAAAGCCGAAAGACACTTCAGCACCGAGCGTGTATGCCGTAAGTGCAGCGCCAATTACCATTTGACCAAGTCCAGTGTAGAAGCAGAGCTATCACCCAGACCCACTTGATCAGCAGAATTTCGGAGATTTGGAATCTCCCGACGGCTCCGTTTCGTTCAAATTCTATGATTTCATTGTCGTGCGACCGGTCAGTTTCAAGCAGAATCTTGTTCATTTTGGTAACTTCAATTCTTATGTCACGTTTACCTGCTAGCGCCTTTTGTATGACACCTTTGTTTCTCTTTTCGGCCTGCAACTTTTCGATCTGTTTTGAAATCTTCTTCAAATCATACGATGACGTGCTTTCAGTGCGTTCGTTCAACTTCCGGTACTCTTCTATTTTCGATCTATCGCGATTATTTCGGGTCCGATGGCAACGTTGATTGCATTCCTTTGAATATTATAAAGGTGCAGTTTGTTAGAGATTTGCTTGGTGAAAACTTCAGCTTCCGAAGCATGATGCATCAAATGCAAACCGTACTCCCTTTCTTCGATTAACTTCCGAGCTGTTTCGAAATCGTCGATCGCTTTTTCTATGAAAGATCGATTTTTCGTAGCATTACCTCCGTATTCGGCAATGTACGCGTAGCCTCTGTTGTAACGCGCGTGTTCTGCAAAATCGGCATCCATGTCAATTGCTAACGTATATTCGGATATAGCCTGCCCATATTTCTTCTCATTCGAGTATTTGCTACCAATCGTTACAAACATGTATGGATTTCGAATTAACATCCCCCCTTCGTCGTGTTTCGAAATGTCCTCTCGAAACGATTCGAAAAATTGGTTCAACTGTTGCTCTGAGCTGGAACCATCCATTCGATTTATTTCATCATCGTGCATCGCCAAACAAATTGAAAAACGTTCCTCCACCGCTTTTCTCTCGACCTCCTTCACAAAATCATTTCATCCATTAATGCGATCCGCGTAAGCAGACAAAAATTTTGGAAAACTTCGTCTTTCGCTGTTACCACTTCGATATATTCTCCGCGTTCCTCAGCACCTGATGCTCCTTTTCGCCACGGTTTTTACGCAGATTCGCGATATCGGCTTCCCTGCTGCACAAAACGAATTGACTAGTACCACGGTTACCAGTTCGAGATGTTCTACCGACAATCTGTTCCTCGACTCGAGAATTTTTCGGGAAAAATATGATGCAAACGTGTAACCCGCTATTTTTCTCGACAAGATTGGTCAACTTGATATCGGTCCCTCTACCAGCAATGTTGGTCGTTACGATCACTTGGCCGCTCTCCAATGGTTCATCAACCACCAAACAATCATCGTCCGTTTTAAACATTTTAATCTTTCTGTTATCGTGGCGAAATTTTTCAACGAAAGCCTGATGCACCGTCTCGGTTTCCTTAATGTATTCATTATGATTCTCAGACTGCTTTAAACTATTTCTCGAATCCAATCGTCTCCAATCAAGGACAATCGGCTTTTCAAGCATGTGTCTTTTCAGTTTAAACGATGGGTCTATTACAAAATCCAAATTACATGTTGCAGCCATCAAATTTTTGGTCTCCGCGCAACCTAACGTACCGCTCAGGCCACAAATGTTTGGCCGGTACCTTCGGAAGAAGCTTACGTTTGTATGAAGTTTGACATCAGACACTCTGGATTCACGTTCGTTCCATGCTTGATCTCGAGGAATTGATGAAGCCCATCGGATAGCTGTGTAGACTGTTGGACCACGCCGGTATTATCGGCATCCACTATCTTTATTTCGTTATCATGCAATATGTACTCTTTCTTGATCGCGGAATGAAATTTTGCATTAATCGCTCTCGCGACCCACTTTTTCAACTGTTTCTTGCAAATGAATTCTCGCAGGTGTACAGGTACCTTTATTTCCGGCAAGTCACTGCTCAGATTTGCCAGGGTGCAGTCCCGTATCAAATTCCTTATATGCAACTCGGTAGAGTTCGTAATGAAATCTCGCACGGTACCAGCGATTGGAATACGACTCTCAATAAACTCTATCATTTGCCCATTGGACATCTTGCACGACCACGAATCCAGTTGCTGCTTTCATTTGAGCATAAATAGTTGCCAAAATCGCTTCCAAATGATCCATCGCTGGCATTTCAGAAGATAAATGAACAAAGTGATCATTACCGTTAGAGCCACGAGGTCTTTCCATCTCGGAAATGGTATTCTACACACGTACCTGTCATAAACTAAGTTCACTTTGGTCGCTGACATAGCGAATCATCGAGAATCAAAGGAAAAATCTTATACAGTGTTTAGAAACAACCAGAAGTTGCTGGCTACATAATTCTGAACAATATAGCAACGATGATCCAAATCGGGGGCCACAAATCGGTAACGAACTAGTGCACATCTTCTAAAATGTGATAATCCTCCTAATTATGTCTCCAGCGTTTTTCCCAAAATGCATCGTCAGGTTTGCGAAGTGACAATCTCAAGGTCAGGGCATGCGATCACAACCACAGAAACGTATTTTGGAGCGGATCCGTCAATCTCCGTGTTTCTTCTGAATCGTATACTCCACTTGTTGAATAAATGTGTTAAAGTTTGATTTGTAAGAATCAACTACCACAATAAAATCCCCCCACAATTGAGACTTCTAATTCCTGGTAAATTTTTTCAATCAACAAACAAAAAATCGGCGGCACATTTGAATTCGTAAAAGATGATTGTAATCACTATTACGTTTAATTCTCGTTTTTACTTCGATTACCAAAGTATTATGAATCTATGTATCTTACAAGGATCCGCCATCTTGGATTTGTCGAGGACAGACGCGCTTCACGTCGCTCCGTGCAATTTTCGAGTTTTCGGTGGAAATATCGCTGGAACAATTAACCAGTTGGTGCTAAAGTGTGTAGTTTGTTATTCTGTGTGTTTAGAGACATAAAGTTTCGTGAAAGTCGCAGTGGAACTGGAGTTTAGTGCAAATAAACGTACCCGGATCTCGACGGCGCCGATCGCCGCGTGACAGCCGACGCCATCGCCGATTTCACGGAACCGACTAAGGACACAGCAAAAACGATTACACCAAAACACTCGGGAGAGTGTTGCGACTACTTTAGTCCAACGATTTCAAAGATCCCATTGGAATTAAGAGAGGTAGGTAAGAAATACAGTTGTTGTTGACAGGTTAGGGCGGCGGCCATATTGGACGCCATCTTAGACGCCATATTGATCGACGCCGCCACCAGCGACACGCACCGACCCAACAGGCAACCTAAAACGCGCGAGAATATGAATGCTGAAGAGGACACCACGGACACAGATATGATCGTCGTGCGCAGGAGATCTAAGCACAGGAGGAAGAGGAAAATTTCCACGGATACGGATTTGGACACAGCGCAGCAGAAACGCACCGAGAAAGGTCGGCAAGTGTCCACTACAGCTCCAGCACCCTGTTGCAAGTCAAGCTGCAGCGACAACGAGACGCAGATAGCAGGCAACCGAATCGCCAGAGGAACGGTTTATGAGCTGAAAGACAGGGCGGAGGGGATACACAGGAAAATCCTAAACGTTCTAACGCCAGAACACGGAGTCGAGGAAGCAGCTAGCAAATATATCGCGTCAAAGGTGAACAAGCTACTAAGCTTGTTCCAAGAGTCACTACTGCTAAACAGCAATCTCGAAGGGCGAATAGAAGCCATACACGAGAAAAATAAAGAATCTGGCAGGAGAACAGTCACCGCCGAAGGGAATACAGCAGTACAGCAACTGCCAAGGACGACGTATGCCGAATGACTGGGAATCAAGTCAAAAGTGGCATTGATTTCGAATCAAAAACAGGACCCACCGAACGTCGTGGTGATACGCCCCAAAGACACAAACCAATACGGAAACAGCGATGAAACCAAGCAGGCGTTGGTGAAGCTTATTTCTCCCAAAGAAGATAACCTCCAGGTCAAGAACGTCCGACGCACGCAAGGAAATGGGATAATCATCGAAACGGCCCGGAAAAGCAACGTAGTAGCTCTGCTACAAAACGAAAAGCTAAAATTAGCTGGGCTAACCGTCGACATACCCGCCAAGAAGAGTCCGAGAATTATAGTGTATGGAGCTCCCCGTAGAGAAAATGACACCGAGATACTCCAAGCCATTATAGAGCAAAACTTGAATACTCAGGAAGCAGAAAAATACAGGCAGCAAATTAAAATTGCTTTCAAAACCGGGAGCAAAACCAATAAGGACACCTGCAATCTGGTGCTAGAAACTTCGCGAGAATTGCGCGAAGTGTTGATAAAAAAGGAGCGCTTGTACATAATGTGGCAATGCTGTCACGTAAACGACTTCATCGCAGCAACAAGGTGCTACAAATGCCAGAGCTACGGTCATACGTCCAAGCACTGCAGGAGTGACAGTGACGTGTGCGGGCACTGCTCAGCAGCGGGTCACACTTTCAAAAGTTGTCCCAATAGGAATAAACAGCCAGTGTGTGTAAACTGCAAAAAAGCAGGAAGAACGCACAATCATTGCGTGACCGATAAGGAATGCCCGGCGTACATCACAGCCATAAATCAGGTTCTCACAAGAACTGACTATAGTCAATAAACCCAACGACGACGGCAACCGAATAAAAATAGCGCAATTAAACATGAGAAATTCGCAAATCGTAAACATAGAAGCCAATAGATACATGGATCAGCAGGGAATCGACATCCTTTTAATGCAGGAGCCACACAACGTAAGAGGAAGACTACTAGGATTTGACAGGAACACCATGATCATAACGGGAGGAAGATACAGCCAAAAAACACAAACAGCAATAGCCAGCAAAAACAACAGCATCAAGCTCCTGAAACTCACGCATCTCAGCAATGAACACTGCACCTGCGTGGAAGTAACCTGCCGCTTTGGACGAATATACGTCGTTAGTATGTACTTCCAGTTTTCCCACGACATCGATCGGTACCTAGAGCAAATAGAAGTAATACTATCACACCTAAGAAAGGAAATAGTCATCATAGCAGCGGACGCCAACGCCAAATCAGTTGTGTGGCACAGCAGCATTACCGACCAGCGAGGGGAAAAACTCGAGCATCTAATCGCGCGAAACAATCTCGTAGTACTCAACGAATCGGGCCACTCTCCAACTTATTCTGCCCCAACAGGCACATCCAACATAGACGTGACTTTAGCTTCATACGCTGCCATAAATCTAGTTGACACCTGGTCCGTGGATGCAGGACAAACAAGTAGCGATCACAATGTTATTCGCTTCAGCCTCATGGCAACGGGCCGGAACACCATAAACAGGAATATAGCTACAATAGAACCTAGGTACCGAGTAAGCGATGCCAACTGGGAAAAGTTCCAGGAAAAGTTAGCTACAGAGAGGGAGAAGATAGCGCACAACTGGGACAGAGTCTTGCAAGAGGACATTGAAGAAGCAGCACGAACCATGCAGACGTGCATAATAAACACATGCGACGCCGTCTTAAAACATAAGAAATCCCGACAATCTCCCGCTCCCTGGTGGAGCGAAGCCCTAACGAAATTGAAGAAACAAACATATAAGAAGAGGAAAGCTTTCCAACAAGAAAATAATGATGAGCAGCGGACAAGGAAAAGGAAGGAATATCATCAAATTAAAAACAAGTACACCTCAGAAATTCGTAGAGCAAAAAAGGAGAGTTGGGAAAACTTTGTCTCAAGCGAAGGGAACACCAACGCGTGGGGTGCAGCGTACAAACTGTGCATGCAGAAAATATCGCCAGAACGTGCCCTCGCGACATGCAAAACAGACGTCGGTCACACAACCACGTGGGAAGAAACAGCCAAATTATTCTTACAAAAGCTAGTACCGGATGATACCGAAGACAGCACAGACATTCAAACCGAAGGAAGAGCATGTAGCACAGAAACCCTCCATACAGCAGCCACTGAAGACTTCACCAACGTTGAAATAGCAGCAGCCGTAAGGGAACTGCGGAACCGCAAAGCCCCCGGCGTGGACCGAATAGAAGTAGAAATACTCAAAGCATCGTTTGGCATAATCGAACAGCAGCTCAGAGGGCTCTTCAACGCCTGCCTTAGCTGTGGCTACTTCCCAAAACTCTGGAAAATAGGCAATATCCGCGCGCTGCTGAAAAGTCCGGAAAAAGATGAATCAGAGCCGTCATCGTATAGACCGATCTGCCTCCTCCCAGTTATAGGCAAAGTGCTGGAAAAATTAATAGTGAGGAAACTTACGCCAATCTTCCAAAACGAACAACTCACTGTTGACCGCCAATACGGATTTAAGAGAGGCAAATCCACTGAGGACGCTATCATGCAGATGCGAGAAATGGTCAGATGTAGCGATAGGAAATACGTTCTGGCCATATTTTTCGACATCAAAGGCGCCTTCGACAACGTATGGTGGCCGAGTATTCTACTCCGACTGAGAGAAAGGGGTTGCCCTGAAAACATTTACCGGTTGATAGCCAGCTACCTCCGTGATCGCATCGTAAAACTCCGCGGGCGGAATAACGAAGCAACAAAAGCCGTAACAAGAGGATGCCCGCAAGGATCAATCTTAGGACCCTATTTTTGGAATCTGGTATTCGACGATCTACTCATGGTACTAAAGAATTCCGGAACCGAAGCCGTAGCATACGCCGACGACCTCCTTACGCTGGTATTCGGTAACAGTCGCCGCGAGTTAGAAGAGCGGGGCCAAGCAATAGTAGGTAGGATAGAGTGTTGGTGTGCAACCGAGAAACTCCAAGTGTCGGCCTCCAAAACAGAAATGACGCTCTTCAAGGGTATACTGGACCCCAAAAGGCCCCCGAAAATCCATATCGCTGGAAGACAAGTGACGTACAAGGAGACAGTTAGATACCTCGGTGTATACTTCGACAGGGGGCTTTACGTAAGAACCCACGTGGAGAAATTAAAAGCTAAGTGCGACCAAAAATTCAATGCACTCGCGAGAATCGCAAGGAAAGATTGGGGCCTAAGGTACAAGTGCCTCTCCGTACTATACAATGGCGTTTTCGTGCCAATAATGACATATGCGTCAGCAGCCTGGAGCAACAGACTCACGAAAGGGAACACAGAGCGTCTGCTGGCAGCACAGAGGAACGCCCTTCTCCGAGTTACCAAAGCATACCGGACAACATCTACAATGGCGCTACCAGTGATCGCCGGAGTGCTACCCATAGATATAAAAATACAGGAAACAACAATGAAGTACAAAATCAGAAAAGGAATCCCGTTTCAATTACAGCAGCGCAGATACGCGGATAACATCGACACAAAAACAGCACTAAAGGAAATACAATCGCATCTATTAAGTGAGTGGCAACAGCGATGGGAAAACTCGGAAAGAGGCAGACACACGTATAGCCTGATACCCGATGTAAGGATTAGAATGGACATGCAATGGCTCTATCTGAACCATTACATTGTACAATTCATATCCGGGCACGGAGACTTCGCACAATACCTCCACAAATCAAGAATATCAGATAATAAGCACTGTGAATGTGGAACAGAAGAAACCCCAGTACACACACTTCTACTATGTCAGATTTTTAATGAAGACAGGGAACAACTGCAGAGGAGATTCAAAGAATTAAATTTACACTGGCCACCAGAACCAGCCGAAATATTGAACCCACTAACCTACACGCAGCTGACGAATACCGCGGAAAGGATTCTTAAGAAGAAGGAGACAAAATGGAGACTCCCCAGAAGGACAGCAAATAGGCGCACGAAATAGGACCAAGGAGTAAAGCCCACAATACCAGCGCGGGCGCTCCCTCTCCCGTAGGGATGGAGCGTGGTAGAGTGGGCGGCGAAAGTGGTGCAAACTGCAGACGTCAAACTCTCGTGTGGTCCCCCGCACGAGCCCGCATGAGACTGAGTCTTAAACTGGCGACCCCACCTCCTCGTGGACCCTGCTGGGCAACGTTTCGCTTGCCTTCCCGTGCCGGCACGGGTAAGCAAGACAAACGGCTAAGCGGGTCGCTTCCCGAAAGGGACAGTCTACTCTTCTAATGATCCTTTAGCGGTGAAGAAGGGGTTTTTCCAAGCTTGCCGTTCAGAACATCTACGAACGTGACTCTTAGCAGCGGGTGACGCAACATAACACCTGTCGGTATAGGCGAAAGCCCGGGTACGGCAGAGCTGGCGCTAGCGCCCGAGAAAGCTCATACTCAACGGCTATTCCCTTTAGCTTATAACTATTATTAGCCTAATAGCTTACACTAGTCATGTTTACATACATAACAAATAATTTCAACCTTTTAAATACAAGTTTCTATATACGGTGAATATTTACATTTGTTCGAAACGAATTGAAAATTGAAGTTGTCCTACGCATTGAAAATTTGGTGGCCCTGAAAAGGGCCATCTGAATTTTGCAAATGATATCATTGGAAAATGATTATTTTCTCGGTGAAGATCTAACTGTTCTTGATGCTCCAACTTTTTTGGCTTTAGGAGTCTTTGCTTTGGCCGCCGGCGCTTTGGTAGTTCTCTTAGTTTTTGACATATTCTTGGTCACAGCAGCAGCTTTAGGTTTTGCAACAGGCTTTGTTACACCCTTCCTTACTGTTGCTGGTTTCTTCTCGGTGGCAACCTTCTTTGCCTTGTTAGGAGTAGCCTTCGCGATTACATGTGTTTCCTTCGGTACGGACTTCCTTTTGAGATTCGACACCCTTTTGGCTGTGGAAGTTTCAGAGACTTTTCCAGTGGAAAGTTTGAAGGAACCAGACGCGCCTTTGCCTTTTGTTTGGACCAGCGTTCCAGCTGTCACGGCAGACTTCAAGTACTTCATAATGTACGGAGAGAATTTCTCCTCGTCGATATTGTAATTAGAGGTAACGTATTTTTTGATGGCCTGCAGGGACGATCCCTTACGATCCTTCAACTCCTGAATTGCAGCACTGACCATTTCACCAGTTGGTGGATGCGACGCCTTTTCTTGTTGCGCTTTTGATTTCCTCTTCGCTGGCTTCTTCGCCGCTTTAGTTGAATTTTCTGTAGTTTCAACAGCAGTATTACCTGTATTCTCCTTGTCTTCCATCTTTGGAATTATTGACAACACTAGCCAAATTGAATGGATAAAACGCTCACCTAAACTTCCTCAAGTGGAGAAACAGAATAACTACGGTGCACAGTTAGCCATCATTTTCCTTCAACGTGCGGACTATGGAGAGAGACTCATCAAACTCAATGGATCTTTGCGTTCCGTCGCAGGGATGATGCAGTAAACACGCCTTTACTTTGACTTTCGACTTTTTCGAACTGCGTACACATTAATGGACATTCTGCATGCGGCGATATGGCTACGTGTATGCACTTTTGCAATATTAATCCTTTTTTAGTAAGTTTGTGCAATAAAGTGACTTTCAGCATATTTCATTGACGTCAGTCTTTTCCCACTGACAGATCATCCGTAGGAAAAGTTAAAAATTACGCATTTGCACGGATATTGATAGAATATTCTTATAAAGAATGAAAAGGAAATGTCTGCAGTTAACCTGGGTTTTTCTGTTTCCCCGCGGCACTCAAGGATGGTTAAAAAATATGCTTAACACTTAGTAGCTTAGTAGTGCGCCATATGAAGTAAGATTAGTGCATCGAAGATTCAATATTAACTAACATAATGCGTCACATTACCAGTTTCCGCACCAGCAGAGCACTTCTATTACATTTGTTATATCTTTGGTGTCCTTAAATACAAACGCGTGATACTTATAGTCAACTGGTCTCGTTTGTTTCTCACTCTCTCCTAGCTGAAACCAATAATTGAAGACACAATGATTCTACGACAGAGGATAAAACACCTAGATCTTAGTTGCAAAATATGCTCATTGAATTGTTTTCTTTGCGTTTTAAATCCACTTTTTGCTAACTAGACCTTTGGAAAAGTGACTAGTACCTTACAAGTAAAAGAAAGGAAATAGTATTTGTGTGTAGAACAGAAACATCTCTCTGCAAATATTTCTACAATTGTTGACCTTTATTGTGCATTTTGTAGTATTTTGTCCAGCAAAAATGTCGCAATTGTATAGTGACGTTTGTTAATGGTAATTGGTACAAGTTCTGTACACATATAGGTTTCATAATAATCTAAATAATTGTTATCTTGTATTCTACCAGTGAAACAAAGTATTCTACATTTTTTTAACGAATCTGTACAACTTTCTATGTACCGATGAGGAGGGGGATACATTTTATACTTAAAGAATCACTATTTTAAGTTTTTTATGCTATATATTTTAAAAGAAGGACGCTGAATTTACAAAACAAGTTGAAAATCAAATTTGGAAGTAAAAGTTTCTAAACATGTTATTAATGAAGAGTTTACCACGGTTGAAGATTGAAGGAGAATCGGTATTCTTTATTTCAGAAACTAATAGTGTAATTCTAAATGGATAAACATGATTACAAGAAATTGCAGTTTTGCCAAACCTCGGTTGCACACGGTGATGCACGCAAGTGAATCTTCCTACATAATACTTATACGAAAAAGTGTTCTAAACAGGAGTTGCGTGGTATTAAGATCAGTATATAATGTAATAATTATTTTTTTTTCTGTACTTTTATATTGGGATATGAAGGTTATCTTATGTATTCTAACAGCAATATGTAATATTTCAACATGCTATTTGAAATTCCTTTGAATTCAGAGTAAAAATTTCTTCGAGTATATGGAGTCAAAAGTTAATAGTTGCCAAATCATGGTGCAGTTGTCTTCGAATGCAAAGAATGATCAAAATGTTGCCGACTACAATCTGCACAAGTCCGTAGGCGAACAACCAATTCCGCATATGCGTTAATGTTTCCCGAGTTATAATATCACAAGCCCTAAGGATACGGTTTCTCATATTCCTAGGGATTGCAGTTAATCCTCACTAATCACCTTTTTTAGATGCCGCCAAACAATAGACTTTCCGATAGCATAGCAAATGTTGCAAATTACAATTAAAATATTCAAGGTGAATTTCATATCTTGATAAAAACGTAAAAATATATGTTTTGTAATCTACTCTCATTTTGACAACCAGTGATTTTGGTTTGAAACATCTTTTAACACAATACATAGAGTACAAGAAAATTCTGGTGGTACCGGTACATGACTCACCCTATATACTACAATGTAAATTAAAATAATCCTGGTCTATTTATTATTATCGCACAACCTTTTATGCTAGCCAACATATAGCGAAGTGAAAAATTAAATTTTCATAGATGGGTGTTTGACAACTTCGACAGCGACTACCATTATTAAGAGAATGTTTTACGCATTATTCAATCGAATAATTCTATAATGCAAAGTAGTTGTACGTTAAACTTTAAACTCTACTGCAGCTAATCTCAATTAGAAAAATTTTTAACAATGATTTATCCTCGATCGTAATTACATTATTGAAGAGTAGAATGTTTGCGTTCCGAATTACACAAATATCTACTATCAATACAAAGTGTATGAGTTGAAGTTAGAATGTTTTCGTTGGGACAAAATTGTTGGCCCTGAAAAGGGCCGTTTGCAGAACGCTATAGCGTTTACTTTGAGCTAGTGTTCTTCGTAACAGCTTTAGTACCCTCAGAGACAGCGTGCTTCGCCAATTCACCAGGCAAGAAAAGTCTGACGGCAGTTTGAATTTCCCGAGACGTGATCGTCGATCTCTTGTTATAATGTGCTAAGCGGAAAGCTTCGGCAGCAATACGTTCGAATACATCGTTAACAAAACTGTTCATGATGCTCATCGCTTTACTGGAGACTCCAGTATCCGGATGAACCTGCTTCAATACTTTGTAAATATAGATGGCGTAACTTTCCTTCCTCTTCCTCTTTTTCTTCTTGCCAGCCTTGCTGATGTTCTTCTGGGCTTTGCCAGCTTTCTTCACAGCTTTTCCACTGGCTTTAGGCGACATCTTGACTTACTTCAACTCGAGATACACAGTACAGCCACGATACAATACTAATGGCTGCGCACCGTGGCGGTGATGTAAATGGCTTGAAATGTGCCCCCAGCGGCGCACCAGTCGCATGCTAGCTCGTACCCCATTGGTGCGCGTGAGTGACTGGCAGCCGTACATAATCGGACTGTTTTCCTGCCGAGCATCACAATTCGTTAGAAGTTATAGGAGTGTTCTCCGTACAATTTTCTGAACTTTATTCAAAACATGTCCGGCCGTGGCAAAGGTGGTAAAGCTAAAGCGAAGGCAAAGTCCCGTTCGAACAGAGCCGGTCTTCAGTTCCCTGTTGGACGTATTCACAGACTGCTGCGCAAAGGAAATTACACAGAACGTGTTGGCGCAGGAGCACCGGTATATCTAGCAGCCGTTATGGAGTATTTGGCGTCTGAAGTACTGGAATTAACAGGAAATACCGCTCGTGATAACAAGAAAACTAGGATTATTTCCCGTCATCTACAACTTGCTATCCGAAATGACGAGGATTTGAACAAGCTGCTCTCCGGTGTAACCATCGCACAGGGTGGTGTTCTGCCTAATATTCAAGCAGTTTTGTTACCAAAGAAAACCGAGAAGAAAGCTTAATTTAACAACACAAGTACAAATGGCCCTTTTCAGGGCCGCAATCTTTCAAAACGAAGGAAGCTGTTCATATTTACTATTCTACGCAGAACCGATAGCTAGTAGATACCTGAATATTTGATTGAAATAAGAAGTCTACACGTAAAGTAACAGGGAATTTATGTATATTATCGATTCATAAGATGTGAAGCTGTACAGGAATTACAAAGATTGGTAATTTTATCGACTTTTAACCAAACTACGATGGGTGTGAAATGTGTTCGTACAGTCATTAATTTCAACAAAAATTACAACATTGTGCAATACAAAAAGATGCATTCGTATTGTTAGAAATTTCAAGGACGAACGTTATTAAAGCTAAATTGTTTATTTATACGTTCTATGAAAATATTAACAAGTCTTGAATGCGCTGAAAAGTTCATACATAATAAGCTGTTTCATTATATTATAGACAAATACAAGGTAATTCATGGAATGTCAATATAACAATTAGTATCTTTGGACACGTCGATACGAGCAGTGTTACGGTGCGACGTAAGCCGTGGTTAAAAGCATTAATATGTGAGACTGACGATAGGGTTATAGGCAGCTGTTTCTGAGAGATTTTAATTTAACAGTTTTACCATCTGCGTGATGTTACCTAGATGGTACGCCATTATTTATTTCTTAATCCCAACCTTATTTATTGTTAGTTGGTTTGCATTCGATCCTCACTACTCAATAGCAATTGCCCTGCCATAAATCTACGAGTTCGAGGCTCACTCAATGCCTCGGATCACATTCTCGACAAACTATCCCTGCGATACTTTTTTTCCATACAGTACGCGCAGGGCGTATGGAAAAAGAAACTTCCGATCATTTTAGACTCGCTGAATGGTATCCGCCAAAATTACGGGGAACCAGAGCTTATAATATGGATGAAGGTGTTGACTTTTGTGACAAGAGATAGGCGAACAGAGTTGCACCAACCAACAAACGAGGCGGTACATCCTCCGGCTACACACATGCACGTACACTACACACAGCAGACTTAACTATCAAATACAAGACGCCTATCGCAAATTACACAAATAGTTAACCTATGACTTCCTTTCAATTTAGCTATAAACCGAGTTGAGTAACAAATACCATATTCAACACTGCCCCCCCCCCCCCCTGTCACCATCGAAGAACCACCGGAGGCAGACGCGGTATGAAACAAGTAGTGACCTGAATAACAATGGTATAGTAAGGTAACCTTAATAATACTAAAATGAGCCGAAAATTTAAGGAAACTACTCTAAGTGGAAGAAGAATTGTTATAAATCTGCGTAACGAGTGTAAAATGTTACGAGAGATTTTGGAAACTGTGAACAGAATTATTGTTGTATGCCAACGTAATCATTAGTACTATATTATTTTTAGTTAAGACAACGCGGCCTTCTCATCCTCCTTCAAACACGATAAACCAAACCCCAGCAGCAAACATTCCAAAATCCTTCGATAGCTGATGATTTCATCCTAGTTAGTCACCTCCGAACCTCGATCCTGCTACCTCATCCCTTACCGACCATCGAACCCAAGATAACCCCTACCTCTTTATTTTCCGAGTCTCCAAAATCACAGTTTTTCCCTTGACACACGAGAACAGTCCGGACCGTCTTAGGACGCGCAACTACACTTATAAAACGCGAATACACTCTGTTATACGTTAAACTTCGTCTTTATTTCGCTCGACGTTGTAACTTATTATATATAATAAACTGACAACCTCAGCGGAATACAACATATAAATTTTGGCGACGAGGATGGGATGTCCAGCACTCTACACGCAGTGAATATAAGTGGAAGTAGCAACCCCACCCTGTGGATTGAGTGGCAACACAGTTGCTGAGAACGTGGACACCGGACGAGGCGAAGTACAAGGAAACAACGTAGCAGAGGAAAATCCTGCGATTTGGTTGGAAAACACTGGACCTAGCAACGCCAGCACCGATTGTAGAGGAAAAACTTACGCAGTAAGTACTGCTCGATAGATATTCATCAGTGTAGACAATTCTTTCCCTTCTGTTCTCCCAAATTTTCCTAAAATCATACGCAATCATGCCTAATGGAAATCAGACGTCAGAAGTTACATACGAACTCTCATTTTTAGTTAAATTAATCCCAGAAAAATTTGACGGTGATCGATACCAAATCCGTAGCTTTGTAAAGCAAATAGACGGAGTCTTTGTGTTGCGTCGTATCGTGAATTAACGGTACGAACTGATTGGGTCGTGGAAGAGTCCACTTGACTGTATAAAGTGATTGACCAGTAATCGAGGTTGCTCGTGGGAGAAGTTATACTTTAATTTTGATGTTCACTGTTTGACGTCTTGCTGACAACTAACTGACAACTGATTTCTTCCAAAAAAGGTGCAGTTTCTCCAAGAGGTTGCGGCGACTTGGGGGTGGGCATGTTGTTGGGGGTAGGCGAGCGGATTGGTTTTTCAAAATTGATGGAAATCGAAGGGAGCCGCCCTCTTGTCCGTCCTCAGGTTACCATTGACCTGAGATGACGCGCGCGAAGGTCGCTTGTCGAGTAACGGTTCGCAAGTAATAAAGTCATAAAGTCGCTGGATTTCGAAGGCAAACTAAATTAAGAAAAGGATCGGTAGAGTAATTATACATTTGGCAAACAGCTGCAGAAGGCAGCTGTTAGTTACTTACAAATTTTTCGAGGAAGCAAAATAGACCCGATGGCTTTATGATTCTATTATTGCGCCGCAACACTTTGAATTAGCCGCGGAAACCCAAAAACCCGCTTTATTACTTTACGTGAAAAGTCGTATCACCGGTAAAGCACGGCAACAAATCGACATTCATTGCATCCTCACGACTTGGGAAGGAGTTTCTGACCTTCTTTTAAATCTTTACCAAGATAAAAAGTCTCTTGATCAGTTGTTCGAAGAATTAAATTCTATGGCTCAAGGAAAAAACGAAAACGTATCGCAATTTTTTCAAAGGATCGAAGACCTTTCGTCTCGAATCCTCGCAGCCATTCACGCGTCAGAACAAGATGAAAGTCTTTTACCTGGCAGTGTCGCAATGGTAACTAAGATGACCCTCAACCGATTCATTTACCACATGCATCCTCAGATTTCACAAATGCTTCGGTACAGAGAGTTTCAAACAATCAATCAGGCCTTTACAGCCGCCTCAGCGGAAGAAAAGGCTCTTCGAATTCGTTACGATAATTTTTCAAGGTGCACTTATTGTAGCAGAACAAATCATACAAGTGAAGACTGTTACTAAAAGAGTTCTAATTCAAATCGTTCAACATCTCGATATCCTAGACCAGTCCATTTTGCACAACAAAAATTATCTCCTAAGCCAAATAATCCTCAGAATCTCTATCAAAATCCAAATCAATTACAAAATTCAAATCGGCCTAATAATTCATGGTCAAATCAAAACTCGCAAAGGCCAAATAATCAAATTCAATGCCGTTATTGTAAAAATATGGGCCATTCTATTGACGAATGCATTAAAAGATTTGCTGCAAACGTTCGACGCAATAAAAATAACGGGAATAGATCAAGTCCTCAAAATGCCCAACACTCAAACGTTCATTTAAGCAGCCAGAATTTTCAATCTCCTACGCGAACCTCCAATCCTTCAGAGCGAATACCAACAAGTAACGCCGAATCCAACACTACGACACTCCTCAGCTCATTCTCTCTTCACAATATCTACTCGAGTAATAACGAGTTAACGTTCATACTATTCGAATCTCCATTATCAAACTCCCCCGACGGAATTCTAAAATTTTTAATCGATACAGGAGCATCTATCTCCTTAGTCAAAAAATCAAGTCTTGGTTATTTTAAAGTGACTAATTCCGAACCGATCATACTTAACGGTATCAACATCGATGCACCAGTCGCAACCCTCGGAGAAACGGAACTAAAATTATCGATCCGTAAACATTCGTTTACTTACAAATTCCAAATTCTCGATTCTAATACGGGTATCCCTTTTGATGGTCTTTTAGGACAAGACTTTTTCGATGCGCAGAGTTGCAAAATCGACTTCCAACAATCATCTGTTTCAATCAAATCTATTCCATTCTCAATTCCTTTACAACGAAGTACGAATCAACAATTAGACACATCCTTAATATCAATCAATCCGCGATCAGAAATGATAGCCAAAGTATCGGTCGAAAACCCTCTCAACCTAAAAGAAGGAATAATTTTAAGTCAATCATTGGATCAAAAGGAATCGTTAATTATTCCCAGCGCATTAGTAAAGGTAATAAACAAGGACGAAGCCCTAATTACAATTATCAACCGATCTCTAGAAAAGGAAACATTCAGTAAACCCAATTTACCACTTCTACGTCTTTGTGAGCAAGCTCGTATATTGTATTTTTCTTTCGATCCAAAATATATAACTGAAAGACTTAAATTACTAAACGAAAATATACGCGTCAGTCATTTGAACTTAGAAGAGAAAAACTCAATAATTAAATTATGTCACGAATTCGAGGATATTTTCCACCTCCCCAACGATGTTCTAACTACGACCTCCGCGGCTGACAATAGAATTCCAACGACGGACGATATCCCTATTCAAGTTAAACCTTATAGGTACCCCGAGGTACATAAGGAGGAAGTATCCAAACAAATCGAAAAAATGCTAACACAAGGAATTATTAAAACCTCCACAAGCCCATGGTCAAGCCCACTTTGGGTCGTACCCAAGAAGGCGGACGCTTCCGGTCAACAAAAGTGGCGAATCGTATAGAAAGCTCAACGAAAAGACTATCGGAGATGCTTACCCCCTTCCACACATAGAAGATATCCTAGATCAATTGGGACACGCCCAATATTTCACCACACTAGATTTAGCAAATAGTTTTCACCAGATCCCCATGCATCCAGACGATGCTCCAAAAACTGCTTTCTCAACTCCAGAAGGTCATTTTGAATATACACGAATGCCCTTCGGCCTCAAAAACGCTCCGTCCGTTTTCCAAAGAATGATGAACAACATTCTGACCGGGCTTAGCTTCAAACAATGTTTCGTCTATCTGGATGATGTAGTTATTTACGGATCCAGCCTCACTGACCACAATACAAAACTGCATAATGTCTTTAGTAGATTCCGTGAATATAACCTCAAACTTCAGCCAGATAAGTGCGAATTTTTACGCGAATCCTGTCAATACCTCGGACATATAATTTCTAAAGATGGAGTGAGACCAAATCCGAAAAAGATCGAATGTATAAAAAAATGGTTCCTCCAAAAACCCTAAAACAAATAAAAACGTTTCTTGGGATGGCAGGATATTACCGGAAATTTATCCCAAACTTCTCAACAATCGCGAAACCGATCACATCATTATTAAAAAACGAAACCGAGTTTATTTGGTCCCAAGAGCAGCAACACGCATTTGAGACATTAAAATCAATACTGACAACTGAACCCTTATTACAGTACCCCGATTTCTCGCAACCCTTTGTCGTCACCTGCGACGCCTCCAATGTAGGCATTGGCGACGTTCTCTCGCAAATAAAAGGTAATAAGGACTTACCCATAGCTTACTATTCAAGAACGTTAAATAGTTCTGAACAAAATTATTCCACTACTGAGAAGGAGCTGCTAGCCATCATAAATACAATCGAACATTTCCGACCTTATCTCTATGGCAGAGAGTTTACGATCTATTCAGATCATCAACCCCTTCAATGGCTTTTTAATTGCAAAAACCCTTCTTCAAAACTCGTTCGATGGCGTTTACGCCTTAACGAATATAAGTACGTAATAAAATATAAACCCGGAAGAGTAAACTCTAACGCAGACGGTCTATCGCGACTTCATCCTGATCAAAAAGAGAACTCTGAACTCATACTCCATGTGCACAAACCCAGTAAAACATATCAAGATTTTACGAAATTCCACTACACAAACAGAGACGTAATTGAATTCCCAAAAGAAGAGACACCTCTCCCAAAACTAAGAGGTACAATAGTTCTCTTGTGGTCAGAAGATTTAGATAAAGAAAATCACTATTCAGATTACGTAACTGAAAATTTCGATACAACTGCATTAACATCAAACCCTAATGGGTCGTATAAATTGCAAAATAACAACCAAACTCTACTAATTCTATTTCCCAAAAATCTACATCATGACAAGATCGATTACCGTAATCTATTTCAAAGTTTTATGACCCTTCGAGATACTATGAGACCAAAAGACTTCGTTTTAATTCCACCAAAAAAGCAAAACGGTATTAAATCTGAAATTTTTAACGAAATGGTTAAATTCGTTTTCCCTTCTACTAATATAAAATTTTTGAATACAAAGAAAATTGTTCCCAAGGACCGCGATGAAATACAAGTCATTCTTAAGGAATGCCATGATAACAAATTATCCGGACATGGTGGTTTGAATCGTACCTATTCTAGAGTCAAGGAGAGATATCATTGGTCTACGATGAAAGCTGACATTAGAAAGTATATTAAGACGTGTCACGCTTGCGAATTAAACAAAACAAATTTTAAACCTACTAAACAACCCATGGAAATCACAACTACTGCGGAAAAACCATTCCAAAGACTAGCAATTGACGTAGTAGGACCTCTCCCTCTAACTGAACAAGGCAATCGATTCATCATTACAGCCCAAGACGACTTGACAAAGTATTCATTCGCATGCGCAGTCCCAAATCATGAAGCACAAACAATCGTTGAAAAATTAGTTTTCATTTTTACCTACTTTGGTATTCCTCAAACATTCCTGACCGACCAAGGCTCGGACTTTATGTCAGACCTTGTCAAAGAAATGAGCAACCTCTTTAAGACAAGGCATATCTCATCCACACCTTATCACCCTCAAACGAACGGAGCCCTCGAGAGATCTCACCTCACTTTAAAAGATTATCTCAAACATTACATAAACAAAAAACAGACAGACTGGGACACTTACATTACCTTTGCAATGTTTAGCTATAACACAGCAGTCCATAAATCCACTCATTACACGCCATACGAACTCCTTTTCGGACAAAAGGCCTATTTACCTTCATCTATAATACAAGACCCAGAATTTCACTACACCTACGACGACTATATTCGATCACTCAAATATAAACTTAATACATCTTTCCAAATCCCTCGCGAAAACCTTATTGATTCAAAACGACGCAGCAAAGAATATCATGATAGGAAAATTAACCCAGTCAAATTTAAAGTCAACGACCTCGTTACAATCGAGAACAAACAAATTTCGCCGGGATTATCTAAGAAACTCACAAGCAATGCTAAAGGACCTTATAAAGTCATTCGAACGTTTCCTAATCAAACCGTTGAAATTCATATTGGCCGGAAATTAATTAAATATCACACTAATTTACTCAAACCATACTTTCCAGATGAATCAGACGATCCTAATCTCCCTTCTACTTCCGGTCCTAGCCAGCAGTCATTTTTTCTCTCACCATCCTTTCGAGAAATCAAACGGAATCGTTTATAACAAAAAGGGAACAGCGCAAATCGCGAATTCAAAACTCACACTTCTCTCATACATGAATAAAACTCACCTAAGTAATGCGCTTGAAATTATTAATAATTATCTCCTTAAAACCAAAGACATTTGCAATTCAACATTACAAGATCCAAATCGAAAAGGTAATACTAGCTTTCACTGTGAACGTACTATTCAAATAATCGAAGTAGAACTATCAGAAATTAGTTCAAAACGCGAAATTCTCCAACAACTGACCGAGAAATTAGTTATCAGAAAAAAACGCGGCCTTTTAAATGGCATGTCATATTTACTAAAATGGGCTTTTGGCACCCCCGACGCCGAAGATGTCCAATTTTACGAAGATAGCATCAAAACATTATTAAATAATAACAGACAGACGCAAACTCTGCTCAAATCTCAAGTCCAAGTGATTGCTAATACTATTAGAAACTTCAATAGCTCCCTTTACTCGCTTCAAAGTCAAGAGAATGCAATGAATGAAAATATAGAAAAAATCAATTCGTTTACTATCCAAACTAATTCTTTCATTTCACGTTTAGAACTGGAATCTACGGTAAACCAACAGGTCACCACTTTAAACATGTTGGTAAGCCAAATTAATCGAGAGTTTTCGAAATACATAGAAGCTATTAATCTTGCCGAACATAATATTGTTTCTCCATTCATTATCACCCCTAAGATGTTGTATGAAGAACTAAAAAACTATAAAAATGAGCAGGAACTAGTTATGAAACCAAACTTGGAAAATATACATGCTTTTTACAAATTTATTCAACTTCACGTTATTGCCACAAAAGATAATGTCATATTTGCACTTCAAATCCCCTTAGTCGTCCGAACGAAATTTGATCTCTTCGAACTTATCCCACTCCCAATCCAGCACAACGATTCAAAATTCTCATCCTATATTATTCCTCAAAATCGTTATCTCCTCCTATCCCAAACTAAAACCCAATTTACCTTCCTTAAGGAATTGTCTGATTGCAGCTTCAACGAGTCAACCAGTTTGCGAAATCGAGTTACTATCTCCTCACATTAATAAAATTCCTCCTACTTGTGCAACGAAAACCATCAAAGCGACGATAGAGACCTGGAACTATGTTGCAAAAAATCAATGGATCTACGTCCTCCACAAGCCAACTACCCTAACCGTCATGTCTGAGGAAAATCAAAATCACATGGAAGATGTGATTCTTCAGAAAAGCGGAATTATACATCTCCAACCTCACTGCAAAGGATATACCAACTTACAACGACTATGCTGTTTGACCACGGATCCAAGGCATGGAGAGATCAACCCCCCGTTTATAAAAAATTTCGTTAACTGCATCTTCGACTCATCATCATCATCATCGTCTTCGAATCTACCTACAACAGCGACCAACGAGGTAGTCACCTACCAACCAAGACGGAATCGAGCAACGGTCGCCAGCCCAATACCCGAAATATCGGAAGACGAAGAAACGATTCCCGTAGTCCGAGTCCAATCGCGGCAAAGAACGCGTAGAAGCACTACACCCCTTTAAATGATTCCCATTACCTTATGTAATCCTACTTTTAATTTCTATATTCAAAAGATAACTATTTAGTCTTACTTTAATTGTGTATAAGGAAAATATTGAAGAATAGCCAACAACTAATTAAAATATAATTAAGTTATTACTAACGTTTATAAATACTGTTATATACTTATATAGTATTTATATCTATGAATGTATACATATATATTTCATCTGTAACCATTAGAAAGTAAGGAAGAAAGCCGGCGCATGCGTAAATCGTATTATCTGTAATCTACGTCCTTACATACTCTTTACTATTTTATTTTTAGGGCAAAATTACTGTATATGTAACTTAATTATTTATAATCTCGTCAAAATCGATTAACTTCTCGTTAACAATCTTATGGCGGAAGGTGTTGGATACCAACGTAATTTATATCATAAAATTTTTAATTTTAATTTAATTGTTAACACCCAGTTAACAATCTTATGGGGGAAGGTGTTATATGCCAACGTAATCATTAGTACTACATTATTTTTAGTTAAGACAACGCGGCCTTCTCATCCTCCTTCAAACACGATAAACCAAACCCCAGCAGCAAACAATCCAAAATCCTTCGATAGCTGATGATTTCATCCTAGTTAGTCACCTCCGAACCTCGATCCTGCTACCTCATCCCTTACTGACCATCGAACCCAAGATAACCCCTACCTCTCTATTTTCCGAGTCTCCAAAATCACAGTTTTTCCCTTGACACACCAGAACAGTCCGGACCGTCTTAGGACGCGCAACTACACTTATAAAACGCGAATACACTCTGTTATACGTTAAACTTCGTCTTTATTTCGCTCGACATTGTAACTTATTATATATAATAAACTGACAACCTCAGCGGAATACAACATTATGTAGAAAGAAAAACTTTCAAGAATAAAGCAAAAAGCGGACATACGCGAACATATGTGCTCATAGCTGGAAGCATGTTGAAATATTAGTATTACAAAACCCTCGGTCCAGTTTGGGCGCCATTTGGTGCGTGTTCGAACTTCAAGGCCGAATAAAATCCTTCAACAATAGATATGACATATTTGTGAATGATCGCTGTAGATAGGTTGCTCGATTCCTGGGTGTACGTGTAATGTCAGCCTGTAACGTGTCGTAGATGAAGGTATGCAGTATGAAGCAGTGTTTCCCATATGTTTCAGGATGGCAAACTCCTTTTATAACAGCTACATTATCTGCGAACTCGGCCGTCCAGAAATCATCCCAACATAAGGTTCGATAAATTAATAAGGTACAGCAAACACTTTCAAATCAAGGGTAAATTTAAAGTAAACGGAATTATTGCATTCTTGGCAAATGAAAAGATGTTCGATGTACAGTTAACGTTGTTACTACATGATAATAAATTTTGGCCCTGAGAAGGGCCGATGGTTTAACGTAAAAGTTGCTTAAGCTCTTTCTCCCCGAATGCGACGAGCAAGTTGGATGTCCTTTGGCATAATGGTAACGCGTTTTGCATGAATAGCGCACAAGTTGGTATCTTCGAACAGACCAACCAGGTAAGCCTCGCTGACTTCTTGTAAAGCCATAACTGCCGAACTTTGGAAACGAAGATCAGTCTTGAAATCTTGAGCGATCTCACGTACGAGGCGTTGGAAAGGTAGCTTACGGATCAGAAGTTCAGTGCTCTTCTGATATCTGCGGATTTCTCGAAGAGCAACAGTGCCAGGCCTGTAACGATGAGGCTTTTTCACTCCACCTGTGGCTGGGGCACTCTTGCAAGCAGCTTTGGTAGCCAGCTGCTTACGAGGAGCCTTTCCACCGGGAGATTTACGAGCGGTTTGCTTTGTACGAGCCATTGTGAGAAATTACAATCAAAATAATCTCAACACAACTATAACGACAATATGTACTGAAATGCGTATCGCGTTTTTTTTTTTTTTTTTTTTTGTGGCAATGATTATTGAAGGAGTAACAGAGCCCCATCCTTGGTTGTTAGTCACCCAGAAATTGGACGCAGACTCCTTTCAGTGTTGCTCCTGTTAGCTAAAGCCAACTTATCAACAGTCATGAATTTTAATTGCTGTTAGCCACATGCGATTTATAAGAAATTTAAGCACTGATTATATAAGTAAGTGGAAAATTTTCAAAAAACCACTCAGAGAAATCATTGGGAAATGAACAGAGGTGAAAAAATGTTTTCCCGGCAGGGCGGAGACCGGGTAGGAACGTGCATTCGAGAGTGATAATAATTAAGCATTTAAAGTTGGTATGAATATGCAGGCCATCCGCCGATCGCCAAAGCGTACCATTTGGCAGATGATTCACGAAGCCGGCGAGAGAGTGGCGCATGCCTAACATTAAGTGGGAGGAGGAGGGCCGGAGCAGGCGCGACATCGGCAGGGTCGAAGTGACTGCACATGAGGCAAACCAAATCTTTCAGATAGAGGGAATCTTACTTTAATTCTATAAGGAATGGTATGGATATTAAACTTAGAGATGTCTCTAATCAGAGGGTTTACATGATGTTTAACATTAAATCCCAACATTAAGCGCTGAATATGCTCATTAATTAAAGGAATGTTTGTATTTCGATGAAGTTCTGCGGTTCTTGCTCTAATTGGAACATTTGTAATAATTTTAAGTATCTTAGTTTGTACCCTTTGGATTTTAGTTTTCTGTGTGGCAGAAATGCATTCCCACCAAACAATTGCCCCGTACTCCAGAACGGGTCTGATGCAAATTTTGTAAATTGCGAGCCTGATTTCTGTCCGCAAATTGGACCCACGAGCTATATGCGGCCTCAGAGCAGCTGCCACCTTGGCTGTTTTTTGGCATCTATCTGTCAACGCAGGGATCCAGGACATTCTCTTGTCAAAAAGAACTCCCAGATATGTGACCGTGTTTGCCCACTGCACCGGTACACCGAGGACAGTCAGCTGAATACTCATAGGTTGTCTCTTCCTCGAGAAAACAATTGCCTCCGTTTTAGATGGGTTTACTGCTAACTTCCAGCTTGTAAAGAAGTTTGCAATTTTATCGATATATTTCTGTAATCTTTCACACGCAGTGTTAACCTGTGTGGAGGAAGTGAGAAGGGCGGTATCATCCGCATATAGCGCTAGAGTGCAGTTAAACATAGTAGGTATTTCATTAATGTATATATTAAAGAGTATCGGCCCCAAGATTGACCCTTGAGGTACTCCTGCAAGAATATTTCGCAGAGTGGAAGCAGTGCCATCCGCCGAGACATAAAATTTTCTATCCGTGAGATAGCTGAGAATAATTGCAACAATGGTGGGGTGGAAACCAAGGACGTTTAGCTTGTATATTAAGGCATTGTGCCAGACGGAGTCAAATGCCTTTGCTAGGTCTAGCAGTATCATGGCGGTAACTCTATTAGTATTTAGTGCATTTGTGATAAACTGTGAGATTCTTGTGATTTGTTGGATAGTTGAGTGTCCTTTTCGGAAACCAAATTGTTGGCTAATAATTATCTTATTTGCTTCAAGGTGCTTATTTATTTCACCAAGTATAACAACTTCAAAGACTTTCCCAAGGACTGACAATAGGCTGATTGGCCTGTAACTGGAGGCAATATCCTTGGGTTTCCCCGGTTTAGGAATGGGTGTTACCTTAGCAGTTTTCCACACACTGGGGAAGTAGGACAGTGAGAGACACGCCTTGAAGATGTAGAAAATTTGACAAGTTAGCTTCCTGGATGCATTTTTTAGCATTAAAGCCGAGATTTTGTCCTTACCAGGAGCTTTACCGTTACGAAGACCTCTGAAAATTTGATGGATGCCCCTAGGGGAGAGGTCAGCAAAAAGTTCACGGGTTAAGGCGGGCGACCTGTCCACAGAGTCAATGAATGAATCGATACGACTCTGGTTAGAGGAGGTCAAAGCATGAGCTTCTTGAAAAACACCCTCAAATTGATCCGCGAGGATTTCAGATTTATCCAGAGCCGAGGTGAGGTCAACACCATCCCTGTGCATTACAGGCAGTTTGGTCTTTTTATATTTACAGGTTAAAGTATTAAAGGTGCTCCAAAAAGTAGGGTCAGTCTTTTTGAAAGAGCCAAGTTTATTTATCCAGTCCAGATTCCTAAGGTATGATATCTGTCTTTTGATTTCAGCAGTCAGATCACTAACTATCATGCGGAAGTGAGAAACTCCAAGTCTTTGTGCCAATTTACGAATTTTCCTTCTACGCCTAATAAGTGTAGTTAAGTATGGATCATTCTGCAGGAATTTATGCTTGGTAGTGGAAGTATCTATTTTATATGTGGCTGTTTTAACGGCAGCATGCATAAGTTTGGTAATGTTTGCAATCTCCTCGTCTATATTTTTGGTACTACGAAAGTTGTTATGAACGTGTAGATCCTCCGTACGCGAGCGATAAAAATTCCAATCAACTGATCTCTCAATACCAGGACTGGAATCCCCGCTACCCTGAATGAGAACAACGGGAGTGTGGTCGGACGGACCCTGATCCCTCGTCTCACACTTAAAAACGGAGTTTACAGATGAGAGGAATATGTCAATTGTGGAGGGTCTCCTTCCAGGTTGAAATCTAGTAAAATCATCCGGATACAAGATATCGTAAGAGTTGTTAGAGCAGTGATTATACAGAACTGTCCCACTCGGGTTTCTCACAAAATTATTCCAAGAGCGGTGCTTGGAATTTAGATCACCTCCAATTAAGAAGGGAGTGCCCACACCACTTAATTTGTTTAGCGTGTCAGAAGTTAACTTGACGTCAGGTGGGACGTAAACCACCCCAATGTACGTCTTGGGTGATTCAGTTTTGATGAAGCAATGATCAATACCATCTATTTGTAATGAATCTATTATCCTAAAAGGGATGTTATTTTGCGTTAAGATGGCAACACCGCCACCCCGACCAGTCACTCTGTCTTTGCGAGTGATCCTGAAATTTGGGATACTAATAGTATCCCTGGGGGACAATAGAGTCTCTGTGAGGAGCACTATGTCAGGTTGCTCCTTTGTAATTAGCAAGAGTAACTCATTTCTGTTTTTTGTGAGAGAACGAATATTCCAGAGAACGATTTTGGGGAATTCAATCATAATATAGGAATTAATCAAGAGAACTGATAATTTGCATGAAGGCCTGGAATTTTTCACCATTTGACTTACATGATCTAAGTCTGGCATTGAGTGATTTAACTGTATTTAACATAAGTTTTACATCAACAAGAGTTCTGAGAGTTTTAAACTCATCGAGGAGTTCAGTGAAGTTTTCCTGTTCCCCGGTGTTTGAGGTATCGACAGGACGAAAAGCAGGTATGCCTTTAACAGTGTCAGCGAAAGTCCTGCCAGGCTTTGACCTGGGTGCCCGTTGAAATAAGTGTTTTTCGGGGTAGTTCTGGAATGGGGGGAAGCCCGGCGGGGCAATATCAGATGAGGGCGCACCTACACCCATGAGAGGGAAAACACAGCCATCCTGTCCAGGCATTTTGACATTCCTTTTTGTGCTGTCCCTGGTATTCAGATAGCTCATCAAGGCAGGACACCCGGAGTAATTTGCAGTGTGTCCACCGCGACAGTTTACACATTTGGGGGGAGCCTCTGCTGGCTTGACACAAGCAGAAGTGTGGTGATTATCCCCACACTTTACACACTTTGGAGGCCTATTACAGTTTGTCGCTGAATGGCGAAAAGATTGACATCTAAAGCACTGCGTGTATTTTTTATTTGAGAAGTACTTGTCCCAGTACACTCTCAAACTAAACAGGTATCCCACCTTGTCAAGCATACCCATAGTCGTGCCTGGTGGGAAGTTTATCTTGAAACCTGGTTTTGAACTAGTCTTTCCAATTAGAGCTCCGCTAATCGGAGACAGCCCTTGAGTTTTAATTTCTGCAAGAACCTCCTCAATAGGAGTAGCCGGCAGTCCATTAAGTACAGCGCTTAAGGTCTTTTCATTTTTGTTGGTAAAAGTATAAAAGGTATGATTGCCTTCACGAAGAAACGCAATCATTTTGTTGTGAGATTCAATATTAGTGAAATGGATACGTATTCCCTCTTTCAAAAGCTTTAATCTGAATGTTTTTCCGCACAAGTCAATAAGTTGTTTCTCGAAGAGAGATGCCGAACAGGAAAAATTTGTTACATAGATTGGAGGAATCTTCTTGGATATCCTCCTGGTCCCGTCACCCGCAGTCCGAGCACTAGCAGACGGAGCAGCCTCCGCATCACAGTTTATAAGTTTAGCACTACCGTCGAAGAACATATCACGCCGCGATTTTTCACCATGATCGTGTCCGGCATCGAAGGCGCGCGAAAGAATTTCAAAACGGTTTGACACTTTAATATTTGAAACAACATCCATGTTGTTGTTTTCTTCTAACCTAGACGCCGGAACGTTGACCAGCCGAATGATTCGCTTTTTTGGCTGCGAGCACTCAGACGTATATGAGCCGGTCGAGTAGTGCTCAGACCGCGGCGACACGGAACGGAATTCGGATTCAGGGTTTGGCGAGGAGATACGCGAGTATACTGATGTGCAGTCACTATAATGGTCTTCAGGACTTACCCGTCTTTCACCATGAACGTCCGTCGCGAGGCAGCGCCCCCCCTCAACCCAGCTTTTGGAAACTTTATCTCCCGAGAATTTAAGCTCCCTACTTGGAGCAATCTTGATACAATCAGTAGTGGAGCTCCGTGAATCAGCGGCCATAGGCCGCTTGAGACACCGACTCGACCTGATATTTAGTGTGTTTCGGTCTTCCGAGTCACTCAGTGTGCCTTAGTTAGTATATCCGTAAAACGAAATGTCTATGACGTCTACAGAACTGTGCGAAGCACCAACAAAATGTCTCTCGAATTTTGCACAAAATGTTGACGACAGAACTGATTTGCGTCTCTCCGAAAATAGTGAAGAAACGAAACGTCTGAAGGACGAAATGTCTGAGGGCAGAATCTCCTCGGATTTCTCTACGCTGTACTGAAATGCGTATCGCGTTGCTCTGAAGCCCCTTTTATGCCGTTGCCGTGACCTGTAGAAGGCTCCTAATTGGCTGCAGGCAAAGTAGTGGGGACGACTAGTCCGCGTCGAGAAAAGTATAAAAGAGCTGCAATCTGTGCGCAAGGCAGGCACAGGGCCCCCAAACTACGGTATTTCGCCCAGAACCAAATATAGTTCTCCCCCCCCGTCTACTTGGAGCGCTAGCGGCGCCATCAATACATACACATAACGTCGGTGAAATACACACACAAGAACATGGTGCTATATATGTGCTGTATAGTATTTATACTTACAAGTAAAAATTATTTTATAATAAAAATATGTTGTGGGAAAAAGAAAAACACTATTAACAAATTAATTAAATATATTGGAATAATATTTTACAGTTTCAATTCAAAATAAATATTTGTGTAACATATATTAAATATTATATACATATATAAAATACACCAAGTTTATGAAATAATATTTATCGTTAATAAACTTAAATAAATAAAATACATCATTTTATGGCTTGGTCCATTATAGTTATTATTGTTTTAAGCTTTGGAGTATAAACCGTACCCAACAGGAGCTAATTCTGAATGTTTCGCCAGCATCCCAGCTAGCTTTATCAGGGGTCTGAAGATGAACAGTATCAGAAACTATCTCTTGCTGAACATTGCTTACACCTCACACCGTCAAACAATATTAACTTCAATTTCCTAAAAGACTCTTGAGTACTTCTGTGGCCTTTCCAGGCTGCAGCATGGTAATCTCTCCTTTGGACAACACCTTCTGTAATTGTAAAGAATCATTGGTAAAAATGTCTTTTAAATGATTCAGTATACTACTGAATAATAATAGTCAGCAGTCTGTAAAGCCATACCTGCACTATGCAATGGTTTTTCATCTTGCAACAAATAAAACATGAACATGTACAATTCTTTTTAATTCTTCGTCTTTTTATTAAAATAATGAGTATTACTTACTTCATTCTCATCTCTTGCTCTTGTTGTTGCACCTTTTCGCAAGAAAACGCCAAGATAACACGCCAAGATTAAGTTCAATTAAATTCCAATGCACGCTTCTCCAAACCAAGTTCAATAAAATTTGCGAGTTGACGGGCGAATGGTGGGAACGTGACGTCACGATTTCTTACCTTGTGTACAGTATCGGTGATACAATGTATACTATGCATGAAGAGGTGCGCCGCTAGCGCTCCAAGTAGACGGGGGAGAGAATTAAAATCGGCTTCAAGTTCACAAGAATAGAGTTTGGGGGCCCTGGGCAGACGTTTCGTTTTAGTACATCGTGTGCTGCTACTTGAATTGAATCATGACCGGCCGTGGAAAGGGTGGAAAAGGTTTGGGAAAGGGAGGAGCCAAGCGTCATAGGAAAGTTCTTCGTGATAACATCCAGGGTATTACGAAGCCGGCTATTCGTCGTCTTGCACGGCGTGGTGGCGTGAAGCGAATTTCTGGTTTGATCTACGAAGAAACGCGTGGTGTACTGAAAGTATTCTTGGAAAACGTTATTCGTGATGCTGTGACCTACACCGAACACGCTAAGCGGAAGACTGTGACTGCTATGGACGTGGTTTACGCTCTGAAACGACAAGGCAGGACCCTTTATGGTTTAGTGGGTTAAGAAGTGCAGATACAGAACCTGTGTATTTATAAACAATCGGCCCTTTTCGGGGCCACGAAACATTTTGTTCGTACAAACTATTTCCAGTAACACTTTGGTTATATTAAATCAATGAGCGTGCGTGGATGTGTTCGAAAGCGAAACGCCTTATCAGTCTTTTGATTTTCGTTTCCTATCTATTTCATTTCACATTTCTTCATCCCAAAATGTTATAAGAAGTACTCAACCATAAACAGATTCTTCGTACTGTAACGGGCCAAGGAAGTCATTGCAGAGATGACTTGTTGGCGAAGCAAACCGATTGGCTGTCGCATATTAGCGACACCTTCAGTCACACGTATTATCGTCATTGGCTGTATCGGTCCCGACTTCAAGTCCACTGCGTGACAAAGAACGTGAAACAAAACACGTGGAGGTAGAGTGAGATAGAACGACTTGGAACTACACCTGAATCACATTGGCGTAAACCTAATTTTTTTTTCTCGTGAGGTTGTGGGGAAATGTTCAAGAAGATACCTGGGAGGGACCGCACTTGCCAATACTTAGCGAATATGAAGGACCTACTACTATGCATGTAGCATCTAAGATTCTGGAAGAAAGATTTTCTACTGGCTAATGGGCGGAGCGAGCGACCAGCTCCCCTTGCCAATGTGCCGTTGTGCTTGACGGACGCTCGCCAACAAGTCATCTCTGCACTGTACATAGACAGTGAATTACCAAATTTATTTTTATTTTGTGAACATTTACGGATAGAATTAATTTTATTAACAACGCAGTTTGTTGGTCTATAATATATGTTTATTATCAGAAGTTATTATTGTTTTGCCCACTTAGCGATCTTACTGCAGTCCAAATTTGCGAATTTGATTTACGAAAGGGAGAATTCACTGTACAAGTAACGGTCACTTGAAACATTTGTTTCGATTTGGAAATGACATATAATTGCGAAAAAGGTGTTGGTGTTTATGCTTGTCCAGTTGCCCATAGTTATTTTGACATGTTTAACTTTTAGTTATTTCTTCTTCAATGCCTCCTTTCATCGATGTATCAAATGGGTATCGATATTTTTGCAAGGTATCGATACCGTCATTGAAGTATCAAATTACACACGATTCATGATATATCGTTACAGAAAGATGATACCTAGTACGTAAAATGTTTATACATATCGATACTTCCTAATGAATACTTTGATATCGGATTGATTCAGTATCATAAATAGAATTCGTATCGATCAGATTACTAATTATAGATTTACGTATGTTGGAACACCAATAGAAGGATTATAAAATTTGCAGTAAATTTAATATTTTTATATATTTGACAATTACCTTTCTAAATGATCAGTCCTTTTTTACTCCTCCACTCATTCTTAAACCAAAGTTACACAAAACATTGTAAAAGACAATAACTGCGTGATTCGTAAAAGAAACGCAGATGTAATAAATCAAATGTAACGCAAAATAAGTAACACATTCAATTATTTAATATATATTGTCGGCGGAGTTAAAAACACAAAGCAAGAAGTGCACGCAAATCTGTTAATATAAATTCTCGTCAGAATCACAATAATGCTTTACGTATTTTTGAATATAAATTTGTGATATACAATAGCTGTAAACCAAATACAATATCTTTCTGTAGTAACTGCTGGCTCCCGACAGAATGTACTAAGTAGTTGTAAGGATCTAATTTTTATAATGCGATCTGTGGCGGACTGTCGAGCGTCCTAAAGGAAAGTCCCAGAGTGTTTGGCTTTTCTAAGGACCGCATGTTGCGTGCGACTGAACTCAAGTGCGGGCAATAAATGTGAGAGCCAGATCCTCGGTTTGGAGGAAAGGACAGTTTTGAGGAGCACGGAAAACGTCAGATCGATCCGAGCATTCGCCACGCTAACTTCGCGAGTCAGAATACACTGTAATATAGCTAGTTGTTAAGAGTAATAAATAGCATTGTTTGTTACTGTTCACCATTACCATTAATATATCGCACCCACGTCACATCCCAAAGATCTACATCATTAACATTATTGTTAGCTGCTGAACTTACATATTGGGTTAATATTAGTATCCTACCGTAAGAAGCAAGGATGCGTTGAGACCATAATGTTTACATTATGTCAAAATTGTTGGCCCTGAAAAGGGCCGTTTGCAGAACTTTATAGTGTTTACTTCGAGCTAGTATACTTCGTAACAGCTTTAGTACTCTCGGAGACAGCGTGCTTCGCCAATTCACCAGGCAATAAAAGTCCGGCGGCAGTTTGAATTTCCCGAGATGGTCGATTTCTTATTATAATGTGCTAAGCGGGAAGCTTCGGCAGCAATGCTTTCGAACACATCGTTAACGAAACTGTTCATAATGCTCATCGTTTGGCTGGAAACACCGGTATCCGGATAGACTTGGTTTAACACTTTGTAGATGTAGATAGCATAGCTTTCCTTCCTCCTTTTCTTCTTCTTCTTATCAGACTTGCTGATGTTCTTCTGAACTTTACCAGCTTTCTTCATAGCTTTTCCACTCGCTTTAGGTGGCATTTCAACAAAGATTTTGTACACTGCAGGTACACTCCGTAGTAACAATGCAAGCCTACTGACAGAACAGAATGAAGGTGCTCCCTATATAGCTTGTATTGTGTCTCCAGAGGCGATTTCTCAATTCAAAATACCCAAGAAATTTAAAACAAGACAGTGTATATTCTGCGATGTTACCCCTTGCATCTTCTTCATTTTCATTTCGCAGGTTTTTTAAATTTGATGAAAACAATTTGACAAACACTTGGTAATAGTTTATGATATTCCATCACTCAATTAATTACTCTTCTACAATAAACGATAAAATTATTTATAATGTATGGAACTTTCTTATTTTCTAAGTAGAGCAAATAACGGCCAATCGGTTCACTCACTCACTTTAACAGCTGTATAGTAGCGCTTCTTCTTAGGCCATATTTTCACCTGAATTTTAGAGTACCGTAAGAAAAAAGAAAAAAAACAGAATTTGGAGGGAAGGAATCAGACTATGTATGGAGGAGACGGTTGGTGTATGAAACATTGACGATTTTCAAAACGCGGCGCTGATACGTTTAGTAATGATTCAAATTTAAATATTAGAAATATAAAACTGATCCACAACAGCTGTCCGTGTTCGCCATTGGTCGTTCGTTTACTGGCCCATTTTCAATGGCAACGTTTTGTGTGTGCATACTAAAGTGGAATTTAATCACTTTGGATTATTTAGTCAATTTCATAGAAACAAGCAGGAAGGTACTCTATACTAATCTTAGATTTAGAATATCATTGAAGTTTCAGGTACATTGTGTTTTTGACTTTGATATAATGGTAAAAACTGAAATGACGAGGTCGTAGAAACATTAGGCTTCTAATGATTAGTAATAGAAGACTATCTCATCATGATGAGTGTACTATTCCAAAAACGAAACTTAAAAATATGATTACACTAAATGTAAATAAATTGTGATCGTGCTTTTATATTTGACACTTGTGTATCATGAAACATTTCGCGTTAATACTTCAATGCAGTTGTATAACGTACTTTTCCCCAAAGTGACATTGTCTTAGATTACTTCTTAAATTTCTATTCTAGATATGGAATACGTTAGAAAAAGTAGAAAATTCGCGAATTCTCACTAAATGTCCTAAATTTATTTGCTTATATCTTAGTCTAAAACAATATTGAGACTACCCAGGTGAAAAAATAAAATTGGGTTCTCATACTTCCAACCCTTTGCCTATATGTTTTAAAATATTATAAGGTTAAGCCAGCCTTTCAATGTACAAAATAAAAGTACTTTTGAATTTTTGTATTGAGAAATCGTTTTAAGAACATAGCTAAAGCCACTAATTCGTGCGTTTCTTGGAACTGATATGAAAGGAAGGAAAGCAGAATGTATGATTGACGTCAATTATTATCCATTACATTAACAAAAAAAAGTTTCGGTAGTTGTTTTGTTTTAAACGTATTTTGAGAAGAGTATATTCGGACAGATACTAAATTTTCATAAAAAGTGGTTACTCTGTTATCGAAACTTAAATGTAAATAACGGCCGAATAGTATGTAACCTGCAAAAGAGCAATTTCTTCGTTGCTCTGCCATTTGTTAAAAAATAGTATCTAATGAATAAAACCTATTTGCACCTTTACTTTCTGCTCTATCATAGTTCACGCATTTTAGTTCTCTCTATATTTGGTTAAACTATAGTACACATACGTCATATCTATGCTGGTGACCAAATACTTTCGGGACCGACTGTATGTAGACCCACGTATATCAAAGGACAAACAAACTATGCGAAACTGCCAAAATATTTGTCAAAGTTTTATCACTTAACTTCAATATTTGAGAGTGTGCATTGACTGAAATTCGCGGCAGTAAATATCTGCTAGCTTGGGGTTATTTCTAATAAAGCGTTGCTACTATGCTTTAAGATGCATACCTAGTAGAATGCAAATCTTCCAGTTTTATAAACAGTTATTTACGCTTCACTAGTAAGCGGCTGGAAGAAGGAAAGCGATGAACACTTGATAGTGTCACGAATTATGTTCTTCATGTAGGGTCAAGGGAGACTTAATGCTTTGTGACTGTCGCTGTCCACAAGTTTTCGCCGAAAGCGCCATTACTTGTGTGTACACAGGCTTGTACGATATGCTTGGCTAATACAGAGTCCTACGATCCAATCACTCTGTCCCGAAACATTTTACCTTTACTTTAAATATTTCTTCATTAAAGATACCATTTAACCACTTAATTACCTGTAACATTTTGAAATGTATATCTTCATCCGTTGCTATTAGTTTTAGTATATGCAGATAGTGTTGTGTTTCTTTTAATTATTCCGCTATATTATTAGATTTATGCTTTTACAGTAATGCTGTTTTCTAATATTCTAACTATAGTTTAAAAGATTTACATTTTGTAACAAATGTTTCAAATAGTTCCGGAATTCTACAAACTCCGCTTTCTAACTACTCGATTTTTACTGTATGACATGTTTGAAAATCATAGGTGCTCGGTCCCCAAGGCAGAACGGTAATTTTTATTATAAACCCGGTCATCTCACAGCTGGGGCTGTTGACGACCGTCGCCAACACGGTTCATGGCGCGGACGTGCGTAGATGGTTATTTTTGAGATTAAGGATTTTTAGTTACAATTTGCATGTCTTTAGAATCATAATATTTCCTGGCGAGAGAAAGCGATTTACAACTAAGGCTCGATGAGTATTAGAGGGTCGCTTGTTTCGCCTCTCAATAACCGGGGCCGTACCATAAACCAGGAAATTCCGAAGGATAGTTCGACATGTGTTTATAACGGTAAAGATACCGATCGGTCAACCACCTGCAGGAATGTCCATAGCGTCGTCAAATGTCGTCAGCCCCACAATCACCCCGACTTCCCTCGCAAAGCGAGCGCGGTAAGGGCGCAAGGAAGTGTGTCGGGGATCTGATTAGGCTCGCTGATTCGTAACAGTAAAAATTGCGAAGGAACCAATTAGAGAGCAATTATAAACTTAGAGTCTTCGCGATCAGCAGCATCGGTCGTCGACTGTCAGTCTTCCGCCAGTCGTCTTCAAGTAACAACACGTATTAAACTAACGCGCCACAAGACGTTAATCAGTGTCATACTCACATCAAATAAATAAGTGTAGAGAGCTAATATCAACCAGGTTTAGGGGATTAATTTCACCTAAGCCAGCCTCCTCGTTATCGTCGCGATCGAGCGTAGCGGGCTTTACGATCCCACGAAATTTTCCGAAGAATTTCGGTGACGGGACGCAACAATAGGTACCTGGAAACATAACACAGCAATAATCGTTTTCTGGATGTTTGAACTCATGTAGAGTACAGCATGTGCCAATGTGGTTTTACCAAGTCGTTGGACAATAATTTTTTCTTTGTGTACCGACCGGTGCTTATCTGACCAATATGGAACAGTCAATCAATTTTGAAAAGCAGTACAAATTTCCCAATATGTTTTATTCTAATTAGATTTTATAATATGTTGTTGCAGTATATTCTATAGTATTTATTGTCAGATACACGTCATCTATCCGAGTAGTCATGCATATCAGAAATTTCATTTGCTTTTGTTAATATTACAATATGTTTTTACAAGGTATCCTACATCTAAACCGAAAATGCATGTCAACATGTTTGGGAGGTAATTGTAAACAAAAAATGTTATATACAGCGTGGGTTGATTTGGTCTTGTTTACGCAATATAGATAATAATACTAATAGTTGTCGATTTAAGGCACTATTCCTGTACTGTTCGAACTATACATTTCTTTACATCACATGGATGAGGTTGCATGAAATCGAGGGTACATTTAGATGGAAAATCTGATCCACCAGGTAAATTGTTCGAATAAATTAGAAAAGTTTCTTTCTCCGTTAATAATGATAAAATTCTGGTAATCCAATATTTTGTAGATGCTACGTGCATGATCAGACACAAGAGGTGAAGACAGTCTAAATCAGTATAGATCAATGTAAAACATTGTTTCAAATAAGTAATTATGATTATGAAATGCAACTGATGGCTTATGGTTTATACTACTTTCTCTTTTATATCTCAAAAATGAAAATGAATTGACCCATGTCTTTCAGTTAGTAACAAGTTGGTAAAGTTTGTCGGTTTAGAAATGGAACACCCTGTACATTTGGAACCCCGTTGGAGTCCCTTTCGAGAGGATATTGTTATTTCTATGGGTCGGGCGGAACTTACCTGCGTGGCTTGTCAAACCACGGAATTCCTTCGTGGAATACCTCGAAACCTGTGGCTGGCGCTGGCGAAGTTTCGACTACACGTTCTGTCTTATATTAAAGGCGTGGTGGCTAATAAATGCTTCCACTGTATGAATTGTGCCAGTAGAACACTTGCATACAATTGGGCCAAACTGTTCGTTCAACACGGTTATAAATGGAACAGAACCATATGGCAAAATTAATTAATAACCAATAACACTGTGCAACACGAATTTGGGCCTCTAATAATGAATAGACAATTCTCGTAGATTTTTGTGCGCTGAATACGAATCCGCAAACCGTTTTCCTCCTACACGTACAGTTTTTGAGAAATTTGATTTTGAAAAAAAATGCAAATTTTCAACTTTGAAATGATTTTGTGGTTAAACGATAAGAGTTTTTCGGTTTCCATCAACGCAGAATTATTCTAGGAACTCTCCCAAATAAAATGATATAAGTTATTGTTACATCCAAGACATGCAAATATGTTTAAACAATGATCAAAGTGAAAATGACACCCGAAACGCAGCAATTTTCGCGGATATTCTTCAATTTATTTTCAAAACTAAAGCTGTAGGAGGGAATCCAATCACTCCACGCGATAGAGCAGACATTTTTCCTACGGAAACGGCCAAAGAATACTGTTGGCCCGCTTTTGTTTCGAATACAGAATCAAAATAGTTTGGCAAAACGCGTGAGACCGGCAGTGATCCTCATCGCCGGCCAGCGCCTCTCCTGTCGCTCAACGTAACAGAACCGTCAAACGCGTGCGCCGCTCTCATTTAGATACAGCATTGTACTTATTATTTATGTATTATTACTTTTTTTATCTATGAACTATTTGTTGACAAAAATACGAATTTTAAAGTATATATACCTAAAAGTGCTTTCTTCTTGCCTGACGTTTATGTGACCCTTTTGCCTCCCTTTTTAACTGCCAACAGTAATCTGCTAACATTGCAGCACTATCTTTTCCATAATAGCGGTTTTCTATTACAGATATACCTATAGATACATAATATTTCAACTGCATAAATTCTCACATTGACACTTCGTATACTAAGACACAGATATATTGATACATCATTCCATTTATGAAAACGTCTGTTAATTTAAAATAAACAGGATTTCCGTATTTTCGAAAACAGTATAAGAATGATCTGTCTTCGCTAATATAATTTCTAGTTTATGTTGATTTCCATTATTGCTTCGAATTCCAACGAAAACACATCTGAAGGAACCGATGAAACATCTTCGTCAAAGGGTCACGTTCATTTCATCAATCAAGCTGATTTAAATGACTTGGTACGTGATTTAAATTTACCAAAAACAGGCGCCGAATTATTGGCTTCTAGATTGCAACAATGGAATCTTCTTGCACCAAATACACATGTTACGCATTACCGTAAAAGATGTGAAATATTTAAACCATATTTTCTTTCGCAACAAAATTTGTGCTATTGCCCTGATGCTGATACCTTATTGAAAAAATTAGGTTTTAAACATACAGCCGCAGAATGGAGACTTTTTATAGATTCCTCTAAAAAAAGTCTAAAAGCAGTTTTATTGCACAATGGCAACACTTATCCTTCTGTACCAATTGCATACGGTATAAGAATGGGGGAAACGTACGAAATTTTTAAAATGTTATTAAATAATATAAATTATAAAGAATACAATTGGCACATATGTGGTGATTTAAAGGTCATAGGTTTATTAATGGGACTTCAAAGCGGCTATACAAAATATTGTTGTTTTATGTGCGAATGGGACAGTCGGGCAAGGTCAGACCATTACAAAGTTAAGAAATGGCCAATGAGAAGAAATTTCAATCCAGGAGAAAAAAACATGAAATATCCTAATTTAGTTGATCAAAACAATATATATTTACCGCCATTACACATCAAATTAGGACTAATGAAAAATTTTGTAAAAGCCATGGACAAAAACGGAGCCGCATTTCAGTATTTAAAGACAAAATTTCCAGATTTATCGGAGGCAAAGATAAAAGAAGGTATCTTCATAGGACCGCAAATACGAACACTAATGCAGGATACACAATTCGATTGTAAAATGGTACATGAAGAAACAGAAGTATGGAATGCATTTAAAGAAGTGTGCACACATTTTCTTGGGATACATCGATCACCGGATTACGCCCAAATAGTAGGAAAATTAATTAAAGCCTGCGAAAAATTGGGATGCAATATGTCCCTCAAAATGCATTTCCTACATTCGCATTTGGACTTCTTCCCTGAAAACCTTGGTGACGTAAGTGACGAACATGGCGAACGATTTCATCAAGATATATCTGTGATAGAAAACCGCTATTATGGAAAAGATAGTGCTGCAATGTTAGCAGATTACTGTTGGCAGTTAAAAAGGGAGGCAAAAGGGTCATATAAACGTCAGGCAAGAAGAAAGCACTTTTAGGTATATATACTTTAAAATTCGTATTTTTGTCAACAAATAGGTCATAGATAAAAAAAGTAATAATACATAAATAATAAGTACAATGCTGTATCTAAATGAGAGCGGCGCACGCATTTGTCGGTTCTGTTATGTTGAGCGACAGGAGAGGCGCTGGCCGGCGATGAGTATCACTGCCGGTCTCACGCGTTTTGCCAAACTATTTTGATTCTATATTCGAAACAAAAGCGGGCCAACAGTATTCTTTGGCCGTTTCCGTAGGAAAAATATCTGCTCTATCGCATGGTGTGATTGGATTCCCTCCTACAGCTTTAGTTTTGAAAATAAATTGAAGAATATCCGCGAAAATTGCTGCGTTTCAGGTGTCATTTTCACTTTGATCATTGTTTAAACATATTTACATGTCTTGGATGTAACAATAACTTATATCATTTTATTTGGGAGAGTTCCTAGAATAATTCTGCGTTGATTGAAACCGAAAAACTCTTATCGCTTAACCACAAAATCATTTCAAAGTTGAAAATTTGCATTTTTTTTCAAAATCAAATTTCTCAAAAACTGTACGTGTAGGAGGAAAACGGTTTGCGGATTCGTATTCAGCACACAAAAATCTACGAGAATTGTCTATTCATTATTAGAGGCCTAAAAAAAAGTTAAAATTTGTTGCACAGTGTAATTTGTATTCTTCGAATTCATTTTCCAATTTCGTGTATTTTTGCGGTTATGAGGTGCAAGTTCTCTTAATGCTACTAAATTCCTTTGCTACGTAAAACGACTTCTTATCAGGGCCACCAAGCATTTCAATCGTAAGAACAGCTTTAAGTAACACTTAGATACATCGTGGAGTGACCGAGCAATCGAGATATGTGAAAATTCGAAACTTTCGAGAATGCATTGTTCCGTACGCATCGACAGGGCTTCAAACGAGGCAAGATCGGAATTTTGAAAGCCTGCTGTGTACAATTGCGTGATTTGAGGAACCCAAATGTTGATTCGAGACTAACTATGTATGTTGAACACAAACGTGGTTTTAGATGTTAAGTTTTATAGAAATTTTGAATGCAACAGCATAAGGTAATACAATTACAAAAACATGGATCTGTCTAATGGTTAGATTGAAAATACAAAAGTATGATCGCATTCAGCGAAACTAGATCAACAACAAAATTTAGATTCCCCAGATTCTCAGGTATCTAGAAATCTAGAACTAAATTTTTCTCTCGTTTTTACTGGAAATTTTCGAGTTCTCGCCGACCTGTGTCGAACAACCTCTAGCGAATGCATTCAAAACTAAAATGTCTTTTACCGTTTCTGTCGATTCCATAACACCGGGTAGAGCTACGTGGCTTCTGGCCATCGAGGGATGATGTACGGAAACTCTGTTTTGCAACGTACACAGGCACACGAAAGTATTTGAACGCACGCTGTTAAAATCTCAAACAATAGAATTGTACATATTAAACTTAAATTTAAAAATTTGAAGTAAGTTAGTTCACATTTGTATATGTAGCGGAACATTCTTCGCAAGGAAGTACTAAAAGGGTCCAAAAGTGTTCGAACTACATTAGTTACACACACCTAATTTCGTATTTAGATTCAGTTCATCCTCCTTTGGCTTCATTAAAGCTTTAAGTCGTCGTTGCAAGCTGTGTACGAGCATTTTTGTTACTTTGGATTCGAATCAATTCCACAGTTCGAAATGTTTTGATTTAGGACATTTTTCAAATTTGTGTCATAATTCTTTAATCTCCTGTCGGTGTTCGCCGACAATGAGGACAATTCCTTGAGGAGGTGTTTGTGACATATGCAGTGTATTATACCAAAACTGTCCTTCGAAAATTGTGACCTCAATTTTGTGGCACTTTTTTTTAAATTGCTCTTTAGAATATTTAAGTATTCATACTTATTAAAACTCCATCAATGAAAAGGTCCCCAATGCCGTTTACCACATTATACAAACACCGCAACGCCACGGAACCAAAACCGTTTACGATAGGACGTAAATATTTAGTATACATTTTTGAATTGTTTTCTCCAGACGTAACGAAATGTATCCAATCCGAATATGTTAAATTCGCTTTTATCAGAGAAGATAAAATATTTAGATCTTTTTCTATTTCGCGTATAGTGATTCCGTTTTTTCTACTACATATTTGGCTCTTACGGCCGATCTGTACGGTACTTGCTGGGTACTGCTACAGCTCTGTTTCTTACTTAATTTATGATGTAATGCACTATAGAAACACTTTACCCTACAATTTAAGCAATATTCTTATACAATTCTCTCTCCCTGTCCACGTTTAATATTACTTCTCTGTCGCATATCTGCGTTTTAAGCATTTGCAACTCATTTTCACTGTAAAAGCTTATATTATTCATAGTAAGCCAACAGACCAGCTACACACTGTCGTTACGTTAACTGAACCTACCAATGCTTACATTTTCTGTAACACAAAATGGTTTATCCACTCGATCTCTACGCGTTGCAATACTTTTGTGGCCCAGTTTCAGTACATTTACAAGCATTACGCGACTGACGTCAGTCTTTGTATACATAATCTCAGTACCTGTACCTCACAGTAGTTATGACATTATCCAGTACATTTAAGTCTATCGTGTATGCCCTTATTGTTTAAGATTTCAATGAGAGGCATATGTGTTTTGGTGCAGATACGTCAATCTCCGTGTTTCTTCTGAATCGTATAATCCATTTGTCGAACAAATGTGTAAAAGTTTGATTTGGAAGAATTAACTACCACTATAAAGTTTCTCCACTACCAACACTTCTAATATCTGGTACAGTTTTTGGATCAGCACACAGAAAATCAGTGGTACAATTGTATTTGTAAAACCATAGTGTAAACACTATTACATTTAATTTACGTTGTCACTTCGTTTATCAACGTATTCTGAATCCATGTACCCTACATGACTAACTATTCATGTTTCACATACTCAACAAATAGTTTCAACCTTTTAAATAACACTTTATACGTATAATCAATAATTGCACTTGTTCCAAATGAATTGAAAACTGAAATTGTTCTACGTATCGAAAAGCTGGTGGCCCTGAAAAGGGCCATTTAAATTTTGCAAGTGATATAATTGGAAAATTATTATTTTTTTGGTGAAGATCTGACTGTTCTTGATGCTCCAACTTTTTTGGGTATAGGAGTCTTCGTTTTGGCTGCCGGTGCTTTGGTATTTCTCTTAGTTTTTGATATATTCTTGACCGCAGTTGCAGCTTTAGGTTTTGCGACTGCCTTTCTTCCACCCTTCCTTACCGTTGCTGTTTCCTCCTCGGTGGCAGCTTTCTTTGCCTTGATAGGAGTAGCTTTTGCGTCTGCAAGTGTTTTCTTTGGTACAGATTTTCTTCTTGGACTCGACACCTTTTTGACTATGGAAGTCTCAGGAACTTTTCCAGTGGAAAGTTTGAAGGAACCAGACGCGCCTTTGCCTTTTGTTTGGACAAGCGTTCCAGATGTCACGGCAGACTTCAACTTCGATCGTATGAACTCTCTTTGAAATTACCTTTATGACCATGTTCGAGAATCAGAATTGCAACTCTCCATTTTCGGTCCTTACGCATTACGATACAATTTTATATACAAGATGTCATTAAAACGAGTCATCAGCCACACGTCGCATCGTTATTGTTAACGACTGGAGAAGTGAGAACGTGTGCGAATTGCCGAATTTGTTCCTAGTGTTATAGGAACTGTTATGTGTGTAAGAAAAGTCGAAATAAATAGGCGCCGAGACAGGCTATATGTTTTATATCGGCGCGCTCCCCCTTCGTAAGGGAGGTTCTGCCCGAGTAGCAGGTTAAGTATAGAACACACTGGCATAGACGTCCTCACGACTTGAATTTTGGGCGACACTCTTGCTTTGGCAGTTGACGTGACGCATTGTAACGAGTAGAATACAGATTCGTTATTTCAAAACGCCCACTTATCATCATTTATTTACCACACGTCATTCCAATCCTGTTTTACCTGATATGTGGCTATAATTCTTAATTTGTTTTTCACAACATAATTTCTTGGCTGGTAATATTTGTTTACGATCCTTTTAATTAAGCGGCCCTCACGGATCTAACTTGAACCCTAATATTTTTTTTTAATATATCAGTTGTGTGATGCAAAAGACGAGGAAAGTGATGTAAAAAAGTAGTTCAAATGCAATGACTTTGAAGAAAGAAAAATGCCGCCGATATTACTTTTGATCAATTTGTGCATGAAGGAGATTGTTGTTCAAACTCGGCGCGGGTACGAAGCTGACCTAAACGTTTTTGGAATTCTATCACAACCACGGAACACGCACTTTCCATTTGTATGTCGTCCACGGTGGTAGTTCTGGTTGATTATCTACGTACTTTGATTGGCCTAAGCTGGTACCAGTGGGCATGCTGGGAACCGTGTAACGGAATAGAGGTCGCAATTATAGTATCTGTTTCCGTCTGGTGTTAATTGTTCAAAGTTTGGTAGGCCTTTCGCGAGGTTGCCACCATTGTCTGCGAACCTTCAGGTGAAGTATCGTCACTGTCACAAATCAGGTTCTTTTCGTTTACATTCTTGTTGAACCATACTTTTTATTTGATGAATAAAGATACACAAGGAAGAAACTAACCAATTAGCACAATTCGGAATTACAAATTTAATTTCTTCATTTTTATTAGACGGCGGCACCCCGTATAACCAGATGCTAATATGATACCAACATTTCGGTGTACTTATGTGAATTGTAATTCTTCACGGGTATAGAAGCAAAGGGGAAAGGGGCCATAGAGAATTCTACGGCCCAAAGGGAAGTATAAGCCTGTTAACAGAGCAAGGTGTGAAGTAACTCCGCTGCTCCTAACGTAGGTTCACATGTTGAGGGAGAGGGATTAAGTAATGGTGAGAGAGTTTTGATTATAGCTGACGGTTTCTGGTCGGCCTTTTATTTATAAAAATAAAAAAAAACAAAACTCAATATATATATTTTTTACAAAAAGAAAATCAAAAAGTAAATAAAGAAGTTTCTCGCTATTGCGATTGCCGGGTCAACCGGTTCCGCGGACGGTTCGGCGGACTGAACCCAAAAAACAACGTTGCAGTTATAAAACTACGTCACCACTACTACGTCGCACATGCCGTGCAACGAAGATCGGGATTGGCGGGGAACAGAATCTCTCTGCAGAATGCAGGTAGAGGCGTGGACTGTATTGTCGACGTTATTCAGTAGAGAACGGTCTGTTTCAAACGCGCCGATTTGAGCGTAGATTGCTCCTGGCTGCGAATGCCGAAAGCAAGATATTTCAAATGCAATAGTTACGATTCACTGCTGAAATTCCAGTTATCGAGCGTCCACTGTTTCACTTATATCTATTACTAACAGTAAATTAGTGGTTGTCTGAAATTCGGAATTAGGAAATTGCCAAACGAGGAAGAAAAATTAATTCGCAAATTCATCAAAAAGAGAAAATAGAAACACACAGAGTTTGAAGTGTTGCAACTTTTATTAACAATAGTTTCCTTAACACAGCTACTCGCACTAAATCGCGCTACTCTCACTTTTGAAAAAAGGTGTTTCGCTTCGTTTCATTTTCATTTCAATTTCAAAAGAGTCTATTCATTCCTTCGTTCCCGTTAATTAAGTAATTCAGTTTAGAATTCCCTTGTTCCCTAAAAAAAATCGCTCGCTAAACTTTATTTTAAATCGCATCGTGAAATACGACAATTTGCCTGTTTATGTATTTGTGTGTGTTTGTGTGCGTGGGTAACAACAGTTTTGTCATTTAAACGACATTACGCTGTGCTGTTGTTCGTCAGTTTCGGAGCAATACATTAAATACTGGATTCAGACTCTCCACGATAATTGCACACGTAATGTGCACGATTCGTGCACAACCTTTATTCCCCCTATTAATGAGAATTCTCTTAATTGCACGACGGTCGGCCACCGAATAGCGTAATCTGATTCGGGATCGAATATTCGTGTGAGACAACGTAAATGTAACACTGCAAATTCTTTATTTTCGATTCTTTTCTTATACAAATTTGTTTAACATATTCGTGAGAGTTTTCTGATCGAAATAAGACGAAGCTCGGTACAATTTTGATTATATTTACTTCTATAATAAATTCGTAACTTACATATATATAATATAAGCAAATATAATGTATATTGTACCGTATTTAGTCTCGTTGTAATCAGAGAAACTTTACAATTACGGCGGTGTAAAAGTTTTGTTAACGAGAGATCGAAAATAAGAAAATTTTGCGATCGCATTAACGATGTCACGTTCTTGCAAAAGCGATACAGATCTTCAAAGGAAGCCGCGGTTCTGGCTTCACTCGTTGGACTCGCCCCACTCTCAGTCCCTATTTCTTTTTCACTTCCCGTCTTTTTCTATGTTCGACGTTTTCGACGAAACGCAAAGACGTAGGACTACCACGCTGATTGTATACGTTCAGTCCCGAGTGTTGTGCAATTATCGTGGGGAGACTGTATATTATCCAACTATAGAAAGTATAGAATAGTAGTAGAATAAATATAGAAAGATAGATACAAAAACGCTTTAATGCCTATATATGCTTAGAAATGTGTTTCGTCGATATAAAGAGATTATCCTAATATACATTTTTTTCGAGAAAATCGCTAAAAATATGTAATTGCGGAAAAGCGAGTTGACCATTAAGGAAATTTATTTAATTAGTTTATTTGAGTGGAACAAAGTGAGAATCGGATTACCGTGATCACTTTTTTCACTTGTAATCTTCCACAAGAACAGAATAATAATAATATTATTCATAATATGGCGGAGAATAAATAACGTTCATTATCGAAGTGATTTGATTGGAAACAGAGTTACTTGAGAAAAAACAGAGATTGCGAGACTTTATGTGTTACTTATCGCATAGGATAGATGTATATACCAATTACTGCCACTTTAAGGTTCGCGCGTAACCTTATTTAACTATTTTGGAAATTGTATAACCTAAAAATCGTACCAATTTGGGGCATAATATTGTTCCACATTTCTTTTATTTATGAACATTTTTTTAATATATTCAATATAATAAATTCATTTCTAATTAATTGAGAATGTACAACAAAGTCCAATGTCCTTCGTACTGTCACTTGAAAACTTTGCATTTAATTGGAAACAATTTTTACGTATATTAACACGTCAGCTTGTGTAACATATGTAAGATTCTTACTGAATTATGACACGTTCCATACTTTATGATTATATTGGTCACATTTCAATGTTCCACAGCACATTTACCTCCTAATATTTATTTTTAAATATTAATTGTAAACGAATGTACAATGTTTACGTGTTGTTGCGTAAACCGAAGTCCAAACTTTGTATGAAAATTTGTTTATTTACGATTATTCGTACATTACTTTGCTATTAAATAAAATAATTATCGGTTATAGGAACAGTGACAGTAATTGGGACATCTATTCTATTTGTCGTAAAAACTGGCGAAAAATAACAGATTCCAATAGAACAATATCAGAAATATCGTAAAGTCCAGATTAAAAATTGCAGTCGATTGTTCGAATAATTTACATATTGCATCGCGTTAAGCAGTCCCTATTTTAATTTGACTAACTTTCGTCATTCGATGTAGACGCATTTCTTTAATTTTGGCGGAAGAAATGCGAAGTTGCAGGAAGATTCGCGATGCATTAGTGGCGTATTTGGCGAATAATGAACAACGCACACGGTGCATCGTCCAGAATTCGTCAAATGCGAATTGAGACGCTTTTCTTTATAAATAAATAGAAATACAATAGATTATTTTTCAAAGTTGCTCTGATGTATTTATGAAAGTTTCTCGAAACGTTCCGGTCTTATTTGAATCAAATTTCACCACCATATTTCCAATTCCATAAGATTAAATTTACATTGGATATTATTTCTATTATTTATGCTTGAAAGAAAGAACAGTTTTTAGGATTCGGTTGGCACAAAGTCGAATTTGGTTTGCAAAGCGGCGAATGTGATTTGCAATAGGCAGAATTTCATGTGAAAAAAAATTCACGTTGCAATGCAAAACTTGTATAAGCTGTTTATTTAATATTAACCGGATCATTTGTGAGAAATTTTCAAAATACATCATTTTAAGACAAGCTTTCAGAGGTACCTGAAAAATATGCTACTTTCAAAGTAACACAATTATCTAATAAGATATTTCTTATGGAAAACGAATGATTGTAATAGTTTTGGCGAGAGAAAGGCGAAGTCAGACGAAGATTCGCGATCTATTAGTGAAGCGTAGCTGACGATTGCAGTGTGCGTCATCCACTATTCGATTATTACGAATTTAGACGCATGTCTTTAGTTTTGGTGATTAAAATCCAAATTTCCACGCATTTCCTTAATTTGGGCGATAAAGATGCGAATTTCTGCGTGCTTGAAATTTTCAATGTTTGAACTTTGAAAGCATCGGATTGTTAAGGCTTCGAAATTTCAGACTTTTGAATTTGAAACGCGTCGAATTCTCAAAGTTCCGAATTTAAAACGATTTCATTTTGTCAAAACTTGGAATTTGCAGCGCATCGAATTCTAACTGCTCTGAATTTGCAAAGTTTAATTTTGTACTTTCAGAATTTTCAGTGTCTACAATTGTCGATGCGTTGAATTTGCAAAGCTTCGAAAATTCAGTGCTTCGAATTTACAAGCAATTAGACATTCGAAGTCTTGGAATGGTTAAAATAGGTGGCGAATAGTGAACGACACACACGGTGCGTCGTTTAATATACGGTTGTTTCTAATTTAGATGCGTTTCATTAATTTTGAAGATCGAAATGCAAGGTTACATAAAGTTTCGCCATCTATTGGTGACAAATAACTGACAAATATTGGTCGACGCACCGCGTGCGTCATCTACTATTCGGTTATTGCAAATTCAGCCGCACTTCATTAATTTTGCCGATAATTCATTCAAAGTTAATATACAGGCTGATTTTAGAAGTTACTTAACCTAATAATCGTTCCGGTTTGGAGCACAACAGATTGGTTAACGTCTCTTTTATTTACGATAATTTTTCTGCACGTTAAACAAGATGTCTTAATTACTAATTCATTGAAAATAGATAACAAAGTCCAATGTCCCTATTACTGTCATTTGGATAGTTCTCACTTAAATGGACATGATCCTTACATATATTAGCGATTCAGTTTATACGACGGATAAAAGATAAATCGTAAAAATCATTCGTCGTTACTAGTAATAACATGCAGTAAACTGAATTTCTTTTATTTCGCTAAAAATGAGAAGGAATATTGAAAACCACTATTTCTTTCTGATTCTGTGTAATTTCCATTCATTTCGCTTCACTTTGCCACCAAATTTAGTGCCAAGCGCTTATCGTGTTTTATTATATAAAAAATACTCCCATACGTAATAATATGAATCCTTACTTTTGTTTCCTAATTAATTTGCATGACGGAGGTTTTACTGTATTACGAAACAGCGCGTTGAAACTGACAAAACTAGTTACACTCCTTACCGCTGCAAACATTTGCGGCGTTTGCATGTTTGCATGTTGGCATGTGTCTCTCTGTGTGTGTGTGCTTACATTTTACTTCATATTATGAAAAATCGTATTCTTAACCCTCGACACAGTATACTCTACCTATTCTGGTTACATACTGTTAACCTATAACAAAAAATCTTAAACCTTCGATTAGTAGGAAGTTGTAATCGCGCGGAATATTCGTGCAGAGGCGAAGCTCCGCCCACTTTCTTAATCCCGATCGTTTCTGCGCATGCGCGTTCGGAAAGTGTGCGACACCGGAACGAAAACTCGGAACACCGCGCATGCGTATGGAAACTGTGCACCTCGTGAACGCAGCTGCGCAATCGCTATTGGACCATTTTATTCGAAATTCTCCGTTACTCACACGCGATAACAGAAATAATCAGTTACACGCGCAATTTAACTCTCCGTCACCCGGAATTTTGTTTTTGGTCGAGCGAAAGGAATTATAATCGACTAAAGTTTCGTTATTTCGATCCGGAAGCTGCTGGCCAAGCTCTATGGCCAAATAGAAACAGAGACGAAGAGACACACATCGGTGCAATAGAAACGTGGCAACGCTGTTTCCAAAGTTTCAAAAGCGGCGACGCGCGAACGTCAAACGTTCCCGCGCAAGTTTCGCCCCTTCCCACGAATATTCCCTGTGTTCTCGGTCTCTTAACGTTGCTATATATCTGAGATTACATGTCGTCAATTATACTCGAGGTCTCGAATCAAATCCGGCACGCTTTTGAAGCGGCCGTCTTGCGAACAGAATCGGCGATCGCGTCGAATTTGTGCTCATTCTTCTTCTTCTCCTTCTTCTTCGCGTTGTCGCGTCCCTCTTTCCCCGTGCAAACGATAGTCCGTTAATAAGGACGAGGAATTGTTACGGAAGAAGTGCCGTCTCGATGATTGTTGTTGCTGCGTTGCCAAATCGCGAATCACTGGATGCAGCTGTGCCGCCACGCTGTACTAACTACAATGCGTCGGAGATCCAATGTCGTCCTTTTGCGTGGCGGCATTCCTCACTGGAAATGAGAAACAATAGGATATTATCATTTTGTTCCAATCTTAATCCAATCCTCATCCAATAATAATACAATATTAATTCAAAAGTAATACAATATTAATCGAATATTATTCTGATACTATTCCAATATTATTCCAATTCTAATCTAATATTAATACGATATTAATTCAATATTAATTCAATGTTATTCCAATTTTAGTCCAATAGTAATCCAATATTAATCCAATATTAATTTAATATTAATTCAATATTAATTCAATATTATTCCAATACTATTCCAATATTATTCCAATTTTATTCCAATGTTAATCCAATATTATTGCAACACCATTCCAATATTATCCCAATTTTAGTCCAATACTAATCCAACATTAATCTAATATTAATCCAATATTAACCCATTATTAATCCAATACTAATTCAATATTAGTCCAATTTTAGTACAATATGAATTGTAAATAAATATTGCGTGAATTAATTGTTACCTATATAATCGATTTATAATAGCTAGGTTTATAATAACGTGCATAGAAGTATATCTTCATATGCATTGGACTTCTATTATTTAATCTTCCATAACCCAAATTTAGTTTACGTCCACTATATGAACAAACGTATAATTATATTTAATACATGGATAAAGGGTTAACTTTATCAATTTTGATGTGGTCAGATTGAATATAATTCTTAAACGAACCATTCTAAATTGCAAGGGGCGTAAAAAAACGTCTGCTCTTTTGCGCACGCCGAATTTCAGTTTGAAATTTATGATGTTTCCTATAAATGGATAATCTATCCTGTACTTAGTCAATGCTACAGCGTAGTATGCACTTTGTCTATAGCGTGTCTCATATTCAGTTACATTGTTAGCATAATATGTGTATATAGTTATTTTATACCGTATTAAAATGTGTATTCAATTCTAAATGAGATAAAATACAACAATTATGAATATGCGAAGAAAATAAATAAATGGAATATAATAATTATAAGTAATATTATTTATTATAAGTAATATTGAAATGTTATGTTAATCCGATCTTAATCCGATTTTATGTCAATTTTAACATGAATTTTTGAATGCAAGCTACGAACTTTTGGAGTTTAACAATTCTTTATTAATATTCGAATTTGTGCTATAGAATTTTCTGAGTTACGTATTATTAATACAATAAATAGAATATAATTCGGCAGAATAATTCATTACTAATAATGAAACTCTATGTTAACCCGATTTTAAGCCAATCTTAATTCGATTTCGATACAATTTTAACACCGCCTTGAGTCCAAGCAAAACGTAAAACGTTATCAGGTATTTCGCTGCAGCTACGCGCAACGTTACTTGATTTGCGATAGATTAAAACTGCAAGCAGTTTTATAAGTTCAGTTAACTTCAAAACTACGTCGGACGATGATAAAAGTCTCTACTTTAAAATTAAAAACTGTTCCACTATTTCTTCGCCGCGACTCTCATCCTTTAAATAAACTTTGCGTGTGCTTTTATATTCCCAAGCCTGAAAATGCATTATAAATGTTTCGCGAGTTTAGCAACCTATCATTTGTCGACATTTTCGTTTGAACACCGATACAGTGGAGCCTCTATTAGCGCGAGCAAATCGTTAGACAGTGGTTCGTAGCTTATTTTAATCGCACCCTGTACGTTTCGATATATTTTAGCAGAGGAACTTACAGTCGCGTAAAGTTGGTCGTTTCATATGAAACAACTTAATTTCATCAGCTACTAAACACACATTGCTCAGTATCTATTTCAGTTACGTTTCGAGCGCTGATTAAAACTACTCTACCTGAAAGTGCAGTTTCATATGCATGAACCAAATATTCATGTACTATAGATACACTTGCCTATGGTTGATTTCAAACGTTTGATATTTGCAATTAGCGTATGCTAATAATGCGATATCCTATAGCAAGTTACAGTAAAATACTACTGGATCGCACTGAAAATTGTCCGTTGTTCAAGCTCAGCCATTATAGATTTCTGTAAAATGCACCGGACACGAATCAAACGCATTTGCAATCGATATAGAAACATTCTAACTTTGTCACGATAAAATACCACCGAAACGCGCGTGGAAAGTTTTACGCAGCACGTTTGAAACGCGCGGTATTATGAAAACAGGTACATGTATAAGTGTTGAACTAGAAGTCGTGTATCTGTTCTTATTTAGGAACCTTAAAAGCGTTCGTAAAAAATACGATCTCAACATTTCGTAGCTTTTCTTTAGCTGTTTTCATTCATACAGTTTTCAGCCTATCGCGCGTTCATTTTATTGGTTTGTTCACGCGTTCGGTAGTAAAAACCTTCTTCGCTCGCGATACGCATTGCCGGATTTTACTTCTTCATTCGCGTCACACATTTTCCATACGTTTATGGTAATACTATAAGATACTGCCTATCGACACCTGCCACTTCTGTTTTCAATTTCTTCAATTTCTCCGCGCCAGTTTCGCCTATTAAAATATAACTCTTGGTATTTGTAGTTAACGTTCGTTAATTAACACATTTTCGTACCTCACGTTGGCGTCGAATCATTGTGTATGACATGTCCGGTTTCCCAAGGAAGCGGTGGCGGTGTGTTAGCTAAAGACGAAGAGGAACACCGAGCCATTGAACAGCGATCTACCGAACAACGCTCCAAACCTGCAAAAGAACAAATTAGAGTCAGTCATGCAAGTTTACATAAGGGGAAATCTTAATAATGAAGGGAAATTTAATTAATGTAGTTGAAAAACGAAACGAAATGTAGCGATCTATTAGTGAGCCACAGCTGAGAAATAGTGTACCACGCACACGTTGCGTCGTGAACTATATAGTTGCTACTAATTTAAGCGTGTTTCTTTAATTTTGGCGATGAATTGCGAAGTTGTACGAAGCATCGCGAGTTATTAGTGAGGCACAGCTGAGAAATAGCGGACGACGCACACGGTACGTCGTGTACTATACAGTTGCTACTAATTTAAGCGTGTTTTTTTAATTTTGGTGATGAATTGCGAAGTTGTACGAAGCATCGCGATTTATTAGTGATGGCATTCCTCGCATTCTCGTTCCTGGGCTGAGTCCTCCTTAGTAAGCCGGGATGCAGTCGGAGTCTCCTTACTCGCAGTCACATTTGGCCCTGCGTCAGTGGATACTGGCGTGCCCTATCGTGGAGGGCTTCGAGCCAGGTTCCTACTAGGGGTGACTGGGCTCGCTTCGTCCATTTTCCCGTCCCGACCTAACGCCTTATCGGCGGTGTTACGTGGCGTACGTGTCTTCCTCTCTCCAATTTCTTTGTTTATTGTTTTAATTTGCTCCATGTTAAATGTTTTTGTGCCTTAAGACGGTTCGCCCATCATGGGAGAACTACCTCAGTAGAGCTACTATCCCCGCCTGTAAGATATCCTAATGACGGGTGTTGAATTCGAAATGCGGTTTATCGGGTGGCCACCCCTATCAACACCAAAGAGTCTAATAAAAAGGCTACGGGATAGGCCCGCGCCATACTTGATGCTAAAGGTTTTCCATCACCCCTATCGAGGAGACGCACCGGTACCCGACCCGGGTATTGCCTCCCCATCAGGCTAGACGTTGCCATGGTATTTTCTCCCCCACAGCTCGGGATATTAGGAAATACTAGCCAGGTAACCCGACATACCTGCGCCCAGGTGACACAGATTCAACCCCAGTATTGGCTCCGAACAGCAGGACGCGAGCGGTCCTCACACGTTAAACATGCGGGTTGGCGGGACCTTTGCCGGGTATTACCCCGCACTTACTTTTACCCACACTCCCCCGCTGAGGTCAGGTACTGACATCACGTCCTGCTACGGTCGGGGGGCTACTACTCCCCCTTGGCTAGTCTGCCAGGAATATCCTCCATGACCTAGCCGCAGCCCTTACATTCCTTTCGCACTCATACTCACATACATACCATGAGCAGCGCTTAGTTTTCACTGTTTCGCAACGAGCCTTACCGGCATGGGTAACCCTGGAGGAGACTAGCTCCCTCCATCATAGCCTCGCGCGTCCTCACAGTTATTGAGCCTCTGCACTACGACAAGGTGGCCGCTCACCGCAGGGATTATAGTAATACTATGAGTAATATTGTACCGACCAAATTTTACTTTTTTTTTTTTGCAACACTTTGACGGTACTAATGTAGCCAACCTAATGTACTACAGCGGTTTAAAGGATATATGTAGCTGAGATATGTGCAATTTTTAACAATTATTTTATTAATGAAAATATAGTTCATTTGTTCACAATACGTTAGACATAAAACTCGTGTTGGATGATAGCTGGCTGATTATCTTTTTGCGACTGTCTTGTGATGGGGAGGTGCGTGGTATTTAAGGACACTTTTTCGATGCTGAGGTAATGTAGAAAAAAATTACCTGCATCGACGGTGCATGCCTTGGACAGATCCGCAAGTCTACTCACGCCTAACGGATACAGCCGATGATAAGCTTAGGGCTATTGTATGTATTTTATGATTCGGGCCTCGGCACGGTGGATCATTGACCATCGTTGAAGGTACCGAAATCCCGAACCTCATTATATGGCCTGGGGATATTGCGACTAATAAACTCATTGATCATACTGATCTAGTAAACATGGTTGTAAAAACGTTTAGGAAAGATTTTTAGAATATTATTGTTTTATTGGTGGGTTGTTAGAATTATTGGAATAGAAAAAGTAGGACTGGACTGCTGGCATATCCGTGGGTTCTATGAGTTTACTTTCACATTACAGTGCAAATTGTCCTTCTCTGTTCAGTGAGACTGAACAAATATTAATATTAATATTGTAGTAATATTATAAATAACATTAATATTGATATTTTAGTAATATTATAAGTAATATTAATATTGATACTGTAGTAATACTACAAGTAATATTAGTATTGATATTATAGTAATATTATAAGCAATATTAATATTGATATTATAGTAATATTAAATTAATATTAATATTGATATTGTAAGCAATATTAAGGCTGATCTTTCGCACTAGGAACACCGATCTGAGGGGTTTCATTATTTTGTACTTCAAAAATATCACGTAAGGAACGCAAAAAAAGCTTTTTTCGTGGGAGGATATAGCGGAATTACAAGTTATACCTGATTAAAATTAGTGAATTTTTGGGGTTATGCTACTCGCCATGTTGTCTCCTGCCACGGCTCGACCAACGGGATCAGCCCATTTCGCTTCTAGTAACACCACATGTAGGATGCTTTTTCCGAGGTTAGTACACGTGCAATCTGACTTCAAAGGTGGGTTAGTTAGAGTTTGAGATAGATTGGTTGAGTCCAAGGAACAGAGGCACACCCCCGCCATAAACATTATTTTAGCAGCAGTGGTGTCACCAGTTCACTACATCACTACAGGCGCAATGCACTGTTCCTATTGGTCAAGCCGTGCCTGCAGCCAACATGGCGGCTGCTTTAACTCTATAAATTGACTACCTTGAAACAGGTACAACTTTTAATTCCGCTATATCCTTCCCTCAAAAATCATTTTTTATTAATTTTTTAAAATCATGTTCAATATATCACTATATCAATATATCAATATATCAGTTGCAGTGGATTGCGAAGATATTGAAGTATGTTGTTAACACTCTTGAGTGCTATGGACGCATATGCAGACTTCCAACGATGATATCACACTAGACGTATACGATTATTGCACAACTTTTTGTATGTCAACAGTGGTTGGCACCAGTGTTGGGCCGCCAACCGTTGCCACCAACCATTGCTACCAACCGATGCCACCAACCTATTATACCCCCTCTTTTCATTTTAATAAAGTATCGCAGTTTACTAGATTTAGAAGAAGATTTCAAAGTATTTATTTGACTCTACCGAAAGTGCGTACGAACTGTGTACGTCGCAATACCCGTTACGAAAGTATTTTACACGATCTACTTCGATGTTTTATTTTAAGTTGTCGAAAAGAAAAATGATCTGCAGCAGGTTCAGAGACGTAGACAGAATTGGCCGAACTCTGTTATTAAAATTAATTTCCTAACACATTTGTTCCCCCCTATTAGTGAGTTTCCTCTTATTTGCGAGAGGCTCGGCCACCGAATAGTGTAATCTGATCCGGGATCGAACATCCGTGTGAGATAACGTAAAAGGAACACTACAAATTCTTTATTTTTTATTCTTTTAACATGAATATGTTTTAGGGATGGGGGGTGCTGATTTTTGCTGTGACGTGACGAAAATTTGAATGAGGCATTTTTAGTTGCTAACAGTTCGCACAGGTGGCGCTGTGTATGGTTTGTTTCTTCAGTAATATAAGATGAGCGATACTTCATCGTCCGCTGTTGTCAGCGATTGGTTGTGCAGTAAAAGAAGAAGCGGAATAAATATCCTCAATTTATTGGCATTTATGTATTAATTTTATCGCAAATTGAAGAGAAATTATTAGAGTTAAGAACTATTGTATTGTATTTGTCGAAGATTAAAGTGCTTAACAAATTTTTGACTTTTATTCGAAACCAAAAAATCAATTCTGTATTGTAGGAGATAAGTTGAGAGCGGCCGGGTAAAACATATTCATGTTAGCCTTATTTGCTCAGCAGATCAGTTTTTTTTTATACAAATTAGTTTAACATTCTTCACGAGAGTTTTCTGATCAAAATAGGACGAAACACGATACAATTTGGATTATATTTACTTGTATAATAAATTCGTAATTTACATATGTAATATATTAGTAAATATAATGCAGATTATACCATGTTTGGTCTCGTTTATTCAGAAAAACTTAACAATTACGTTGATGTAAAAGTTTTGTTAACTAGAAATCGAAAATAAGAAAATGTTGTGATTGCATTAACGATGTTCGTGCGAAAGCGATATAAATCTTCAAGGGAAGCTGCGGTTCTCGCTTCACTCATTCGACTCGCTAAACTCTCAGTCCGTCTTTCTTTTTTACTTCCCGTCTCTTTCTACGTTCGACAATAACGCCGAAACGCAAAGAACATGAGACTACCACGAGAGTTGCATACGTTCAGTCCAGGGCCCCCAAACTACCGTATTTCGCTCAGAACCAAATATAGTTCTCCCCCCCGTCTACTTGGAGCGCTAGCGGCGCCACCAATACATACACATAACGTCGGTGAAATACGCACACAAGAACATGGTCCTATATATGTGCTGTATAGTATTTATACTTACAAGTAAAAATTATTTTATAATAAAAATATGTTGTGGGAAAAAGAAAAACACTATTAACAAATTAATTAAATATATTGGAATAATATTTTACAGTTTCAATTCAAAATAAATATTTGTGTAACATATATTAAATATTATATACATATATAAAATACACCAAGTTTATGAAATAATATTTATCGTTAATAAACTAATAAATAAAATACATCATTTTATGGCCTGGTCCATTATAGTTATTATTGTTTTAAGCTTTGGAGTATAAACCGTACCCAACAGGAGATAATTCTGAATGTTTCGCCAGCATTCCAGCTAGCTTTATCAGGGGTCTGAAGATGAACAGTATCAGAAACTATCTCTTGCTGAACATTGCTTACACCTCACACCGTCAAACAATATTAACTTCAATTTCCTAAAAGACTCTTGAGTACTTCTGTGGCCTTTCCAGGCTGCAGCATGGTAATCTCTCCTTTGGACAGCACCTTCTGTAATTGTAAAGAATCATTGGTAAAAATGTCTTTTAAATGATTCAGTATACTACTGAATAATAATAGTCAGCAGTCTGTAAAGCCATACCTGCACTCTGCAATGGTTTTTCATCTTGCAACAAATAAAACATGAACATGTACAATTCTTTTTAATTCTTGGTCTTTTTATTAAAATAATGAGTATTACTTACTTCATTCTCATCTCTTGCTCTTGTTGTTGCACCTTTTCGCAAGAAAACGCCAAGATAACACGCCAAGATTAAATTCAATTAAATTCCAATGCACGCTTCTCCAAACCAAGTTCAATAAAATTTGCGAGTTGACGGGTGAATGGTGGGAACGTGACGTCACGATTTCTTACCTTGGTCAGTATCGGTGATACAATGTACACATGTTAGGTGCGCCGCTAGCGCTCCAAGTAGACGGGGGGGAGAATTAAAATCGGCTTCAAGTTCACAAGAATAGAGTTTGGGGGCCCTGGTTCAGTCCCAAGTGATGTGCAATTATCGTGGGACGACTGTATCGCTACAATATAAGTGCAATATTATTTCAATATTTCTCCAATATTAATCCAATATTAATTCAATATTACTGCCATATTATACCAATATTAATCCAATATTACTCCAATATTAATTCAATATTAATGCAATATTAATCCAATATCACTTCAGTATTAGTTCAATATTACTTCAAATATTAATCCATAATATAATCGTCTGATCGTGTTCACGAGCTCCCGTCAATGAGGACTGTGCAACTTTAAACTCTTTGTATAAAACCAAATGCCACTTAAAAGTACCTGTTATGCAAATGACTTACTATCTTACCTTCAACGTGTCCTTCTCTGTTGCAGCATATTTAAATGCCACGTGTGAGAACATACTGGCAGTCGATTATCGCGACAGCGCCGATTCTCTGTACACAATCAGTACATCATTGGTGCAGGTAATCGGTAAAACTATTGCTAGCGGAATAAACCAATTGTTGGCTGCTGGATTGGATCCCAAAAAATTGCACATCGTTGGACATTCACTTGGCTCTCATGTTGCTGGCGACACGGCGCGCAACCTAGACAAACTGATCAACCGGATAACAGGTATTTGCTGATAGCATTGACGAAGCATAGATCAAACTATCCATTGCTATATGGAATCATTAGGGGGCTACCATTTTAGTATTACGTGCCATATATATCACGCCCATAATTTTGACGCAACTTCTAGAGACACATACGTTGCGTGCAATAATGTTGACATACAGTCTGCGTCTAATAATGGCGATACCTACGCTGCATCCAATAATGTTGACGCATAGACTGCGTCCAATAATGTTGACACATCGACTGCGGCTCATAATTGTGACTTATACGCTGCGTCCAATAATGGTAACGCACAGGTTGCGTTTAATAATGGTGACGCATATGCTGCGTTCAATAATATTGACGCATAGACTTGCGCCCAATGGTAATGACAACATTTGCGACAACAGCAACTGCACACAGTTTGCCAACCACTAGTGATGCATACGCTGCATCCAATAATATTGACGCATACTGTGCGTCCAGTAATATTGACGTATATGCTGCATCCAATAATATTGACGCAAACTCTGCGTCCAGTAATATTGACGTATATGCTGCATCCAATGATATTGTTGCATATGCTACGTCGGAAAAAATGATGCATATGCTGCTTCCAACAATATTAACGCATCTGTTGCGTCTAATGGTAATGAAACAACGTTTGCGTCAATAGCAGCTGACGCACAGTTTGTCAACGTTTAGCGACGCATATAATATTAATTAAGTATTACTCCAATATTAATCCAATATTACTTCAATATTACTTCAATACTAATCCAATATGAATCTAATATTACCCCAATATTTATTCAATATTAATCTAATATTAATCCAATAGTGCTCCAATATTTATCCAATATTAATCTAATATTAATCCAATATTAATTCGATATTACTCCAATATTAATGCAATACTATTCCAATATTATTCCAATTTAATTCCAATATTAATACAATATTAGTCGAATATTAATCCAATATTATTTCAAATTATTCCAATTTTAGTCCAATAATATTGACACACCATTCGTATCAATTGCTAAATCAAATACTTATTCAAATTCCATTTACAGGCTTGGATCCAGCAGGTCCCCTGTTTTACCTTCTGGGTTCCCGTTTGAGGACTTCAGACGCCGAGCACGTGGATTGCATTCACACCGATATGGGTTTCTATGGTACTGCTTTAGAAATAGGACAAGCGAATTTCTATCCGAATTCTGGTACCAGACTTCAACCTGGTTGCCCAGTGGGCGGCACAATATTGTCCGAGGAAGGTTCGTCTTGCAACTTTCTGTAATTATAGCACAGACCAGGTACAAGAACACACCGGTCATCTTATGGGACTGTGTGTCACATGTTCTAAAATACCGATAACCCAAAAATTCAGTGTTTTCGAAAGAATATCTTTCGTTTTATTATGTGACAAAGAATATAAACACTTTTAAAGTATTTTAAAATACAACATGTAAGAGCAAACGCAAAAGTTATACATTTTAGACATTCGAAATGGTAACAATGAAAACTCATGTACCTCCATTCCGGGTGACAAAGAAAAGCGTTGGATGAGTGGTCTATCCTGTTCTTAGTCAACAATCATAGTAGTGCTCTTATGGTAACGTTATTAGAACTTTAAATAATTCTAATAATTGATAATTATTTCTAATAATAAGCTAAATTGATAGGTGATATTTCTTAATGCTGGTAACTCATGAAATACTATCTACATTTAAACTAGCATTCGCCAAAATTCTAAAGGTACGAAATTGTATTTACAGATTTCTGTAGCCATCAAAGGTCTACAGAATTCTATGCAGAATCGATTAGAAATCCATGCGCCTTCATTGGGCGCAAATGCGCACTTTCTTTAGCTTTTACGCTTGGATCGTGCAACGAGGGAAGCACCGCCGTGATGGGTTATGCTATGCCCAGTAACACGTTAGTATAATTTCCTTCCTAATTCGTCTAAATTAGCAATAATCGTACTGTAATGACGCAGTATGTGCGTCGTTCATTATTCGCGAGCCACGCTTCACTAATAGATCGCGAATCTTCGTGCAACTTCGCATTTCCCTCGCCAAAATTAAAGAAATGCGACGAAATTTCTGTATTTATTGCCACAGTTAAAGATATGCTTTGTAATTTACAATAACACGCGTTCCGCCAATAGATCGTGAATCTTCGTGCAACTTCGCAATTCTACCGTCAAAATTAGAGAAACGCGTCGACATCGTATCTTTATCGCGGAAATTGATGAAACGTAGTGAAAAGAGGATGTTAAAGAATGCCCATTTTTGGCATCGCCTGCAAATGAAAAATCCATGCAGGATCTTTTAGAGTGTCTCTTAAGGGACAAAAAATGTCCTTACCACGTTCTCGAGAATCGATGGGAAAGTTGTCAAAAATGCGTTCAAATTATGAACATGATGATAATCGAACTTACGTATATTTTACATTTTGTCGTCTTCTTCTTCGGATATCGAACTGTCCTCGAAATGTTTAACGATTTTTTATACGTTCTGCGATTACTTCGACAGTATATTGATATTTTGTAATGAATTTCGATTAATTACCTTGTTCATCTGTTAATAGTTTCCGAGTTTCCACGACAAAGTATCGAAAGACACGATCCGCAAAGAAAATATCACCCGGTTCAAACTATCTTAATCGACAGTACCCAAGCGTCTTAGAAATGATTAATGAGAACCATTAATTAAAACTAATAAATTTTACTGACTAATAAATCAACAGACAAATGAATTAAGGGTAGTAATCGAACAAACTGGAAGTATATAATCATTGCTACATAGAAATAAATGGAAATTGTGAACAATCGAAGGAAACAGATATTGTAACTAAAATAATCAGATCTGTTTTCTTTTTTGCCTCTGGGATCCAACTCTTGTTTATATCCCAACCTCTCATCGTCGCAACGCATCGAGAATGTGTTTACGGTGTGGATCGTATGTTGCAGTTTATATTGAACTCAAGATAAGAGCCTCGCTTCGTACGTTTTAGCCTTTATTTCATTAGTTTGATATGTAGCTTCGAACAGTGTGAGTCTCAAATCAGTGTCATTGAGTTTTCTCAAATTCTATATAATAGCGAATACAAAATGGAAAAGAGTTACGTAAATTGTATTTTTGACAACATTCTCATCGTTTCTTGGGAAAGTGATAAGGACATTTTTTGTTCCTTGGTAGACACTCTAAAAGGTCCTGTATGAATTTTTCATTTCCAGGCGATGCCAAAAATAGGCATTTTTTAACACCCTCTTTGTATTCTTATCATAAAAATTAAAAAAGCGCGTCTAAATTTGCAGTAGCCATATTGTAAATAACAAGTTAGGGTAATGTTACTACCGTTATGCTACGCCATGTAACAGGTTATTACAATTTCTTTCACAATTCGACTAAGTTGGCAATAATCGAGTAATGAATGACGCACCATAGGCATCGTCCTGAATTCGCCCAGCTGCACTTTGCTACTAGATCGCGAATCTTCGTGCAACTTCGCACTTGTGTCACCAAAATTAAAGAGACGCGTCGAAATTGTGTTTTCTCTTACATATTAACGAAGGACATATACGATTCTGTAATTAGTTTATTCGATTCTGAGAATCGTCCTGTATCTGTTTTATTCGCAAAAGGGCGTGAAATATTGGGTTGTGCGGAAAGTTCGTACCGCATTATATTGATATTGTATTTCACGATGTTTTTTTGCAAATATCCAACGCGTAAATCTGAATGTACCATAGTTTAGCTGTCCGAGTTCAGTGTAAGAGAAGCCTTTGGGCTAGCAAAATGCTTCTAATAATATAACTATACAGCGAACTATAAAGATATAGACAGAGTCACGTAAAAACCTCTATAAACAATTGGTTTTAAGAAACTCTTTCAAATTCGGTGTTCTGCGGTTAAAGAATCTGAGAAAATTCCAAGATGTATATGTGACTGGATAAAGCATCTCCGATTTTTCTTAAAGCTTTTTACGCGCCAGATCAAAGAAAATCGCGCCGAAACTATAAATTATGTTTCTGCCTGCAACTACTCTAAAAACAGGCTAGTGGAGTGGGATTGAAATGTACCCGAAAATGTTTTATTTGGAAGACCTATTTATTAGCACGTCACAAATAAATTTTATTTAGCGGTTCTCTTGCAATGCTTATTCGAACAAACCTTTTCAATAGAAAATTCGCCACGAACTTTCCGAAAAGTCCAATATAGTTACTATGCAGTTCGCTTCGCTAATTCTTCTAACCGTTTTTAATCGATAATTATTATTATTTGTTGCAGGACGGGAACATATTATTTGTCGACGAACACACAAAGTCCTTACGGTCGCGGAATCAACGGATCGATCCACACCCTTTGATATTATTCTCTTCCGAATGGTGAAAGCCGAAAACACCCCCCCCCCCCCCCCCCCTTCCGGGCACTGCAACGAAAATGAATGGTATATTAATATATATAGTATTATGGATCAATGATAAACTTTATGCATTTGTACTTCCTGCATCATAAACGTTTATATTTCAAATCTTTTCACATCCACTTGCAATATTTGTATCTAATACTTTTGTACGTAATACAAAATAATATTGTCGTAATTTTACTGTTTGCATAAATTGCTCAACTTTTATGGTTTTCTATACGCAAGGTCACGTGTAGGTCACAGTGCTGCGGCTCGTTAGATACGTCTTGAAATGAACTATTATGCAGCGATAGGAAAAATAGGTCCTTCCATTTAAGAAAACTTCGGCTTCCTTGAAATTTCCAACAGTATAACTTTAAAAAAATTGTCTTATTTATCACGATGTTTGCCCTTCCGAACCAATGGTTTCCTCTGACATTTTTTTCTATCATGAAAATCAAGTTAGATATTTCAGATGCTAAACTTAGCTGGGTCAATCTGTACTCTACTTATTGTGTTTATAATACACTACTAGGTAAAGTTTGTTCAATGATTCGAATATTAATGAAGAACCATTAAACTTCAAAGTTTGGTAGCTTAGATTAAAATGTGTGGCGTTAAAATTGAATTAAAATCGGATTAAAATCGGATTACCGTAGAGTTGCATTATTAGTAATGGATTAAGTAGAGTTAAACCTCCCTTATGCGAATTGATAGGGAGACATTAACTCGGGTAGTAAATCGGGGAATTTTAAAGGATAATAGGAGCAATTTTTTTTATGCAAAACTTCACTTATTCTACGGAATTGTATTCTTTTTATTGAAATAATGACATACTACTGGGAAAAGTTTATTGCAACATGCGAAAATCAATAAAGAATCGTTCAACTTTGAAGTTTAATAAATTAGATTCAAATTGAAGATGTTAAATTTGCATTACAGTAAGATCGGAATAAGATTGAATTAAAATCGGATTAACATCGAGCTCCATTATTACTAGCGGTTTATTCTATTGAATTATATTCTATCCCTTGTGTTAATAATATGCTAGGAAGAAAAACTCATTGCCCTATTCGAATATTAACGAAGAATCGTTAAACTTGAAAGTTTGGTCATTTTGATAATAATGGATTAAGTACAGTAAATCAAGCTTAATCCGAACTAAAATGGAAACCATTTGAGTGAAGAAGAAATCTTCACGTACGTATGTAAATAAATTTCGGACGCGGTTTTTGCAAACGTGACTTCTCTACTAACTTTAGAAGCTCTCATTGTTACGCCCATAATCGAAAAATAGAAAAGCTCCATCACGTTCAATTTTCTTTGCAGAGTAGCTTGATTTGTTTTTCTTCGATCGAATACGAACGAAGGATATTGAGATCTTGCCACTTCACTTAAATTATTGAACAGAATGCGAATTTTAATGCATTTATGGAAAAATTGGCTATAATAGGTACGTAGCGTATAGAAATATACGTAACAGTGAAATGAAGGAAGATATTTTAGTATTTGTAGGATGAAACTGCTCTCTACTTCTAATAACTCTCGATTCCTTATTTTTCTTTAGAAAAAAGAATTCAGTGGACAAGTATCCGCAGTCTATTCATTGCACCATTAATCTTCGATTGAAATATATGTATATATATGTGGAAGACAGAATGTCGTGTGAATGTTTGGACCAGAGCGATTGCTGAGCGAACGGTGTTGTATTTGGGTAAGATTGGCTGAGGCGTGAATGAGAAGTGTATGGGATAGAGCGATTGATTTGACGTGTGGTCGAAGAGTGCGTGGTCGCGCTAGGTTTCGTGTGAACGTGACTGTTTGGGTTCTACGAATGCCTGAGACGAGTGAGAGAAGCAGAGAGAGATAAGGAGAAAGAATGAATGCGTGCAAGGGTAGAGAATGCGTGGGTGAGGGAGTCGAGAAAAAGAGTCGAGTGCGAGAGGACGTTGCGAGTGCAGAGCGAGAGTTTTTCTGTGAGACTGTGCGATAACAGTGTTAGTAATAAACTAGCAATTATTGCAAAGGCTGAGTTTCTTTTTTTCTTTCCCTTCTCGCACCTTACAACAACACACGAGGGATTTACTTTAAAATAATCCCTACATATATGTTATGTTACATTTGAATTAAATTTAAATTAAACTACTGTGGATGGTGGCCATAAAACAATGTTTCTGAAACAACAGTCACTGAACGAAACGACGCGATGGAAGCTTGATAGAATGTAAGTCGACATATTACTGTATAACAATGGTGATGTTGGAAATAAAATTGCAACTGAAAAAAGTTTATACCGCCTAAGTATCATACAGGTAGTACAAATCGTCTGATTTTCTTATCAGAAATGCATTCGAATGGAATTTTTCTATCGCTTGGCAAGATTACTTCAAAGGTCTTTAAAAGATCTCATCCACCTTTGATTGGACTGCTTGCAAAGTTGATAGGAAAATTTGAGAGACACGTAAGGGCAATATGCGTTCAATTGACGTTTCGTTGAATAATTTTGCACGGTTTTTGATCACTCTATGACTACTGGCAACCATGAATTCTTCCGTAGTCTTTCTCCGAAATATTTATGTGTAGTGGTAGTGCCCTGCACTAGGAGTCAGGAGCACAATATTTTTGCGAGGTTTATGGCAGGGTCAAACCCACCGCTATTTCTGAGGGTTCCTTAATTTAGTCTTTTTTGCCACTTGGACGACAGTCGCCGGATGGTACGTTTCTACAACTTTCACTCTTGGCCATAACTTTAAATTGTCTTTAGAATTTCTCTCCTTGAATTAGTTCGTAGCAGCACTCTCTACCTTCAACAGAAATTACCCTGCCATAAACCTGCACGTGTTAGGGCCACGCCGATGGGCTAAGGAAGACCAGAATTTCCGTCCGGGTATCGGACGGGACCTGGCCACCACCCGCTGGTTGTCTCTCCGCACGCGACGAGCCGAGCCAAAATATGGGCTCCTTGGGCCAGCCAAGGGTCAGCCCACCCTCTCCTAAGGAGGCGCGCTAAGGGCGCAGGAGGGTGTGGTGACATCCGGGGAGTGATCGGTGATTGGAAATTACCAATTTTGGAGAGGGTTGATCACCGTCGCTCCTCGGACTAGGAGAGGGAACAACGGCGAATGCGGAGAAGACAGACGGCAGAAACGTTTAACTCTCGGAAGAGAACACACACTAAAAAAGACAACTTCCTCGTGGATCAACCGCCGATCACGAGCGCGAATAATTATTGTGAAGGGACAGTCCCTTAATAGTCAGCGTTCGGTTCTCCCTATCAATACAGTCCACTATATATATATTGTAATAAACACAGTTACCTTTTGAAAACAAAGTTTAACGTACCACAACATTTCATTCAAGCATATTCCTACACACTATACCGGACGCGAACAAGTGCTTATTAGTGGGTTTGGGTGATTTGGATTATATGTGTCCTGCGTGAGTTTTTATATGTGCGTGGTTATATATTCTATGTTTGCGTCTTTATGCAATTTGGTAGTGCTGTAGCTAGGTGGCTTGTTTAGGATTATTTTGTGGTATTTATTTTGGATCCTTTGTAACTTGTCGATATGGGAGGGGGCGGCGGTGGCCCAAACCTGAGTGCCGTAGAGTAGGAGGGTCCTAACACATGATTTATATAGAGTTAATTTGTTTTTAGTGTTCAGTGAGCTATTTTTTCCTATGAGGGCATATAGTTTCCTCATGATGCCTATTGCTTGTTTAACTTTTGTGCTTATGTGGGGCCCCCATGTGAGTTTTGTGTCGATGTATATGCCCAGGTACTTGATTTGTTAGGTGAGGTTAATGATGTGTGGTCCGAATTGCATTTGGTGTATTGTGGTGTGTTTTTTGGGGGTGAAAAGAGCGACTTCTGTTTTAGTGTGGTTGATTCTTAGTTTCCATTTGTGGAGGTATGTTTCGATGAGATCGAAGTGAAGGGAGATGTTCTTGATTGCTTGTTGAGGGCTCCAGGAGCTGGCATATATCGCTGTGTCATCCGCGTAGAGAGCTATCTGGGTGGAGTGTGTCTTGGGAATATCGTTTATGTAAAGATTGAATAAGGTAGGCCCAAGGATTGAGCCTTGCGGCACTCCCGAGAGAACGGGTAGTGGGTTGGAGAGGTCAGAATTTACTTTGACTGATATTGTTCTATTGTGTAGGTAGGAGTGTATGAGATTCACGATATACTGGGGGAATTCGTAGTTTCTGAGTTTACGTACTATTCCCTCGTGCCAGACGGTATCGAAGGCCTTGTTTAGGTCGATAAGGGCGACTGCTGTGGTTCTATTTTTATTGAGCTCCATGGAGATACTCTCTGTGAGTCTAAGTATTTGGTGGATGGTAGAATGCTGTTTCCTGCAACCAAACTGCTCGTTGGTTATTATATTACGTGAGTCGATGTGTTTTTGGATTAGGTTTGTCATTAATCTTTCGAATAGTTTACCGACGGAACATAGGAGGCTTATCGGCCTGTAGCTAGAAGGGAGTTCGGGTTTTTTGCCTGGTTTAAGTATGGGGTGGATAATGGCGTGTTTCCATGAATCTGGGAAGTAAGAGATTTGGAGCGCTTTGCGAAATATGTAGTATAATTGTGTGACTGGTTTCCTGGGGAGATTTTTAAGTTGGATTATGGATATGTTGTCTTGTCCAGGGGCTTTGTTTTTAAATTTATGAATTAATTTTTTGATGTAAAATGGTGAAAGGAAGTTGAGTCTGGGTTGGCTGGAGCTTACGGGAGGGGGGGAGGGGGTTTGCTGTGAGGGAGGGAGGGGGAGGTTGCAGACCGTTTTTTGTATTTTATGGAACTCATTGGATAGTGTCCTGGCTTTGTCTTGGTCTGTGTAAGTCGTTGTGTCTTGGTCTAGAAGAGGGGGGATATTTTCCCTTTTGTTTGAGAGGGCTTTGTAGATCTTCCATATTTTATTTATTTTGTTGTTTGTTGAGTCCAATGATTTTTTGCACTTGGCGGATGTGAGATCGGCTATTTTTTATCTGATTTGTTCGGTGAGTGAATTTCTGAGTGTTTTATGCAATTTTACTCCTGTGAATTGATATTTCCTTCTATAGCTATTTCTGAGCTTGATGAGGTTTAACAGTTCGAGATCAGGTTCTATGGATTTAATATATACTTTACGAGTTTCGGTGGATTTTTTAAACGTTCCTGCTATGGCAGATTGAAGTCTGTGGATTTCTGAGAGGATTTCGTGTTCGTTTTCTACATGTGGATTAATTCTGTATGAGCTGAGCTGGTGGTGGAATTTCTTCCAATCTGTTGTTTTGAGCGTGTGTGTGTTGTGTGGGGTGGGTTCTACGGAAATGGATGTAATTACTGGTAGGTGATTTGAGCTTAGTGCGTTGTGTGAGGTACTATCGAGTTGATGCGTGAGGTTTGAGAGTATGATGTCTATGTTTGAGGTGTTTGTGCGGGAGGCTTTGTAGGTATAAGTGGGGGAGCTGACTATGTAATGTGGGTTTGAAAGGTGGTGTTCGAAGAGTTTTTTGCCAATATGGTTAGTGATTCGATTATTCCAAAGGGGGTGTCTGGCGTTGAGATCCCCCCCTACTATGTATTGTGCTTGGTGTTTGGTTAGCGAGGTGAAATTTTGCGCCGAGATTTTGGCTCTAGGTGGGATATAAACGGCTCCTATAATTAGTTTGGCCGGGGTTCTTACTTGGATGAAAACTGATTCAATGGGGCCTGTGTCGGGTTGATGGATGTCTTCGTATGAGATGCTTTTGTGTATGAGGATAGCTACTCCTCCTCCTTTTTATTTCTATCCTTCCTTTTAATGTTGTAGCCTGGGAAGTGACAGCGAGTCGTGGGGGTGAGCCAAGTTTCCGATAGAAGTGCTATGTCGATGTTGTGAGTCTCCAGGAAGAGTTGCAATTCTGCTGATTTCTTTTGGAGGCTGTTGCAATTCCATGTGAGGATTCGGGTTGAGAGTTTACGGGCCATTGGGAAAGACTCTGGCGACGGCTAGGACCTGCTCCTGCAGGTTCCTGCATCCTTTAAGCTGGTCCCTTAGTTTGACCGCGATGGTGAATATTTGCTCTAGATTGCAGAGTTCGTTTACCTCATGGAAGACGGTTTCTAATGATTCTAGTGTGAAGTTTTTCTTTTGGGTTCCGTGCCCTGAGGCTATTTGTGAGTAGGTGGGTATGTTTCTATGGGGTAATTGAGGTGGGAGTGGGATGGGTTCCTGGTGTGAGGTTTGCTTGGGGGGCGTGGGTTTTTTGGATTGTTGTTCTCTTTTGGCAAGATATTCCAATAGAGATTGACACTTCGAATAATTAGCTGGGTGGCTTCCTCCGCAGTTTACGCACGTAGCGGGGGTATCCGGTGTTTTCTTGCACTCCCTAATGGCTGCGCACGGTGGCGGTGCTATATATGACTTGAAATGTGCCCCCAGCGTCGCACCAATCGCATGCTAGTTCGTACCCCATTGGTGCGCGCGAGTGACTGGCAGCTGTACATAATCGACTGCTTTCCTGCCGAGCGTCACAATTTGATAGAACTCGTTGGAGTGTTTTTTCTATAATTTTCTGAAGTTCATTTAAAACATGTCCGGCCGTTGGAAAGGTGGTAAAGCTAAGGCGAAGGCGAAAGCCCGTTCGAATAGAGCCGGTCTTCAGTTCCCTGTTGGACGTATCCACAGACAGCTGCGCAACGGAAATTACGCATTACGTGTTGGCGTAGGAGCACCGGTATATCTAGCAGCCGTTATGGAGTATTTGGTGGCTGAAGTACTGGAATTAGCAGGAAATGCCGCTCGTGATAACAAGAAAAGTAGGATCATTCCCCGTCATCTACAACTTGCTATCCGAAATGACGAGGAATTGAACAAACTGCTGTCCGGTGTAACCATTGCACAGAGTGGCGTACTGCCTAATATTCAAGCAGTTTTGTTACCAAAGAAAACCGAGAAGAAAGCTTAATTTAACAACACAAATACAAATGGCCCTTTTCAGGGCCGCAATCTTTCAAAACGAAGGAAGCTGTTCATAGTTACTATTCTACGCAGAACCGATAGCTAGTAGATACCTGAACATTTGATTGAAATAAGAAGTCTATACGTAAAGTAACGGGGAATTTATGTATATTATCGTTTCATAAGATGGGAAGCTGTACAGGAATTACAAAGATTGGTAATTTCATCGATTTTTAACCAAACTACGATGGGTGTGAAATGTGTTCGTACAGTCATTAATTTCAACAAAAAGTAGAACATTGTTCAATACAAAAAAATGCATTCGTATTGTTAGAAATTTCGAGGACGAACGTTATTAAAGCTAAATTGTTTATTTATACGTTCTATGGAATATTAACAAGTCTTGAATGCGCTTCAAAGTTCATACATAATAAGCTGTTTCATTATGTTATAGACAAATACAAGGTAATTCATGGAATGTCAATATAACAATTAGTATCTTTGGACACGTCGGTATGAGCAGTGTTACGGTGCGACGTAAGCCGTGGTTAAAGGCATTAATATGTGAGACTGACGATAGGGTTATAGGCAGCTGTGTGGGAGAGATTTTAATTTAACAATTTTACCATCTGCATGATGTTACCTAGATGGCACGCCATTATTTATTTCGTAATCCCAACCTTATTTATTGTTAGTTGGTTTGCATTCGATCCTCACTTCTCAATAACAATTACCCTGCCATAAATCTACGAGTTCGAGGCTCACTCAATGTCTCGGATCACATTCTCGACAAACTATCACTGCAATATTTCTTTTCCATGCAGCACGCGAAGGGCGTACGGAAAAAGAAACTTCCGATCATTTTACACTCGCTGATTGGCAACCGCCAAAATTAAGGGGAACCAGTGCTTAAAATACGGGTGAAGGTGTTGACTTTTGTGACAAGAGACAGGCGAACAGAGTTGGACCAACCAACAAACGAGACGGTACATCCTCCGACTACACAGAGCACACTTAACTATCAAATACAAGACGCCTATCGCAAATTACACAAATAGTCAACCAATGTCTTCCTTTCAATTTAGCTATAAACCGTGTTGAGTAACAAATGCCATATTCAACACCGCCCCTGTCACCGTCGAAGTACCACCGGAGGCAGACGCGGTATGAAACAAGTAGTGACCTTAATAACAATGGTATAGTAAGGTAACCTTAATAATACTAAAATGAGCCGAAAATTTAAGGAAACTACTCTAAGTGGAAGAAGAATTGTTATAAATCTGCGTAACAAGTGTAAAATTTTACGAGAGATTTCGGAAAGTGTGAACAGAATTATGTAGAAAGAAAAACTTTCAAGAATAAAGCAAAAAGCGGACATACGCGAACATATGTGCTCATAGCTGGAAGCATGTTGAAATATTAGTGTTATAAAACCCTCGGTCCAGTTTGGGCGCCATTTGGTGCGTGTTCGAACTGCAGGGCCGAATAAAATCCTTCAACAATCGATATGACATATTTGTGAATGATCGCTGTAGATAGGTTGCTCGATTCCTGGGTGCACGTGTAATGTCAGTCTGTAACGTATCGTAGATGAAGGTATGCAGTATGAAGCAGTGTTTCCCATATGTTTCAGGATGGCAAACTCCTTTTATAACAGCTACATTATCTGCGAAGTCGGCCGTTCAGAAATCATCCCAACATAAGGTTCGATAAATTAGAAGGTACAGCAAACACTTTCAAAGCAAGGGTAAATTTAAAGTAAACTTTTAGGTAAATAATTAAGTTTTAGTTTAGTTTCTCGGTAAATTTAAAGTAAACAGAATTATTGCATTCTTTGCAAATATAAAGATGTTCGATGTACAGTTAACGTTGTTACTACATGATAATAAATTTTGGCCCTGAGAAGGGCCGATGGTTTAACGTAACAGTTGCTTAAGCTCTTTCTCCCCGAATGCGACGAGCAAGTTGGATGTCCTTTGGCATAATGGTAACGCGTTTTGCATGAATAGCGCACAAGTTGGTATCTTCGAACAGACCAACCAGGTAAGCCTCGCTGGCTTCTTGCAAGGCCATAACTGCCGAACTTTGGAAACGAAGATCAGTCTTGAAATCTTGAGCGATCTCACGTACGAGGCGTTGGAAAGGTAGTTTACGGATCAGAAGTTCAGTGCTCTTCTGATATCTGCGGATTTCACGAAGAGCTACAGTGCCAGGCCTGTAACGATGAGGCTTTTTCACTCCACCTGTGGCTGGGGCACTCTTGCGAGCAGCTTTGGTAACCAGCTGCTTACGAGGTTTCCACCGGTAGATTTACGAGCGGTTTGCTTTGTACGAGCCATTGTGAGAAATTACAATCAAAATAATCTCAACACAACTATAACGACAATATGTACTGAAATGCGTATCGCGTTGCTCTGAAGCCCCTTTTATGCGGTTGCCATGACCTGGAGAACGCTCCTGATTGGCTGCAAGCAAAGTAGTGGGGACGACTAGTCCGCGTCGAGAACAGTATAAAAGAGCTGTACTCGGTGCCCAAGGCAGACGAGTGTGTTTCACGGCTTGGCATTTCGAAGATTGAGACGAGAGAGTACGTTAGTGCGACGATTGATTAAGAAGTGCAGGCGTGACATATAGACATATTACCAAAGTCTAGTGTAGTGAAGTGAGACACCCCCTAGTGCTAATTAAAAGGAACAGAATACCAACATTAGAGTGACATTTACGTGCCAAAAAGTGAAACACCAACACCAAAGGTGGAGCCGCTAAACTCCACCAAAGCAAAAACCTCCCGCCACCAGGCGCGGAGGAATCCAGGAACTTACCAAATAAAGCGCCATCGAAGCAGGTCTCTCACCCTATCCAACCGCGACGCCAATGACGCCGCAGCATACACCGCGGCCTACAACATAACACCAGCGGCCATGGAGCTGACACACAAGCCCAATGTTCCTGTTGCAAACAAGTTCCAGGCGCACATGCAATGTTTTGGTGAGAAAACAAAAACACAACTAAAGACAACAAAAACACACACCTAACCAACACAAATCAGCCCCACATCAACTCCGCCACCGCCACCACCACCACTACCACCAAAAACGTAAAACCACCACCTATTTACCTGCACTCTCCAAGAAACACCACCCTTAAGCAATTCTCAGACTCCATACGCAAAACGGTCGGTACGACCTACCAAGCTATAACAATTTCATAGCCGCAGCAAAAGATGGTAATGTGGAATACCACACATTCACATTACCAGATGAAAAAACATTAACTGTCGTCCTTAAAGGACTAGAGGATTCTACTCCCAAAGAAGTCCTGGATGAAATAAAATCAAAGGGCCTGGACGCCATATCTTGCTCTCACCTCCAGAAAAACCCTACCAATCTCAGAAATATATTCAGAATAGCCTTCGCTCCAGGAACCACCACTCAAGCTGTAAAACAAATCAGATATATATTTCACTCAAGAGTCTACTGGGAAAAATATAATTCCCAAAATCCGTACATCCAGTGCTATCGTTGTCAAGCATTTGGTCACCTGGCCAAAAACTGTAACAAATCTCCGAACTGCCTCAAATGTGCAAAAAACCACCCGACTAGAGACTGCCCCAAACCACCGACCACTCCAGCCACCTGTTACAATTGTAAATGTGATCATCCAGCAAACTTCAGTGGATGCCCCTCGCTCCAAAAGTACCTGAGCAAACGAAACAAACCCCCAGATGTTACTCCAGTCACCACCACGAATCACATAGACAACCCAAATATCTATCCTAAACTCCCGAAAACCCAGTGCCCCAAAACAACACTCACTCCCCACGAATTCACATACGCTCAAATAGCTGTAAAGAAAACTGAACCCCAGCATACCAACCCCAACGACCCACCCACCAACCTCTTCACAGCCACGATACAGGAAATCCAAAAGCTAAACTCAGTATGCGACCTGAGAAAAATCTTTGATCTTGCAAAACAGCTAAACCAAAAACTCAACTCCACTCAATCCACTCTTGAGCAAACCCTTATCATAGCTGAACTCTTAGCCAACTAAAATGGCGAATTTTCCAAAAAAATAGCGACCTGGAACCCCACCAGTCTCATATCAAAAACTCAAGAATTAATAGTATTCCTAGAACACCACGAAATAGAAATTATGCTACTAACCGAAACGTGGCTAAAATCTCCAAATTCCATCAACCTCAGAAACTACCAGATAATCAGACAAGACAGACAAGGACAAACCCGTGGAGGTGGAGTCGCCAACCTCCTACATAAAAACATACGATATGAAAATATTCCACAACCCTCAACTGGCCCTATCGAATCCATATTCATCAAAACGCACACGCAACCCTCCCTGATCGTAGGAGCAGCTTATATCCCCCCTAAGGCCAAACCAACAATCCAAGATCTAACCAACCTAACCACGCAACAAACTCCATTCATCGTAGGTGGTGATCTTAACGCAAAACACACCTTCTGGAACAACAAATCCAACAACTACCTAGGCAGACTACTATACAACCACATGAATAACAGCAACTATCACATCATCCACAGTACAACCTACACACACCAAGCCCCAAAAACAAACCCATCAAACATTGACTTCTCCCTCTCAAACGCACCTCTGCAAAGAACTTGTCAAACAATAGATGACCTATCATCCAATTACCTCCCAATCATATGCCAAATACAAAAACCCAACGCACAATTCACAAACCACATTGTTGGGTCGCGTTCCGTTTCTCAATCGGTTCGGAGCTCGCGACTTAGATAGAAAAGTGGACTGTATTTTAATGTGTGTTCAAAGTACGAGCAGTGGTTACAATTAACTAATAATGTATGTGTTTCTGTGGTCTATGTTGTGTGACTTCTTTCGTGTGACTATACTAGGCGACTGTTTCTGTGTAACTCTTGTAGACGACTCTTTGTGTATCTAACGAGACTGTCTCAGCCCCACTCTTGGAGTTTGCAATTTCCCACTGATTGGTTCCTTCCAATTTTTGGGCAGTTCCAATCAGCGGGCCTAGTTTCGAAAGACACACCTTCCCTTACGCTCGCGGCGTGTTTCCCTGAGGAAGGGGTCGCGGAGTTCTCCAAGGGGGTCGAAACGTTAGAATTTGACGGGGGTGGGCGACACATCTGGTCAACACCTGAGACGGTTTCCTTGCCCCTTGCATAGGCCGCGGAAACCGTTGGGTGACCGATGGTTCTCGAAGACTGCTCAGGCCGTGAAGGTTTACGACAGGGTAATAGCTATTGAGGCTAACGAAAAATATGCGAATGAAACTAAAGGCTATACAAATGCTATAACAAAAGAGTAAAAATCCGGGAATCGTACCATCTGGAGAGTGTCGTCCAGATGGCAGAAAAACTAAATTAACGAATCCTCAAAAATAGCGGTACTTCTAAACCTTGCCATAAACCTCCTACAAAATAGGCCCGAACATGCCGCCCCCCTTGAACGGCTGCGTTCAACACAATAGCCTAGTTGCTTTTTCGCGATTTACATTGCCAAATACTAATACAATATACAATACAAAGGGGTATTCGTTGATCTATGCTACAAATGTGATAACTTATTACGGATCGATACACACACAACACACATGCTGCTCGAATAGCAGTAGGGAGAATTTAAATACTAAGACGCTATGACATAAGTCTAGATAGTCTACTATAAACGGAATGTGATTAATCTTTACATGCTAAGGAGTTTATACAACTATATAAGCTAATAACCGAAATGTGTTTTGCAATTGTCTTTAATTCGCGAGGGTTCTCGGCCGGTGATAGGGCTATGTGCGTAACTCTGCATTCTTCGCGCGGCTGTCACTATAGCCACGTGAACTATATGATCCATCCCACGGTGTACGACCATGATTTTACCCAATTTCCAACGAAGGGGTGGAATGTGGTCCTCTCCTAGTAAGACAAGTGTCCCTTCCTTGGTACGCAGCGGGTCGCCCAGGTGCCATTTGCTTCGAGTGGCTAGTTCCTGCAGGTATTTCTTTTGCCCATTGTACAAAAGACGCTGGTTTACCGTTTGGCTGTATTGCCAAAGTGATGGTCTATCAGCAGACGAATACGGGTAATCATACTCTCGGAGGTCTGACAACGAGCCTCCTATAGGGAAGTGACTAAGCGTTGAGGTCATGAGGTTATTGGATTTCAAGGACAACAGGATTAAAGGACGACAATTGAAAGTTGCAGTAATTTCAACCACAGTTTTCCAAATTGCTCATAAGAGCAAGGTTCATCTATTACTATTTTGCCTATGTGTACTATCAATGCATTTCCTAAATGTGGTAGGTGTTTGATCGAGTATTGTACCACATTCAAGTTGGACCAAATTCTAAGTTTTTTGTATAAAACTTTATCTACTCTGTTGATAATATCTTTCAACAATTTCATCAAAATGTTTGCTATGCATGACTCTAATTGCGATAATAACAATAACTTCGGCGTAGTTGGGCCGAGTAATAGGGTCTCAATTAAGATTGCACCAGTGGAACCCTTGGTCGAGGCATCGAAGACGACGCATAATGTGGTCGTCTTGCTCGCCTGTTTTATTGCCGTGTGGTGCGGCAGGTAGGAACATTCGGTACCCGATAACGAATGTTTAGCTATTTCGTATGTATGCTCCAATAAATTATATTTTTTGCCTAGCTCTTTGTAGTGAGATAGCAAACTAAGATTAACGTGTAACTTACGCTTTAGCAAACAAATGTTGAGAACTGATTCTCTAAATGCAACTAAGTGTTGTTTTTCTTCATTAAGGGAAGGACGAACGATATCGTGCCCTACAAAATTTCTATCTACCTGCTCTACGAGTTGCGTTTCACGAGACCTTTCTTTTAGTGAACGGTATGTTTTGCTAGAAATCTCTTCTGGTTTGCAAGATTGATTAATATGTTTATTTCTAGGAACTACGGTGTAACTCATTTTCCAATTGTGCGATATTAAATTGTTTTTCAAACGGGGTTCACCCGTGACTAGCGAGTCTACTCGCGGATTCTGCAATACTATGGAGTCGTTTTCTAATCTAGTCTGACTAATGTTTAGCAAGCTATACGAAAATATGTGTCCTAAGGACACATCTAATTTGTCCGGTTCGTGGAATTCTAGGTTGGCAAAAATTATGGTTCGTGGAATTTGAAGATTCAATCTATCAATGTGGTTAGACGATAATAAGCCTGTAATTTCTGAAAGTGTGATCACTGGAGCTTCAATCGAACATTGACTATTCCTAACATGAATTGTTCGTTTTATAATCTCATGGATACCTAGACAAAGTATATCCTCTGATTGTGCGTTATCTATCAAACTACTGTCATTATAAATACTTTGTTTTAGACCAAATCTACCAGAATCAGCTAAACTAATCAATTCTTTATTCGAACTGCGAATGGGTGCACGATTGGTTGCTTCGGTGCGGAGATCGTCATTATACAGATCCCTCTCAATCACCTGCGCCGCTAGAGGGAATTTATGACCTTCGTCATTTGCGAATTTTTGCAAAAATTGACTTGCAGAAAAGGGAGCCAATGGTGTCCCATATGTTATTCTGTTTGTTGAATTTATAGCTCTCGTTGAAGTACCTGACCGTAATTTTTGTATGCATGCGATTCTTTCAAGTACGTAACTCATGGCATCAAAATATTGGTTTTCGAATCTCTCAAGATCTTCGTCGTAATCGTTGTCTAAATCTTCTCTAAGGATTAAAAAATGGATTTTATCGTAACCCTTGTCTAACTGAATAATATTATTCCTTTGCGTTATCAAATCATTGTAGCTAATTTCTAAGGTTCCGGTAACAAAGGTCATGATTTGCGTCAGTTGGTTTACTATGTTACTACGTTGCTCTTTCAAATCTTTCAACAAATCAGATTCGTGAGAAACGTCCATTGTGGTCGAAATTACGCAAAGGAGATACGAGAATTACGTAGGAAAATAGACAGGAAGGTGACTCGTTGTACTCACCGAGTGATGCCAATTTACTCATTGATTGCTGCTACTGGGTGCTGTGATCCAGGCTGAATGAAATCACGATTCCGTTGACATCTTCTTTGTCCAAACGGCAGCTTCGTGACTTCCAACGATGTTGATCGAGGGGTGATGCCACTGTTCCGTCGGAGGCTGGGTCCAAACGGCAGCTTCGTGGAATCCAATGATGATGAATGTGAAGCGATGCCACTGTTCCGTTGGAAGCTGTGTCCAAACGGCAGCGTCGTGGAATCTAATGATGGTGAATATGAACTGATGCCACTGTTCCGTTGGAAGCTGTGTCCAAACGGCAGCGTCGTGGAATCCAATGGTACTTGAATATGAACTGATGCCACTGTTCCGTTGGAAGCTGTGTCCAAACGGCAGCTTCGTGGAATCCAATGATGGTGAATGTGAAGCGATGCCACTGTTCCGTTGGAAGCTGTGTCCAAACGGCAGCGTCGTGGAATCCAATGATACTTGATCATGAACTGATGCCACTGTTCCGTTGGAAGCTGTGTCCAAACGGCAGCGTCGTGGAATCCAAAAATGTTTCACGAAAGATGAGGTGTGGAGCCCAATGCTTCTTCACCTGCCTTGATTATTGGGAAGCTGGTTTCACTTGTATGCACCGAATGACACCTTGATTGTGTGAGTGTATGATATCCAGCTTCACTTGCTATTTGGTTACACTTGTGTTCACTTAATGTCACTTTCAACTGATAATTGAGTAACCACTATTCACTTTGATAGACGAATGTTATCCGGATCGCTGTATCCGGCTCGAAGGACCAAAATGTTGGGTCGCGTTCCGTTTCTCAATTGGTTCGGAGCTCGGGACTTAGATAGAAAAGTGGACTGTATTTTAATGTGTGTTCAAAGTACGAGCAGTGGTTACAATTAACTATAATGTATGTGTTTCTGTGGTCTATGTTGTGTGACTTCTTTCGTGTGACTATACTAGGCGACTGTTTCTGTGTAACTCTTGTAGACGACTCTTTGTGTATCTAACGAGACTGTCTCAGCCCCACTCTTGGAGTTTGCAATTTCCCACTGATTGGTTCGTTCCAATTTTTGGGCAGTTCCAATCAGCGGGCCTAGTTTCGAAAGACACACCTTCCCTTACGCTCGCGGCGTGTTTCCCTGAGGAAGGGGTCGCGGAGTTCTCCAAGGGGGGCGAAACGTTAGAATTTGACGGGGGTGGGCGACACATCTGGTCAACACCTGAGACGGTTTCCTTGCCCCTTGCATAGGCCGCGGAAACCGTTGGGTGACCGATGGTTCTCGAAGACTGCTCAGGCCGTGAAGGTTTACGACAGGGTAATAGCTATTGAGGCTAACGAAAAATATGCGAATGAAACTAAAGGCTATACAAATGCTATAACAAAAGAGTAAAAATCCGGGAATCGTACCATCTGGAGAGTGTCGTCCAGATGGCAGAAAAACTAAATTAACGAATCCTCAAAAATAGTGGTACTTCTAAACCTTGCCATAAACCTCCTACAAAATAGGCCCGAACACACATCATAAAGGACAAACTGGGATCAATTCCGGACACACTGCAATGCACACCACCTCAACTCACAGATAGATACAAAACAAGACATACTCACAGAAATAGAAAAACTAAACAAAACAATAAACCACTCTTTCTCCAAATCCACCACAACAATCAAAGCATATATAAAAACAATAATTCCGGACACGGAACTAACAAACCTAATAAAACTAAGAAACAGATACAGAAGAAAATATCAAAAAACAGGAACACACACCTACAAGGCATTTCGCAACGCACTAAACAGACAAATACAAAACAAAATAATCAACATCAAACAAGAGACATGGAAAAATAAACTACAATCCCTAAACCAGGACCCCACAAAGACAGGCACATGGAAAATCTATAAAGCGATCAAAAAGAAGGCACAACCAATTCCACCCATAACATCTAATCAATTCACAGCCTATACAGACACTGACAAAGCACAACTGATTGCACAACATTTCCAGAACGTCCATAGTACTACCTCCAAAATCGCATCTCCCTTCGATCAGGAAGCACAGAAGACACTACAGAACTTAACGAATGCAGACCCCACCATAGACACCACCTTCATAGCTCCATCTCTAATTAAGAACACAATAACCAAGCTCAAGAATGGCAAAGCACCAGGACTGGATCACATCACCACTATACAATTAAAACAGCTACCCAAAAAAATTGTTGTCCAACTATACTACATCCTAAGAGCAGCATTAAAATCAGCATATTTTCCAGACTGCTGGAAAAATGTCAAAATACTACCATTCTTAAAACCTAAAAAACCAGCCACGCAACCCACCAGCTACAGATCCATCAGTTTACTCAGCATTATCAGCAAGATATTAGAAAGAATAATATTAATGCAACTCCAGAACCACATCAAACATGTTTGGCTTGCAAACGATATAAAGAGTATGTTGCTGGAGGCACAACATCACCGGAGGATGGTGATCAGAAATAAAATTCACCATATTGCAAATAAACCTTAACAGGACATATTTGGCACAAGACTTGCTTCAGGCAACGGCGCAGGAAGTTGAGGCCGACGCGGTTTTCATCAGCGAGCCACGTTATAACAAGCATGATTGGGTTCAGGACGAAGGCTATGGGGCATCCCTATGGATTCCTGCCTGGGGCAGGCTCGAAGGACAAGGATATAGCGTTTGCATCCAGGGGAAGGGGCATATCGGGGTAGAGGTGGGTAAATGGCTGTTGATCAGCATTTACTTTTCACCGAATATAGCCGAAACCACAGTGCAACTCAAACTCGACGATATTGAAAGGGCTGTAGCTGTATGGAGAGGGTATGTCATCATAGCCGGAGACTTCAATGCGAAGTCTCCGGCATGGGGATCTTTAACGGCTAACACGAGGGGGGAACACCTAGTGGAGTGGTGCGAGCAGGTTGGGCTCGTGCCACTCTACAGCGAGGGCGATTTTACGTGCGAGCGACCGATGGGCTGCTCTAAGGTAGACCTTTTGTTGTGCTCTCCTGCCTTGCTGAAACACCTTCGTAGTAATACCATACTTGAAGAAGAAACCGGGTCAGATCACAAATATGTGTTACACAAATTTGATCTGACCCCCGGTACAGCAAGCATCCCATTGGCTAAAAAAAGAAAAATCGTCCAGTCGCGGATGAAGAGTGGTTTTGCCCGATGGAAACAATTAATAGAAGAAAAAACTGGAAACGCAGAGACAGAACCCACTCTGGCTATGAGGGACGCCGACAGTCTTGCTTCTTTCCTGGGTGAAGCATGCACTCGTTTTTGCAGACTGAATGCAGGCGTGAGGAGGGAGAAGCCCATAAATCCCTGGTGGAACCAGGATTTAGACGAGCTCAGAAGAGACGCGAATAGGGCCAGGCGAAAACTCACCAGAACCAGAGGAAGAAGAGTCCCCCTAGAGACGATGCAGGAGGCTCATGCAGAATACAAAGAGAAGAAGAGAGTTCTTAACAGAGCTATTATGAAAGCTAAAGACGCCGTGTGGAGGCAGATGTGCGAGAACATCGAGGGAGACATTTGGGGCAAGCCCTACAGAGAAGTAATGAAGAGTCTCCGAAAGAAAAGTCACATTCCCCCTCTCAAAAGGGAGGAGGTAGACAACAGGGTCCAGAATCTATTTGTCACCGTGGACAGGAGGTCCCCACACGGCGTAGGACACGCGATGTTAAGAACTGAGGGTGTAGCGTGCTCGGACTTCCCGCTGATAACGCAGGAGGATCTGTCCCGAGCTCTGAGTAGACTTAAGCCCGGAAAGGCTCCTGGGGATGACGGATTTAACGCGACAGCTGTGCGCGAGGTGTGCAGGGAGTGTCCTCTTCAGGTCGTTGCCTTGTTCAATCATCTGCTACGATCAGATATTTCCCAGCTCCCTGGAAAAGAGGGAGAATGGTTCTGATTCCAAAGGGGGGTGGGGGAGGATCCCAGGAAGTTAGACCTCTCTGCATCCTCTCGAGTTGGGCGAAGCTGTTTGAGTACGTCATCTTGGGCAGGGTTAACGCGGTGCTGGGCGAGGACGGGCTAGCCGGCAATCAGTATGGCTTCAGAGCAGGGAGATCGACTGTGGACGCTATTACGCATGTAATGAAAATATGGGACGAGGCCAAGGCTGGGGGGAGGCACTGCATCCTGGTGACGCTGGATGTGAAGAACGCATTCGGTAACCTGGGCTGGGATTTAGTTTGCAGAGAATTGAGGGAGAGGGCCTTCCCAGGGTGGCTGGCCGGGTTGCTAGCCAGTTACTTAAACGACAGAGAGGTCTTCACGGAGGTCGAGGGCGGTATGGTCCGTTACCCAATTTATGCCGGGGTGCCTCAGGAGTCCGTTCTGGGTCCGGTGTTGTGGAACATCGCTTATGACGGACTCCCGAGGAGGACAATGCCACAGGGTGTTGAAATAGTTGGGTACGCGGACGATATCGCACTCGTAATTGACTCCAAACTGATGGATATAGTGTTGTGGAAAACAACAGAAGCCATAGCCTCGGTGGAGGGGTGGATGGAGGATGCTGGCATGCAACTAGCGGCCCACAAAACTGAAGTAGTCCACCTTACGGGGAGAAAATGGGCTGCACCCGTTAGGGTCAGAGTGGGGGGGATTGATATTGAGGCCAGGAAAGCGGCCAAATACCTGGGAATACTGATTGCCGGAAGTCGCGTCTTTACGGAACACGTCCGTAATGTCTGTGACAAGGTTACGCGGTACGCGGGTGCTCTGATGAGGCTCATGCCCAACTTGAGGGGATGCTCCTTTGTAGTGAGGCGAGCATATTACGCGGCGGTCGAGTCGGTTATCCTGTACGCGGCGCCGGCGTAGTCGGAAGCCACTGAATACGAAATCACCAAAAAGAGGCTCAGAGCGGCGCAGAAGGTGGCCATAATCAGGGTGGCACGTGCCTATCGGACCGTCTCGATCGACGCACTGTGCGTAATAACTGGGATTCCCCCAATAGACCTGAAAATTCAAGAAAGAGCAAGGATATATAATAGATTGTCGAAGCGTGATAGGGAAGGATACCAAACTAGGGGAAGGGCTTTATATAAATCCGTCGCAGATATTAAAAGGGAAGAGGCTGAGGAGACTGCGAAGAGGTGGCAGGCTAGGTGGGAGCGAGCCGAACACGGAGTCTGGACGAGGAAGATTATTCCCAGAATCTCGGGATGGATTGGATGGGGTCCGAAGCTCCTGGACTACAAGTTCACCCAGTTTCTAACAGGGCACGGGAGCTTCGGAAGATACTTACACTGGATTGGAAGAGCGGCAACCTCTGCCTGCCACCTGTGCGGAGCGGAGGAGGACACTCCCGAGCATGCGCTGTTCAACTGCGATGAGTTCGACGCAGAGAGAATAGCTATCAGAGATAGGGTTGGTCCTCTCACTGCGGTGAATCTCATTAAATACTTGGCTGACGAAACGACAAGGAGTAGCATACTCGGATTAGTCAGGGGGATTGTTAAAGCAAAAATAGACGATGAGCTTAAAAGGGAAACTCAGGCAAGAAGCAGTAGCCGGTAGCAGTGAGGGACGCCATTCCCTTAAGGCGGAGTAGGCCTCGCCCAAATACTACTACATACTATCTGTTGATTTCTTTTTTTTTTTTTTTACTTATTTATTTACTTATATATTCTTTATAAAAAAAACGACGACCCATATTTTATATATCTATTTATTTATTTATTATTTATTGATTTATTTATTTAAGTATTTATTTACTTATCTATCTGTTACATATATCAGACCAATCCAAACCTTTTTGTTGTTTACTAATATTATTGCAATAAATTCTACGCGGCGGGGCACCAGCTTGTGCATATCTGGTGTACTCTTACACGGGAGGCAGGTACCGGGCACGACTCCTGAAGTAAACCCATTACTGGGAATTCCAGGGGTCGTGACGAGGGATGGAGGTGAGTTTAAAAAAAAAAAAAAAAAAAAAAAAAAAAACCACATCAAACAAAATAATATAATAATCAACGAACAATTCGGCTTCAAACCGTAACACTCCACAACACTCCAACTCCTTCGACTCACCGAGCACATAGCAATGGAAATAAACAAGAACAGGACCACCGCAGCGTCCTTCCTGGACCTTAATAAGGCCTTTGACACCGTATGGCATGAAGGCCTCATACTCAAACTTACCAAACTTCAAACCCCAACACACCTAATAAAAATAATTTGGAGCTACCTTACAAACAGGACCCTCACAGTTCAAGTAGGAAAATGCCGATCAAGCAAACTTGACATAGCAGCAGGCGTACCGCAAGGCTCAATTCTTGGACCACTACTCTTTAATATTTATATTAACGATATTCCAAAAAACAGCAAAACCAACCTTGCACTATTTGCAGATGATACAGCCGTTTTCTCAACCTCATGGCAGCTCAACCTAGCCACTCAATATCTTAAGAATCATCTACAAGAAATATTAGACTTCTTCCAGAAATGGAAACTGGAAGTCAACGAAGACAAAACGCAAACCATCTACTTCACAAACAAAAGACAAGGAGAGCCGCCACCACTCACAATCAACACCACAACCATACCTTGGCCTATGGCTGGACCAACACCTCACCTGGCAGAAAACAATACAGGACAGGATAGCAAAAGCGTACGGAACCTTGCGACACCTAAGACCACCCATCGGTCCCAGCAGCACCCTCAACCGGAAAACTAAACTACTCCTATACAAAACATGTGCCAGACCCATCCTAACCTATGGAATCCAAGTCTGGTCCACAGCCGCACCAACACACCTCAAGAGAATCCAACAAATGCAAAACAAATTTCTGAAAATAGCACTCAACAAATCAAGAGACTACAGCACCAAACAACTACACCAAGAAGCACAAATAGAAACCCATTCAAGAATACATTAACCAAATACTAAACACAACATATCACCACAACCATACTAACCCCCTCATACGGGCAACAGGAAACTACAATCCACAAGAGATACCACTAAAAATTAAGAAAAAAACACCAAGGATGATAACATCAATACAAGAACGAGGTCAGTAATCAAGATAACGGGTTTTTGAAAGTTTTTCCCGTGAATTAATACAAAGTGATTAACCAATCAAATACATCACTAGCGTACTACCAACAGGACAGTGGGTTGTAAGAGGAAAATCCCTAGGCACCACGAAACCACAACCCAAAGTAACCAACAGAAAAAAAAGTACTGTGTATCTAGAGTTGAAGTAAGTCAAGATGCCGCCTAAAGCCAGTGGAAAAGCTGTGAAGAAAGCTGGCAAGGCCCAGAAGAACATCAGCAAGGCTGACAAGAAGAAAAAGAGGAAGAGGAAGGAAAGTTACGCCATCTATATTTACAAAGTATTGAAACAAGTTCATCCGGATACTGGAGTCTCCAGTAAAGCGATGAGCATCATGAACAGCTTTGTTAACGATTTATTCGAACGTATTGCTGCCGAAGCTTCCCGCTTAGCGCATTACAACAAGAGATCTACCATCACGTCTCGAGAAATTCAAACTGCCGTCAGACTTTTGTTGCCTGGTGAATTGGCAAAGCACGCTGTCTCTGAGGGTACTAAAGCTGTTACAAAATACACGAGCTCAAAGTAAACACTATAGCTTTCTGCAAACGGCCCTTTTCAGGGCCAACAATTTTCTCCCAACGAAAACATTTTAACTTCAACTCATACACTTTGTATTGATAGTAGACATTTGTGTCATTCGGACCGCAAACATTCTACTCTTCAATAATGTAATTACGAACGAGGATAAAACATATTGTTAATAATTTTTCTAACTGAGATTAGCTGCAGTATGATTTGAAGTTTATCGTACAACTACTTTGCATTACAAAATTATTCGATTGAATAATGCGTAAAACATTTTCTTAATAATGGTAGTCGCTTGTCGAAGTTGTCAAACACCCACCTATGAAAATTTAATTTTTCACTTCGCTATATGTTGGCTAGCATAAACGGTTGTGCGATAATAATAAATAGACCAGGATTATTTAAATTTACATTGTAGTATATAGGGTGAGTCATGTAACGGTATCACCAGAATTTTCTTGTAAACTATGTATTGTGTTAAAAGATGTTTCAAACCAAAATCACTGGTTGTCAAAATGAGAGTAGATTACAAAACTTATATTTTTACGTTTTTATCAAGATATGAAATTCACCTTGAATATTTTAATTGTAATTTGCAACATTTGCTATGCCACCGGAAAGTCTATTCTTTGGCGGCATATAAAAAAGGAGATTAGTGAGGGTTAACTGCGATCCCTAGAAATATGAGAAACCGTATCCTTAGGGCTTGTGATATACCTCGGGAAACATTAACGTATATGCTGAATTGGTTGTTCGCCTACGGACTTGTGCAGATTGTAGTCGGCAACATTTTGAACATTCTTTGCGTTCGAAGACAACTGCACCATGATTTGGCAACTATTAACTTTTAACTCCATATACTCGAAGAAATTTTTACTCTGAATTCAAAGGAATTTCAAATAGCATCTTGAAATATTACATATTGCTGTTACAACTTTGAGTTTCAACTTGTTTTGTAAATTCAGAGTCCTTCTTTTAAAATATATACCATAAAACACTTAAAACAGTGATTCTTTAGGTATAAAATGCATCCCCCTCCTCATCGGTACATAGAAAGTTGTACAAATTCGTTAAAAAAGTGTAGGATTCTTTGATTCACTGGTAGAATACAAGATAACAATTATTCAAATTATTATGAAATCTATATATGTTCAGAACGTCTACCAATTGTCATTAACAAATGTCACTGTACAATTGCGACATTTTTGCTGGACAAAATACTATAAAATGCACGATAAAGGTCAACAATTGTAGAAATATTTGCAGAGAGAAGTTTCTGTTCTACACACAAATACTATTTCCATTCTTTTACTTGTAAGGTACTAGTGCCACTTTTCCAAGTGTCTAGTTAGCAAAAAGTGGATTTAAAACGCAAAGAAAACAATTCAATGAGCATATTTTGCAACTAGGATCTAGGTGTTTTATCCTCTGTCGTAGAATCATTGTGTCTTCAATTATTGGTTTCAGCTAGGAGAGAGTGACAAACAAACGAGACCAGGTGACTATAAGTATCACGAGTTTGTATTTAAGGACACCAAAGATATAACAAATGTAATAGAAGTGCTCTGCTGGTGCGGAAACTGGTAATGTGACGCATCATGGTTAGTTAATATTGATTCCTCGACGCACTAATCATACTTCATATTGCGCACTACAAAGCTACTAAATGTTAAGCATATTTTTTAAACACCCTTGAGAGCCACGGGGAAACAGAAAAACCCAGGTTCACTGCAGACGTTTTTCTTTCATTCTTTATACGAATATCCTATTAATTTCCGTGTAAATGTGAAATTTTTAACTTTTCCTACGGATGATCTGTCAGTGGGAAAAGACTGACGTCAATGAAATATGCTGAAAGTCACTTCATTGTACAAACTTACTAAAAAAGGATTAATCTTGCAAAAGTGCATACACGTAGCCTTATCACCGCATGCAGAATGTCCATTAATGTGTACGCAGTTCGAAAAAGTCGAAAGTCAAAGTAAAGGCGTGTTTACTGCATCATCCCTGCGACGGAACGCAAAGATCCATTGAATTTGATGAGTCTCTCTACATAGTCCGCACGTTGAAGGAAAATGACGGCTAACTGTGCTCCGTAGTTATTCTGTTTCACCGTTTGAGGAAGTTTAGGTGAGCGTTTTATCCATTCAATTTGCCTAGTGTTGCCAATAATTCCAAAGATGGAAGACAAGGAGAATACAAGTAATACTGCTGTTGAAACTACAGAAAAGTCAACTAAAGCGGCGAAGAAGCCAGCGAAGAGGAAATCAAAAGCGCAACAAGAAAAGGCGTCGCATCCACCAACTGGTGAAATGGTCAGTACTGCAATTAAGGAGTTGAAGGATCGTAAGGGATCGTCCCTGCAGGCCATCAAAAAATACGTAAACCTCTAATTACAATATCGACGCGGAGAAATTCTCTCCGTACATTAAGAAGTACTTGAAGTCTGCCGTGTCATCTGGAACGTTGGTCCAAACAAAAGGCAAAGGCGCGTCTGGTTCCTTCAAACTTTCCACTGGAAAAATCTCTGAAACTTCCACAGCCAAAAGGGTGTCGAATCTCAAAAGGAAGTCCGTACCGAAGGAAACACATGCAGCCGCGAAAGCTACTCCTAACAAGGCAAAGAAGGCCGCCACCGGGAGGAAACCAGCAACAGTAAGGAATGGTGTAACAAAGCCTGTTGCAAAACCTAAAGCTGCTACTGTGGCCAAGAATATGTCAAAAACTAAGAAAACTACCAAAGCGCCGGCGGCCAAAACAAAGACTCCTAAAGCCAAAAAAGTTGAAGCATCAAGAACAGTTAGATCTTCAGCGAAAAAATAATCATTTTCCAATGATATCATTTGCAAAATTCAAATGGCCCTTTTCAGGGCCACCAAATTTTCAATGCGTAGAACAACTTCATTTTTCAATTTGTTTCGAACAAATGCAAATATTCACCGCACATAGAAACTTGTATTTAAAAGTTTGAAATTATTTGTTATGTATGTAAACATGAATAGTTAGCCGTGTAAGGTCCATGGATTCATAATACCTTGGTAATCAAAGTAAAAACGAAAGTGAGACGTAATAGTGATTACAATCATCTTTTACGAATACAAATGTGCCGCCGATTTTCTGTTTGCTGACTGAAAAACTTTACCAGGAATTAGAAGTCTCAATTGTGGGGCTATTTTATTGTGGTAGTTAATTCTTACAAATCAAACTTTTACACGTTTATTCGACAAGTGGGTGTATACGATTCAGATGAATACGGAGATTGACGTATCCGCTCCAAAACACGTTTCTGTGGTTGTGTTCGCATGCCCTGACCTTCAGATTGTCCCTTCGCAAACCTGACGATACATTTTGGGAAAAACGCTGGAGACATAATTAGGAGGGTTAACACATTTTGGAAGATGTGCGCTAGTTCGTTACCGATTTGTGGCCCCCGATTTGGATCATTGTTGCTACATTGTTCAGAAGTGTGTAGCCAAAAACTTCTGGTTATTTCTAAACACTGTATAAGACTTTTCCTTCGATTTTCGATGATTCGCTATGTCAGCGACCAAAGTGAACTTAGTTTATGACAGGTACGTGTGTAGAATACCATTACCGAGATGGAAGGACCTCGTGGCTCTAACACGTTATGTATGCAACATTTGTACATGTTTTTACAGTTCTTAAGGTTTGATATATCGACATCTAAAGAAGCAGAATTTCGGGCAGAATATCTTCCTCGTTTGAGCCGCTTAGTAGTGAAGCGTAAACAACTGTTCTTAAAACTGGAAGATTTGCATTCTGCTCGGTATGCATTTTGAAACATAATAGCAGAGCGTTATTTGATATCACCTCATGCTATCAGATATTTGCTACCACGAATTTGATTCAATGCATACTTGCAATTATTAAAGTTGCCTACTAAAACCTTAACAGATATTTTGGCACATTTGCGTAGCATGTTTGGCCTTTGATATACGTGCGACTACATACAGTTGGTTCCGAATGTATTCGGAAACCAGCATGGATAGAACATATGTGTACTATATTGTAACTAAATATACAGAGAACTACAGAAATATATTATGCTATGATAGAACATGGTTCCCAGGAAATTGAAATGCAAAAACATTTTATTTATTAGATACGATAGTTTAGCAAATGGTAGAGAAACGAAGAAATTGCTAAATTGCAGGTCACAAATTATTCGGACGTCATGTGGGTTTAAGTTTCAATAATAGAATAAGAATTTGTTATGAAAGTTTAGTATCTAACCGAATATGTTCTGTTCATAATACGTTTCCAGCAAAAGCAATTATCCAAACTACTTTTTCGTTAATGTAATCGATGCCAACCATTCTTTTGGATCCATTCCTTTCTTTTTAGTTATAAAATTCGCACAGTCGAGTGGTATTTAGTTGTTTTTAAAACTATTTCTCAGTCGATAGATTTGAAAAGTATTTTCATTTTGTACATTGAGGTGCTGGTTTAACCTCAAAGTATTTCAAAATGGATAAGAAGAAGACTAGGAGTATTAAAATCTCATTTTATTTTTCTGTGGGGACACCCTTAGCGAAAACCCAACTGTAGAAACCATACGCCAGGTGCAGCGCGAAGGATTTTTGGCCCTCAGAAAGACACGTGCCAACATAGGCAATTTTCCGTAGCGGGTCGTCACCCTTCCGAGTTTAAGAAACAAACGAATGCAGAACCCTCGCAAAAGCGACGCGTGAGAATCGCGACAGAGTACGCAGAGACGCGATTGTGGACGATCGAACCAAACGGATCTCAATTAGAAAGTCAACGCTATCAACCAGATCGTTGTACATTATTTTATCGTCACGTCCTCACCTCATTTCTATCTGGGTAGTCTCAGAGTAGTTTTAGATATAGGAATCAGTCAAATTTCAGGAAACTCAATGAAAATGTGTAACACCAACATTAGGGTTGTGGAACTTATAAAACTTCTGTATTTTTTACTTTCTCTAACGTAATGCAAAACTAAAATAGAAGTTTTGAGTAGTACTCTGACAAAGACAATGTCATTTTTACGAAATATAAGTTATACAACTGCATTCAAGTATTAATGGAAAACATTTCATGATATACAAGTGACAAATACAAAAGCGTGATAACAATTGGTTTACTTTAACAATAATCATATTTTGAAATCTCGTATTTGGAAATGTACACTCATCATGACGAGATAGTAGTCTATTTCTAACCATTACGTGCCTAATACTTTTACGATCTCGCCATTTTACTTTTTACCATTATATCAAAGTCAAAAATACAGTATACCTGAAACTTTAATGATATTCTAAATCTACGATTAATATAGAGTACGTTGCTAATTGTTTCTATGAAATTGACTAAATAATCCAAAGTAATTAAATTCCACTTTAGTATGCACACACAAAACCTTTCCATTGAAAAGGGGCCATTAAGCAGAAGACCGACGGCGAACATGGACAACTGTTGTAAATTAGTGTTATATTTTTTATATTTTAATTTAAATCATAACTAAACATATTGTTGGATGACCAACACGACCACTCACACTGTAAACACCATAGACGCATCCTAAACCAAATTCATCCGACAAACACCCTAATCGCAGTTCCTAGTCATCCTGTACTCCGTACCTTTCCTTAGTCACCCTCTCCCTTGACCGCTGTCCTTACCATTACTCATCCTTCAAAACACAACATAAAAGCTCGGAAATACTTCCGAACGAGACAGAATTGAGTATTCACTGCCAGAGTGCAGACCACAGTTGTACGAATAAAAACCTTTAAGAGTTTCTCTAAAAACGGTGTTGTCAATTCCCTTCGCTCGGAATCCAACACAATTTGGTGTCAGAAGTGGGATCCTTCGACGGCTTTCAACTCAGCTGCTTTCGGACAATCGCTGATTGTCTCACTGAAGAAAGGCGCCAATTTTAATTGGTCACATCGAAGGAAGAAAGAAGAAACTCATCCTGAAGCTCATCCACAACTGGTTGCATCTACTGGATCAACGTGTGTCCAGCACCATTGGAGGTTGCAGTTTTTCTTCGGGAAAAGGAACTTCTATACGGTCGCATTGTGAGTACTGAACTCCAGATATTTCTTTCAATTCCGAAAATTCCCATTACTCCTACAAAATGTCGCAAACCAATGAAGTTGCAAATTCAGTTGTCCCCTCCGTAGAGGTATCTCTGGACCATTTAATTAAGCTCTTACCGAATGAATTCAATGGAGATAGGACAAAGTTACGATCATTTATTAAACAAATAGATTCTTTGTTTGAATTGGCAAGACCTTCGCAAAGGCCAATTTTATTACTATTTATAAAAAATAAAATAACAGGAAAAGCTAGAGATCAAATCGATATTCACTGTAATCTCACCACATGGGAGGAGATTTCCGATTTACTACGAAGCTTATACCAAGACAAAAAATCATTAGATCAATTAATGGAGGAATTGAATTCGATTAAACAAATGCGTAACGAAAGTGTTTCACAATTTTATCAACGGTTAGAAGAACTACAATCTAGAATCCTAGGTACAATTCATTCCGCAGATATTGAAGACCATACATTAGCAGGACGTGTAACAATGATCATTGAAATGACCTTAAATAGATTCGTGTATCACTCACATCCGCAAATTTCACAAATGCTAAGATATCGCGATTTTAGAAATATGAATAACGCTTTTACTGCCGCAGTAATGGAAGAGAAAGCCTTACGTATGCGATACGATCATGTAGAAACGTGAAAATGTAGAATTTGCCACAAAACAAACCACAACACTAACGAGTGTTACCACAGTCACAATAGGGCTCCGCAACCCATTAATAGACCCATTAATTATAATCAGACTGACAGGAATAGGACAAGTCAAAGTGAACCCAAACAATGTAGATATTGCAAACGGTTTGGACATGTAATAGAGGAATGCAGAAAACGCGAATTTAATAATTCCAGACCACATCCAAATTCCAGTCAAAATTCAAATTTTAGAGTCAACTTTCAACGCCAAGCTTTACCCACGAGTCGTTTCCAAAGCCCAAATTCACAGTCCAGACAAACTCCTACAAACTCTTCTTCACCACAAAACGTTGTGAATCATAATACACTTCCAATTAACGACAGTGTTGGTCCTAGAGTGACAAATTTTTGCAATGTCCAGGACCTTCCCAATCCCCCAATATCTGTAGAAGCAGTCACGTCAGAATTCAACAATCTTCGATATTAGGGAATTCTACCTTTTCATCACCCCACAATCAACCCTATGTGTTATTTGAATCACGTCACTCCATAGAAAATGATGGTATTTTAAAATTTCTAATCGATACTGGAGCTAGCGTATCCTTAATCAAGACATCATCTATTCAAAGTTATACGGTAAATAAAAACAATTACACCATTCTAAATGGAATAGCGCCTCACGCTACGATTCAGACAATTGGAGAAACAGAAATAAAGTTAGGAATTCGTAACGGCAAAATCACCGGTAAATTTCAAGTTTTAGATGTAGCTTCAAATATTCCATTTGATGGTATCTTAGGTGACGATTTTCTAAAAACACATCGCGCCAAAATCAACTACGAAGAGTTCCTATTAGCATTAAATTCAATTCCAACTCCTATACCTCTCGATCGGAACACTCCACAATGTTCTCAAACAACGATAAGAATTTGTGGACCATCTGAAACTATAGTTCCTATAAAATTAATAAATCCATCTAATGTTCAAGAGGGAATCGTATCTAGACACAGTTTAAACTCAAATAGCTCTCTTTTAATTCCGCATGCGATTTTTAAGGTCGATCATAATAATCGAGGATTAATAACAATACTTAACACATCCACCCAATCACTCGAAATCCCAACCCCTGAAATACTTATTGAACCTATTCCTAATCGTTCATACATCTACAGCCTTGCTGAAAACCGAGACAATAATAGGGAATCAAATCATTTACAAGGATTGCACCAAAACCTACGTTTAAATCATTTAAATTCAGAAGAACGCGACTCAATTAACGAGATTTGCTCAGAATTTAAGGACATATTTCACCTTCCAAGCGACTTACTTACACGTACTACCGCGACGTATCATAAAATTCCGACTACAGACGAAATACCGACGCAAGCAAAAATTTATCGTTACCCTCAGATCCATAAATCAGAAGTAGAGAAACAAATTCAAAAGATGTTAGAACACGGTATCATAAAACCCCTTATGGGTGGTCCCGAAAAAGCCCGATGCTTCCGGGAAACGTAAATGGAGACTAGTAATCGATTATCGGAAGCTAAATCACAAGACAATAGGTGACTCATATCCTCTTCCAAATATCGAAGACACATTAGATCAATTAGGGCATGCGCAATATTTCACAACATTAGATCTAGCTAGTGGATTTCATCAAATTCCTATAGATCCCAATGACGGCCCTAAACTGCATTTTCCACACCTAATGGACATTACGAGTTCACCCGAATGCCATTCGGTCTCAAAAATGCTCCATCCTGTTTCCAACGTATGATGAACAATGTACTAACCGGTTTAAATAACACACAATGTCTCGTTTACCTAGACGATTTAGTTTTATTCGGAACCACACTAGAAGATCATAATCGAAAATTAAGAAACGTATTTTCAAGACTTATGGAATATAATTTAAAACTTCAACCAGATAAATGCGAGTTCTTAAAGAAATCCTGCGAATATTTAGGGCATATTATAACTGATAAAGGAGTTAAACCCAATCCAAATAAGGTTGCAAGTGTACAAAAGGTTCCAAGGCCAAGTAATGCTAAAGAAATCAAAATGTTCCTAGGGATGGTAGGATATTATAGGAAATTTATAGAAAATTTCTCTACTATAGCTAAACCCTTAACTGAATTATTAAAAAAAGGCGAAAATTTCGAATGGGCAGAATCTCAAGAACAAGCATTTCTCACTTTAAAAGAAAAATTAATTAATAAACCAATTCTTCAGTACCCAGATTTCGGAAAACAATTCCTTTTGACTACAGATGCTTCCAATGTAGGAATCGGAGCAGTTCTCTCGCAGAAAGTAGACGATCCAGATCTCCCTGTTGCGTATTATTCTCGTACCCTAAACAACGCAGAACGCAATTATTCCACAACGGAAAAAGAACTTCTTGCAATCGTTAATTCGGTGGAACATTTCCGTCCATACCTATATGGCAGAACATTTATTATTTATACAGATCATCGACCACTTCAGTGGTTATTCAATTGCAAAAACCCCTCCTCGAAACAAGTAAGATGGCGGTTGAGACTTGAAGAATACACTTATGAAATCAAATATAAACCTGGATGTATAAATTCAAACGCAGATGGACTTTCACGACTCTTCGCAATAAATCAAACGCAAATCGCCAATACACAATCTCAAACCTATCAAGATTTTATAAAATATCATTACACTCAACTACAACCGATAGAATTTCCAAAAGAGACTCGAAGCCTTGCAAATATTAAAGAACCAATTGTTCTACTTTGGTCCTTAGACTTAGACGAAAGTAATCAATATTCCGAATATATACAATCAAACTTTGACTTGTCTGATTTACAGCCTTCTCTACATAGCGTATCTAGTTTAAAGAATGAAAGGCAAACAGTATATCTGCTATTCCCATCGAATCTACATTTCGATAAGATAGAGTACAAACATTTGTTCAAATACTTTCAATCATTGCATTCTAAAATTCACGATGATGATTTTGTCTTTATTTACCCTCATAAAAGTAACAATTTGAAACATAATTTATTGCACGAAATGCTAAAATACGTATTTACTACAAATAACATAAAGATATTTCATAATAACAAAATAACGCCAAAAAACATCGGATGAAATAAATAAAATTTTACAAGAAAATCATGATAATAAACTAGCGGGACACTTCGGATTTAATAAAACATACAATAAAATCAAGGAACATTATTATTGGCCCACAATTAAGATGGACATTCGGAATTATATAAAGTCATGTCATTCTTGTCAAATTAACAAAACGAATTTCAAACCGACTAAGCAACCTATGGAAATTACTTCAACACCCGATCTTCCATTCGATAAGATAGCTATAGATATAGTAGGCCCGTTGCCTTTAACAGAATCCGGAAATAGATTCATTTTAACTGCACAAGATGATTTAACCAGGTACTGCTTTGCTTATGCATTGCCAAACCACGAATCAGTAACTGTAGCTAAAACTTTAGTAGAATTATTTATGCGATTTGGAATCCCAAAATCTATTCTTTCCGATCAAGGACCTGATTTTATGTCGGATTTAATAAAAAATTTTAGTAACTTATTCAAAACCAAACACATCACCACAACTCCGTACCATCCGCAAACCAACGGTTCTCTTGAACGCTATCATTTAACACTCAAGGACTATTTAAAACACTATATTAACCCAAATCAAACAGATTGGGACGAGTATATTTCATTCGCCACATTTAGCTACAATACGACAGTAAGCAAGTCCACCAATCATACGCCTTATGAATTACTCTTCGGTCGCAGCGCATATTTACCATCTTCTATTACACAAGAACCCGAATTCAGATATACTTACGACGATTATCTATCATCTTTGAAGAACAAACTAAATGTCTCATTTAAGATAGTAAAGGAAAACTTAATTAACTCTAAGAATAAAAGTAAAGAATATTATGAGAAAAAATCTAACTCTGTTAAATTCAAGGTCAATGATCTTGTGTGTATCCATCAAAAACAGATTAAACCAGGCTTAAGCAAAAAACTTTCGCCCAATTTCAAGGGTCCGTACAAAATTACCAACGTGTTCCCCAATAAAACAATAGAACTTCAAGTAGGAAAGAAAAAGATTAAGTATCATTCAAATTTGCTGAAACATTATGTTTCAGATGAAGGAAATAATAATACTAATACTCATCACCCCTAACCTCATTTCCGCCACATCCTATTCTAATATTCCCCTTTCTGACTCGAGCGGAATCTTTTATCAAAAATTAGGTACAGCAAAAATCTCTAATATGGAATTACATCTTGTAACTCATATTAATACAACTTATTTATCGCAACTTAAGACCCTTTTGGAAAACTATTTAACGAGATCCCAGAAACTTTGCAATTTAATGTTAAATCAAACCAGAAATAGTAGCAGTGAACATTTTCGATTTGAGCAAACCCTTCAATCTGTGCGGAACGAATTTGAAAATATAGAAAATAAGAAAGAAATATTAAATGCTTTGCTTGGAATTAGCCACGAAAACCGGAAACGACGCGGATTAATCAACGGCGCTTCTTATATACTAAACTGGTTAATAGGAACGCCGGATGCCGATGACGCTCAATACTATTCCGACAGCATTAAGTCTCTTTTAAATGACAACAGGCAAACGCAAGTCCTTCTAAAATCTCAAATACAAGTCGTTACGAGCACAATATAGAATTTCAATAACTCCATACAGTCTCTAAAAGAAACAGGAAATATAATGAATAGCAATATGAAAACAATTAATAAATACATGGTACAGACAGGAAATCTCATCTCTGATCTTTCAATACAGTCAACTATTATGCAGCAGGTTTCCACGTTACTATCTCTATGTATTCAAATCTCTGACTATTATGACAAGTACATTGAAGCAATCAACTTAAGCAATCATAATATAATATCTCCATTTTTAATAACACCCAAAGACCTTTGCGAAAAGCTAACCAATTATAAAGGCGAATTCGAATTGGTAATCACGCCAAATTCCAAGAATCTCCCAAAAATATATAAACTAATTAAGCTTCAAAATATAATAATAAACGATCTCGTAGTAGTCATCGTCAAGATACCACTCGTGAGGAGGACAACATTTGATATGTATCATTTAATCCCCTTACCTATCCAACATGATAACACCTCAATCTTTTCATTCGTTATACCCCGAAAACCGTACTTACTCCTCTCCCAATCCAAATCCCATTACACCTTCCTATCGGAATTGAAGAATTGTATCGAGTATCTGGAAGGAAAATACATATGCACCGATACACACACTGCAAAAACTACCGAAGACTCCACATGCGAAGTATTACTACTGACATCGCATATGGATCATCTACCACGGGATTGTTCAACTAGAACAATACACGCTGAAGTTGAAACATGGAAGTATGTTTCAAACAATCAATAGCTCTATGTTTTGCAACACCCTACCACCTTAACAATCATCTGTGGAGAAGATAAGGACCACATGGAGGATATCGTCCTTCACAAAACAGGGATACTGGGATTACACAATAATTGCAAAGGGTATACCATGCTGTTCTCATTGGAACCTACCAGTCATGTGAACAAAAACGTAACCCATTTTGTTCCGAAAATTAACATTATATCGAGTGATTGCTGCGTGTCGGCACCCGACTATGTTAGTCAAAACACACCAGCTCTCTTAAAACCAATCAAACTCCTGAACATCGACCTAAATGATTTAAAGTACAATAACAAGAAACTTAATGAATTTGACGAGATGCTAACTCGACGATTAAAGGAGCCGTTTATCGTCACGCACACAAGTTGGTATACGATAATCCTCTGCATAATCGGTGCCATTTTATTCCTAATCGTTTGTGGAAATTGCTGTCATTGGTTCGGATGTTGGAGGTTGATGAAACGAGTCTGTTGCTTCACCAGAAACCCTAATACAGGAGAAATCATACCACCTGTAATAAAAAATTTCGTAAATTGTACCTTCGACTCAAGTGACCATACGGGACACCGGGAACATTCTATGGAAATGGCTATATACGAGAAGCACGGGGAAACTCAAGATTCTACAGAACGAGCAAGGGATCATCATCAGCTGCAGCCCACCCCGCCACCAACAAGCAGATACCATCTCCGGTCCAAAAATGTACCGCGATCTCGAAAAAGCACGACACCTTTATAACTATGTATAGACTCAATTATGCAAATCACTAGATTTAAGTATATAAGTTAACCAAACTTACTTTTTAAATTAGACTAACTCTATCTTAATATAGTAATTATAAGGGGAAATTCTAAGGAAAAAAAAGGAAAAGAAAAAAAATATTCAGATTCGAAGACTACGATCTTCGAACTTAAAGGGGGGAGGTGTTGGATGACCAACACGACCACTCACACTGTAAACACCATAGACGCATCCTAAACCAAATTCATCCGACAAACATCCTAATCGCAGTTCCTAGTCATCCTGTACTCCGTACCTTTCCTTAGTCACCCTCTCCCTTGACCGCTGTCCTTACCATTACTCATCCTTCAAAACACAACATAAAAGCTCGGAAATACTTCCGAACGAGACAGAATTGAGTATTCACTGCCAGAGTGCAGACCATAGTTGCACGAATAAAAACCTTTAAGAGTTTCTCTAAAAACGGTGTTGTCAATTCCCTTCGCTCGGAATCCAACAATATTAGCGCGGAGATTATATCAAATCCTCGATGTTTCATGCTCTGACCGTCTCCTCTATGCAGTCTGTGAGTCTTTCACTTCACATTCTATTTTTTTTTACGATACTATAAAATTCTGAAGAAACTAAGCCCTAAAAAGGGGCGCTATAATACAGCAGCTCAAGTGAGCGCGCGAACCGGTTGGTCGTCATTTGGATGATTCCGAAAATAGGAAAGTTCCTCATATTATAACAAACTTTTATGTTTATTGTGGGGAAGGGTAGCCAGTTGAAGTACGGATTACCATGAATTATTAGTAAAGCTCTACCAAACCATTGTCAGCTTGTCTGGATCAAGTATGGAAGTCCTGCGAACTGAAGAAGAAGAAATTGAATAGGGTAAGATCATACAATATGCACTTAATATGTCCTTCGGTATTTGTAAGCCTTTTGTATTAAGAAATTGACTCCATGAATAAAACGAAGAAGTAATAAAAAAAAAGTACCTTTCAGTAAAAATCAAAACCAAGAAGTTCATATACTTTGTAGTTTTGGAGATTGTTCCGTCCTTAAGACGGTTTTTTCTTTTTCTGCCCATTAGCAGCATTTGCATTTGGAAAACTAATAGGATTATCCCATCCTTGAAAATTGGATTAACTTATTTCTATAAGCTCCAATATTCCTTCCTTTCAAATATAAGAACAATACACGCTGTCGACGACACGAACTGTAAGCACCTCATTAAGGTCTTGTTCCGTGTCTGTCGAAATACAGCTGTAAAGTAATTTCCTTGCCTTTCTGGACAATGATGCATCGTGCACCTCAATTCCAGCTTACCTGCCCAACATCGGGCCCTCGCATCCCCTTCTCTACGGACTTCGTGAGCATCCCCTCTGGTTGCTCACCTTCGCACCTTCCCACTCCTTCACTCGTGGGGGGCTGGTTCCAGTTTCTGACCAGCCAATCACGGAAATCCAGGAAATTTCCCTTTCCAAATTCTTTCCGCCAATCATCTTCCACCTTAGTTTTCCAAATGATATAAATATAGAGTTTCGCGCATTCTCAGATTCTATTCCCAATAAGTCTCTTCAAAAAACAAGTCTCTTCTAAAACAAGTCTCGAAAAATATTCTTGAGTCATTTTCAAACAAACTCCTACAAATCGATTCGACCCAACAAGCTGGCCATCGAGATTGCGGAGCACTCGTCTTTCTATACATTTAACCGATCAAGCGAAATCATCCATCGGCAACAACATTTGTAAATCAACAATTCAATAAATTATTATATATTGAAAATACAATCAGGTTTTCATTCCTTTAAGTAGGAATAAACCGCGTCACCGAGTTATTGTCGCGAAAAGTGTAGCGGAATTTACGACTCCGTGAAACCTAAAGGTTACCGTATCCCTTGACGCCACAGAGATGGAAAAACATTTGTGAAGAAATTTTTCATAAAAATCGGTGAAAATTATCAGCATCGAACATTTGTACTTTTTGAAAATTTACAGTCATCGAAGCGTTAACATAAATTCTCTGTAAAATAAAATATCCAGTTATCGATTTCAGATAAAATGTACCTTTCAAATATGCATTGCTAAGATATCCCTTCGGTTTGAAAGATTGTGGCCCTGAAAAGGGCCATTTATATTTATGTTGTGAAGTTAAGCTTTTTTTTCGGATTTCTTCGGCAATAAAACTGCTTGAATATTAGGTAAGACACCACCCTGAGCAATAGTTACACCAGATAACAGTTTGTTCAATTCTTCGTCATTACGGATAGCAAGTTGTAAATGACGAGGAATGATCCTAGTTTTCTTGTTATCGCGAGCTGCATTTCCTGCCAACTCCAATATTTCCGCTCCCAGATACTCCATAACCGCTGCCAAATAAACAGGTGCTCCGGCGCCAACCCGTGCAGCGTAATTACCTTTGCGCAGCAGTCTATGGATACGTCCAACAGGAAAGTGAAGACCAGCCCTGCTAGAAAGGCTCGACTTCGACTCCGCTTTCGTCTTAGCTTTCCCGCCTCTGCCACGGCCAGACATAGTTTATGAAGATTTCAGAAAAACGTTAGAATTACACTGAAAGGTGCAAGGAGCCACAGGGAATTTTGTCGCTGTATCGATGAGTTAGCCACTTTATGTAAGACTATCGCGAAACGGCCGGAGCAATGGCATGCTAGGTGGCACACGATTGGTGCGCCGCTGGAGACATAATACAAGCTATATAGAGGACACATTCGTCCTGTTCTTTCGAGAGGAGATCACACAGAGGCAGCAGAGCAGAGCGGTCGACATTCTGAGTAGTCTGGCAAGGATTGCGACGATTAGAGGCAACAGCCGGACTCCATTGCAGTGTACACTCAATATTGTTGCCATCATCCATAAGTGCAGTGTAGTGACGCGCAACACACACCAGTGAAAACTAAGCACCGACATCCTAGTGACAGTGCAAAAAACTGAAATACAAACATCAAAGGTGGAGCCGCCAAACTCCACCAAGGCAAAGACATCCCGTCACCAGGCGCGGAGGGAACAAGACCCGTACCATATAACAAAACGGCGGAGCAGATCACTATCTCTATGTGACCACAATGCCAACGACGCAGCGACAACGTACACGATGAACGCTTCACCAGGAAACACCACACCACCGAACACGGAGACCATGGAGCTTTCACACAAGCCCAACGTCCCGGTTAGCAACAAATACCAGCTCCTAATGCAGTGCTTTGGTAAGACTACAAAGACGCCAACATCCACCCAACAAAACACACGCACCACAGACACACAAAATCACCCAACCGAACCAGCGACACCCGTTACCACATCCACTTCCACTAACGTACCAAAAAAACTGAAGCCTCCCCCAATCTACCTCCACTCTCCACGCACCACTTCCCTGAAACAATTCTCTGAGTCTATCAAAAACACGATAGGCGATAAATTCGAACTCAAATGCATAGGCAAGCAAACAAAACTCCAGCTGCACGACATTAACGCATTCAACAATTTTGTAACCACAGCGAAAACCTCAAATGTAGAATTCCACACATTTTCACTCCCCGAACAAAAAACCCTCACAGTCGTACTAAAAGGACTCGACGACACAACCCCAGACGAAGTCCTCACTGAGCTAAAATCCAAGGGGCTTAACCCAACAACATGTGTGAACCTGCAAAAAAAACCCCAAAGCTTGCGTCACACATATAGAATATCGTTTACCCCCACCACAACGATTCAAGACGTAAAGAAAGTAAACCACCTTTTCCACTCCAGAGTTTACTGGGAAAAATACAACTCCCAAACGCCCTATATACAATGCTACCGCTGTCAAGCTTTTGGCCATCTAGCCAAAAACTGCAACAAGTCCCCGAATTGCCTCAAATGCTCAGGCAACCATCAAACCAGAGAATGTACTAAAACCACAGACTCCCCAGCCACATGCTACAACTGTAACGGAGACCACCCAGCCAACTTTAGTGGCTGCCCCTCCCTACAAAAGTATCTTGCCAAGCGCAATAGAATTACCGAGCCACCTCCAAACACCAAAACTACATACGCAAGCAACCTCTCCAGTTTTCCTGCACTCCCCAATCCCCAACCAGCACCTATACCCACACCCCATATCACAGAACGTCCTACATACGCACAAAAAGCATCAGCAAGAACACACACACACCCACCACCTACCGACAATCCATCCACAAACCTGTTTTCAGCCACAATACAAGAAATTCAACAATTAAATTCAGTATGTGACCTAAGAAAGATATACAACTTAGCCAAAGAACTCAACCGCAGACTGAACCCCTCACAATGAACACTTGAGCAAACTCTAATCATCGCCGAGCTCCTAGCAAACTAAAAATGGCTCCCAACTTCCCAAGAAAAATCTGTGTTTGGAACCCCACCAGTCTAAAGCCTAAAATCCACGAACTAACAGTCTTCCTAGAACAACATGAGATGGAAATAGTTTTCATTTCTGAAACCTGGCTTCAACCATCAGACCACATAAACATCCAAAACTATCATACAATAGGACGTGATAGACCAAACGATAGACATGGGGGAGTAGCTATACTCCTCCACAAAAACTTCAGATACGAAAATATCCCTCAACCTTTAACAGGACGCATAGAAACCATCCTCGTCAGAATCCACTCTCAGCCTGCCCTCACTCTAGGCGCCGTGTACATCCCCCCTAAAGCCAAGCCTACGATACAAGATTTTGATAACCTCACCTCCCATCAAACTCCGTATATCCTAGGAGGCGACTTCAATGCCAAACATACCTTTTGGAATAATCGCTCCAACAATAGAATAGGCCAAACCTTATACAACCACATGAGCAATAGCACCTATCAAGTCATCCATAGTCCAACCTTTTCACATCAAGCTCCAAGAACAACTCCAACAAATATAGACCTCTTCCTTTCAAACGCTCCCTTACAAACAAGCTGCCAAACCATCAACGACCTTTCCTCCAACCACCTTCCCGTAATCTGCACAATACAAAACCATGATACACACTTCACAAACCACACCATCAAAACTACTGACTGGAACCAATACCAAAGGCACTGCAACATGCACACCATAAATCCGCAAATAGCTTCCGAACAGGATATTTTGACCGAAATCGACAAACTCAGCAAAACCATAACGCACTCATACGCTAAATCCACTACTTCAATTAAAGCTTATATTAAAACTGTCACTCCGAATCCTGAGCTCTTAAACCTGATCAAGCTCCGGAACAGATACAGAAGAAAATACCAGAAAACCGGTCTACTAGCATTCAAAACGCTAAAGAACGCGCTAAACACTGAAATACAAACCATGATCATAAATATCAAACAAGAATCCTGGAAACGCAAACTGGAAACTCTTAATAACGACACCACTAACACAGGAACTTGGAAAATCTACAAAGCCATCAAAAAGAAAACACAACCCAATCCACCTCTCACCACTGAACATACCACAGCTTATACAGACAAAGAAAAGGCAGAACTAATAGCCAAGCACTTTAAAAACGTCCACGACACCACGACAAATATCATTTCTCCACACGAACAGCAAGCCAGCGAAGCGGTACAAAACATCCTAAGCACTGACTCCTCAATCGACACCACCTTTATTACACCTCACTTCATCAAAAACATCATTGACAAACTCAAGAACGGCAAATCTCCAGGGCAAGACCGAATAACAGCCCTCCAACTCAAGAAATCCCCAATGAAAATCATCGTACAACTATTTTATATTTTAAGAGCTTCCATAAGACTGGCGTACTTTCCCAAATGCTGGAGAACAGCCAAAGTCCTGCCATTCCTAAAACCAAAGATGCCACACACGTCACCTTCAAGTTACAGGCCCATCAGTCTACTTAGTACACTGAGCAAGATCCTAGAAAAAATAGTTCTCCATCTCATCACCAAATATATCAACAAAAACAACACCATTATCAACGAACAATTTGGCTTTAAACAACAACACTCCACTAATCTCCAGCTTCTTCGACTCACAGAAAACATAGCCATGGAAATCAATAAAAATAGATCCACCGTAGCAACCTTCTTGGACTTGTGCAAAGCCTTCGACACTGTTTGGCACGAGGGATTAATACTAAAACTAAGAACTCTGAAACTTCCAAATCATATTATCAAAATTTTAATAAGCTACCTAACAAATAGAACTTTTACAGTACAACTAGGGACTGGCCACTCCAGCAACCACAGTGTATCAGCAGGCGTACCCCAAGGGTCCGTACTAAGTCGTGTACTATTCAACCTATATATCAACGACATACCAAAAAATCAGAAATCTAACCTCGCGCTGTTCGCTGATGACACAGCCCTCTACTCTTCATCGTGGCAGCCTAAACAAGCAGTCAAATACATACCCTCACATCTAGCAGAAGTACTCAACTTTTTTCACATCTGGAAACTGAAAATAAACGTCGATAAAACCAACACTATCTTATTCACCAACAAAAAGCAAGCAAGACTCCCACCAATTACAATTAACAATCACAGCATCCAATGGTCCAAGGAAGTCAAGTACCTTGGGCTTTGGCTCGACCATCGTCTGCTCTGGAACAAAACAATTAAGGACAGAATATCAACATCATATGGAATATTAAGCTACTTACGACCTCTAATATCCTCCAAAAGTCCGCTGAACATGAAAACCAAACTTCTACTCTTCAAAACCTGTGTTAGACCCATTCTAACCTACGGAATTCAAGTATGGTCCACAGCAGCTCCATCACGTATAAAACGAATCCAACAGCTTCAAAACAAGTTCCTTAAAATCATTTTTAATAAACCCAGAGACTACAGCACCTCCCTACTCCATCAAGAAGCTCAAATTGAAACCATCAGAGACTATCTTAACAACTCGCTCACCAAACTCTACAACTACAGCCATACCAACCCTCTCATCAGCAAACTAGGAAACTACACCACCGAAGAGATTCCATTCAAACTACGAAAACACACACCCTGGACCATCTCACACCAACCTCATAGTCTTCATACATGAAAACGGGTTTTTGAAGGTTTTCTCCCGTGATGTAAACAAATTACTAACTTTTGAAACCAATTCATTCACAAATTACTGTACATGAAAGTGGGTTATAAGGATATCCCTAGGTACTACGATAAACTACTCATAGTAACAACATTATAAAAAAAAAAAAAAAAAAAAAAAAAAAAAAAGTCCTGTTCTTTCAGTAGTGTTAGATTGTTACTATAGAGTGTACTTCGAGTATACAGAAAGTTTGTTGAAATGCCACCTAAAGGGAGTGGAAAGGCTATGAAGAAAGCTGTGCAAAGCTCAGAAAAACATCAGCAAGTCTGACAAGAAGAAGAAGAAGAAGAAGAAGAAGAGGAGGAAGAAAAGCTATGCAATCTACATCTACAAAGTGTTAAAGCAAGTTCATCCGGATACTGGTGTTTCCAGCAAAGCGATGAGCATTATGAACAGTTTCGTTAACGATGTGTTCGAACGCATTGCTGCCGAAGCTTCCCGCTTAGCACATTATAACAAGAGATAGACCATCACGTCTCGGGAAATTCAAACTGCCGTGAGACTTTTGCTGCCTGGTGAATTGGCAAAGCACGCTGTCTCTGAGGGTACTAAAGCTGTTACGAAGTACACTAGCTCAAAGTAAACGCTATAGCGTTCCGCAAACGGCCCTTTTCAGGGCCAACAATTTTATCCCAACGTAAACTTTCTAATTTCAACTCGTGCTTGCTGCTTAGAGTAGGATATTAATATCAACCCTACATGTACGTTCCTCAATGAACAATAATATTAGTGGTGTAGATCGGAGTATAAAAACTACATCCTTAGAAAAGCTTTGCTTAATTTTTCGGTAGCTGGCAAGCACTACACGAAGATATTGTATTTGGTTTTCAACTATTGTGTATCACAAAATTAGATTTTTATATGGAGCATTATCTTAATTCTGCCGATAATTATATTGAAAATGTGAAAGAATTGAAAATACTACTTATTTTGCATTATAGTTACTCATTATGTTGGTGTTCCTTTTTCGTATCACGCGATTATTTTCTTTTACGATGTTTTATGTTAGTGTGATTTAAGAATCAATGGTGTAGTTACGTAAGGCTGTTCATTTAGTAAATTAGATGTCAAACACATAAAAGTATTTTATTTACTGCAAATATTAATATCCTACTATTAATGTCACAATTTATATAAATCTGTAATATACATGTTTGAGTATTGATGCCATTTTTCTTATCATTGCTGCGCGTGTACCCGATTCAATCTTAGGGTACAGATTTAATTCTTTTGTATATTCGCATTAATTTTGTAGTGCTAAGGGGCTAGGAGGCGAAAGCTTCGTGTGTACCTCCGAATTTACCGTGATCCCGGTGTATGTGTGCACACTAGAGATGGCGTGAACTGCTACTTTTTAATCATTCGTGATTCGATCACGTTCATTCTGAATCACGGTGTTTTTTCACAGTGATTCGTGATTTCTCGTGATTGCTTCTGATTGGTGAAGAACATAACTTACGCATGCGCATTACATTCTTGGTGATACTTAGGATTATTAGGAAAAAGGAAAAAAATAATGAAATATAGAATAAATTGCAGGCGTGGCTATAGTTTAAAATTTCTTTGGTTTTCATTCTACTAAAAATAAATATAATTCTAGTATAAAATAATATGAAGGTATGTATATATATGTATTATTCTGCCTCCCAACCAAGAAATTATAGTTTTTAATTTTAATATTGATATTAAATAGCGTAGTTCTATGTTGTATGCATGTATTTTTCACGAGCTATGTTTTCATATAAAAGAATAATTTAATCAAGGCCAAGAATTACGAACGCAGTATCACAGAGAGCAACTTCACGATACTTGCGAAATCACGGTCGTGATTGAACTTTAATCGGGACTGTGATCGTGATTTTATGATCACCGGTGATAAATCACCGTTAGTGATTTTGCACGCCATCTTTAGTGTATACCAAATTCACCGTAAAATAAAGTATCGCTACCGCAAATACTTTCTGCTAACTTCAGGCAAGTCGATTTGGTAAGGGGCCGACCTATCTACGCAACCAATTTCTACAAGGGGAAATTCGTTGTGGCTGTGGGATCGAATGCGATTCGGGTAAAAACGTACACGTTCGTTAGCTACGGAAAGACTCTTGTATTTTTTCCTCTACGCGCGTCGCGCTGCTCCGCCTCTTCGTGCGCGTCCCCCAGGCTTGCCAACCTCAGCGACTCTCCGCTCCGCTAGTTCCTTTGTGAACCAGCGCCATCTGGGTTGGTCGTGTGACCCTATGGTCACCACACCACCCCCTCGCCAGTATGAACGGGCAGAGAATACGAAACGGAAAACGTTAACAGGCATCATACAATATTTACAGCAGCTTGGACGCGCACACACCACACATACACTCGCACACAAATATACAAATCGTAAGTAAAAAAAAGATAGTAGGAATAGAGAAAATAGTAAAGATGGTAAAAACGGTGAATGAAAGGAAAATATTACAGGTACTTTTCATATATCACAAAGCTTAGACTACGCAATGTTCTACTTAGGTTACGTCGCGAAACGCACACTTCGCTTAGGACTTGCTGCCCCTACCGACGAACGCTCGGTTGTGCTCGACGTAAACGACGTAGCCGGTTCTGCCAGAACGTACGCCGGCTTTAGTCTGTCTATGGCTACTGTAACTACGTAGTCCTTTATTGACACGTCGAACGTTTTTTCGCGCCGCGAGATCACCTCGTACGGTCCGTCGTACGGTGGTTGAAGCGGCTTCTTCACGGCGTCGTGACGCACGAACACGTGCGAAGCGGTCGCCAAGTCTTTGAAAACAAATATTCTCGGCTTGTCGTGACTGGTGCCGCCGGTGGGTTTGATGCTGCGAATGTGTTGCTGCAGCTGCTTTACGAACTGGCACGCTTCCTCGTCCGCAGCCGACGTAAAGAACTCGCCAGGCAGACGCACCGGCTCGCCGTATACCAAGTCGGACGACGTGGCCCCCACGTCCTCGCGGTAGGCGGCGCGGATGCCCAGCAGGACCGCCGGCAACGCTTCAGTCCAGCTCGCGGACTCGTGGCACCGGATAGCGGCCTTGAGCTGCCTGTGGAATCGTTCCACTAGTCCGTTGGCCTCCGGGTGGTATGCGGTGGTCCGCAGATGATTTGCGCCCATCAGACGTGTTAGCGTCCTGAAAAGGCACGACTCAAACTGGCGCCCCTGGTCGGTCGTTACGCGGAGCGGTACGCCGAAACGCGCAATCCAGCCCTCGTAAAAGGTGCGAGCGACGGCCTCAGCACCTGCGTCCTCTATCGGAAAAGCCTCGGGCCAACGGGTAAACCGGTCCACGCACGTGAGGATGTATTTGCACCCCCTCGATGTCGGTAGGGGCCCGACCAGGTCCAGGTGCACGTGTTCGAAACGCGCGGACGGTGCAGCGAAATGTCCGTGGGGGGATGTCACGTGTCTCGTGACCTTTGCGCGCTGGCACTGGATGCAGCATCTGGTCCACTCCCTGCAGTCTCTTTTTACGGACGGCCACACGTATCGCTGCGTTACGAGCCGTGTCGTCGCTCTGATCCCCGGGTGGGCCAGCGAGTGCAAACTATGGAAAACCCGCCGGCGGAATGCTGCCGGCACGAATGGGCGTGCTGCGCCAGTCGACAGGTCGCAGAACACCGTCGCGTTTACGGATGGAAAATGGACCTTCCTCAGCAGCAACGATGACGATCCCGTCTCACGAAACCGCTGCAGCTCCCCGTCGCGCTCCTGTGACTCCGCGAGGGCCGCGTAGTCGACCGGAGCTGACAATGCTTCGACCCGAGACAAAGCGTCCGCGACGCAGTTGTCCGCTCCCGCCACGTGCCGAATATCGGTGGTAAATTGCCCGATGAAATCCAGGTGACGGAATTGCATTGGTGTACATTTCTCCGACTTCTGTCGGAACGCGTACGTCAGCGGCTTGTGGTCGGTTACGATGGCGAATCGCCGCCCTTCGAGCGCATGCCTAAAATACTTAACGGCAGCGTAGGCAGCCAGCAGCTCGCGGTCGTAAGCGCTATATTTTTGCTGCGCTGTGTTCAGCTTCCTGGAAAAGAATGCCAGCGGCTGCATTTCTCCTTCCACCGACTGCTGCAGCACGCCGCCAATTGCCCGCTCCGATACGTCCACCATGATGGACAAGTCCGCTCCGGGTGCTGGGTGTGCTAGGAGAGCGGCTGACGCCAACGCCTCCTTCACACGCTCGAACGCCTGCTCCGCTGCCGGGTTCCACACTACCGGATCCTTCCCTTTAGAAGCTGGTCCGTGTATCAGGGCGTCCAATGGACGCTGGTTCCCGGCTGCTCCCTTGAGGAAACGGCGGTAGAAATTCACCATCCCCAGGAATTGGCGTAGCTGTCGGATGTTGCTGGGCTTGGGGAACTTTGCTACAGCCTCTACTTTAGACGGCAATGGCCGCGTCCCCTTGCCATCGACGTTATACCCCAGGAAGGTGACCTGTTGGGCGCAAAATACGCTCTTGGCTACGTTAACTATTATGCCATTCGTAGCCAAACGCTCGAATAGTTGCCGCAGATGGTCCAGGTGCTGCTCCTCACTCTGCGACGCCACGAGAATGTCGTCAATGTACACGAAGCAGAATGGCAGCCCTCGCACAACCTCGTCCATGAAGCGCTGGAAGGTTTGACCCGCGTTGCGCAGTCCAAACGTCATGAACGGGAACTCGTATAACCCGAATGGCGTGGTAATGGCGGTTTTCGCTATGTCCTCCTGGGCGACCGGAATCTGGTGGTATGCTCGGACCAGGTCCACCGTGGAAAACGTGGTCTTACCATGCAGGACCTGCGCGAAATCCTCGATGTGAGGAACGGGGTAACAGTCCGGGATTGTCCTCGCGTTCAGCGCGCGGTAGTCACCGCACGGGCGCCAGCTGTGGTCCTTTTTAGGCACCAGGTGCAGCGCTGAGGACCAATTGCTCTTGGAAGGTCTCGCGACGCCTTGCTGTAGCATGAGTTGGAATTCCTGCTTGGCCGTCGCGAGGCGATCCGTGGTGAGTCTGCGCGGTTTGCAAACCACAGGGGGGCCGTGCGTTGTTTTGATGAAATGCACTGTGCTGTGCTTAACACGGCTACGGCCCAACGACGGGTTGGCGATGCCCGGGTACTCACTCAATAGCTGGTGCGCTTTAGTGTCCCCGGTAACTGTCTTTACACTTGGTACGGAGTCACGTGACACGCGACCTGTCACCGTTCGCGTGGTTACGCTGTCAACCAAACGCTGGTTGCGCAGATCCACCAGCAAACCGAAGTGGCTCAAAAAGTCTGCGCCCACTATCGGCTTGCTCACGTCCGCGACCACAAACGTCCACTGGAACGCACGACGCAGGCCGAAATGTAATGTTCGTGCTGTTCCGCCATACGTCGCGATTGGAGTCCCATTCGCCGCGAACAATGTGTAGTCCGCACGTACACGCGGACCTTTCATCGCGGATCGAGGAAACACGCTGATGTCGGCGCCGGTGTCGACAAGATACTGCGTCTGGGTGTCCTGGTCCATTACGAACAAACGGCGAATAGCTACTGCAGGGACGTCGGCCGCCTCGAACGCCCTGCCGGCTTGTTTCCCGGATAGTTGCATGGCGGCGTGCAACGGTGCGCTCGTTCGCCGAAACGTGCGTGGTAGAAGCACATACCTGCCGCACGCTTTTCTCGCTGCTGCGACTGGGACCGGCTGCGCCCCCTGATTGGGCTTTTGCTTGGGGGTTCTGCCGAGTCGGCCTCACGGCGCCCCATTCGTTCGATCTGGCGCGCCAGTGCGGCGACTTGTTGCGTCAGCGCTTCGATGCTTGACGCGGGGCCCGCGGTATCTGGGGCCTATGCGACGGCGTCCACACGCCTCTGCGGTGCGATGTCGCGGATCCGATCGGCCAGATCGGCCATCTTGTCCAATGGCATGTCGTCCTGCGCGACGAGAACGGTTTGAATGCTCGCGGGGAGGCGATCACGCCACAGAGTCCCCAGGAATTTCTCGTTGACCGCCCCTCCTGCCAAACCGCGAAGGTGCCGCAGGAACTGCGAAGGCTTCCGATCGCCCATTGCTTCGTCCTCTAGGAGCTGGCGAATCTTTTTTTCCTGGGACGTGGACAACCTTTTGGTGACTTCGCCCTTTATTTTTTCATACTTTCCCGAGGGCGGGGGATTCTCGATAACATCGTCGACCTCCTCCATCATCCTCTCATCGAGGCACGAGATCACATACCAATATTTGGTATCGTCCGCAGTGATGCCCTTGATGTGAAATTGCGCCTCGAGCTGCGTGAACCACATCTTCGGCCTTTTTTGCCACAGGGGGGGGGGGGCATTTGGACGCTAACGCGGTCGATGCTCTCTTGCGCTGCGGATGACGCCGTTGGCCTTGCGTCTCCATTTTCACCCTCTGTGAGAGGCATTCTTAATTTGGCTCCCACGTGCGATAAATGGTGAACTCACTATGACGAATGATCACACCACCGCGTTTACTTCCGACAGGATCACGTCGGGGTCACCAATTGTGGGATCGAATGCGATTCGGGTAAAAACGTACACGTTCGTTAGCTACGGAAAGACTCTTGTATTTTTTCCTCTATGCGCGTCGCGCTGCTCCGCCTCTTCGTGCGCGTCCCCCAGGCTTGCCAACCACAGCGACTCTCCGCTCCGCTAGTTCCTTTGTGAACCAGCGCCATCTGGGTTGGTCGTGTGACCCTATGGTCACCACATGGCTCTTTATTTCACCGAATCAGAATGCAGTTTCATTCGCACATTGTTATTGGTCGCTGAAATTAACATCGATCTTCGTGGGTTACATTTTAAGCGCGGTAAGAACACATTTATTTAAAATGCGACCAATCCGGATAAAGTATTCTTATGGTAAGATTTCAAAGTAGAATACTAACTGTTTAATTTGATTTAATTATTGGAATGTTCACATACTGCATTGGAATAGTTATTAATCTATTGGTTTGCAAGTGATTTTAAGTAACATGTACATATTTAAAACTGTCAATAGGTTATCAGTCGAAGATAATTATTAACGACATTAAAAAATTGCGTTTGATTTTAGAAGCATGCAATAATAGATGAGGATTGCAACTATTTTCCCATTTGTGCCTCGCAATCGTTTAAGTAACATTTGTTCATATAGTACAAAGGTATTTTGTTTTTCTTGTTTCAGTTAGATAAGAAAGAATCTTATTCTAGATATGTATGCTGAAAATTTACTGTTGTTGTTTGTATCATGACGATTGACATAAAAAATAATGAATATTTAAAATGTTTGTAGATGGAAAATATATTTGATTCTACTAGTCCTACTTACAATACCGATCCACAAAATGAGATGTCTTATATATTTGGAAGAGATTCAAGTATATTAGTCCATGTGCAAAGACTTTGCGTTTTAAAAGAAATTAAAAAGAATGTACTTTCTGTGTATGAAACTGAGGAGTGCAATGATGTTGAGGAAATCGGTTCATTGAATTCTGTATCGCAAAATATACAGACTGTTAAAGTATACTTGCAATTGAAACCACTTCCCAAAAAATTAAAATTATTGCAGGAGCAGCAGGATGCATATGAAATTATTAATTCAACTACTTTGTTGACAAGATTACCTACCGTAGACAATAATGTCAGTTGCTGGAAATGATCCAATAGTAGTGATGTTTTATGTAGAAGGATTATATTTACTAAAACTTTTGGTCCAGAGTCTACTCAGTTAGAATTATTTGAACAAGCTGTAAATCAGTAAATGGTAGATTTTTCAGCTGGACAGAATTAGGTATTATGACTTATTGTAAAGCTAAATCAAATATATTCTGACTTAAATGTTCTATACATTGATTTAAATATTTTTAATCATTACCATGTAATTATTTGTCAGGTACCACAAATTCAGGGAAATCTTACGCGCTACAAGGAACCACAACATCACCTGGAATTATATCCAGATGTTTGAAATTTGTGTTTTCAAATATTACACCAAAAATTATTCCTTCTTATAAACCTATGAATCATTGCGACGTTGTTACTTTGGATCTTCATGAACGTGCTAAAAAATTAGAGATATAAACCAAACTGCTGACATTTGCCACTGTAGACAACTGTCAGTACATTAATGCTTACAAGGAGATGCAAAAGTTGTTGCAAGAAGAATCACCTATTAGACCTAGCCAGTGCATTGATGCACATTATTCCATTTGGGTTTCCTTTGCTGAAATCTATAATGAAATTGTGTACGACCTCCTATCAAACGAATGTTAGAAAAAGAGAACACCCCTTAAATTGGCAACAGATTCTCAAGGAAGAGCATTTATTTAAGGTTTAAAGACCGTTTGTGTGAATTCTGGTTCAGAAGCCTATCAAGTCTTAATGGCTGGACAATATAATTTGAGAGTTGCTGCAACAGCTTTAAATGCAGGTAGCTCCAGATCACACTGTGTATTCACTATCAAACTATTGAAGTATTATGTTGAGAACAAACCAAATTCAGTTTAAGTTAGCACGTATGTAAATAATTCTTTTTCTCACCTTTATTCAATCTATTAATTACAAGCTTTATTACATACTTTTTGGTTTTTAAATAATAGGTTTGCGATTGGTGATTTGGCTGGTTCAGAACGGTTGAAAGAGACATTAAACGTTGGAAACAGATGGAATGATGCAAATAATATTAATACAAGTCTGCTGGTTTTGGGAAAATGTTTGAAAGCAATTCACGATGGACAGTTATCAAGACAAAAAATAGAACATGTTGGTCCATTTAGAGAATCAAAATTAACGAGGCTATGTCAAAAAGCGTTATCTGGCAAGGAGCACATTGCTTTAATAGTGAATGTTAATACTACTCCTATGTTATATATAGAAACGCAGAATGTACTCAATTTTTCAGCATTTGCGACGAAATTAATTATAGTGAAGGAAAAAGTTCGGAGGAAAACTAAACCGAGATTTTCACACATAGTTACAGAAAACATGGAAACGGTAACCAATTCGGATGCTACAGAGTTAGAGAATTCGGAATGGCAAAGTACACACGATGACAACGGTTCTGATTATGTGCCAGCCGAAAATTACGACGGGATGATGAGTGTAAATGATAGACTAAAGAAAGAAATTGCTACTTTAAAAAGTTCTGCGTTGACTCGTGATCTTGAAATACACCAAGAGATTGCCGACACTTACACAGATATGATCGGAGATCTTCAGACCGAATGGGAGAATCATATAGAAGATGTAGAAAAGCAACAGGAAGATGTATCTCAGTGGTCAGTGAAACAAGTTGAAGATTTTTATGAGCAAAATTTGGATCAACTCAACACTCGTAAGGGAAGACGTTCGCCTCTTTCGGAAAATAATTTCAATCAGAATTCGAAACACATCGAGGAATTAGAGATAGAAAATTTGCGTTTCACATCGAGGGCTGTGCTTTTAAGAAATAACGTGAGAAAACTTAAGGAAACGAACCAAACTTGGACTGTTGAAAAGAATGAAGTATGTTCAGAACTTGGTTTGGTAAAAGAAGATCTAAAAAGTGTAAAGAATTTATTAGCTTCAACTCAAGGTGATGTTCGTTCAGATGAAGAAACATCGAAATACGTAGAAGACGTAAAATATAAGTTATTTGCCAAGCAAGATCAAGTTAAGGTATTTATCATAACTTTCAGTCACTTCTACGTATGTGTACAATACTTATGCAACAATGATATTTCAGAAAATTAAATCACTTTTATACGAACCGAAGGAAGAGTATATTGCTATCGGTACAGAAGTCAGAGAGAAAGAATACATAATTGGAGAGCAAGAAGAAGAGCTGTTTGAGAAACAGGAAACGATAGACGACTTGAAGGCTGACCTTGCACACATTCATGTGTGGTTGACAGAGAAACCCGATGCAGCTGATCTGCTGGAAGAAGAACTAGAAAATCAAACTCAAAAAGTCGTCAATCATGGGAACGAAACGCAAGATATGCAAGTGCGACTATACAAATTAAACAATGAAAAACTATCGTTATTAGACGAACTTGAATTGCTTAAGTAAACAGTAATTAGACAAAGTGTAATACTAGATTTAATAGTAGAAGGTCCACCGGAAAATGAGAGTATACAAACAGGTACGTATATGCAACTGTAGCTTTATATTCCATTAAAATATATTCCATTACAGTGAAATCTGTCATTAATTGTATAGAATATGACGAATTCGAAACCGACGTGAAAGAAAAAGTAATTGCAATAGATGCAGAGAATTCAGCTATGAAAGAAAAATTAGTTCGAAGCGCAACGGAAACACAAAGGTTGAAGGAAGAACTAGTATCTGCTAAAGTTAAATTGAAAGAAATATCGAAACAAATACATAATTTACAAATTAGCAATGTGCCGTTTACCGTTGAAAATATCATAAAGTAGAAGCAATAGAAAATGCAGAAATGGGATGTCAAGTGGGAATAGAGTTTGAGGGTCAATGCGAAGAAACATCTAAGATCGATTTACTCAATCGAAGCAGTCAAACTGTCGACAGTTCAACGAGAGAAGAAGCTAATCAAACAAGTTTTATTGAAGAATCTAATGATTATAAAGTCATCTTAAATGAATTATCAAAGTTAATGGTAAAATCTGACGACGTTAAGAAACAATACGATGAAAAATGTCTAGTAAGTATTAGCATACAATGGGATATATTTCACAGTTTTTATATTTACGCAACTATTTAATTATTTTTAAGGCATTGAAAAAATGGATAAAGGAATATTAGTTTTAAGAGAACTTGTAGAGAAACTTTATTGTTCAATAGCTTTTTTATATATATATATATATATATATATATATATTTGTGTAATATATTTATATATATATATATATATATATATATATATATATATATTTGTGTAATATATTTTTAATAATTTTTAACGGCTACTTCCTTATCTTTACAGAATTTAAATACATTGCAAGCAGACTTTGACAATCATATATCAACGGTACGTATACGTATTAACTTAATTTTTCATATAAATGTATCTTTATACTATATTACATTGCAAATCTGAACACGATGAAAAATTAAGTAACTTGCAAAAGGAACCATCGTCGGCGGAAGAAATGAATAATTTTAAATCGCAGGTATTTAAGTAAATTAATACAATAGTTATATGTCTTGTCTTCGTTAACAAAATTCAATAATTTTATAGTAATTTTATAATAATTAGAGCACAGTCTGGGGGAGTAACAGAGCTTCAAGAAAAATTTCTGAACTGAATAAGTATTTTGAAACATGCCAGGCCGAAAAAGAACATCTGCAGAAACTACAGGACGAGAATAACGGTATGCTTCTAGACTTTGAAGATCGCTTAGAACATGTAGCGGAAAAAGAGCGAGAAAAAGTTGCGGAAGTAATTTCTCTTCAGAAAGGTAAGTCAAATATATTGTGATTTTGTACAACAAGTTACTATTTTTACAATGGTTAAATATTTTATTACCCTAGAAATGAAGCAAATGGTAAGTACAACTGGCAGTGACTATAAGAGTGATCAATTAATGGAGGAGGAGCTGGAAAATACAATTAAAGATTTAACAACGGCTGATGTGATGATATCTCGAAAAGAAGAGAATATTGAAGAGTTAGAATTGCACGTTAAACACTCTCAACAAAATACCAAAATATAAGAAGATTGTGCTCAAGAGAGGCAAGCGGAGAACGGTAGATTGAGATCTATGATTGATGAATTGAAGAGTAGCTTCACAAAAAAGAAAGTGAAATGGAAGCACTTACGAAGAATAGGGACGAGATGGTGACAAAGTATGAAGTTTTAGTAAAAACTCAACAGGAACAATTAGAGAAACAAAAGCGAGCGGTAAATCCTTTACTATATCATTTATTGGTAGACTGTGGATGTTTCTGCTAGTTTTTAATTCTTTGAATAAATCTGAAGGAGTTATTTTTCAATAAGGATTATCTGTTTGACCCTCTAAATGTTGCTGTTTGTACTGTACTTTAAATACTTTTCTGTTTTGGAAAATTATTTTTGCCATAGTTGCATAAACACCTGCGGTCTATGTTCTGGGTATGCAAATCAGTTTTCAGCCTTCAGGATTTCGTAACATTCGATATGTACAAAGAAATCAATTATCGTGTTAATATTCAATGTAATTTGCATACTTCTGAAGCAAATGCGTCAGTCGAAAGTAATAAAGTGGCGATTTCGAATTGGTAAAGATACCAAGAGTCTAAAGATAAAGGCTCCGAATTAATTTGTACACCTAAAAATAAAATTCATGTTTAACACTAGATTGCCGGAGCGAGTCAGTTTGATTCATTTCAGGTTTCATACCTAATATTATAGAGACCATAAATATTATTTTTCACTACTTTATGTTAACTTTAATTAATACAATGGTGTGAATATGTATTCTAAGTGATTCTCTTTATCCTCACGGTTCTAATTTCGAATATTTATATGCAGTATACGTATTTTTCCAGCAGCCTCCCAAATAATGCAATTAACGTCCGGCAATCTAGTGTTAATGAACTTTGCTTAACGATTCCTTTGTTGTAGTTAACAAAACCTCATTCGAAAGAAGGGGATCACTGTGGGAATACATCCGAAGTCGAATTGGTACTTAAATAGCGTCGAATAAGGCAACCTCCAAAGAAACACCATCGTCACCGAAACAGAGTGTAGTATCGGTGAGCGAACTTTCTAGTTCTGAATCGAAGTACGTATATTACGCAAAAATTACACAAAAGATATTGGATTATTCTAATTTGAAATTTTAAATTGAACTATGTTATTCTTTTACTTTAGACGAAGTGAGGAATGTACTAAATTGCCCCCCCCCCCCCCCCGAGCAAGTTTCGGAAAGGAGGAGAATTACTCTTAACAGAAACTGTATATGGGGAATGATTCATTCTAAGGTATTCGTTATATCGACGTAAATTTTGTTCATTTTTCTTTATGATTTATGATTACGTCCGTGGTATTATTTATCAATATTTTTTATTCGTTGAGACTACAGTAAGTATAACGCCATCAGCAAATACTCGCGATTTAAGAAGTAGGTGAAAACAATGTATTAGAAATAAGATGTACCAGTTAAGCATAAGATAGAGAAAAACATTAATATTCGTGCGATCAAAGACAAGGAATAATATTCACAATGTCGATGATGAGTAATTATGTTGGACCAACTTTATGAAGGAGGACATATTTTCTGTGATATTTCCAATCGAACTTTTTTCTCTATATTGTAAGACAGATCTTAAGAATAGTAGAGCAATATTCACGAACCTTTTAATGGTACTTCATATTAAACTAATGTAGTTCTTAAATATCATATCGTCTTTTATTCATCTCATTTAAACGTCCGACAAACGGAATGATATTGATTCGAGTAAGCTAGCTTCGTAAATAGCATTATTGACGTTACATCATTGTATACATATATACGTAAACTATAAATTCTGTTTAACGTTTTTTCTTTAGGCCAGAAGTTTATACATCAAAAGCTGTGGTATCGAGAGAAACAAATGGACATGTAAAAACTTATCGTATTCAATATATGTTTAATATATCGTAATAAATGTCGTAATTACACGTCCTTTATTATTACATTCCCTACTTGTATTAATTATTCTTTTGACATTTCTGTAATTAATGTTTGTCCTTATACTCTCGTTGGTATTCGTAATAGTTTATCATACTTGCAATGGAGTCAACAACATGTGTATATATAGGGGGAAGTATTATTATGTCGAAGTACACCGCGATGATGCATTTTTTCTACATACTCACTTTTCTCTCTTTTTTTCGTTTATTATTTTAGCCATTGAAGGGAAACACGTTTGTTTATCGAAATTTGCATAATGTTACATTATTACTTCTATGGTCTTCCGTTCTAGCCGCCTAAAAAGATGGAGGACTCGTGGCGAAAGCGTATTTCTTCACGTCTCATTCATGGCGAAGAGGACATATAAAACGTGGTCTGTACGGCGCTCGTAAGACTTCGGCGTGGTCAAGGCTGGCTCACCTACTGGTTGTTCTGAGATGATCCAAGCACTTACTACGTGAGCATTTTATTATATTTTGTAAGTAATTGCAAGATAATTACAAGAAAAGGTAACAAGATTGACTATTTTTAGAATGATAGGACCATTAAATTATTGTGCAGACCATCGACCTTATTTTACAATTCATGATTCTGAATTCAAAGAATACTGTACAGATGCTCCATCACCTTCAACTGTAGTATTAGGGGTAAGTAATCCATTTTATACCACGACTTTGTAGCATGGGCCTCACATTGTAAGAATAAGCAATGGAACGAATCATGGTAAGTTATACATGTATGAAATGATCTACGTGTAAGGTATTCAAGTGGCTTATGTTTTAGAGAATCAAAGGTATGAAACAAAACAATCAGGGACTCTCGAAGTATTAGACTCGAAGCCGGGAGTTCATACGCAGTATAAACGTCTCTTCGGAAGAGATAAGAGGATATATTAAAGAAGAGCAAACGGCTCTTTTAGAACCTCATTTAATAGAACTGATTGAATGTTTTACGATACCTCTCGAAAGATATATTGCAAGTCTGATACCATTGCAGGAGGATATATCATATTTTAAAGTAATTACCATAGTGTATTATACTTTGTAAATGTATTATATTTTGTATATCGAATCACGATATACATAAATTCTATTTTGAGCTATGCCTATACCTTCATTGTTTAATCCAATCGATTTCCTAGCACCTTTAAATACCGCCGGCCCACAATTAATTAGTGGCATAAAAGGTGATTGAGTTGGATTCTAGCAATGACTTTTTTGAATCACTTAACCTTTCTAGTTGATCTCATACCAGACACACGAAATTTTCACTAAAGTTTCAAGTCATACAACTTGAGGCACTATCAGAATCGGTGCGTTTAAAATAAACATTGACCCACTTTTTAAAATTTATAAATGTGTCCTTTTTTATTTTTTAAACAAATTACTTTCATCGCAAGACTTAAAGACTTGGGTGCAAGGAAAACAAGCAGTGGAATTAGTAGATATGATTCTTAGAATCCAGCAGAAATTAGCAAAGACGGATGAAGGTAGGTATATATAGGTAATTCTGTAAAACGAAACATTCAAGAAAGAATAAATGGCATCATGCATATGTTGCCAGATGATTTAAGAGACATTAAAAATCAAGAATCTTGACATTATGGTTACTGCATTGAATTTAAAACTCGTTGATTATTTCCAGTTAAAGCAGTCCAAAATTAGCACTATGTGGTGACAGAATTAGCTTAAACTAAATTCTGACAATTCTTAGTCTATAAGAATATTTCGATATATAAATGAGGTAAAGGATAGACCTATCATCTTATGGCACTTGGTCTCACATGCTCTGAAATAACGATCTCGAAGAAAATCCGAGTGTTTCATACGCTCTCTGCGTTTTAATGCGGGGAGTGTAAGAAATACATATGGAAATGCTGTTGAAGATGATAAAGTAGTTACGCAGTTTTGAAAAACGCGGTATTTTCTGCTTTTTTAAAGGCTCCGTGACCTTGAAGAATAACAAATTACAATACATTTTCGTCAAATATGAATAATATATGCTCACAATGTATAATAATTGCACCCTAAATTTGTATGTCCTTATAGTAAATTTAAATGATTGAAAGAATAGAGGATAGTCGTAATATGTAAAAAGATATAAAATATCCAAAATGCAGTATATTTTATAATATTTAAAGGATAAAAAAATTCTGTTTAGGTTACATTCAGGTATATATTTTTATTAGAATTGGCCATTTGATTTTTATGCAATTGAAATATGTTGTAAAATTCAACAACTTGAAAAACTTTTCCCGATTTGTTCCTATGATTGGCGTTGAAGTATAGTTCCCTGAGTTCTGGAAATTTTTCAATAACATTGTTTTCGTAACACACATATTTTAGTAAGAACATAAAATGTAAGACATATTTGAAATTTCCAAGTATGTGGCTCCACAATGAGGAAGTAGGCGATATGTCCTAATCGCAAGCTTATGTCGCAAGATATAGTAGTGGGTCTAACTGAGAAGTTGAGACATACTAGGAAAAATATATTAGTACAATTACATGGCGTGTTGCCTATAAGTGGAGAAGCAATAAGGGGATCACAAATAATGTGATAGTAGTTTCGTGCCACAATCGGTACTTCGCTTGGCAACTAGATAACAAATCTGTAATTCTTGAGGTATAGCTTTCGATTAAGGCCACCCCCACCCCCTCCTCGTTGTCCCGGTGACAAAACTCGTACCCTGTCTGTAACTATATATGTAATATAAAATTGTGGTTGGAGTGGGAAAGGAAGTTTCATAATCACGCGCATTTTCAATTACACGATACATCAATATCCCAAACCGCTGCGTATTTCGTGAGACATCTGTACAGTGTATATTAAGTTGAATGACTCATTCGCACCGTAGGAAGCGTATGTGGTCCATGGCTAGTGTGGGTACCGGGTTTAGTGTCTTCTGGCCAAGAGCTCGCAGTCGGACCCGAGTCAGCTGAGATTACGAAACTCGGACCACGTTCGTCGCAACTGTCGTAGTGAAGGACAGCGAGCGAAAGGCAAACTGAAAATGTGAACCATTTTCCATCCGGAAAAAGTTTAAATGCGCGTGTATCGATGTACTAATACAATGCAAACTTATCACTTTTTTTATTTTTTGATCTTTAAGATAATTTATTTTAGATACTAGTGAAACTTTTTTTATTAAAATGAAACTAAGCACGATATAATTTTGGCTTCTTTTGTATAATATTTACGAAATAGTTACGTTTATTGTAGTTTCCGACAAATTGCAGAACTTGATGGATTCTAGACCAGAACATAATATGATAATATAATGGTATGGGATATGTGGTAATTACTTCAAATATGCATACAATTTATAATTTTTATAAAAGCAGCTGATATGTACCATGCGTGGACTATACAAGGTGTCCCGTAGCATGTGGGACCCACTTCAGGAATAGATTGTACACATGAAAACAGTAAAAAAAGTTTCTTTAAACATACGTTCTATTTGACTTTGTTTTCGAGTTAACACGAGTTGCATTCTGGTATAATTGTTTCGAAAGATGTTGATAAATGAACTATGCTTATCTCGCTGTTTACAACTAGAACTCAGTATCTGCATGAATTTTGTGTTCTGGAACCATTTTCTCTCACTCTTGAGTATAAATTATTGGAGAGCCGTATTATTGAAAAAGGTGAGCAAATACGGTGTGTGATGGAAGAAACTCGCCATAATTCGAAAAAAAGTCGAATAGGACATATGTTTATAGGAATATTTTTTATTTTTTTCAGGTGTAGAATCTATTCCTGAAGTGGGTCCAACATGCTACGAGACACCTTGTATAATTCACTTTCTGTAACTTCCTGTAACTTTTGACAACTTTATACAATATGGCTATCGAGGCGATGCACTTCACTTCCTTTTCTTATCTCATCAAATACTATTTTCACATTTTAATATGTCATTGCAATCCAAATTATGTCGTGATTGGTCTCGTTTTAATCCGAATAGTTTGACCAAGATGTTAAAACGAAATTTATTACGGCATAAATGAGAAAATAAAATTTTAAATCATGCATTAACGTACCGATACACTGTAAGGGGATTTAAACTGGTCGGGTCTCATCATAAGTAAGCTGAATTCACTTCGCTGATCGTGAATCATAAGTTCAAGCGATGTAGCCCTCACGGCCTTTCCTGGTATAGGCTAGAGCATGAAAAATTTGGCAAAGCTATCATCAGTAATAGGACGACCTGTGACATCGCATGTTTCGGCCTGTATGTAGCGACGGCTGTGGAGCCCCTGAATAGGATAGTGCGACAAGGGGCGTGGGGGAGTGTACTTCATGCATTTATCTGCGAGAACGATCGAGTTCTTAGGGAGAACATATTGTAATAATCGTACGATATATATATATATATATATATATACATATCGAATATGCTGTCACATATTAAACAAACCTTACGTGCTGAAAACAAGCTCGCTTTGGAGCTCCGGTACGAACCTGTTGAGATGCATAAATGCGTGCATCCTAGTAAATTGCCATAGTGCTTGGTTTAAAGCATAGCACACTACTTAAAATAAGGGTTGACGTTACATTGTTGTAGCCTAGGTCATTCACACTGGATACTAGATCACAGAGTCTGTTAAAAAACACATCGCAAAACACGTGTTTGGCAGATGTACGTGGCTAATTGTTTTAGCTCGTCCACGTGTCAAATAGTAACCGCGACGACGACATAGATTATTTTCGGTTTTGTCGTGAGTCATTAACTTGCACACGCAGAGTCGGCGGTCCTCCCCCGGTTCGAAAAGATTATTCGAGAACGCGCTGGACGCAAGTGCATAGAGAGGGGGAAGAAGAGTTAGAAAAATAAGAACAATAGTCGAGCGCAGGTTCAGCGCGGCGAACAGCGGAGCAAGAATTCTCAGTTGTGCAGAGTAGCTCGCTGTGCCCGTCTCAGAGAGTTTAACAGCTACCCTTTGGAGAGAGTACAGTGGCAACGTTTGAGCTCTCGAATTGTCGAACTCCGAAATTCCTTCTCTTTTCCTTGCGAACTGCTATCCCTTCGGCTGGATCAAGCTACGGTTCGCCGTGCAAGATCGCCGACAGCAGTACTCATTATTGCGGTAGTCGTATTGCGCGAGAACTTCATTTATATATTCGGTGAATTTTTTAATTTACTTGAGTCTCTGCCGAGTTGTTATTCAACCTCGGGGCATCGGAGATCACTGGTTGGTGGACTACCGGTTGGCGGTGCACTCTTCGCTCCACGTCAACGCGAGAAAGTTTCTTTTTATTTAAAAAGAAAACGGACTTCGTTGGAAAGGTGCTGTGATGGCGTCTCTTCAGCCGCCAGTGAAACGAGTTGAAGCATACTTGTACCGTGCATGTTGAGTGATAGGTTCGCGCGTCTCAGAACGCGTAACTCCTCGGCCACCACGTTTGGTAGCGCCTAAGAGATCGGGAGTTTATCGAACACTTTTATCACTTCGATTCGCAACATTTTCGATTTTCTTGACTTTGCAATTTAAAGCGTCGCGTGAGGAACGGATCGTTGATCCAATTTGCCGTCATCGGCCCTCCGGGACTAGCTTTCGAATAGCCGTGATTCTCCCCGCTCACGGAGTCACCCTTTTTGAAATATACGGCCTCCACTAGCGGAGACTCGTTCGCGGCAACCGACAATTTACGCATTCGCTGCCAGGAGCTATCTGCGCGCAAATCGGCGCGTTTGAACCGACCGTTCTGTACTGTATGCCAGAGTACGTCTACAATACAGTCCACATCTCTACCTGCATTCAGCAGAAAGATTCCGTTCCCCGCCCTGCACAAGGCGTTGCCTTACGTGAGTGAATAGAACTCATGTCAGCACGTCTACGGTGACGTAATTTTCGGTAGCTGCACCGACGTTCCTTTGTTTCAGTCCACCGACCCGCCAGCGGAACCGGAGGACTTTCCCCGCCGAATTGAGGTGGAATTTCCTACTTTTTCTTCTTTTGTTTTATAGAGTTTTGTTATATTTTCTTAGTTTTGTAAAAAAAGAAATAAATGGCCGACCGGAAACCGTCGGCCAAAAAGTCAAAACTCTCATTCGATTATTTAATCCCTCTTCCTCCTTATCCAAGCTTACGTTAGAAGCAGTGAAGTTAATAAAACCCTGCTCTATTAATACAGTCAGATTATGGAGAATTTGAAATAGATGTAATGTTAAAATGAATGCAAACACCACATACAACAACATTGATTCAAGTAAATAATTGACATCAAATTTATAAACACTATTTTTGGTATGAGTATTGTATTGATTAATGGTAAAACAAGTTTAATTGGTGGTTCATTTAGACTTCTTTTTGTCAGAAGAACTTCTCCAATCCGTCGATACAACTTTCACAAATGTGAAATGATTTGCAGTACAACGCGCATAATCCCCATTTTGAATCACGATTCCATGTCGATGAGTTTCATGCAGCACCTTGCAACGGAAGTTTTAGCTTATCCAAATTATGTTTTAAAATCGTTTAACATTTGATATATAGGAATGGAAAAGTGATGTGGTACATAGTGTACAGTAATTACTTAGCTTTGGATGCGTGCTCAGTTAATTATTGTACAGCTGAATCATATTTTGTTGGGCTTTGTAAAAGTACATGAAAATTATGTGTAAAAAGGTAAACATTTTTAGCAGTATTTGACTTATTGGAACACACGCCGCATCACTTTTAAGAGTTTCAAATGCCGGTCCTGACAGTTATTACTCTGTCCTTAGGGAACTATCCGAAATCAGAGATTCGAATATATGTGCGAATACTAAACGACATTTTGTGGAGCATGATGTTTATATTTTACACAATTACATACATTATTTTAATTGAAAACTTATTTGCATTTTATAACAGTAAAATATAAATATTGTATTGAACGCACAGTAATAAAACAAATGATATTCAACTTTTTATATTTCTATTACTAACTAATTTTGAGTACCCATATAACGTTATAATGAGAAAACAAAATTCTGCCAACTTTGTTGCCAACACATTTACATATTTGTAATCTATTTTCAAAATATTTACCAAAAAATAATACGTACGTATTATATAATGTAAATATGAAACTTCTCACTTTACGAAATGTTCCTTTCTTCTGGATCTTTTGCTTCTAGTTCCTGGTTCTGGGCCTGTACATACAACCTATTTCATGAGATAGAGATAAAAAAAGAAAATTTCTATTATACAGCATATTTCAACATTATTGAATATCAATTCAATTTTTATGTAACACATGCACCTGTAGGTGCCTTTCCTTTACCTTACTTCCTCTGCTACTTTTGCCATCAGGTTCGTAGATTTTTTAAGTTGTAGCGTTAACGAGATAAACCACGCGAAGGTGTGGCAGGTATTTATTATTGCAGAGTATGCTTAATGTTCACAATGTTTTCATGCTAAACATTTGTTGAAAAAAAGATATGAAAATTGAAGAAACTCTCACGCATGCAATTCAAGAGTAAGACTTTCACCGAAACATGAAATACTTAAAATACTTAACATCTATATTACATGCATTTTAATTAAAATTATAGACAAATAAATAATGTTAAGTAAGAACATACAAACAGACACTACAAAATACACAAATATGCAGAGTTAATGTAAAAACAAGTGTTTACATATACGTTCTGCAAATGTGGTAATTTTGAATAATTTCTGAACGTTGAAAATTTTAATTTTTATCCAAGCTAGTTAGTGTCAAATGTATCATATCTTTACGATGAGCACAGCATCTACTTTGACTAAACCATTTTGGATATCTCTGCCCTTCGGAACGGGAAAACATCGAAAATAGTTTATCCAGGATGAATACTTCGCTGCGGAAACCCGGATAATGAGTATTAAAAATTTGGTTAATAATTTTCAAAATATTCGAAAATTCCTCACTGGATGCGTAATGATGTATAAAATCTACGTCATCCGAAACAACATAAGCGCGACGGAACAGCAGTATTTACTCGTCACGATAAGAAGTTCGATTTTCAGAAATAAATATGTCGTATCGCTTATGACATCGTGCTCCTTCAACACTTTTTTGAACGTTCTACCCTGCGAATTATTCTAGAGCACAACCTTCTAAAGTGCATATCGGTGTGGATAGTTTACTAATATCATGAATAACTTCAACATTCGTATCGATACCACCATCATCGATATGCACTTCGGTTAATATTGAAGATTTAGACGACGTGGCTAGTTCACTTTGCGATATAACATTCACCAGTATTAACGATGAATCACGATCGGTTTTACAATTTACGCCATTTAGTGCAACCTGTAGCATTGACATAGTATTGTTTTTATGGCAAGACGAAGCGCTTTTACGGTAGTTTTTTTATTATAATTCCTACCATGCATCAAAAGAACGGAGAAGAAATTTTCTAAGCAATAGGTATTTAAATGCGAAGTCATTAACAGTAGGATTATGGTCAGTGATTGAACAATTTAACGGGTTACTGGAAAAATAGGTACTACAGAGTCGGGGGAGGAAAGACGTTGAGTTAAGGTAACTGTCGTGCGCGTATACTCGCACTCAATCGCCTTGCCGTACGCGCAACCTCACACGCCGAATTAACCTTGTGTGGGTAGTTTATAGGAGAAAGAAAAATAGGAAACTGTTGACGGTGTTATGTATATATGTATATTGGAAGTGTGTCGCCGATACACGATTGACAGGGAAGTTTATGTTAATAGTTCGATAAGTGTTTGCGTTCTAATTTTCTGGTGGTGTATCGTCAATTTATGTATGTCGCGTTAAAATGTGATTGGTGGAGGCTTAGGTGGTAGGGGTGCTGTTCTTGAGCTGGGCGTTCGGATTTCCAGACTGGAGTGGGAAATTAGTGTTTGATTTTTAAATATTTTGGCTGTTCCGATCCCCAGGTCGAAGCTACAGCGCACGTGTTTTTATGACGGTACATATTCTTCTTAATATTTAGGAGTGTCGTGCCCTCGCGCGGTTTACCTGGGCTGCAATTATATGATGCCAGCTCTCGGGTACGAAATTAGCAACGCTCGCAATAAAGCGGAGGGTAGTGAATATGTCGTTCGCTTCGACAGTAACTATTCATATTATTACATCAGTCAGAGTAAATTACTTAAAAATGACAGTTGTGATTCCTGTAACTTCAAGCAGGAACGAAATTTGTCAAATTGACGGGTTCCGAAAACCTAGTGTTAATATGAAGTCACTTGTTTCATATTTATGGACTTAGTAGCCACTTTAAATTTATACATTGCAACAAAACTGGTGGGCCTTTGTTCGGGGAAGCCAGGTATAAGAAAGAACCACGATGTACTACATTTATAACACTTTAACCTATATAATGATTAATTATTATATTGCCCTGTGGGAAGCCCACAGAAGAGGGTGCAGTAAGCAATGGAAAAACAAAAACATACCTACATGAGGGCACTTTGAATACTTCAAAGAAACAATTGAAAAGGGAACAATAATTTTTTATGTTTAACGTATAACTGCTTCGCATTAAAAGAATTATTTGACTGAAAAATGCGTACAACATTTTCTTAATAGTAGTAGTGGCTGCAGAAATTGTCAAACGTCTATGACAATTTACTTTATCACTTCGCTATATGTTGGCTAGCATAAAACTTATTTTATGCTTTGATTGATTAATAAATATATTACGTTCTTATTGACATCAGAAAATTCGGAACACAGACAGAATCGATGGTTTTTTAACATAATGTTACTATCAATATTTGGAACACTTTTTCCTTTTTACTTTGCAGATATTTTAGAAAGATAATCGACATATGATCTGATCACTATGAACAGCAAAGTTAGCAAACATTCACAATATGTACTTTTGAAACCGTTTGAAAATCTATATAGTATCTAAAAAGTATCGATTATAGTTTTTATATATGTATGTATGTGTAATGGCTGATGCAAAACCTTTGATTTAAATCGGTATAGTCCGAAATTTAAGTTTTTTCATAGAGTTATTCAGAATCAAAGTTTTTCATAACTGCTTCAAGAACCTAAATCTATAAAATTATAGTAGTTGTTCAGCCGTGAACGTAAACTTTTGTCACGACTGAAGGAATTTTACGGAACACAGGTGGCTCGGCGCGTAGACCATCATGAATGGCCCTATACCTCGAGATCCGCGCCAATGCAAGAACTTTTTGTGTATCGATTCTAGTGTGGAGCGTTTCCAACTTTTTTTTTTGTGTTGGTTACTTTGTGTGATAGTTTTGTGGTGCCTAGAGACTTTTCCCATATAACCCACTGTCTTGTTAATTGTGTGCTAGTGATGTATTTGGTTAGTTAATAACTTTGTGTTTTTTCGCGGGAAAAACTTTCAAAAACCCGCTTTCTTGATTACTGGCTATGTTATTGTATTGGTGTTATCATCTTTGGTGTTTTCTTTCTAATTTTGAGTGGTATCTCTTGTGGATTATAGTTGCCTATTGCTCCTATGAGGGGGTTTGTATGGTTGTGATTATATGTTTTGCTTAGTACTTGGTGAACGTATTCTTGAATGTTTTCTATTTGTGCTTCTCTGTGTAGTTCTTTGGTGTTGTAGTCTCTTGGTTTGTTGAGTATTATTTTTAGGAATTTGTTTTGCATTCTTTGGATTTTCTTGTGGTGTGTTGGCGCTGCTGTGGACCAGACTTGGATTCCATGTGTTAGTATGGGTCTGGCGCATGTTTTGTATAGTAGTAGTTTCGTCTTTTGCTTCAGGGTGCTGCTGGGACCAATGAGTGGTCTTAGATGTCGCAATGTTCAATATGTTTTAGCTATCCTGTCCTGTATAGTTTTATGCCAGGTGAGGTGTAGATCCAGCCAAATGCCTAGGTATTTGGCATTTTTGGACCATTGTATGGTTGTGGTGTTGACGGTGAGTGGTGGGGGCTCTTTTTGTTTCTTGTTTGTGAAGTAGATTGCTTGTGTTTTGTGTTCGTTGACTTTTAACTTCAATTGATGGAAGAAGTCCAGTATTTCCTGTAGGTGCTTTCTCAGATACTGCGTGGCTTGGATGAGCTGCATGATGATGAATAGAGGGCAGTGTCGTCTGCGAATAGTGCTAGGTTCGTGTTGCTGTTTTTGGAAATGTCGTTGATGAAGATGTTGAAGAGTAGCGGTCCTAGAACTGAGCCTTGTGGTACGCCTGCTGTTATTTCTAGTTTGCTTGATTGGGATTTTCCTATGTAGACTGCGAGGGTCCTGTTTCTGAGGTAGCTCCAGATTATTTTTATTAAGTGTGTTGGTGTTTGTAACTTTATGAGTTTGAGAATGAGTCCTTCGTGCCACACGGTGTCGAAGGCCTTGTTGAGGTCCAGGAAGGAAGCTGCTGTAGTTCTGTTTCTGTTTATTTCCATTGCAATGTGCTCAGTGAGCCGAAGGAGTTGTTGCATTGTGGTGTGCTGCGCTTTGAAGTCAAATTGATCGTTGATGATTATGTTATTTTAGTTGATGTGTTTTTCGATTTGATTCAGTATTATCCTTTCCAGTAGCTTGCTGATGATGCTGAGTAGGCTGCTGGGTCTGTAGCTGGTAGGTGGTATTGGCGGTTTCTTAGGTTTTAGAAAGGGTAATATTTTTGCATTTTTCCAGCAGTCTGGAAAATATGCTAGCTTTACCGCAGCTCTCAGGATATAGAATAGTTGGACAACTATTTTTTTGGGTGCCTGTTTTAGTTGGATTGTGGTGATTCGGTCCAGTCCTGGTGCTTTGCCGTACTTCAGCTTAGTTATTGTGCTTTTTATTAAAGATGGGGTTATGAAGGTGGTGTCTATGGTGGAATCTGTGTTTATTATATTATGTAGTGCCTTTTGTGCTTCCTGATCATATGGAGATGTGATTTTGGAGGTGGAATCGTGGACGTCTTGAAAATATTTTGCTATTAGTTGTGCTTTGCCACTGTCTGTGTAGGCTGTGATTTGGCTGGACGTTAGGGGTGGAATTTGTTGAGGCTTCTTTTTCATTGCTTTGTAAATTTTCCATGTGCCTGTGTTTGTAGGGTCTTGGTTTAGTGATTGCAGTTTGTTCTTCCATGTCTCTTGTTTGATGTTGATTATTTTGTCTTTTATTTGCCTGTTCAGTGCGTTGCGCAATGTCTTGTAGGTGTGAGTACCTGTTTTTTAAAATTTCCTTCTGTATCTGTTTCTTAGTTTTATTAGGTTTATTAATTCGATGTCCGGTGTTATTGTTTTTATGTATGCTTTAGTTGTTGTGGTGGATTTGGTGAAAAAGTGGTTTATAGTTCTGTTTAGTTTTTCTATTTCTATAAGTATTTGTTCTTTTGTATCTATTTGCGAGTTGAGGTGGTGCGCGTTGCAGTGCGTTCGAAATTGGTCCTAGTTAGTGTCCTTTATGGTGTGGTTTGTGCATTGTGTGTTGTGTTTTTGTATTTGGCAAATGATTGGGAGGTGGCTGGATGATAGGTCGTCTATTGTTTGACATGTTGTTTGAAGGGATGTGTTTGTGAGGAAGAAGTCAATGTTTGATGGGTTTGCTCTTGGGGCTTGGTGGGTGTAGGTTGTACTGTGGATGATGTGATAGTTGTTGTTGTTGTTCATGTGGTTGCACAGTATTGTGCCTAGGTGGTTGTTGGATCTGTTGTTCGAGAGGGTGCGCTTTGCATTAAAGTTTGCTCCTAAGATGTATGGAGTTTGGTGGGTGGTAAGATTGTTCAGATCTTGAATTGTAGGCTTGGCGTTAGGGGGAATGTACACTGCGCCTATGATCAGGGAGGGTTGTGTGTGTGTTTTGATGAGGGTTGATTCCATTGGGCCGGTTGGGGTTTGTGGTATATTTTCATACGAAATGTTTTTATGTAAGAGGATGGCTACCCCCCCCCCCCCCCCTCCTCGGGTTTGTCCTGGTCTGTCTTTTCTAATTAGTTGATAGTTTCTTAGATTGATGGTAGTTTCGGGTTTTAGCCAAGGTTCAGTTAGAAGCATTATTTCTCTTTGGTGTTGCTCTACGAATAATGTTAGTTCGTGAGCTTTTGGCAGGAGGCTGGTGGGGTTCCAGGTAACTATTTTTTTTGGAAAGGTCGTCATTTCTAGTTGGCTAGGATCTCAGCTATTATTAGAGTTTGCTCTAGTGTGGTTTGAGTGGAGTGGAGTTTCTGGTTTAGTATTTCCTGAATGGTGGCTGTGAACAAGTTCGTGGGTGAGTCGTGATTCATTTGCTGATTTGTTGTGTTTTTCTGGGGTCCTGTCCTGTTTGCTGTTACTTGTGCGTATGAGATTGTAGGGGAAGTGATTGCTGTTTTGGGGGGCTGTGTTTTAGGGTGTTTAGGATACGTGCTCGTATCACCTGTGTGTTGTGTTGCGGTGATTTGGGGGGGGGGGGGCTGCGTGTTTATTGCGTTTCGCGAGATCCTTTTGGAGCGAGGGTCATCCAGTGTAGTTAGCTGAGTGATCACCTTTACAATTGTAACAGGTGGCTGGAGTGGTTGGTGGTTTGGGGCAATCCTTAGTGAGGTGATTATCTGCGCACTTGAGGCAGTTAGCGGATTTGTTGTAGTTTTTGGCGAGGTGGCCAAACGCTTGGCATCTATAGCATTGTATATATGGTTTTTGTGAATAGTATTTCTCCCAGTAAACTCTGGAGTGGAATAGGAATCGGATTTGCTTCACTGTTTGGATGGTAGTTCCTGAGGCGAAGGCAATTCTAAAAATGTTTTTTATATTGGTTGAATTTTTCAGAAGGTTGACGCAGGAAGTGGCGTTTAGGCCCTTGGATTTTATTTCCTCCAGGACTTCTTTAGGTGTAGAATCCTCCAGTCCTTTGAGGACGACAGTTAGAGATTTTTCCTCTGGTAAGGAAAACGTGTGGAATTGTACATTTCCATCCTTTGCTGCTGCTAAGAATTTGTTGTATGTTTGCAGGTTGTACAACTGAAGTTTTGTTTGGTTGCCGAGGCACTTAATTTCGAATTTTTCTCCAACAGTGTCATGTATGCTGTTGGAGAATTCTTTGAGAGATATGGTTCTTGGCGAGTGAAGGTATGTGGGTGGTGGTTCCAGATTTTTTGTGGTGTTGGTGGTGGTAGTGGTGTTTGTGTTGGCGGGACTTGTGTTTGTTTTTGTTGAGTGCGTGTTTTTGTTGTTGATGTAATTTATTTTCTTTTCGGTTTCAAAGCACTGCATTAGTGCTTGTAATTTGTTTTTAACTGGTATGTTGGGCTCATAAGTTGTCTCCATGACAGCTGTGTTTAGCTTGTGTAAGGTAGATCGGATGACTTCCGAGTGGTTAAATAAAAAACTCAACAGGACGTTTTAAAACTCGATTTACTCTACTGACTGTTCGCTGCGACAGCCCGTACAAGAGTGCGTCTCGTTCGACAATTCGTTAGTTCTGAGGACGCCTTCGCCAGCATGGGTTGTTTACAACCGACGATACGATTAGCCCGAAGAAACTACCCTTGAGAGGGGAAAGCTTGTTGACAAAACGCATATGGCCCACCTCGACCGCTTACCGATTTCGACCTTTCTAACACATGTAATCTTCGTGTGTGGTCACTTCATTGGCGTCGTGGTTGGATAGGGTGAGCGACCTGCTCCGGTGGCGGTGTAACTGGTAGGGCCCCGGGTCTCTTCGCGCCTGGTGGCGCGAAGTTTTCGCCTTGGTGGAGTTTGGCGGCTCCACCTTTGATGTTTGCGTCTCACTTTTGGCACTTAGAATGTTGATTTTGGTTTTGCTTCGTTTGATTTAGTTTTCACTAGTCGGTGCTGCACTTCACTACACTACACTACACTTTTGCAAAATGTCACGTCTGCTGTTCGCACTGAGCATCTACGTACTCGAATCCAAATGGTGACCGTCTCGTTGTCTCGTGCACTGTCAACTGTCCTACTCGATGTAATTTCTGTGACTCATCGAGCGGTTCCAACGTAAACACGTGCTTCCCATAAACAACCCAACGGTCTCCCATCGCATTCCGTAACGAATGAGAAGAACGGATCTTTTTTTTCTTAACCATCACCCATCTCGTGGTGTTCTCGGGAGATGTTTGCGTATCGAATGGAAAGTCGAGTCGTGGATCCAGTGCGGTATAGATCGTGTGTCGGGCACTCGTCGTTTTTCGAACAAGTCCCTTCTCAGGGCCGCGACGGTATAGATCGCGGGTAACGTCGTAACGTGCATACGATCAACGCCATCGCGCACCCGTGATTCCCGAACAATACACAACAAATATTACACAATATAGCGAGGAGACACTGAACTCCTCGTAGGTGGTGTTGCCCCTGGCACGCCCAACGAATATCGCGCACTGCCTGCATATCGTATCCTGGGCGAGTGACCCTGCACTCCTCTCGCTCGGACGGGTTCTATCAATTAGAGCCACTCGATTCACACTTCGGTGTTCCGGAATCGCGCGGCGGCCAGTTCTCCGTCTCAGGCCGTGCTCTCGTATACACAACATCGCGAGGAGACATTGCACTCCTCGCACGAAATCGCAATCAATCGTACGCAACACACGCAGAATACGCACACACATCCGCTCGCACTTTCATCGTTCATTGCGACAAATTAATCACATTTCAAGGGGTTTTTTATGCCGCAAGGCTTTTTCCCCTAATCGTATCATTCGAACCAATAAATATTATTATTCTTATGGCTCAATTCAATTTAATTTATTTACCAAATCCCCGTCCTCCTCAATCACGTCACTATCAATACATTGATCCACGAGATTTCTCCATGTTGGAGAGATTTCGACGATACAGTAGTTTTTGACCGCTGATTTGATGTCGTTGTCAAGTTTATCGATAGTTTTCGGTAGTCCATTATTTAACTTCGTAGAAAGCTAAAGGGGTCCATAATAGCAAATATGAATCACTCTTAAATAGACGTTTACTTTTATGCAAATATACAAGAAAATTATCATATACATTCAATATTGTTTCTTTTAAACAGGCACCTGCGTTCATTGTTATTTGCCCTACCATACTAAAAGTTAAAAAGCAGAACTACATACGTGATTGAACCTGGGCGACGCTTCTGCTAAAATAGAAAACTCTACAATACCATATAATGAAGCTACAGTTAACCCCGTATAACACGGTACTGGTCCAACACAATTTTGCTCTAACAAGATTAAAGAATTGTGGGAATTCCCACTGGAAGACGGCATTTTGCAGCATGAATTCGCTCTAATATGATTAAATAATTGAGGTATGAGATAGTAGTTTTACTAATAGGCTGCAGATATTTATGCATTTATGGGAAATTTAGACGTGCAAAAAGGCATAGAAGGCACATCACATGAAGAAATACCTAAAATATTTAAAATAAAACATACGATACTATATTTGGAAGGTAAACCAAATTTCTACCGAAACCTCATTTCTTTAATTGTGCTTCAAGGATACTTGGTTATGTGTATGAATGCAAATCGATTGTGTGCAAGCAGGGTGCGTGATATAAAGCGATTTTAGGAGGAAGATGCGATTTACTGCGGGAAGCCGGGTGTCCATATGAGAGAATAGATCGGTAACTTGGCGTGAAGATGGAGGTGATAAAAGCACAGACTATTTGTTGTACAAAAACGTGCTTCAAATGGTAGCTGTTGGTATGAAGATGAGAATGCAATGCTGTTTCTTTTCGGGATATAAATGTTATGATCCGTATTTTAACTGTTATATGCAATATTCGTCCATGCTAATGTTGCCCACAATAATCAGTACGAATACGTAGACAGACTTCGCACATGCGTTACTGTTTTCGAAGTTATACTATCAAATGCCTTAATGATGCACCTTGTCATATTTCCAGCAGTCGTAAGTAACTCGCAATAATCTCTTATTCTATTTGCCGCCAAAGATACTAGAATGGCGCTAAACTCGAAGACACATACCTTGTCATAAACCGAGGGGCTATGTGTTAAAGTGGATCATAAAGCAGTTGAGGCGAGGAAACAATCTTCTGGCGAACATTTGATCAGAAGATTATCTAGAAAGTTGTGATCTTTTTAACATTATCGCATCACTGGAGTCTTCTCATACTAGTCTCTTCTGCTCTGCCAAAATCGACAGTATTTCCTCCCTTCAACGATTAACAATCTTCATAGAAAAAGAAGCCGCCTATTATGAAATAATCTTAAAAGTTTCGGTGCACATATTTGTGGGATTTACAAAAACGAACGAACAAGAAACAAGCAATCCTTCAACCGTCAGCAATATCGTATAAATATATTACCATACTTAGAAATTGTGATTTCCGTATCGAGTAAACCGCGGCGTGAAAGAATCGCATAAATATTCAATATGCAATTGTGAGCAATACGCGCTGCTACGAACGCAAACCCCATGTATCTTAATAATTTTGTATTCTACGTTCAATAGACTTTTGGATGGCATAGTCCAATTTTGTACGTTACGGTTAAAAAATTTAAGGTGACTTTCATATCTTGATAAAAAGGTAAAAAAGTAGTTACTGTATTCCACTCTCATTTTAATACCAAGTAACTTTTGTTTGAAACATTTCTTCACAGAATATATAGTTTACAAGAAAATTCTGGCGATGGCGTTACATGACTCATCCTATATACCACAATGTAAGATAAATAGCTCTGCTTCATTTATTATTAAACTAAACACTCCTAGTGTAGGAACTATTGAATTCAAATCGAAACAAGTTACCACGGATGACAATTGCGTCGTTGACAGGGAAAATGACATATGTATGTAAGAGGAAAAGCAGAAAATAAGTTTTATGCTAGCCAACATATAGCGAAGCGATAAATTAAATTGGCATAGACGTTTGACAATTTCTGCAGCCACTACAACTATTAAGAAAATGTTTTACGCATTGTTGACTCAAATAATTCTTTTAATGTGATGTAGTTATACGTTAAACGTCAAACTCAATTGTAGTAAATTTCAGCTACAAAAATTTGTACGTTTTCATGATAAGAAGTATACCATACAATTTTATACTCCTCCATAATTACATTATTGAAGGGTAAAATATGTGCGCACAGAATGTCGTAATTGTCTATGCATATACCATATATATATCGAATGCATAGAAAAAATGGATCCTCCGAAAACCCTACAGCAAATAAAAACGTTTCTTAGGATGGCAGGGTATTACCGGAAATTTATCCCAAACTTGTCAACAATCGCGAAACCGATCACATCGTTATTAAAAATCGAAACCGAGTTTATTTGGTCCCAAGAGCAGCAACACGCGTTCGAGACATTAAAATCAATGCTGACAACTGAACCCTTATTGCAGTACCCCGATTTCTCGCAGCCCTTTGTCGTCATCTGCGACGCCTCCAATGTAGGCATTGGCGGCGGTCTCTCGCAAATAAAAGGTAATAAGGACTTACCCATAGCTTACTATTCAAGAACGCTAAATAGCACTGAACAAAATTATTCCACTACTGAGAAGGAGCTGCTAGCCATCATAAACACAATCGAACATTTCCGACCTTATCTCTATGGCAGAGAGTTTACGATCTATTCAGATCATCAACCCCTCCAATGGCTTTCTAATTGCAAAAACCCATCTTCAAAACTCGTTCGATGGCGTTTACGCCTTAACGAATATAAGTACATAATAAAATATAAACCCGGAAGAGTAAACTGTAACGTAGACGGTCTATCGCGACTTCATCCTAATCAAAAAGAAAAGTCTGAACCCATACTCCATGTTCATAAACCCAGTAAAACGTATCAAGATTTTACGAAATTCCACTACACAAACAGAGACGTAATTGAATTCCCAAAAGAGGAGACACCTCTTGCAAAACTTAGAGGTACAATAGTACTCTTGTGGTCAGGAGATTTAAATAAAGAAAATCATTATTCAGATTACGTAACTGAAAATTTCGATACAACTGCATTAACATCAAGCCCTAATGGGGCGTATAAATTGCAAAATAACAACCAAACTGCATTAATTCTATTTCCCAAAAATCTACACCATGACTTGATCGATTATCGTAATTTATTTCAAAGTTTTATGACCCTTCAAGATACTATGAGACCAAAAGACTTCATTCTAATTCCACCAAAATAGCAAAACGGTATTAAACCTGAAATTTTTAACGAAATGGTTAAATTCGTTTCTCCTTCTACTAATATAAAATTTTTGAATACAAAGAAAATTGTTCCCAAGGACCGCGATGAAATACAACTCATTCTTAAGGAATGCCATGATAGTAAATTATCCGGACATGGTACTTTTAATCGTACCTATTCTAGAGTCAAGGAGAGATATCATTGGTCAACAATGAAAGCTGACCTTAGAAAGTATATTAAGACGTGTCACGCATGCCAATTAAACAAAACAAATTTTAAACCTTCTAAACAACTCATGGAAATCACAACTACTGCGGAAAAACCATTCCAAAGACTAGCAATTGACTTAGTAGGACCTCTCCTTCTAACTGTACAGGGCAATCGATTCATCATTACAGCCCAAGACGACTTAACAAAGTATTCATTCGCATTCGCAGTTCCAAATCATGAAGCACAAACAATCGTTGAAAAATTAGTTTTCATTTTTACCTACTTTGGTATTCCTCAAACATTCCTGACCGACCAAGGCTTGGACTGCCTTGGTCGATCGGATCTGCAGAAATCGATGCCTTGTTAGGAGAATATCTATTTTATCGTCTCTTGTGCACCGAACAAATTCGATTGAAAAATCAAACCGCGATATTGCAGGAAACCCAATTAGGATGGATTGTCTCAGGAGAAGTAGGAATAAATTCTAAATCTAAAGGTAGCACAAAATGTTTCATGGCAACAAGCCAATTAGATATCCAAATTAGAAAATTTTGGGAGCTCGAAGAATCCCCTCGCAACCCGACGTTATCTCCCGAGGAAATGCGTTGCGAAACACTATTTCCACAATCAATCGGTCGCGATTCAACTGGCAGGTACATAGTCCGGTTACCATTCAACAATAAACAACACCAACTTGGCGATTCGCATGCGGTCGCACTTAAACGATTTTTTTCGTTAGAACGAAAACTTCAAACCGATATAGAATTACACGGACAGTATTCGAAGTTCCTAGCCGAATACGAAGAACTAGGACACATGACTGACATAACCAAAACTGATAATATCAATGAAGGGTATTATCTGCCTCATCATGCGGTCATGAAGGACACTAGCCTCACAACAAAGGTGAGGGTGGCACTTGACGGTTCTTCCAAATCTAGTACCGGAATATCTATAAACGATGCTCTCATGGTAGGACCAACAATGCAAGACGATATTTTCTCCTTGACCACGCGTTTCCGTTCGCATGCATATGTTCTAACCGCGGACATAGAAAAAATGTATAGGCAGATCAGAGTACACCCCACGGATGCGATTTATCAGAAAATACTATGGCGTAAAACTCCCACAAGCGCGATAAAGACCTATCAGCTAGACACCGTAACATATGGCACCGGGTGTGCTCCATTCCTTGCTGTGCGTTGTTTAGAGCAATTAACAGTCGATAAAACCAAAAAATATCCGTTAGCAGCAAGCGCAATAAAAAACGATTTTTATGTAGACGATTTGTTAACCGGAGCTAATTCATTAAATGAAACCATAATGCTTAGAGACCAATTGATCGAGGTTTTAAAATCAGGGGGCTTCAATTTACGACAGTGGGCGACAAATGAACCTTCGTTGACAGAACCGCTAAGGGAACGGTCATCGGATAATTGTTTGTACCTGTATTCCGAAAATACTAAGCGGACCTTAGGTATATCTTGGCGACCACTTGAAGACACAATTACCTACGAAACAGTAATCGACGACAGTGAATCCCGTGCGACAAAACGAACCATATTGTCAAAAATAGCCCAACTCTTCGATCCTTTAGGTTTACTCGGGCCAGTAGTTATAAGGGCAAAAATAATTATGCAGCAGGTATGGAAGTGCGGTGTAGGCTGGGACGACCTCGTCCCATTGTCCATCTTTTCCGCGTGGAAAATTTATACCAAACAACTTCCCTTACTAAATAAATTTTCGGTACATCGCGAAATCATAATGAGAGAGGCATCGCATATCCAATTACACGGATTTTGCGACGCCAGTGAGAAGGCCTATGGAGCATGCATCTACTTGAGATCGACTAATGCTCAGGGAAATACCGATGTCCGTCTCGTAGCAGCGAAGTCCAGGGTTACTCCACTCAAAACAACATCTCTTCCTAGATTAGAACTATTCCTTGCTATCAATGCTTCATTAAAACGGTCATTCGATTCTTGTCACTTCTGGTCAGACTCGACAATAGCCCTACACTGGATCAAGTCGCCTCCACACACACTAAAAACTTTTGTAGCAAATCGCGTCGCTAAAATACAAGACACAACCAAAACTCAGGATTGGAAACACGTGGGAACTACTGATAATCCAGCCGATTCTATATCAAGGGGTTAATTACCGATAGAGTTCCTTCAAAACGAATTATGGCTGTCAAGCCCTTGGTGGCTTTCCAAGGACCCTTCAAGCTGGCCCAAGGCAACTATACCTGCCACCGAGATACCTGAACATCGCTCAATCACCTTCTTGAGTACCTGTTTTGATACAAGTCTTTTCGACCGATTTTCCTCAATAATGACTCTTCAACGAGTAATTGTCTATTGCATTCGTTTTTATATGAACGCATCGCGACGCGCTCACAGCACTGGATCATTATCGACAATTGAGCTTCAAACAGCTCACAATGTAATCATCAGGAGCATCCAAGCTCAACATTTTTCAGCCGAGTTGAGTAATCTAAGAAAAAATAATAGAGTCTTCAAGGAAAGTAAGATTCTTACATTATCTCCGTTCATAGATACCAATGAGATACTACGCGTAGGCGGCCATCTTCAACAATCAAACATACCATACTCCCAAAGGCATCCGATACTTCTACCGCGGTCATGTCATATAACTCATCTTTTAATAACATATATACATAATAACCACCTTCACGTTGGAGTACTAGGCACATTAAATGCGCTGAGACAAAGGTATTGGCTCGTAGACGGAAAAACGCAGTGTGGTTAATCATACGCAAATGCCTTCGTTGCTTTAAAACTAACCCAGTAAACGCGCTGGAATACATAATGGGTAACTTACCCAAAAATCGAATAACAGCAAGCAGACCATTTCAGATTGTCGGTGTAGATTACTGCGGTCCTTTCTCTACGAAGGAAAAACGTTTCCGCAACTTAAAAAAGCTAAAGGTTTACGTGGCGGTGTTTGTTTGTTTTGCCACAAAGGCAGTTCATCTTGAGTTGGTGAGCGATTTAACTACCGATGCATTTTTGGCAAGTTTAAAGAGATTCTTTGCTAGACGCGGTTATGCACAAACAATTTATAGCGATAACGCAACCAATTTCGTAGGCGCTAAAAACGATTTATTAGAACTCCAGAGTCTGTTAAATTCAAGAGAACACCACCAAAGACTTTCGGAACAGTTAGCACATAAGGGCATTTCTTGGGGCTTCTCTCCTCCAAGATCACCGCACTTTGGAGGCTTGTGGGAAGCAGCCGTGAGGTCATTCAAACATCACTTCATTCGTACCATCGGCACTGCACTGTTTACATATGAAGAGTTAAACACCTACGTAATAGAAATTGAAGCGATTCTCAACTCTCGCCCCTTAACACCATTGTCTCCTGATCCAAACGACCTCACTGCCCTCACTCCTGCTCACTTCCTCATTGGTGAGTCATTGACAAGCTTACCAGAGCATGATCTCACTGATGTTCCTACTAATCGACTCTCAGTCTGGCAGCACGTCCAACGTGTGAAGCAGCATTTCTGGTCCAGATGGCACAAACAGTATCTGAACGAGCTCAACATCCGCACAAAATGGCGCAGTAATCCAGCAGGCACTCTAGGAGTAGGTACATTGGTACTGCTTAAGGAAGAAAACCTACCACCACTGCGATGGAGTCTTGGCCGCATCTCTGAGATTCATCCCGAAGCAGACAATGTCATCAGAGTCGCGACAGTGCACACCAACCATGGGACATACAAGCGAAGTGTAAAGAATATTTGTCCCTTACCCATCGATATGGAAAACTCATCCACCTCCAAAAATAATGTGTGTCCATCCCCAGCTGACACGTTTAATTACTAATCATATAGCTGTACAATATGAACTGTAATCTTGTATATTTCCATCATGTGTTACTCATAAATTAAGTTATTAAACCATGTATATATTAGAACTTAAGCAGACACGTGTAGTAAGCTCACCTCTGTATGGTGAAGTGGTGCATTGACTAGTATGTATTGTATTATGTTGTAATTGTCATATTGTATATGCACAACCAATTCATTGAACAGGATCGTTCAAGGCGGGCGGCATGTCGCGTCCTCAATCTCAAACTTCAGCCACTTAGACCAGGTATAACAGTAATCCGACCATCATAAATGCACATCTGTGCGCCGTGTGGACTTGTCCTTTTTGGAATCCACTACCTACCTGGGAGGGTGGACTGTTTGACCACCCCACCACCATGAAAGGGTAACCACGTCCCTGATTGGCTACGACGGCGACTTCGTAGCTCTCAAAATTAGTATATAAGCCACACGAACATGTAAGACAAGCGTGACACTGTTACTATCAACATCAACCGAGTCACTCAATAGTAAATCAACCGATTCCTGTTGTCACAACCAAGTGAGAACTACCGTGCCTACTTCGAGGACAATCAAGAAGAGCACGACCCAACAAACATTATGTTACGTATGGATTCTCCGTCGCACCGAAACGGGCAGCGTACAGCTCTGCGTAGGGGTCTGCCGTGCGATAAGAAGTAATTACTTCTAAGAACGTAGCTAATCAGAGATACCCCCACAGTCCATTCTCCGAAATTCAACAGATTTTTGGATATATAAAGAGCCAGAAACTAAGGCTCATCGGTTCAGTAGGAACTTAGTACGACGACACGACGAAACTCTGGGCAAGAACGGGCTGAAATCCCCTTCGAGCACATTCGAACGATTACGTGAGTTTCAGAGTCAAAACGACTAGGTTTACCGCCCCGCGATCGTGCTGCGTAAACGCCGACAAGATTACTCTCGCCGTCATAGGCTCGAAGGAACTGTATAACTGTATATATATATTCTTATAATACATATTAATTGTTAAAGTCTACCAGTTCACTTTCTTACAAAACCCATCTCAGTAGTTACAGTAACGCAACCTTCGATATTCCGCACAAAATATAACTTTACCGCTCGAGGTATATCGACAAACGACAATTCCAAAACCCTTTATCTAGTGGCACCCGGTGGTGAAACAGACACCGAATCATCCACGGTTTGCCTATCCTTCGGCACCCGGTGGTGAAACAGACACCGGTTCGTCCGAATTCCTATCAAATCTTTATCTAAGCCTTAACCCCGACTACTACGCCTATGCGTTACCCACGCCACAGCAACGACAACCGTAACAATTACAAGATCCAAATCGGATAGGTTATTCTAGTTTTCATTGTGAACGTACTATCCAAATAATCGAAGCAGAATTATCAGAAATTAGTTCAAAACGCGAAATTCTCCAACAACTGACCGAGAAATTAGTTATCAGAAAAAAACGCGGCCTTTTAAATGGCATGTCATATTTACTAAAATGGGCTATTGGAACCCCTGACGCCGAAGATGCCCAATTTTATGAAGATAGCATCAAAACATTATGGAATAATGACACACAAACACAAACTTTGCTCAAATCACAAGTCCAAGCGATTGCTAATACCATTAGAAACTTCCATAGCTCCCTTTACTCGCCTCAAAGTCAAGAGAATGCAATGAATGAAAATATAGAAAAAATCAGTTCGTTTACTATCCAAACTAATTCTTTCATTTCACGCTTAGAAATGGAATCTACGGTAAACCAACAGGTCACCACTTTAAATATGTTCGTAAGCCAAATTAGTCAAGAGTTTTCGAAATACATAGAAGCTATTAATCTTGCCGAACATAATATTGTTTCTCCATTCATTATCACCCCTAAGATGTTGTATGAAGAACTGAAAAACTATACAGAATGAGCAGGAACTAGTAATGAAACCAAACTTGGAAAATATACATGCTTTTTACAAATTTATTCAACTTCACGTTATTGCCACAAATGATAATGTAATATTTGCACTTCAAATACCCTTAGTCGTCCGAACGAAATTTGATCTCTTCGAACTTATCCCACTCCCAATCCAACACAACGATTCAAAATTCTCATCCTATATTATTCCTCAGAATCGTTATCTCCTCCTACCTCAAACTAAATCCCAATTTACCTTCCTTAGGGAATTGTCTGATTGCAACAAATATCGAGACGAGGAGTACGTATGTTATCAACTGCACACCACAGCTTCAGCGAGTCAACCAGTTTGCGAAATCGAGCTACTATCTCCTCACATTAATAAAATCCCTGCTACCGGTGCAACGAAAACCATCAAAGCGACGATAGAGACCTGGAACCATGTTGCAAAAAATCAATGGATCTCCGTCCTCCACAAGTCAACTATTCTAACCGTCATGTGTGAGGAAAATCAAAATCACATGGAAGATGTGATTCTTCAGAAAAGCGGAATTATACACCTCCAACCTCACTGCAGAGGATACACTAACCTGATCGTGATTGCAGCCACACACGAAGTCAGCAAAAATGCGACCTATATTATATGCCACGTGTGAATACCTTAGACGACGACGGTTGCATCTTAACACCTCATTTAGAAGCACGCGAATCGATTACTTTAAAACCGATACATCTAACAAACATCGATCTCCTGGAACTAAAATACGCCAATAAGAAATTAAGCGAATTCGATGACATTATTACCAACCGAATAAATCAACCATTCATCGTTACGCACACTAAGTGGTATATAATCGCCCATGGAATAATCTCAGCCCTATTGGTGTTATTCATATTCCCAAAATGCTGCCAAAAGTTCGGCTATCTCCACTGGTTACAACGACTATGCTGTTCGACCACGGATCCAAGGCATGGAGAGATCAACCCCCCGTTAATAAAAAATTTCGTTAACTGCATCTTCGACTCATCATCATCATCATCGTCTTCGAATCTACCTACAACAGCGACCAACGAGGTAGTCACCTACCAACCAAGACGGAATCGAGCAACGGTCGCCAGCCCAATACCCGAAATATCGGAAGACGAAGAAACGATTCCCGTAGTCCGAGTCCAATCGCGGCAAAGAACGCGTAGAAGCACTACACCCCATTAAATATTTCCCATTACCTTATGTAATCCTACTTTTAATTTCTATATTCAAAAGATAACCATTTAGCTTTACTTCAATAGTATATAAGGAAAAGATTATAAGAATAGCCAACAATTAATTAAAATATAATTAAGTTGTTACTAACGTTAATATATACTTTTATATACTTATATAATATTTATATCTACGAATACATACATACATATTTCACCTGTAATCATTAGATAATAAGGAAGAAAGCCGACGCATGCGTAAATCGTATTATCTATAATCTACGTTCTTACATACTCTTCACTATTTTATTTTTAAGGCAAAATTAATGTATATGTAATTTAATTATTTATAATCTCGTCAAAATCGATTAACTTCTCGTGAACAATCTTATGGCGGATGGTGTTGGATACCAACGTAATTTATATCATAAAATTTTTTAATTTTAATTTAATTGTTAACACCCAGTTAACAATCTTATGGCGGAAGGTGTTGTATGCCAATGTAATCATTAGTACTATATTATTTTTAGTTCAGACAACGCGGCCTTCTCCTTCTCCTTCAAACACGATAAACTAAACTCCAGCAGCAAACATTCCACAATCCTTCGATAGCTGATGATTTCATCCTTGTTAGTCATCTCCGAACCTCGATCCTGCTACCTCATCCCTTACCAACTATCGAACCCAAGATAACCCCTACCTCTCCATTTTCCGAGTCTCCAAAAGCACAGTTTTCCCTTGACACAACAGAACAGTCGGAACCGTCTTAGGACGCGCAGCTACGCTTGTATAACGCGAATACACTCTACTGTACAGTGAATTTCATCATTATTTCGCTCGACGTTGTACTTATTACATATAATAAACCAACAACCTCAGCGGAATACAACAAAAAGAAGTCCAAATTATCTCGTGTTCAGTTACATTTTAATAAAGAAAATTTTACTAGTATTTTAAATAAATTATCGTAAAGATCAGAAATAAAAAAGTGTTAAGTTTGCACTGTATTAGTAAATCGATACACGCACATTTAAACTTTCCCGGATGTAAAGGGGTTCACATTTCTAGTTTGCCTTTCGCTCGCTGTCCTTCACTACGACAGCTGAGCCGAACGTGGTTCGAGTTTCGTAACCTCAGCTGACTCGGGTCGACTGCGAGTTCTTGGCGAGAAGACACTAAACTCGGTACCCACGCCAGTCAAGGTCCATATATGTTTCCTACGATGCGAACGAGTCATTCAACTTATTATACACTGTACAGTTGTCTCTCGAAATACGCAGCGTTTTGGGATATTGATGTATTGTATAATTGAAAATCCGTGTAATTGTGAGATTTCCTTTCCCACTCCTACCACAATTTTATATTACATACATAGTTACAGATTGGATACGAGTTTTGTCTCTGGGACAACGAGGAGGGGGTAGGGGTGACCTTAAACGAAAGCTATACCTCAAGAATTACAGATTCGTTATCTGGTTGCCAAGCGAAGTGCCGATTGTAGCACGAAACTACTATCACATTATTTGTGGCCCTTTATTGCTTCTGCACTTATAGGCAACACGCAATGTACATAGTTGTACTAATATAATTTTCCTAATAAGTCTGAACTTCTAAGATAAGTACCCACTACTATATCTTGCAACAGAAGCTTGCGATTAGGACATACCGCCTACCTCCTCATTGTGCAACCACATACTGTTGTTTAGAAATTTTAAATATGTCTCACATTGTATATACTTACAAAGATATATTTGTTAATAAAATAATGTTATTCAAAAACTCCCAGAACTCAGGGAACTATACTTCAACGCCGATCATAGGCACAAATCGGGAAAAGTTTTTCAAAATGTTAAATTTTACAACATATTTCAATTTCATAAAAATCAAATGGGCAATTCTAATAAAAATATATACCTGAATGTAACCTAAATAGAATTTCTTTCATCCTTTAAATATTATAAAATATACTGCATTTTGGATATTTTATGTCTTTTAACATATTACGACTATCCTCTATTCTTTCAATCCTTTAAATTGACTATAAGAGCATCCAAATTTGGGGAGTATTTATTATACATTGTGTGTGTTCAGTCTCACTGAACAAAGAAGGGCAATTTGCACTGTAATGCGAAATTAAACTCATAGAACCCACGGATATACCAGCAGTCCAGTCCTACTTTTTCTTTTCCAATAATTCTAACAACCCATCAATAAAACAATACTATTCTAAAAATCTGTCCTAAACGTTTTTACAACCATGTTTACTAGATCCGTATGATCGATGAGTTTATTAGTCGTAATATCCCCAGGCCATGTAATGAGCTTGGGGATTCCAGTACCTTCAACGATGGTCAATCACGCGCCGACCGTGCCGTCGCCCGTATCATAAAAATACATACAATAGCCCTAAGCCTGTCATCGGCTGTATCCATAAGGCGTGAGTTAACTTGCGACTCTGTCCAAGGCATTACCGGTCGATGCAGGTAATTTTTCTACACTACCCCACCATTAACAAACTCTCCTTAAATACCACGCACCTCTCCATCAGTCGACAGTCAAAACAAGATAATCAACCAACTACCATCCAACGCGAGTTTTGTATCTAAAGCATTGTGAACAAATGAACTATATTTTGTTAATAAAATAATTATTAAAATTACACATCACAGCTACATACATCCCTTAAAACCGCTGTAGTACATTAGTTTGGCTACAGTAGTGCCGTCAAAGTGTTACTAAATAAAAAGGGTATGATTTGGGTCGGTACAGTGTGCATATATTCATATTTGACGAAAGTGTATTGTAATTTGTTATTCTTCAAGGTCACGGCGCCTTTAAAAAATCAGAAAATACCGCGTTTTTAAAAACTGCGTAAGTACTTCGAGGAACAACTATACTTCTACTTACTTTTTTCTATATGCTAAAGGGCAAACTTTGCATTGAGGCATAATTCACAGACTATCTTCCGGTTTGTGCGATTTAAATAAATTTTCATTTTTTGCAAGGAAAATTTCATCTACACATTTATCACAATGGTTTGATGATTACCATAAAGTAATACAAAATGTAAGAAGATAAATAATAGATTGGTTTTATACGCATAGTATGAGCATATAATTACCACCATTGTGTTTTGTTCCGGTTAACTTAGAAAAAATTACTCTCATTATATTATGTACTCCTCGGAACTATTCAACATTTGTCTGAAACAGTTTTTTTTCATCAGCAATTTACAACATTTTCGAATAGATTTATTTAAATGGATCGCCGTGTATAGTGATCAAACAGATTTTCTGGTGGTGCGCGAAAAAGAAGGTTGTACTTGAGTCTGTTGACTTTATCGTCTTCAGCAGCATTTCCATATGTATTTCTTACACTCCCCGCATTAAAACGCAGAGAGCGTATGAAACACTCGGACTTTCGTCGAGATCGTTATTTCAGAGCATGTGAGACCAAGAGCCATAAGATGATAGGTCTATCCTGTACCTCATCAATATGTCGCAATATTCTTATAGACTAAGAATTGTTAGAATGTAGTTTAAGCTAATTCTGTCACCACATTGTGCTGATTTTGGACTGCTTTAACTGGAAATAATCAACGAGTTTTAAATTTAATGCAGTAACAACAATGTCAAGATTCTTGATTTTTAATGTCTCTTAAATCATCTGGCAACATATGCGTGATGCCATTTATTCTTTCTTGTGTTACGAGCCTGGGCCGCGAGCAGCGCGAGAGGCCGGCGGAGTTTTGTTTAGGAATACGGTATGAATTTGTTAGTTTGGAGCGCGAACGAACCTGACGCGAAGCCAGGGAGTCGCTAGGATTATTGACGACGGGGACGAACCCGATGCGAAATCGGGGAGCCTTTAGGAGTGTGGTTTAAGCACGGACGAACCCGATGCGAAATCGGGGAGCCGCAGGAGGTTGAAACGTCGTGGACGAACCCGATGCGAAATCGGGGAGCCACTAGGAGGGTGAAGGCGCAGACGAACCCGATGCGGAATCGGGGAGCTGCTGGGAGGTTGGTAAATTCACAGACGAATCCGATGCGAAATCGGTGAGCTGTAGGATGCGGACGAACCTGATGCGAAATCAGGGAGCCGCTAGGATGGGCGAGTTGCGTGGGCGAACCCGATGCGAAATCGGGGAGCCACTAAGGTTGGAATGAGCTTTAATTTGGATATAGAGTGTTGCGAACGAACCTGATGCGAAATCAGGGAGTCGCAAGGATTGTTAGTAAAGGCCTCGTAACTAGTAATTATTCAATATATCGATACAGCTCGAGCGGTAAAGCTGTATTGTGTGGGATCGTTGCTTCAATTTGGATTATGATATTGAAGGTTGGGTTTAATTAACGACTCTTAAGTTTATCACGGACAATGAACAATATATTACTGAATAGTGTTATACAACTGTCAATGACGCGAAAGTAGAGTGTTGAGAAGTTAAAATATATTACCTATTTGATGCTCGGTTTTGACGCACTGGCAATGCGGGGGTTTGATTCGAGAAACGATTGTAGAAGTTGCCGTAATAGGATTTATACCGACTCGCGGGTCCTATATGGTTTAATGTTGGTCCGAAAAGGAACTTACGCCCGATCTTGCTGGAACAGACGATTCTCAAACGTACGCGAAGCAGAGTAACGTCTTGACTTCTCGCTTGGTACTGCCCACGACGCTTAGATTTCGGGGGTTTATATACACCGAAATCGAGCGAGGAATTCTTGAAGATTTCCATATAAGGAAATGTATGAAGGGGTTAGACGTTGAGTCAGTTCTGCTTCCAGCAATCTGGGGGACAAGCTCCCTCGTATCGGGGAGATAACTCTAAACAGTGCGTCTTTTCATTTTCCTTTCTAGACGAGAGCTGGAAGAAATTCCAGTGAACGAAATAATATTTTAAAATATTACCCACACGTACCACTTGAATGTTTCGTTTTACAGAATTACCTGTATATACCTACCTTTATCCATGTCTTTTCTAATTTTTGCAGGATTCTAAGAATCATATCTACTAATTCCACTGCTTGTTTTCCTTGCACCCAAGTCTCTAAGTCTTGCGATGAAAGTAACTTGTTTAGAAAATAAAAAAGGACACATTTGTAAATTTTAAAAAGTGGGTCAATGTTCATTATAAATGCACCGATTGTGATAGTAACTCAACTTGTATGACTTGAAACTTCTGTGGAAATTCCGTGTATCTGGTATAAAATCAACTAGAAATGTAAGTGATTGAAAAAAGTCACCAATATAATCCAACCCAATCACCTTTTATGCCACTAATTAATTGTGTTCCGGCGGTATTTAAAGTTGCTAGGAAGTCGTTTGGATTAAACAATTAAGGTATAGGCATAGGTCAAAATAGAATTTATGTATATCGTGATTCGATATACAAAATATAATACATTTTCAAAGTACAATACAATATGATAATTACTTTAAAATATGATATATCCTCCTGCAATGGCATCAGACTTGCAATATATCTTTCGAGACGTATCATAAAACTCTCAGTCAGTTCTATTAAATGAGGTTTTGAAAGAGCCGTTTGCTCTGCTTTAATGTATCCTCTTATCGTTTCCGAAGAGACATTTATACTGCGTATGAACTCCGGGCTTCGAGTCTAATGCTTCGAGAGCCCCTGATTGTTTTGTTTCATACCTATGATTATCTAAAATATAAGCCATTTGAATACCTTGCACGTAGATCATTTCATAGATGTATAATTTACCATGATTCGTTCCATTGCTTATTCTTACAATGTAAGGCCCATGCTACAAAGTCGTGGTATAAAATGGATTACTTACCCCTAATACTACACTTGAAGGTGATGGAGCATCTGTAGAGTATCCTTTGAATTCAGAATAATGAATTGTAAAATAAGGTCAATGGGCTGCACAATATTTTAATGGTCCTATCATTCTAAAAATAGTCAATCTTGTTACCTTTTCTTGTAATTATCTTTGAATTACTTACAAAATATAATTAAATGCTCACGCAGTAAGTGCTTGGATCATCTCAGGGCAACCAGTAGGTGAGCCAGCCTTGACCACGTCGAAGTCTTACGAGCGCCATACAGACCACGTTTTATATGTCCTCTTCGCCCCGAATGAGACGTGAAGAAATACACTTTCGCTACGAGTCCTCCATCTTTGTAGGCGGCTAGAACGGAAGACCATAGAAGTAATAATGTAATATCATGCAAATGTCGATAAACAAACGTCTTTCCCTTCAATGGCCAAAACAATAAACGAACAAAAGGGAGAAAAGTGAGTATGAAGAAAAAATGCATCATCGCGGTGTACTTCGACATAATAATACCTCCCCCTATATATACACATGTTGTTGACTCTATTGCAAGTATGATAAACTATTATGAATACCAACGAGAGTATAAGGACAAACATTAATTACAGAAATGTCAAAAGAATAATTACTACAAGTAGCGAATGTAATAATAAGGGACGTGTAATTACAACATTTATTACGATATATTAAACATATATTGAATACGATAAGTTTCTACCTGTCCATTTGTTTCTCTTGATACCACAGCTTCTGTTGTATAAACTTCTAACCCCAAAAAAAGGTTAAACCAAACTTATAGTTTATGTATTTATGTATACAACAATGTAACGTCGATAACGTTATTTACAAAGCTGCTTACTCGAATCAATATTATTACGGTTGTCGGTGGTTCAATGGAGATTAATAAAAGACGTCATGATATTTAAGAACTACATTATTTTAATATCCAGTACCATTGAAAGGTTCATGAATATTGCTCCACTATTCTTAAGATCTGTCTTACAATATAGAGAAAAAAGTTCGATTGGAAATATCACAGAAAATACGTCTTCCTTCATAAAGTTCGTCCAACATAATTATTCATCATCGATATTGCGATTATTCCTTGTCTTTGATCACACGAATAATAATGTTTTTCTTTATCTTATGCTTAACTGGTACATCTTATTTCTAATACATTGTTTCCGCCTACTTCTTAAATTGCGAGTATTTGCTGATGGCTTTATACTTACTGTAGTCTAAACGAATCAAAAATATTGATAAATAATACCACGGACGTAATCATAAATCATAAAGAACGTCGATATAACGAATACCTTGGAATGAATCATTCCCCATATACAGTTTCTGTTTATGAGTAATTCTCCTCCTTTCCGAAACTTACTCTGGGGGGGGGGGGGGGGGGGCAATTTAGTACATTCCTCACTTCGTCTAAAGTAAAAGAATAACATAGTTCAATTTAAAATTTCAAATTAGAATAATCCAATATCTTTTGTGTAATTTTTGCGTAATATACGTACTTCGATTCAGAACTAGAAAGTTCGCTCAACGATACTTCACTCTGTTTCGGTGACAATGGTGTTTCTTCGGAGGTTGCCTTATTCGACGCTGTTTAAGTACCAATTCGACTTCGGATATATTCCCACAGTGAACCCCTTCTTTCGAATGAGGATTTGTTAACTACAACAAAGTAATCGTTAAGCAAAGTTCAGTAACTCTAGATTGCCGGACGTTAATTGCATTATTTGGGAGGCTGTTGGAAAAATACGTATACTGCATATAATATTCGAAATTAGAACCGTGAGGTTAAAGAGAATCAATTATAATACATATTCACACCATTGTATTAATTAAAGTTAACATAAAGTAGTGAAAAATAATATTTATGGTCTCTATAATATTAGGTATGAAATCCGAAATGAATAAAACTGACTCGCTCCGCCAATCCAGTGTTAAACATGAATTTTATTTTTTGGTGTACAAATTAATTCGGAGCCTTTATCATTAGACTCTTGGTATCTTTACCAATTCGAAATCGCCACTTTATTACTTTCAAGTGGCGCATTTGCTTCAGAAGTATGCAACTTACATTGAATATTAACACGTCAATTGATTTCTTTGTGAATACATATTGAATCTTACGAAATCCTGAAGGCTGAAAACTGATTTGCATACCTAGTACATAGCCCGCAGGTGTTTATGCAACTATGGCAAAAATAATTTTCCAAAACAGAAAAGTATTTAAAGTACAGTACAAACAACAACATTTAGAGGGTCAAACAGATAATCCTTATTGAAAAATAACTCCTTCAGATTTATTCAAAGAATTAAAAATTAGCAGAAACATCCACAGTCTACCAATAAATGATATGGTAAAGGATTTGCTGCTCGCTTTTGTTTCTCTAATTGTTCCTGTTGAGTTTTTACTAAAACTTCATACTTTGTCACCATCTCGTCCCTATTCTTCGTAAGTGCTTCCATTTCACTTTCTTTTTTGTGAAGCTACTCTTCAATTCATCAATCATAGATCTCAATCTATCGTTCTCCGCTTGCCTCTCTTGAGCACTCTCTTCTAATATTTTGGTATTTTGTTGAGAGTGTTCCACGTGCAATTCTAACTCTTCAATATACTGTTCTTTTCGAGATATCATCTCATCGGCCGTTGTTAGATCTTTAATTGTATTTTCCAGCTCCTCCTCCAATAATTGATCACTCTTATAGTCACTGCCAGTTGTACTTACCATTTGCTTCATTTCTAGGGCAATAAATTATTTTGCAATTCTAAAAATAGTAACTTGTACAAAATCACAATATATTTGACTTACCATTCTGAAGAGAAATTACTTCCGCATCTTTTTCTCGCTCTTTTTCCACTGCATGTTCTAAGCTATCTTAAAAATCTAAAAGCCTACCGTTATTCTCGTCCAGTAGTTTCTGCAGATGTTCTTATTCGACCTGTCATGTTTCTAAATACTTATTCAGTTCAGAAATTTTTTCTTCAAGTTCTGTTACTCCCCCCAGACTGTGCTCTAATTATTATAACATTACTATAAAATTATTGAATTTTGTTGAAGAAGACAAGACATAACTATTGTATTAATTTACTTAAATACCTGCGATTTAAAATTATTCATTTCTTCCGCCGACGAAAGTTCCTTTTGCAAGTTACTTAATTTTTCATCGTGTTCAGTTTTGCACGGTAACATAGTATAAAATACATTTATATGAAAAATTACGTCAATATGTGTACGTACCTTTGATATATGATGGTGAAAGTCTGCTTGCAATGTATTTAAATTCTGTAAAGATAAGGAAGTAGCCGTTAAAAATTATTAAAAATATATTACACAAATATATATATATATATAAAAAAGCTATTGAAAAATAAAGTTTCTCTACAAGTTCTTTTAAAACTAATATTCCTTTATCCATTTTTTCAATGCCTTAAAAATAATTAAATAGTTGCGTAAATATAAAAAATGTGAAATATATCGCATTGTATGCTAATACTTACTAGACATTTTTCATCGTATTGTGTCTTAACGTCGTCAGATTTTACCATTAACTTTGATAATTCATTTAAGATGATTTTATAATCATTAGATTCTTCAATAAAACTTGTTTGATTAGCTTCTTCTCTCGTTGAACTGTCGACAGTTTGACTGCTTCGATTGAGTAAATCGATCTTAGATGTTTCTTCGCATTGACCCTCAAACTCTATTCCCACTTGACATCCCATTTCTGCATTTTCTATTGCTTCTACTTTATGATATTTTCAACGGTAAACGGCACATTGCTAATTTGTAAATTATGTATTTGTTTCGATATTTCTTTCAATTTAACTTTAGCGGATACCAGTTCTTCCTTCAACCTTTGTGTTTCCGTTGCGCTTCGAACTAATTCTTCTTTCATAGCTGAATTCTCTGCATCTATTGCAATTACTTTTTCTTTCACGTCGGTTTCGAATTCGTCATATTCTATACAGTTAATGACAGATTTCACTGTAATGGAATATATTTTAATGGAATATAAAGCCACGGTTGCATATACGTACCTGTTTGTATACTCTCATTTTCCGGTGGTACTTCTACTATTAAATCTAGTATTACACTTTGTCTAATTACTGTTTACTTAAGCAATTCAAGTTTGTCTAATAACGATAGTTTTTCATTGTTTAATTTGTATAGTCGCACTTGCATATCTTGCGTTTCGTTCCCATGATTGACGACTTTTTGAGTTTGATTTTCTAGTTCTTCTTCCAGCAGATCAGCTGCATCGGGTTTCTCTGTCAACCACACATGAATGTGTGCAAGGTCAGCCTTCAATTCGTCTATCGTTTCCTGTTTCTCAAACAGCTCTTCTTCTTGCTCTCCAATAACGTATTCTTTCTCTCTGACTTCTGTACCGATAGCAATATACTCTTCCTTCGGATCGTATAAAAGTGATTTAATTTTCTGAAATAACATTGTTGCATAAGTATTGTACATATACGTAGGAGTGACTGAAAGTTATGATAAATACCTTAACTTCATCTTGCTTGGCAAATAACTTATATTTTACGTCTTCCACGTATTTCGATGTTTCTTCATCTGAACGAACATCACCTTGAGTTGAAGCTAATAAATTCTCTACACTTTTTAGATCTTCTTTCACCAAACCAAGTTCTGAACATACTGCATTCTTTTCAACAGTTCAAGTTTGGTTCGTTTCCTTATTTTTCTCACGTTATTTCTTAAAAGCACAGCCCTCGATGTGAAACGCAAATTTTCTATCTCTAATTCCTCGATGTGTTTCGAATTCTGATTCAAATTATTTTCCGAAAGAGACGAACGTCTTCCCTTACGAGTGTTGAGTTGGTCCAACATTTGCTCATAAAAGTCTTCAACTTGTTCGACTGACCACTGAAATACATCTTCCTGTTGCTTTTCTACATCTTCTATATGATTCTCCCATTCGGTCTGAAGATCTCTCATCATATCTGTGTAAGTGTCGGCAATCTCTTGGCGTATTTCAAGATCACGAGTCAACGCAGAACTTTTTAAAGTAGCAATTTCTTTCTTTACTCTACCATTTACACTCATCATCCCGTCGTAATTTTCGGCTGTCACATAATCAGAACCGTTGTCATCGTGTGTACTACTTTGCCATTCCGAATTCTCTAATTCTGTAGCATCCGAATTGGTTACCGTTTCCATGTTTTCTGTAACTATATGTGAAAATCTCGGTTTAGTTTTCCTCCGAACTTTTTCCTTCACTATAATTAATTTCGACGCAAATGCTGAAAAATTGAGTACATTTTGCGTTTCTATATATAACATAGGAGTAGTTTTAATATTCACTATTAAAGCAATGTGCTCCTTGCCAGATAACGCTTTTTGACATAGCCTCGTTAATTTTGATTCTCTAAATGGACCAACGTGTTCTATTTTTTGTTTTGATAACTGTCAATCGTGAATTGCTTTCAAACATCTTCCCAAAACCAGCAGACTTGTATTAATATTATTTACTTCGTTCAATCTGTTTCCAACGTTTAATGTCTCTTTCAACCGTTCTGAACCAGCCAAATCACCAATTGCAAACCTATTATTTAAAAACCAAAAAGTATGTAATAAAGCTTGTAATTAATAAATTGAATAAAGGTGAGAAAAATAATTATTTACATACGTGCTACCTTAAACTGAATTTGGTTCGTTCTCAACATAATACTTCAACAGTTTGATAGTGAATACACAGTGTGATCTGGAGCTTCTTGCATTTAAAGCTGTTGCAGCAACTCTCAAATTATATTGTCCAGCCATTAAGACTTGATAGGCTTCTGAACCAGAAGTCACACAAATGGTCTTTAAACCTTTAATAAATGCTCTTCCTTGAGAATCTGTTGCCAATTTAAGGGGTGTTCTCTTTTTCGAACATTCGTTTGATAGGAGGTCGTACACAATTTCATTATAGATTTCAGCAAAGGAAACCCAAATGGAATAATGTGCATCGATGCACTGGCTAAGTCTAATAGGTGATTCTTCTTGCAACAACTTTTGCATCTCCTTGTAAGCATTAATGTACTGATAGTTCTCTACAGTGGCAAATGTCAGCAGTTTGGTTTATATCTCTAATTCTTGAGCACGTTCATGAGGATCCAAAGTAACAACATCGCAATGATTCATAGGTTTATAAGAAGGAATCATTTTTGGCGTAATATTTGAAAACACAAATTCCAGACATCTGGGTATAATTCCAGGTGATGCTGTGGTTCCTTGTAGCGTGTAAGATTTCCCTGAATTTGTGGTACCTGTCAAATAATTACATGGTAATGATTAAAAATATTTAAATCAATGTATAGAACATTTAAGTCACAATATATTTGATTTAGCTTTACAATAAGTCATAATATCTAAATTCTGTCCAGCTAAAAAATCTACCATTTACTGTTTTACAGCTAGTTCAAATAATTCTAACTGAGTAGACTCTGGACCAAAAGTTTTAGTAAATGTAAACTTTCTACATAAAACATCACTACTATTGGATCTTTTCAAGCAACTGGTATTATCGACTATGGTAGGTAATCTTGTCAACAAAGTAGTTGAATTAATAATTTCATACGCATCCTGTTGCTCCTGCAATAATTTTAGTTTTTTGGGAAATGATTTCATTCGCAAGTATACTTTAACAGTCTGTATATTTTGCGATACAGAATTCAAATAACCGATTTCCTCAACATCATTGCACTCCTCAGTTTCATACACTGAAAGTAGATTCTTCTTAGTTTCTTTTAAAACACAATCTTTGCCCATGGGCTAATATACTCAAATCTCTTCCAAATAAATAAGACATCTCACCTTGTAGATCGGTATTGTAAGTAGAACTAGTAGAATCACATATATTTTCCGTGTACAAACATTTTAAATACTCATTATTTTTTATATCAATCGCCATGATACAAACAACAACAGTAAATTTTCAGCATACATATTTAGATGAGATTCTTTCTTATCTAATTGATACAAGAAAAACAAAATACCTATGTACTATATGAACAAATGTTACTTAAACAATTGCGAGGCACAAATGTGAAAATAGTTGAAATCCCCATCTATTATTGCATGCTTCTAAAGTCAAACACAATTTTTTATGTCGTTAATAATTATCCTCGACTGATAACCTATTGACAGTTTTAAATATGTACATGTTACTTAAAATGACTTGCAAACCGATAGATTAATAACTATTCCAATGCACTATGTGAACATTCCAATAATTAAATTTAAACAGTTAGTATTCTACTTTGAAATCTTACCGTAAGAATACTTTATCCGGATTGGTCGAATTTTAGAAAAATGTGTTCTGACCGCGCTTGAACGTAACCAACGAAGATCGATGTGAATTTCAGCGACCAATAAGAATAAGAGAATGAAACTGCATTCTGATTCGCTGAAGAAAAGACCCTCAACGAATTTACCCTTGTAGAAATTGGATGCGTAGACGGGTCGGCTCCTTACCTAATCGACTCGCCTGAAGTAAGCGGAAAGTATTTGCGGTAACGATACTTTATTTTACGGTGAATTTGGTATACACTAGAGATGGCGTGCAAAATCACTAACGGTGATTTATCACCGGTGATCACAAAATCACGATCACGGTCTCGATTAAAGTTCAATCACGACCGTGATTTCGCTTGAAGTTACTCACTGTGATACTGCAATCGTAATTCTTGGCCTTGATTGAATTATTTTTTTTTATGAAAACATAGCTTGTGAAAAGTACATGCATACAACATAGAGCTACGCTATTTAATATCAATATTAAAATTAAAAACTATAATTTCTTGATTGGGAGGCAGAATAATACATATGTATACATACCTACACATTATTTTATACTTGAATTATATTTATTTTCAGTAGAATGAAAACCAAAAAAATTTTAAACTATAGTCACGCTTGCAATTTATTCTATATTTCATTATTTTTTTCCTTCTTCCTAATAATCCTAAGAATCACTAAGAATGTAATGCCCATGCGTATGTTATGTTCTTCACCAATCAGAAGCGATCACGAGAAATCACGAATCACTGTGAAAAATCACCGTGATTCAGAATGAACGTGATCGAATCACGAGTGATACAAAAGTAGCAGTTCACGCCATCTCTAGTATGCACACATTCCCCGGGATCGCGGTAAATTCGTAGGTACACACGAAGTTTTCGCCTCCTAACCCCTTAGCACTACAAAATTAATGCGTATGTACAAAAGCATTAAATCTGTACCCTAAGATTGAATCGGGCACGCGCGTAGCAATGATCAGAAAAATGGCATCAATACTCAAACATGTATATTACAGATTTATATAAATTGTGACATTAATAATAGGATATTAATATTTGCAGTAAATACAATACTTTTATGTCTTTGACATCTAATTTACTAAATGAACAGCCTTACGTAACTACTCCATTGATTCTTAAATCACACTAACATAAAATATCGTAAAAGAAAATAATTGCGTGATACGAAAAAGGAGCACCAACATAATGAGTAACTATAATGCAAAATGAATAGTATATTCAATTCTTTCACATTTTTAATATAATTATCGGCAGAATTAAGATAATGTTCCACGTAAAAATCTAATTTTGTGATACACAATAGTTGAAAACCAAATACAATATCTTCGAGTAGTGCTTGCCAGCTCCCGAAAAATTAAGCAAAGCTTTTCTAAGGATGTAGTTTTTATACTCCGATCTACACGTGTAATATTATTGTTTATTGAGGTACGTACATGTAGGGTTGATGTTAGTATCCTACTGTAAGCAGCAAGTCCGAGTTGAAATTAGAAAGTTTACGTTGGGATAAAATTGTTGGCTCTGAAAAGGGCCGTTTAGGAAATATGGCAGCGTTTACTTCGAGCTGGTGTACTTAGTAACAGCTTTAGTACCCTCAGAGACAGCGTGTTTTGCCAATTCACCAGGCAACAAAAGTCTGACGGCAGTTTGAATTTCCCGAGACGTGATGGTCGATCTCTTGTTATAATGTGCTAAGCGGGAAGCTTCCGCAGCAATACGTTCGAATACATCGTTAACAAAACTGTTCATAATGCTCATCGCTTTACTGGAGACTCCAGTATCCGGATGAACCTGCTTCAATACTTTGTAAATATAGATGGCGTAACTTTCCTTCCTCTTCCTCTTTTTCTTCTTATCAGCCTTGTTGATGTTCTTCTGGGCTTTGCCAGCTTTCTTCACAGCTTTTCCACTGGCCTTAGGCGGCATATTGACTTGCTTCAACTCGAGATGCACAGTACAGCCACTATACAATACTAATGGCTGCGCACTTTTTTTTGATTTTTTTGTTTTTTTTATAATGTTGCTACTATGAGTAGTTTATCGTAGTACCTAGGGATATCCTTATAACCCACTTTCATGTACAGTAATTTGTGAATGAATTGGTTTCAAAAGTTAGAACTTTGTTTACATCACGGGAGAAAACTTTCAAAAACCCGTTTTTATGTATGAAGACTATGAGGTTGTTGTGAGATGGTCCTGGGTGTGTGTTTTCGTAGTTTGAATGGAATCTCTTCGGTGGTGTAGTTTCCTAGTTTGCTGATGAGAGGGTTGGTATGGCTGTAGTTGTAGAGTTTGGTGAGCGAGTTGTTAAGGTAGTCTCTGATGGTTTCAATTTGAGCTTCTTGATGGAGTAGGGAGGTGCTGTAGTCTCTGGGTTTATTAAAAATGATTTTAAGGAACTTGTTTTGAAGCTGTTGGATTCGTTTTATACGTGATGGAGCTGCTGTGGACCATACTTGAATTCCGTAGGTTAGAATGGGTCTAACACAGGTTTTGAAGAGTAGAAGTTTGGTTTTCATGTTCAGCGGACTTTTGGAGGATATTAGAGGTCGTAAGTAGCTTAATATTCCATATGATTTTGATATTCTGTCCTTAATTGTTTTGTTCCAGAGCAGACGATGGTCGAGCCAAAGCCCAAGGTACTTGACTTCCTTGGACCATTGGATGCTGTGATTGTTAATTGTAATTGGTGGGAGTCTTGCTTGCTTTTTGTTGGTGAATAAGATAGTGTTGGTTTTATCCACGTTTATTTTCAGCTTCCAGATGTGAAAAAAGTTGAGTACTTCTGCTAGATGTGAGGTTATGTATTTGACTGCTTGTTTAGGCTGCCACGATGAAGAGTAGAGGGCTGTGTCGTCAGCGAACAGCGCGAGGTTAGATTTCTGATTTTTTGGTATGTCGTTGATATATAGGTTGAATAGTACAGGACCTAGTACGGACCCTTGGGGTACGCCTGCTGATACACTGTGGTTGCTGGAGTGGCCAGTCCCTAGTTGTACTGTAAAAGTTCTATTTGTTAGGTAGCTTATTAAAATTTTGATAATATGATTTGGAAGTTTCAGAGTTCTTAGTTTTAGTATTAATCCCTCGTGCCAAACAGTGTCGAAGGCTTTGCACAAGTCCAAGAAGGTTGCTACGGTGGATCTATTTTTATTGATTTCCATGGTTTTGTTTTCTGTGAGTCGAAGAAGCTGGAGATTAGTGGAGTGTTGTTGTTTAAAGCCAAATTGTTCGTTGATAATGGTGTTGTTTTTGTTGATATGTTTGGTGATGAGATGGAGAACTATTTTTTCTAGTACTTTCAGTGTACTAAGTAGACTGATGGGCCTGTAACTTGAAGGTGACGTGTGTGGCATCTTTGGTTTTAGGAATGGCAGGACTTTGGCTGTTCTCCAGCATTTGGGAAAGTACGCCAGTCTTATGGAAGCTCTTAAAATATAAAATAGTTGTACGATGATTTTCATTGGGGATTTCTTGAGTTGGAGGGCTGTTATTCGGTCTTGCCCTGGAGATTTGCCGTTCTTGAGTTTGTCAATGATGTTTTTGATGAAGTGAGGTGTAATAAAGGTGGTGTCGATTGAGGAGTCAGTGCTTAGGATGTTTTGTACCGCTTCGCTGGCTTGCTGTTCGTGTGGAGAAATGATATTTGCCGTGGTGTCGTGGACGTTTTTAAAGTGCTTGGCTATTAGTTCTGCCTTTTCTTTGTCTGTATAAGCTGTGGTATGTTCAGTGGTGAGAGGTGGAATGGGTTGTGTTTTCTTTCTGATGGCTTTGTAGATTTTCCAAGTTCCTGTGTTAGTGGTGTCGTTATTAAGAGTTTCCAGTTTGCGTTTCCAGGATTCTTGTTTGATATTTATGATCATGGTTTGTATTTCAGTGTTTAGCGCGTTCTTTAGCGTTTTGAATGCTAGTAGACCGGTTTTCTGGTATTTTCTTCTGTATCTGTTCCGGAGCTTGATCAGGTTTAAGAGCTCAGGATTCGGAGTGACAGTTTTAATATAAGCTTTAATTGAAGTAGTGGATTTAGCGTATGAGTACGTTATGGTTTTGCTCCTATCCTGTTCGGAAGCTATTTGCGGATTTATGGTGTGCATGTTGCAGTGCCTTTGGTATTGGTTCCAGTCAGTAGTTTTGATGGTGTGGTTTGTGAAGTGTGTATCATGGTTTTGTATTGTGCAGATTACGGGAAGGTGATTGGAGGAAAGGTCGTTGATGGTTTGGCAGCTTGTTTGTAAGGGAGCGTTTGAAAGGAAGAGGTCTATATTTGTTGGAGTTGTTCTTGGAGCTTGATGTGAAAAGGTTGGACTATGGATGACTTGATAGGTGCTATTGCTCATGTGGTTGTATAAGGTTTGGCCTATTCTATTGTTGGAGCGATTATTCCAAAAGGTATGTTTGGCATTGAAGTCGCCTCCTAGGATATACGGAGTTTGATGGGAGGTGAGGTTATCAAAATCTTGTATCGTAGGCTTGGCTTTAGGGGGGATGTACACGGCGCCTAGAGTGAGGGCAGGCTGAGAGTGGATTCTGACGAGGATGGTTTCTATGGGTCCTGTTGAAGGTTGAGGGATATTTTCGTATCTGAAGTTTTTGTGGAGGAGTATAGCTACTCCCCCATGTCTATCGTTTGGTCTATCACGTCCTATTGTATGATAGTTTCGGATGTTTATGTGGTCTGATGGTTGAAGCCAGGTTTCAGAAATGAAGACTATTTCCATCTCATGTTGTTCTAGGAAGACTGTTAGTTCGTGGATTTTAGGCTTTAGACTGGTGGGGTTCCAAACACAGATTTTTCTTGGGAAGTTGGGAGCCATTTTTAGTTTGCTAGGAGCTCGGCGATGATTAGAGTTTGCTCAAGTGTTGATTGTGAGGGGTTCAGTCTGCGGTTGAGTTCTTTGGCAAAGTTGTATATCTTTCTTAGGTCACATACTGAATTTAATTGTTGAATTTCTTGTATTGTGGCTGAAAACAAGTTTGTGGATGGATTGTCGGTAGGTGGTGGGTGTGTGTGTGTTCTTGCTGATGCTTTTTGTGCGTATGTAGGACGTTCTGTGATATGGGGTGTGGGTATAGGTGCTGGTTGGCGATTGGGGAGTGCAGGAAAACTGGAGAGGTTGTTTGCGTATGTAGTTTTGGTGTTTGGAGGTGGCTCGGTAATTCTATTGCGCTTGGCAAGATACTTTTGTAGGGAGGGGCAGCCACTAAAGTTGGCTGTGTGGTCTCCTTTACAGTTGTAGCATGTGGCTGGGGAGTCTGTGGTTTTAGTACATTCTCTGGTTTGATGGTTGCCTGAGCATTTGAGGCAATTCGGGGACTTGTTGCAGTTTTTGGCTAGATGGTCAAAAGCTTGACAGCGGTAGCATTGTATATAGGGCTTTTGGGAGTTGTATTTTTCCCAGTAAACTCTGGAGTGGAAAAGGTGGTTTACTTTCTTTACGTCTTGAATCGTTGTGGTGGGGGTAAACGATATTCTATATGTGTGACGCAAGCTTTGGGGTTTTTTTTGCAGGTTCACACATGTTGTTGGGTTAAGCCCCTTGGATTTTAGCTCAGTGAGGACTTCGTCTGGGGTTGTGTCGTCGAGTCGTTTTAGTACGACTGTGAGGGTTTTTTGTTCGGGGAGTGAAAATGTGTGGAATTCTACATTTGAGGTTTTCGCTGTGGTTACAAAATTGTTGTATGCGTTAATGTCGTGTAGCTGGAGTTTTGTTTGCTTGCCTATGCATTTGAGTTCGAATTTATCGCCTATCGTGTTTTTGATAGACTCAGAGAATTGTTTCAGGGAAGTGGTGCGTGGAGAGTGGAGGTAGATTGGGGGAGGCTTCAGTTTTTTTGGTACGTTAGTGGAAGTGGATGTGGTAACGGGTGTCGCTGGTTCGGTTGGGTGATTTTGTGTGTCTGTGGTGCGTGTGTTTTGTTGGGTGGATGTTGGCGTCTTTGTAGTCTTACCAAAGCACTGCATTAGGAGCTGGTATTTGTTGCTAACCGGGACGTTGGGCTTGTGTGAAAGCTCCATGGTCTCCGTGTTCGGTGGTGTGGTGTTTCCTGGTGAAGCGTTCATCGTGTACGTTGTCGCTGCGTCGTTGGCATTGTGGTCACATAGAGATAGTGATCTGCTCCGCCGTTTTGTTATATGGTACGGGTCTTGTTCCCTCCGCGCCTGGTGACGGGATGTCTTTGCCTTGGTGGAGTTTGGCGGCTCCACCTTTGATGTTTGTATTTCAGTTTTTTGCACTGTCACTAGGATGTCGGTGCTTAGTTTTCACTGGTGGGTGTTGCGCGTCACTACACTGCACTTATGGATGATGGCAACAATATTGAGTGTACACTGGAATGGAGTCCGGGGGTTGCCTCTAATCGTCGCAATCGAATCGCTCGTCTCTGCCTGACCTCTGAAATCCGAATCCTAATGGCTGGGCACGGCGCCGGAGCTGTATATGGCTTGAAATGTGCCCCCAGCAGCGCGCCAATCGCATGCTAGCTCGTACCCCATTGGTGCGCGTGAGTGACTGGCAGCTGTACATAATCGGACTGTTTTCCTGCCGAGCGTCACAATACTTTGGAAGTTATAGGAGTGTTCTTCGTATAATTTTCTGAAGATTATTCAAAACATGTCCGGCCGTGGCAAAGGTGGTAAAGCTAAAGCGAAGGCAAAGTCCCGTTCGAACAGAGCCGGTCTTCAGTTCCCTGTTGGACGTATCCACAGACTGTTGCGCAAAGGAAATTACGCAGAACGTGTTGGCGCAGGAGCACCGGTATATCTAGCAGCCGTTATGGAGTATTTGGCGGCTGAAGTACTGGAATTAGCAGGAAATGCCGCTCGTGATAACAAGAAAACTAGGATTATTCCCCGTCATCTACAACTTGCTATCCGAAATGACGAGGAATTGAACAAGCTGCTCTCCGGTGTAACCATCGTACAGGGTGGTGTTCTGCCTAATATTCAAGCAGTTTTATTACCAAAGAAAACCGAGAAGAAAGCTTAATTTAACAACACAAATACAAATGGCCCTTTTCAGGGCCGCAATCTTTCAAAACGAAGGAAGCTGTTCATATTCACTATTCTACGCAGAACCGATAGCTAGTAGATACCTGAACATTTGATTGAAATAAGAAGTCTACACGTAAAGTAACAGGGAATTTATGTATATTATCGTTTCATAAGATGGGAAGCTGTACAGGAATTACAAAGATTGGTAATTTCATCGATTTTTAACCAAACTACGATGGGTGTGAAATGTGTTCGTACAGTCATTAATTTAAACAAAAATTAGAACATTGTTCAATACAAAAAAATGCATTCGTATTGTTAGGAATTTCAAGGACGAACGTTATTAAAGCTAAATTGTTTATTTATACGTTCTATGAAAATATTAACAAGTCTTGAATGCGCTGAAAAGTTCATACATAATAATAAGCACTCCTACAGCTCCTGTTTAATTAGATTATAGACAAATACAAGGTAATTCATGGAATGTCAATATAACAATTAGTATCTTTGGACACGTCGATTCGAGCAGTGTCACGGTGCGACGTAAGCTGTGGTTAAAGGCATTAATATGTGAGACTGACGATAGGGTTATAGGCAGCTGTTTGTGAGAGATTTTAATTTAACAGTTCTACCATCTGCGTGATGTTACCTAGATGGCACGCCATTATTTATTTCTTAATCCCAACCTTATTTATTGTTAGTTAGTTTGCATTTGATCCTCACTTCTCAGTAACAATTGCCCTGCCATAAACCTACGAGTTCGAGGCTCACTCAATGCCTCGGGTCACATTCTCGAAAAACTATCACTGCGATACTCCTTTTCCATACAGCACGCGAAGGGCGTACGGAAAAAGAAACTTCCGATCATTTTAGACTCGCTGATTGGTAACCGCCAAAATTAAGGGGAACCAGAGCTTAAAATACGGGTGAAGGTGTTGACTTTTGTGACAAGAGACAGGCGAACAGAGTTGGACCAACCAACAAACGAGACGGTACATCCTCCGACTACACACATGCACGTACACTACACACAGCACACTTAACTATCAAATACAAGACGCCTATCGCAAATTACACAAATAGTCAACCAATGTCTTCCTCTCAATTCAATTTAGCTATAAACCGTGTTGAGTAACAAATACCATATTCAACACCGTCCCTGTCACCGTCGAAGAACCACCGGAGGTAAACGCGGTATGATACAAGTAGTGGCCTTAATAACAATGGTATAGTAAGGTTACCTTAATAATACTAAAATGAGCCGAAAATTTAAGGAAACTACTCTAAGTGGAAGAAGAATTGTTATAAATCTGCGTAACGAGTGTAAAATTTTACGAGAGATTTCGGAAAGTGTGAACAGAATTATGTAGAAAGAAAAACTAACAAGAATAAAGCAAAAAGCGGACATACGCGAACATATGTGCTCATAGCTGGAAGCATGTTGAAATATTAGTGTTATAAAACCCTCGGTCCAGTTTGGACGCCATTTGGTGCGTGTTCGAACTGCAGGGCCGAATAAAATCCTTCAACAATAGATATGACATATTTGTGAATGATCGCTGTAGATAGGTTGCTCGATTCCTGGGTGCACGTGTAATGTCAGTCTGTAACGTATCGTAGATGAAGGTATGCAGTATGAAGCAGTCTTCCCCATATGTCTCAGGATGGCAAACTCCTTTTATAACAGCTACATTATCTGCGAACTTGGCCGTCCAGAAATCATCCCAACATAAGGTTCGATAAATTAATAAGGTACAGCAAACACTTTCAAAGCAAGGGTAAATTTAAAGTAAATTTTTAGATAAATAATTAAATTTTAGTTTAGTTTTTCGGTAAATTTAAAGTAAACGGAATTAGTGCATTCTTTGCAAATGAAAAGATGTTCAATGTACAGTTAACGTTGTTACTACATGATAATAAATTTTGGCCCTGAGAAGGGCCGATTGTTTAACGTAAAAGTTGCTTAAGCTCTTTCTCCCCGAATGCGACGAGCAAGTTGGGTGTCCTTTGGCATAATGGTAACGCGTTTTGCATGAATAGCGCACAAGTTGGTATCTTCGAACAGACCAACCAGGTAAGCCTCGCTGGCTTCTTGCAAGGCCATAACTGCCGAACTTTGGAAACGAAGATCAGTCTTGAAATCTTGAGCGATCTCACGTACGAGGCGTTGGAAAGGTAGCTTACGGATCAGAAGTTCAGTGCTCTTCTGATATCTGCGGATTTCACGAAGAGCTACAGTGCCAGGCCTGTAACGATGAGGCTTTTTCACTTCACCTGTGGCTGGGGCACTCTTGCGAGCAGCTTTGGTAGCCAGCTGCTTATGAGGAGCCTTTCCACCGGTAGATTTACGAACGGTTTGCTTTGTACGAGCCATTGTGTGAAATTCCAATCAAAATAACCAAAACAGAACTATAACGACAATATGTACTGAAATGCGTATCGCGTTACTCAGTAGCCCCTTTTATGCGGTTGCCATGACCTGTAGAACGCTCCTGATTGGCTGCAAGCAAAGTAGTAGGGACGGCTAGTCTGCGCCGAGAACTGTATAAAAGAGCTGCAGTCGGGGCGCAAGGCAGAGGATAGAGTCTGGCAAGGATTGCGACGATTAGAGGCAACCCCCGGACTCCATTGCAGTGTACACTCAATATTGTTGCCATCATCCATAAGTGCAGTGTAGTGACGCGCAACACCCACCAGTGAAAACTAAGCACCGACATCCTAGTGACAGTGCAAAAAACTGAAATACAAACATCAAAGGTGGAGCCGCCAAACTCCACCAAGGCAAAGACATCCCGTCACCAGGCGCGGAGGGAACAAGACCCGTACCATATAACAAAACGGCGGAGCAGATCACTATCTCTATGTGACCACAATGCCAACGACGCAGCGACAACGTACACGATGAACGCTTCACCAGGAAACACCACACCACCGAACACGGAGACCATGGAGCTTTCACACAAGCCCAACGTCCCGGTTAGCAACAAATACCAGCTCCTAATGCAGTGCTTTGGTAAGACTACAAAGACGCCAACATCCACCCAACAAAACACACGCACCACAGACACACAAAATCACCCAACCGAACCAGCGACACCCGTTACCACATCCACTTCCACTAACGTACCAAAAAAACTGAAGCCTCCCCCAATCTACCTCCACTCTCCACGCACCACTTCCCTGAAACAATTCTCTGAGTCTATCAAAAACACGATAGGCGATAAATTCGAACTCAAATGCATAGGCAAGCAAACAAAACTCCAGCTACACGACATTAACGCATACAACAATTTTGTAACCACAGCGAAAACCTCAAATGTAGAATTCCACACATTTTCACTCCCCGAACAAAAAACCCTCACAGTCGTACTAAAACGACTCGACGACACAACCCCAGACGAAGTCCTCACTGAGCTAAAATCCAAGGGGCTTAACCCAACAACATGTGAAAAAAAAAAAAAAAAACCCCAAAGCTTGCGTCACACATATAGAATATCGTTTACCCCCACCACAACGATTCAAGACGTAAAGAAAGTAAACCACCTTTTCCACTCCAGAGTTTACTGGGAAAAATACAACTCCCAAAAGCCCTATATACAATGCTACCGCTGTCAAGCTTTTGACCATCTAGCCAAAAACTGCAACAAGTCCCCGAATTGCCTCAAATGCTCAGGCAACCATCAAACCAGAGAATGTACTAAAACCACAGACTCCCCAGCCACATGCTACAACTGTAAAGGAGACCACACAGCCAACTTTAGTGGCTGCCCCTCCCTACAAAAGTATCTTGCCAAGCGCAATAGAATTACCGAGCCACCTCCAAACACCAAAACTACATACGCAAACAACCTCTCCAGTTTTCCTGCACTCCCCAATCGCCAACCAGCACCTATACCCACACCCCATATCACAGAACGTCCTACATACGCACAAAAAGCATCAGCAAGAACACACACACACCCACCACCTACCGACAATCCATCCACAAACTTGTTTTCAGCCACAATACAAGAAATTCAACAATTAAATTCAGTATGTGACCTAAGAAAGATATACAACTTTGCCAAAGAACTCAACCGCAGACTGAACCCCTCACAATCAACACTTGAGCAAACTCTAATCATCGCCGAGCTCCTAGCAAACTAAAAATGGCTCCCAACTTCCCAAGAAAAATCTGTGTTTGGAACCCCACCAGTCTAAAGCCTAAAATCCACGAACTAACAGTCTTCCTAGAACAACATGAGATGGAAATAGTCTTCATTTCTGAAACCTGGCTTCAACCATCAGACCACATAAACATCCGAAACTATCATACAATAGGACGTGATAGACCAAACGATAGACATGGGGGAGTAGCTATACTCCTCCACAAAAACTTCAGATACGAAAATATCCCTCAACCTTCAACAGGACCCATAGAAACCATCCTCGTCAGAATCCACTCTCAGCCTGCCCTCACTCGAGGCGCCGTGTACATCCCCCCTAAAGCCAAGCCTACGATACAAGATTTTGATAACCTCACCTCCCATCAAACTCCGTATATCCTAGGAGGCGACTTCAATGCCAAACATACCTTTTGGAATAATCGCTCCAACAATAGAATAGGCCAAACCTTATACAACCACATGAGCAATAGCACCTATCAAGTCATCCATAGTCCAACCTTTTCACATCAAGCTCCAAGAACAACTCCAACAAATATAGACCTCTTCCTTTCAAACGCTCCCTTACAAACAAGCTGCCAAACCATCAACGACCTTTCCTCCAATCACCTTCCCGTAATCTGCACAATACAAAACCATGATACACACTTCACAAACCACACCATCAAAACTACTGACTGGAACCAATACCAAAGGCACTGCAACATGCACACCATAAATCCGCAAATAGCTTCCGAACAGGATAGGAGCAAAACCATAACGTACTCATACGCTAAATCCACTACTTCAATTAAAGCTTATATTAAAACTGTCACTCCGAATCCTGAGCTCTTAAACCTGATCAAGCTCCGGAACAGATACAGAAGAAAATACCAGAAAACCGGTCTACTAGCATTCAAAACGCTAAAGAACGCGCTAAACACTGAAATACAAACCATGATCATAAATATCAAACAAGAATCCTGGAAACGCAAACTGGAAACTCTTAATAACGACACCACTAACACAGGAACTTGGAAAATCTACAAAGCCATCAGAAAGAAAACACAACCCATTCCACCTCTCACCACTGAACATACCACAGCTTATACAGACAAAGAAAAGGCAGAACTAATAGCCAAGCACTTTAAAAACGTCCACGACACCACGGCAAATATCATTTCTCCACACGAACAGCAAGCCAGCGAAGCGGTACAAAACATCCTAAGCACTGACTCCTCAATCGACACCACCTTTATTACACCTCACTTCATCAAAAACATCATTGACAAACTCAAGAACGGCAAATCTCCAGGGCAAGACCGAATAACAGCCCTCCAACTCAAGAAATCCCCAATGAAAATCATCGTACAACTATTTTATATTTTAAGAGCTTCCATAAGACTGGCGTACTTTCCCAAATGCTGGAGAACAGCAAAAGTCCTGCCATTCCTAAAACCAAAGATGCCACACACGTCACCTTCAAGTTACAGGCCCATCAGTCTACTTAGTACACTGAAAGTACTAGAAAAAATAGTTCTCCATCTCATCACCAAACATATCAACAAAAACAACACCATTATCAACGAACAATTTGGCTTTAAACAACAACACTCCACTAATCTCCAGCTTCTTCGACTCACAGAAAACAAAACCATGGAAATCAATAAAAATAGATCCACCGTAGCAACCTTCTTGGACTTGTGCAAAGCCTTTGACACTGTTTGGCACGAGGGATTAATACTAAAACTAAGAACTCTGAAACTTCCAAATCATATTATCAAAATTTTAATAAGCTACCTAACAAATAGAACTTTTACAGTACAACTAGGGACTGGCCACTCCAGCAACCACAGTGTATCAGCAGGCGTACCCCAAGGGTCCGTACTAGGTCCTGTACTATTCAACCTATATATCAACGACATACCAAAAAATCAGAAATCTAACCTCGCGCTGTTCGCTGACGACACAGCCCTCTACTCTTCATCGTGGCAGCCTAAACAAGCAGTCAAATACATAACCTCACATCTAGCAGAAGTACTCAACTTTTTTCACATCTGGAAGCTGAAAATAAACGTGGATAAAACCAACACTATCTTATTCACCAACAAAAAGCAAGCAAGACTCCCACCAATTACAATTAACAATCACAGCATCCAATGGTCCAAGGAAGTCAAGTACCTTGGGCTTTGGCTCGACCATCGTCTGCTCTGGAACAAAACAATTAAGGACAGAATATCAAAATCATATGGAATATTAAGCTACTTACGACCTCTAATATCCTCCAAAAGTCCGCTGAACATGAAAACCAAACTTCTACTCTTCAAAACCTGTGTTAGACCCATTCTAACCTACGGAATTCAAGTATGGTCCACAGCAGCTCCATCACGTATAAAACGAATCCAACAGCTTCAAAACAAGTTCCTTAAAATCATTTTTAATAAACCCAGAGACTACAGCACCTCCCTACTCCATCAAGAAGCTCAAATTGAAACCATCAGAGACTACCTTAACAACTCGCTCACCAAACTCTACAACTACAGCCATACCAACCCTCTCATCAGCAAACTAGGAAACTACACCACCGAAGAGATTCCATTCAAACTACGAAAACACACACCCAGGACCATCTCACAACAACCTCATAGTCTTCATACATAAAAACGGGTTTTTGAAAGTTTTCTCCCGTGATGTAAACAAAGTTCTAACTTTTGAAACCAATTCATTCACAAATTACTGTACATGAAAGTGGGTTATAAGGATATCCCTAGGTACTACGATAAACTACTCATAGTAGCAACATTATAAAAAAAACAAAAAAATCAAAAAAAAGTGCGCAGCCATTAGTATTGTATAGTGGCTGTACTGTGCATCTCGAGTTGAAGCAAGTCAATATGCCGCCTAAGGCCAGTGGAAAAGCTGTGAAGAAAGCTGGCAAAGCCCAGAAGAACATCAACAAGGCTGATAAGAAGAAAAAGAGGAAGAGGAAGGAAAGTTACGCCATCTATATTTACAAAGTATTGAAGCAGGTTCATCCGGATACTGGAGTCTCCAGTAAAGCGATGAGCATTATGAACAGTTTTGTTAACGATGTATTCGAACGTATTGCTGCGGAAGCTTCCCGCTTAGCACATTATAACAAGAGATCGACCATCACGTCTCGGGAAATTCAAACTGCCGTCAGACTTTTGTTGCCTGGTGAATTGGCGAAGCACGCTGTCTCTGAGGGTACTAAAGCGGTTACGAAGTACACTAGCTCAAAGTAAACGCTATAGCGTTCTGCAAACGGCCCTTTTCAGGGCCAACAATTTTGTCCCAACGTAAACATTCTAACTTCAACTCATACACTTTGTATTGATAGTAGACATTTGTGTCATTCGGACCGCAAACATTCTACTCTTCAATAATGTAATTACGAACGAGGATAAAACATATTGTTAATAATTTTTCTAACTGAGATTAGCTGCAGTATGATTTGAAGTTTAACGTACAACTACTTTGCATTACAAAATTATTCGATTGAATAATGCGTAAAACATTCTCTTAATAATGATAGTCGCTGTCGAAGTTGTCAAACACCCACCTATGAAAATTTAATTTTTCACTTCGCTATATGTTGGCTAGCATAAAAGGTTGTGCAATTATAATAAATAGATCGTCATTATTTTAATTTACATTGCAGTATATAGGGTGAGTCATGTAACGGTATCACCAGAATTTTCTTGTAAACTATGTATTGTGTTAAAAGATGTTTCAAACCAAAATCCCTGGTTGTCAAAATGAGAGTAGATTGTAAAACTTATATTTTTACGTTTTTATCAAGAAATGAAACTCACCTTGAATTTTTTAATTGTAATTTGCAACATTTGCTATGCCATCGGAAAGTCTATTCTTTGGTGGCATCTAAAAAAGGAGATTAGTGAGGGTTAACTGCGATCCCTAGAAATATGAGAAACCGTATCCTTAGGGCTTGTGATATTATAACTCGGGAAACATTAACACATATGCTGAATTGGTTGCTCGCCTACGGGCTTGTGCAGATTGTAGTCGGCAACATTTTGAACATTATTTGCATTCGAAGACAATTGCACCATGATTTGGTAACTATTAACTTTTGACTCCATATACTCGAAGAAATTTTTACACTGAATTCAAAGGAATTTCAAATAGCATGTTGAAATATTACATATTGCTGTTAAAATACATCAGATAACTTTCATATCCCAATATTAAACTAAAGAAAAAAGAAATAATTATTACATTATATACTGATCTTAATACCACGCAACTCCTGTTTAAAACACTTTTTCGTATAAGTATTATGTAGGAAGATTCAGGTCATACACTTGCGTGCATCACCGTGTGCAACAAAGGTTTGGCAATACTGCAATTTCTTCTAATCATATTTATGCATTTAGAATTACACTATTAGTTTCTGAAATACAGAATACCGATTCTCCTTCAACCTTCAACCGTGGTAAAGGATTCATTAATAACATGTCTAGAAACTTTTACTTCCAACTTTGAGTTTCAACTTGTTTTGTAAATTCAGCGTCCTTCTTTTAAAATATATAGCATAAAAAACTTAAAATAGTGATTCTTTAAGTATAAAATGCATCCCCCTCCTCATCGATACATAGAAAGTTGTACAAATTCGTTAAAAAAGTGTAGGATTCTTTGATTCACTGGTAGAATACAAGATAACAATTATTCAGATTATTATGAAATCTATATATGTTCAGAACGTCTACCAATTGTCATTAGCAAACGTCACTATACAATTGCGACATTTTTGCTGGACAAAATAGTATAAAATGCACGATAAAGGCCAACAATTGTAGAAATATTTGCAGAGTGAGGTTTCTGTTCTACACACAAATACCTTTCCTTCAAATACTATTTCCTTTCTTTTACTTGTAAGGTACTAGTCACTTTTCCAAAGGTCTAGTTATCAAAAAGTGGATTTAAAACGCAAAGAAAACAATTCAATGAGCATATTTTGAAACGAGGATCTAAGTGTTTTATCCTCTGTCGTAGAATCATTGTGTCTTCAATTATTAGTTTCAGCTAGGAGAGAGTGAAAAACAAACGAGACCAGTTGACTATAAGTATCACGAGTTTGTATTTAAGGACACCAAAGATATAACAAATGTAATAGAAGTGCTCTGCTGGCGCGGAAACTGGTAATGTGACGCATCATGTCAGTTAATATTGATTCCTCGACGCACTAATCTTACTTCATATTGCGCACTACTAAGCTACTAAATGTTAAGCATATTTTTTAAACATCCTTGAGAGCCGCGGGGAAACAGAAAAACCCAGGTTAACTGCAGACGTTTTTCTTTCATTCTTTATACGAATATCCTATTAATTTCCGTGTAAATGTGAAATTTTTAACTTTTCCTACGGATGATCTGTCAGTGGGAAAAGACTGACGTCAATGAAATATTCTGAAAGTCACTTCATTGTACAAACTTACTAAAAAAGGATTAATCTTGCAAAAGTGCATACACGTAGCCATATCGCCGCATGCAGAATGTCCATTAATGTGTACGCAGTTCGCAAAAGTCGAAAGTCAAAGTAAAAGCGTGTTTACTGCATCATCCCTGCTACGGAACGCCAAGATCCATTGAGTTTGATGAGTCTCTCTCCATAGTCCGCACGTTGAAGGAAAATGACGGCTAACTGTGCTTCGTAGTTATTCTGTTTCACCGCTTGAGGAAGTTTAGGTGAGCGTTTTATCCACTGAATCTGCCTAGTGTTGTCATTAGTTCCAAAGATGGAAGACAAGGAGAATACAGGTAATACTGCTGTTGAAACTACAGAAAAGTCAACTAAAGCGGCGAAGAAGCCAGCGAAGAGGAAATCAAAAGCGCAACAAGAAAAGGCGTCGCAACCACCAACTGGTGAAATGGTCAGTGCTGCAATTAAGGAGTTGAAGGATCGTAAGGGCTCGTCCCTGCAGGCCAACAAAAAATACGTTACCTCTAATTACAATATCGACGCGGAGATATTCTCTCCATACATTAAGAAGTACTTGAAGTCTGCCGTGACAGCTGGAACGCTGGTCCAACCAAAAGGCAAAGGCGCGTCTGGTTCCTTCAAACTTTCTACTGGAAAAATCTCTGAAACTTCCACAGCCAAAAGGGTGTCGAATCTCAAAAGGAAGTCCGTACCGAAGGAAACACATGCAATCGCGAAGGCTACTCCTAACAAGGCAAAGAAGGCTGCCACCGAGAAGAAACCAGCAACAGTAAGGAAGAGTGTAACAAATCCTGTTGCAAAACCTAAAGCTGCTGCTGTGACCAAGAATATGTCAAAAACTAAGAGAACTACCAAAGCGCTGGCGGCCAAAACAAAGACTCCTAAAGCCAAAAAAGTTGGAGCATCAAGAACAGTTAGATCTTCACCGAGAAAATAATCATTTTCCAATGATATCATTTGCAAAATTCAAATGGCCCTTTTCAGGGCCACCAAATTTTGAATGCATAGAACAACTTCACTTTTCAATTTGCTTCGAACAAATGCAATTATTCACCGCACATAGAAACTTGTATTTAAAAGGTTGAAATTATTTGTTATGTATGTAAACATGAGTAGTTAGCCGTGTAAGGTATATAGATTCATAATACCTTGGTAATCAAAGTAAAAACGAGAGTTAAACGTAATAGTGATTACAATCATCTTTTACGAATATATAAATTTGCGAATATAAAACTTTACCAGGAATTAGAAGTCTCAATTGTGGGGGGATTTTATTGTGGTAGTTAATTCTTACAAATCAAACTTTTACACATTTATTCGACTAGTGGGGGTATACGATTCCGATGAATTCGGAGATTGACGTATCCGCTCCAAAACACGTTTCTGTGGTTGTGTTCGCATGCCCTGACCTTGAGATTGTCCCTTCGCAAACCTGACGATGCATTTTGGGAAAAACGCTGGAGACATAATTAGGAGGATTAACACATTTTGGAAGATGTGCGCTAGTTCGTTAACGATTTGTGGCCCCCGATTTGGATCAGCGTTGCTACATTGTTCAGAATTGTGTAGCCAGCAACTCTGGTTATTTCTAAACACTGTATAAGACTTTTCCTTCGATTGTCGATGATTCGCTATGTCAGCGACCAAAGTGAACTTAGTTTATGACAGGTACGTGTGTAGAATACCATTTCCGAGATGGAAGGACCTCGTGGCTCTAACACGTTATGTATGCAACATTTGTACATGTTTTTACAGTTCTTAAGGTTTGATATATCGACATCTAAAGAAGCAGAATTTCGGGCAGAATATCTTCCTCTTTTGAGCCGCTTAGTAGTGAAGCGTAAACAACTGTTCTTAAAACTGGAAGATTAGCATTCTGCTCGGTATGCATTTTGAAACATAATAGCAGTGCGTTATTTGATATCACCTCATGCTATCAGATATTTGCTACCACGAATTTGATTCAATGCATACTTGCAATTATTAAAGTTGCCTACTAAAACCTTAACAGATATTTTGGCACATTTGCGTAGCATGTTTGGCCTTTGATATACGTGCGACTACATACAGTTGGTTCCGTATGTATTCGGACACCAGCCTAGATACAACATATGTGTACTATATTTTAACTAAATATACAGAGAACTTGAGAAATATTCTATGCTATGATAGAACATGGTTCCTAGGAAGTTGAAATGCAAAAATATTTTATTTATTAGATACGATTGTTTAGCAAATAGTAGAGAAACGAAGAAATTGCTAAATTGCAGGACACAAATTATTAGGACATTATGTGGGTTTAAGTTTCAATATTAGAATAAGAATTTGTTATGAAAGTTTGGTATCTAACCGAATATGTTCTGTTCATAATACGTTTCCAGCAAAAGCAATTGTCCAAACTACTTTTTCGTTAATGTAATCAATGCCAACCATTCTTTTGGATCCATTCCTTTCTTTTTAGTTGTAAAATACGCACAGCCGAGTGGTATTTAGGTGTTTTTAAAACTATTTCTCAATCGATAAATTTGGAAAGTATTTTCATTTTGTACATTGAGATGCTGGTTTAACCTCAAAGTATTTTAAAATGGATAAGAAGAAGACTAGGAGTATTAACATCTCATTTTATTTTTCAGTGGGGACACGCATAGCGAAAACCCAACTGTAGAAACTACAGGCCAGGTGCAGCGCGAAGGATTTTTGGCCTTCAGAAAGACAGGTGCCAACATAGGCAGTTTTCCGTAGTGGGTCGTCACCCGTCCGAGTTTAAGAAACAAACGAATGCAGAACCCTTGCGAAAGCTACGCGTGAGAATCGCGACAGAGTACGCAGAGACGCGGTTCGGGACGGTCGAAACAAAGCGGATCTCAATTAAAAAGTCAACGCTATCAACCAGATTGTTGTACATTATTTTATCCTCACGTCCTCACCTCATTTCTATCTGGGTAGTCTCAGAGTAGTTTTAGATATAGGAATCAGCCGAATTTCAGGAAACTCAATGAGAATGCGTGACACGAACATTAGAGTTGTGAAACTTATAAAACTTCTGGATTTTTTACTTTCTCTAACGTAATGCAAAACTAAAATAGAAGTTTTGAGTAGTACTCTAACAAAGGCAATCTCATTTTTACGGAATGTAAGTTATACAACTGCATTCAAGTATTAACGGAAATCATTTCATGATATACAAGTGGCAAATACAAAAGCATGATAACAATTGGTTTACTTTTACAATAATCATATTTTGAAATCTCGTATTTGGAAATGTACACTCATCATGACGAGATAGTAGTCTATTTCTAACCATTACGTGCCTAATACATTTACGATCTCGCCATTTTACTTTTTACCATTATATCAAAGTCAAAACTACAGCATATCTGAAACTTTAATGATATTCTAAATCTATGATTAATATAGAGTACGTTACTAACTGTTTCTATGAAATTGACTAAATAATCCAAAGTAATTAAATTCCACTTTAGTATGCACACACAAAACCTTTCCATTGAAAATGGGCCATTAAGCAAAAGACCGACGGCGAACATGGACATCTGTTGTAGATTAGTGTTATATTTTTTATATTTAAATTAGAATCATAACTAAACATATTAGCGCGGTGATTATATCAAATCCACGATGTTTCATGCTCTGACCGTCTCGTCTATGCAGTCTGTGAGTCTTTCACTTCACATTCTATTTTTCTTTTACGATACTATAAAATTCTGAAGAAACTAAGCCCTAAAAAGAGGCGCTATAATACAGCAGCTCAAGTGAGCGCGCGAACCGGTTGGTCGTCATTTGGAAGATTACGAAAATAGGAAAGTTCCTCATATTATAACTAACTTTTATGTTTATTGTGGGGAAGGGTAGCCAGTTGAAGTACGGATTACCATGAATTATTAGTAAAGGTCTACCAATCCATTGTCAGCTTGTCTGGATCAAGTATGGAAGTCCTGCGAACTGAAGAAGAAGAAATTGAAAGGGGAGATCATACAATATGCATTTAATATGTCTGGCTTTAAATTTCCTGGGTATTTGTAAGCCTTTTGTATTGAAAAATTAACTCCATGAACAAAACAAAGAAGTAATAAGAAAAAGTACCTTTCAGTAAAAATCGAAACCAAGAAATTCATATATTTTTTAGTTTCAGAGATGGGAAAACATTTGTGAAGATATTTCTCATAAAACTCGGTGAAAACTATCAGCATCGAACATTTGTACTTTTTGAAAATTTACAGTCATCGAAGCGATAACATAAATTCTCTGTAAAATAAAACATACAGTTATCGATTTCAGATAAAATGTACCTTACAAATATGCATTGCTAAGATATTCCTTCGGTTTGAAAGATTGTGGCCCTGAAAAGGGCCATTTATATTTATGTTTCTCGGATTTCTTCGGCAATAAAACTGCTTGAATATTAGATAAGACACCACCCTGAGCAAGTTCGATCGTATGAACTCTTTGAAATTACGTCTATGACCATGTTCTAGAATCAGAATTGCAACTCTTTCCATTTTCGGTCCTTATGTATTACGATACAATTTTATATACAAGATGTCATTAAAACGAGTCATCAACCACGCGTCGCATCGTTATTGTTAACGACTGGAGAAGTGAGAACGTGTGTGAATTTCCGAATTTGTTTCTAGTGTTATAGGAACGGTTGTGTGTGAGAACTGTCGAAATAAATAGGCGCCGAGACTGGCCATGTGTTTTATGTCGGCGCGCTCGCCCTTCTTAAGGGAAGTTCTGTCCGAGTAGCAGGTTAAGAAAAGGGCCACTGGCATGGACGTCCTCGCGACTAGAGTTTTTGGGCGACACTCTTGCTTTGGCTGTCGCCGTGACGCATTGTAACGAGTAGAATACAGATTCATTATTTTAAAACGCCCACTTATCATCATTTATTTACCGCACGTCATTCCAATCCTGATTTACCTTATATGTGGCTATAATTCTTAATTTGTTTTTCACAACATAACTTTTTGGTTGGTGATGGAATATTGAGGTTGTGTGTTGAGTAAGAATGCTCTTTTTACTTTTAATGGAGTGATTTTATTTTCAAAGGCTAGAGGAATACATCTTTACTCCGCTGTGCTATTGCAAGGAATGAACGCTTCGAACGCTCTTGAGAGTACGCGTGGAAAACTGAAGCCGATATTTAGAAAAGACGGCCCCGGGCCTTCCATATGTTTATTGCACCAGACCCTTAGGTTTGGTACGGCTAAAGGACCATCGGCTCCAGTGACTGAGCTAGGCCTCTTGTTTAATAAGCAGTGCTTCTCAATGTAAAGATACATTTTTGTATCTGCTAAGTAATATTATTCCAACAGCTGGTAATATTTATTTACGATCCTGTTAATTAATCGGCCCTCACGGATCTAACTTAAACCCTAATCTTTTTTTTAATATATCAGTTGTGTGATGCAAAAGACGAGGAAAGTGATTTAAAAAAGTAGTTCAAATGCAATGACTTTGAAGAAAGAAAAATGCCGCCGATATTACTATTGATCAATTTGTGCATGAAGGAGATTGTTGTTTGAACTCGGTGCGGATACGAAGCTGACCTAAAAGTATGTGGAATTCTATTCACAACCACGGAACACGCCCCTTCTATTTGTATGTAGTCCACGGTGATAGTTCTAGTTGATTAGCTTCGTAATTTGATTGGCCTAATCTGGTACCAGTGGGCATGCTGGGAACCGTGTAACGGAAAAGAGGTCGCGATCATAGTATCTGTTTCCGTCTGGTGTTAATTGTTCGAAGGTTGGTAGGCCTTTCGCGAGGTTGCCACCATTGTCTGCGAACCTTCAGGTGGAAGCATCGTCACTCTCAGAAATTAGGTTCTTTTCGTTTGCATTCTTGTTGAACCATACTTTTTATTTTATGAATAAAGTTACACAAGAAAGAAACTAACCAATCAGCAACATTCTGAATTACAAATTTCATTTCTTCATTTTTATTAGACGGCGGCATCCCGTATATCCAGATGCTAATATAATACCAACTTTTCGGTGTACTTATGTAAATTGAAATTCTTCTCGGGTATAGAAGCAAAAGGGAAAGGCCATAGAGAATTCTACGGCCCAAAGGGAAGTATAAGTCTGTTAATAGAGCAGGTGTTAAGTAACACTGCTGCTCCTAACGTAGGTTCAGATATTGAGGGAGAGTTTTGTTTTTGGCTGACGGTTTCTGGTCGGACTTTTATTTATAAAAGTAAAAAAAAACAAAACTCAATATATATATTGTTTACAAAAAAAATCAAAAAGGAAATAAAAAAGCTCGCTATTGCGATTGCCGGGTCAACCGGTTCCGTGGGCGTTTCGATGGACTGAAACAAAAGAACGACGGTGCAGTTATAAACTACGTCACTGTAAACGTTCTAACACGAGTTCTGTTCTCAAACGCCGTGCAACGAAGATCGTGATTGGCGGGGAACAGAATCTCTCTGCAGAATGCAGGTAGAGGCGTGGACTGTATTGTCGACGTTCTTCAGTAGAGAACGGTCGCTTGCAAACGCGTCGATTTGCGCATAGATTGCTTCTGGCTGCGAATGCCGAAAGCAAGATATTTCAAATGGTATAGTTCCGATTCACTGCTGAAATTCCAGTTATCGAGCTTCCACTGTTTCACTTATATCTATTACTAACAGTAAATTAGTGGTTGACTGAAATTAGGAATTAGGAAAATGCCAAACGAGGAAGAAAAATTAATTCGCAAATTCATCAAAAAGAGAAAATAGAAACACACCGAGTTTGAAGTGTTGCAACTTTTATTAACAATAGTTTCCTTAACACAGCTACTCGCACTAACTCGCGCTACTCTCACTTTTGAAAAAAGGTGTTTCGCTTCGTTTCATTTTCATGTCAATTTCAAAAGAGTCTCTTCATTTCTTCGTTCCCGTTAATTCAGTAATTCAGTTTAGAATTCCCTTGTTCCCTAAAAAAAATCGCTCGCTAAACTTTATTTTAAATCGCATCGTGAAATACGACAATTTGTCTGTTTGTGAATTTGTGTGTGTTTGTGTGTGTGTGCGTAACAACAGTTTTGTCATTTAAACGACATTACGCTGTGCCGTTGTTCGTCAGTTTCGGAGCAATATATTAAATACTGGATTCAGACTTTCAACGATAATTGCACACGAAATGTGCACAACTTTTATTCCCCCTAATAATGAAATTTCTCTTAATTGCACGACGGTCGGCCACCGAATAGCGTAATCTGATCCGGGATCGAATATTCGTATGAGACAACGTAAATGTAACACCGCAAATTCTTTATTTTCGATTCTTTTCTTATACTTTGTTTAACATATTCGTGAGAGTTTTCCGATCGAAATAAGACGAAGCTCGGTACAATTTGGATTATATTTACTTCTATAATAAATTCGTAACTTACATATATATAATACAAGCAAATATAATGTATATTGTACCGTATTTAGTCTCGTCTTAATCAGAGAAACTTTACAATTACGGCGGTGTAAAAGTTTTGTTAACGAGAAATCGAAAATAAGAAAATTTTGTGCTCGCATTAACGGTGTCTCGTTCTTGCAAAAGCGATATAGATCTTCAAAGGAAGCCGCGGTTCTCGCTTCACTCATTCGACTCGCTCCATTGTCAGTCCCTATTTCTTTTACACTTCCCGTCTCTTTCTACGTTCAACGATTTCGACGAAACGCAAAGACCGTAGGGCTACCACGATGATTGCATACGTTCAGTTCCGAGTGATGTGCAATTATTGTGGGAAGACTGTATCTTATCCACCTATAGAAAGTATAGAAAAATAGTAGAATGAATATAGAAAGATAGATACAAAAACGCTTTAATGCTTATATGCGCTGAGAAATGTGTTTCGTCGATATAACGAGATTATCCTAATATACATTTTTTTTCGAGAAAATCGCTAAAAATATGTAATTGCGGAAAAGCGAGTTGACCATTAAGGAAATTTATTTAATTAGTTTATTTGAGTGGAACAAAGTGAGAATCGGATTACCGTGATCACTTTTTTCATTTGTAATCTTCCACAAGAACAGAATACTAATAATATTATTCATAATATGGCGGAGAATAAATAACGTTCATTATCGAAGTGATTTGATTGGAAACAGAGTTACTTGGGAAAAAACAGAGATTGCGAGACTTTATGTCTTACTTATAGCATCGGCTCAGCAACAAGAACAGGGATCCGGAAATTAAATTCACCAGCCAACAGAACTACAACAGACGCAAGGGTTTGAACAAGGACACCGAAGACCGTGGACGTCAAACGAACACGCTATCGGCAACGCGGGCCCAAACTCGTAAGAGAATGGGTGCTCGAAGCGAAAACATGCGAGACGACACGCATGCCCGCAAGAGACTGAGTCTTAAACTGGCGACCCCACCTCCTCGTGGTCCTCGCTGGGCAACGTTCCGCCCGTATAACTGTGCCTGCACGGTTATACGCGTGAAACGGCTAAGTGGGTTGCCTCCCGAAAGGGACAGTCTACCCTCCTGATGATCCTTCAGTGGTGAAGACGGGGTTTTTCCAAATCCGCCGTTCATAACACCTACGAACGTGACCCTTCGCAGTGGTATAAAACGCTTCTAACATCGACCGGTATAAGCGAAAGCTTAGGAACGGCAGAGCGGGGCTCTTCTAGCCGCCTGATATGCTCAAATAGACAATAACCTTACTTATAGCATGGCGGGAGTAACTATGACTCTCTTAAGTGGCGATCGTTTGAGGTGTCGGGCCGGCTTGCCGGTACTAGTATCCGAGATCAGCCCTTATGTAGATCTAGTTAGCAAGTGGACACCTCTTCGTGGTTCCCGCCACAAGTACCTTCTCCGGAAGAGAAACTAAGATCCACCGCTGCGTCTGCTAAGACAGCATTGCCACGAGTCGGCGTCGATGACCAAATGGCTCTTATGTGGCAAACCCCATTGCGGCATCGCGGGACAGTGCGCATTAGCGTACTGGTGCTCAAAATGGACGGCCCAGCGGCGAAAGCTTCTGACGCCAAACTCATACGTGGCGACACGTATGCCCGCTAGAGACTGAGTCTTGTACTGGCAACCTTACCTCCACGTGGTCCCCGCTGGGCAACGGTGCACATGTGTAACTGGCTTGCTGGTTACACAGGTGTAGCGGCTAAAAGGTTCGCTTCCCGAAAGGGACAGTTTACCCTTCTGATGATCCTTCAGCGGTGAAGGAGGGGTTTTCCCAAGCCCGCCGTCCATAACATCTACGGACGTGACCCTTGAAAGTGGTGATACGCACCCTTCCATCGCTGGTATAGGCTAAAGCCTCGGAACAGCAAAGCTTTGGGGCCTTGTGCCGCCATTAGAAGCTTAATAAGACAATAATTCTTACTTATAGCATAGGATAGATGTATATACCAATTACTGCCACTTTAAGGTTCGCGCGTAACTTTATTTAACTATTTTGGAAATTGTATAGCCTAAAAATCGTACCAATTTGGGGCATAATATTGTTCCACATTTCTTTTATTTATGAACATTTTTTTTATATTTTCAATATAATAAATTCATTTCTAATTAATTGAAAATGTACAACAACGTCCAATGTCCTTCGTACTGTCACTTGAAAACTTTTCATTTAAATGGAAATAATTTTTACATATATTAACACGTCAGCTTGTGTAACAGATGTAAGATTCTTACTGAATTATGACACGTTCCATACTTTATGATTATATTGGTCACATTTCAATGTTCAACAGCACATTTACCTCCTAATATTTATTTTTAAATATTAATTGTAAACGAATATACAATGTTTATGTGTTGTTGCGTAAACCGAAATCCAAACTTAGTATCAAAATTTGTTTATTTACGATTATTCGTACATTACTTTGCCTTTAAATAGAATAATTATCGGTTATAGGAACAATGACAGTAATTGGGACATATATTCTATTTGTCATAGAAATTGGCGAAAAACAACAAATTCCAATAGTACAATATAGGAAATATTTAAAGTAAAGTCCAGATTAGAAATTGCAGTCGATTGTTCGAATAATTTACATATTGCATCGCGTTAAGCAGTCCCTATTTTAATTTAACTAACTTTCGTTATTCAATGTAGACGCATTTCTTTAGTTTTGACGGAAGAAATGCGAAGTTGCAAGAAGATTCGCGATGCATTAGTGGCGTATCTGGCGAATAATAAACAACGCACACGTTGCGTCGTCCAGAATTCGTTTATGCGACTTTAGACGCATTTCTTTATAAATAGATAGAAATACAATACATTATTTTTCAAAGTAGCTCTGATGTATCTATGAAAATTTCTCGAAACGTTCCGGTCTTATTTGAATCAAATTTCACCACCATATTTCCAATTCCATAAGAATAAATTTACATTCGATATTATTTCTATTATTTATGCTTGAAAGAAAGAACAATTTTTAGGATCGGTTGGCACAAAGTCGAATTTGGTTTGCAAATCGGCGAATGTGATTTGCAATAGGCAGAATTTCATTTGAAAAAAAGTCACCTTGCAATGCAAAACTTGTATAAGCTGTTTATTTAATATTAACCGGATCATTTTTGAGAAATTTTCAAAATACATCATTTTAAGACAAGCTTTCAGAGGTACCTGAAAAATATGCTATTTTCAGAGTAACACAATTATGTAATAAGATATTTCTTACGGAAAGTGAATGATTGCAATAGTTTTGGTTGAGAGAAATGCGAAGTTAGACGAAGATTCGCGATCTATTAGTGAGGCGTAGCTGACGATTGCAGTGTGCGTCGTCCACTATTCGATTATTACGATTTGAGACGCATTGCTGTAGTTTTGGTGAGTAAAATCCAAATTTCCACGCGTTTCCTTAATTTGGGCGATAAAGATGCGAATTTCTGCGTGCTTGGAATTTTCAATGTTTGAACTTTGAACGCATCGGATTGTTAAGGCTTCGAAATTTCAGATTTTCGAATTTGAAACGCGTAAAATTCTCAAAGTTCCGAATTTGAAACGATTTCATTTTGCCAAAGCTTGGAATTTGCAGCGCATCGAATTCTAACTGCTCTGAATTTGCAAAGTTTAATTTTGTACTTTCAGAATTTTCAGTGTTTACATTTGTCAATGCGTTGAATTTGCAAAGCTTCGAAAATTCAGTGCTTCGTTTTTACAAGCAATTAGACATTCGAAGTCTTGGAATGGTTAAAATAGGTGGCGAATAGTGAACGACACACACGGTGCGTCGTTTAATATTCGGTTGTTTCTAATTTAGTTGCGATTCATTAATTTTGAAGGTCAAAATGCAAGGTTACACAAAGATCCGCCATCTGTTGGTGACCAATAACTGACAAATATTGGTAGACGCACCGTTTGCGTCATCTACTATTCGGTTACTGCAAATTCAGCTGCGCTTCCTTAATTTTGCCGATAATTCATTCAAAGTTAATATACAGGTTGATTTTAGAAGTTACTTAACATAATAAACCTTCCGGTTTGGAGCACAACAGATTGGTTAACGTCTCTTTTATTTACGATGGTTTTTCTGCACGTTAAATAAGATGTCTTAATTACTAATTCATTGAAAATATATAATAAAGTCCAATGTCCCTATTACTGTCATTTGGAAAGTTCTAGCTTAAATGGAAATGATCTTTACATGTATTAGCGATTCAGTTTATACGACGGATAAAAGATAAGTCGTAAAAATCATTCGTCGTTACTAGTAGTAACATGCAGTAAATTGAATTTCTTTTATTTCGTTAAAAATGAGAAGGAAGATTGAAAACCATTATTTCTTTCTGGTTCTGTATAATTTCCTTTCATTTCGCTTCATTTTGCCTCCACTGTTGCATCAAATTCAGTGCCAAACGCTTGTCGTGTTCTATTATATGAAAAATTCTCTCATACGTAATAATACGAATCCTTACTTTTGTCTCCTAATTAATTGGCATGACGGAGGTTTTACTGTATTACGAAACAGCGCGCTGAAACGAACAAAACTAGTTACACTCGGCAAATATCGGTTTGCTATCATCCTACAAAAGCACGCTAAAATCAAAGTCCGGACATTTGGCTTTCTTCCCTTGTGAATCGAATATCGCGCTGCTTGGACTCGCATTTATAGAGACCCACCTGTAGAGGGTGCAGGCGGCGCTACATTGGACTCGCATTGGGTGCAGTGCGAAGGACACTTTGTAACGCAAAACTACACGTGTTGCGCTTGCCTATAGAAACGAACAGCGCGAACGGTTCGAGAGAAACGTTTAGCTGGCAGTTTTGTGTAATATCCAGCCAAATTCGGCCACGGCTGCGAAACTGTATTACGCAAGTACAGCACATCGAATCATAGATAGTTTGTGCAAGTGTACGCGTGATATTAAAACAAAATTCAAATTGTTAGCTACATAATATATCAATGGTAAAGTATGATAATCCACCAAAAAAGACGTGGCCTTAAACTTTTGTCCGCTATTCGATTTAGTACGAATTGTAAAACGATTCCAGGTCGCGTTACATGCGAATAATTAACGCTTCGTCGAAGCATACTCGCACGTAAATGTGAGGAATAGTAGAACCTCTGTTACGTGAATTAATTGGGGGATATATGTGTCCATGCTAGAAAATGTTTCATATAATAAAACGATAAGCGTTTAGCACTCGATTTGATTATAATACAGCGTTCATGTAGCGGGAGGTTCAAATATTAAGTGTTCATATAATGGAAGTTCTACTGTGCTGTATTCGCTGCTGAATGGAAAGAGTAGAATAATTAGCAGACCGAACATTTTCGTCTACTTTCCCCTGCCGTATTCATACTCTTTTTTATTGGATATTCGATAGTAATAAAAGCTTATTTATAAGTTAATTTACATACAGAAATAATTACAGTTTAATATAATAGTTTATATTTAGCGCGCGCAAAAGTTTCGATGGGTTTGGACATAAAATTTACATCACGTGAGCTATGGACGTAAACAAGTAAAGACTCGCTAGCGCAATTTGAAACGGAGATTTGATGCTACTGAAAGATGCAAATGCAGTGATAGCAATTTTAATATAGGACCAGGTATAAAAAGCACGTTTAAAATTTTGTATTCTAAATATGATTTCTTTAAATTAAACGCAGGTGCGGTATTTCAAGTATTCGAGTAGCGAGAATTTCTGAGATTTATTACTAGCATTAATCAAGACATACCTGTATTTCAATTCTTCTTTATAATAGTTACTGCAACTTAAAAGCGTATTCGTGAATTAATTAATGCCTCGAAGAATTATGCTACGTAAAATAAATGATTTAATGGTGATCTAGAAAATAATTAATAAAGTATTATATATCCGATTTGAAAGCAACTTTAACACATTTACTAATCATTGTAGTTTGATAATTTTTCGTTCATATTCGAATGGTCTGACAAGTTTTCCCCAATAGCATATTGTTAGTTACAATAATTACTAATTGTTCCAATGCAATTAATTAATATTAACGTTATAAAATCAATTTTAATTCAATTTTAACGCATTTATTTTGAAGTTTAACAATTCTTCATTAATATACGAATGGTGCAATAATGTTTTCCTAGTTGCATATTATTAATCCAATAAATTCAATATAATTCTTAATGTATTACTAAGAATATAACTCCGCCTTATTATCATTTTCATCCGTCTTTAATCCAATTTTTACACCTTGTCTTTTTGAATCCAAGCTACGAAACTTTTGAAGTTTAACGATTCCCCATTAACATTCAAATGATCCAACAAACTTTCTCTAGTAGCGCGTTGTTAGTCACAATAATTATTAATTGTTGGAGTGGAAATATTAATATTAGTATTACTATTCCGATTTTAATCCGACCGTAATCCAAATTTTACAGCTTGGATTTTAATTGCAGTTATCGAACTTGGAGATTTAACATTCGAAGGATGCGATTAACTTAAAAGTGCAAAATAATACGTTGTAACTAATGATTTTCAATTTCATATGATAGTTACTGTACTCCATATCACTAAATACACTTCGTGATACTTGCTTTTATCCCTAATTCCATTCGGAATTAAGATTAGAGACAAATCGAACGTGTATTAATTATTCTATAATGGAACTTGTATTTAATCAGATTAGAATCGAATTATAACGCATTGAATTTTAATCCAACCTACCAAAATTTGAACTCTAAGAATTCCCCATTAATATACAAATGGTACAACAAACTTTTCCTAGTATCACATGATTTATTAACGCAATAAACAGAATATAATTCAGTAGAATAAGTGAAGCTTGGTATCGAAAAATTCATCCTTTTATTATCCTTATTTGTCCCAATATCTCAACATTTACGTCTCCCCATAATTTTGGATTAATGAAGGGGGCAGATGTACCGAACAATAAAATTCTGAATTGCACGTTGCCTTGTTTGGGAGTAGAAAAAATAACGGGGCGAAGCGGTTACGGTGAAAACATTGTAGCTCGATAAAACGTGTACAGAAAGCGTAAGATTTATTTGATCCAATACGCGTTCAGTTGCAACGGCTCGCACCCAATACTTTCTGCGATTTAACGACCCTTTCTTCTCTTCTGCGCCTTTCATTCGTTTCCTCCTGTGTTCACTGATTCAGCGCGTCGTCAGAAAACAGTGGCGGACGAAGGAAAGCGTAACTTTTAACGGTCCGAGAGCTTCTTTTGTAATACTCGCCTATAAGACGACGGAAAATTAGGCGAAAGCTTGTAAAACGTTTACAAGAAGGGATACTTAAATGACACATTTAAACTGGTTCATTTGGATATAAATTCAAGATATTTGGTTGATTTATAATTCCATAATCATTGTCTTTACGTGTATTTCCTCCGTGATTTATATTTGGTAAATTACATTATGTGTATTATTTATTTATTTAAATGAAAGTAAAGTAATGCTGGTAATATTAAAAGTTAATCGAAAGTTGGAAATGATGAATATAAAATATACCACACGTTGCAAGCTTCTAAATAACGAAACTACGTTGAACATCATTGCTACAAAACTGTTGCACAAATGCCATAATATTTATGTCTTAAAACGTTGTATAACTGTAAATATTTCTTGTCGGTGCACGATTCACTAACTATCTAACGTAACAAGCTGCAATATTTGACAAAAGAAAAACTACAGCAGTGATAAATAAATGAAATGGAAATTAAATTCTTTACGTGTCTCCGTATTGGGGCCTTGTAACTGACGCACATGTTGCGTCATCCACTTTTCAATTGTTGCAAATTTAGACGCATTTCTCTAGTTTCGACGTTGAAAAATGAAATGATAGCGCGTTTCCCCAATTCTGGCGTTAGTGGATGCGTTTCTTTAATTTCGGCGACGGGACGTTCTATTATCCGCTACTGCACGTTACGTGGATCCCAACGCGACGCCAAGCAGCTATAGATCTTCGCGCTTCGACTTTACAGCTCATGAATTCCGAAAAGCTCGTCCGTGTTTCGTAAATTTTAATCCCCCAGAAACGTTTGTATCCCTGTTCGCTGCCTCTAACCTGTCTACACATGCTTCTCTCCATTCGATACCTTGAATCGATAATTGGGACAGCTGTTAATTACCTACACTGGATGAAAAACGTTTCCGTACACCCGATGAGCATTTTTTTAACTAACGTATCGCACAGTATTACAGCGCGGTCGAAAACACTTTTAGCTTTTGAGTTACAATTGACGAAGATAGTGGAGGTACTAAGCTGAAAAGAATCGACGTATTATATGTTGTCGGTGAAACTTAAAAGCGTGAGTAATAAAGGAGTCTGCAACTTGAGCGACAGAAAAGTCTTCGTAGAGTCTAGAATTCATTTGGCTTATTTTTGTCGACTGCCGTGGAAATATACGCGATTCCTCGTTGCCTAAAATATTAGTTATTCATCTGAAGTGGTTTTAATAAGAAATAGTAGAAAGAAGTTGACAATAGTGGAAGAAACTATTGAAATACGCCGACTAATCGTTTGGTTAAGAAATCAAAGTCGGTGGCTTAGAGACGAAGCTGAAACAGTTGACAAATCATTATAACTATGAAACTGTCCGATATATTATTATAAATAGTTGTACAGAATTGAATATGTTCGGAGATAGGCTCCAATTAAGCCGACCAAAGAAGTTGCAATTTTTCATCGAACGGCAATTTTAAAAACCATCCGACAAAATCTAAAAATTGGTGTGCCAACATTAAGGAATTAAATTGGAAACGATTATGGTGTATGTTTTGTAGAATCCAGAAACTGTAAGAGTGTATTAAGAAAAGAAGAATATCATGCTAAAGATGCTCGAAGAAAAGCCTGCGTTTGTAAAAAAAATGTTTGACAATCGAATTTCGCGCAGTTCTATTCCGAAGAGTTTAACGCTACGAAAAAGAAATAATATATCTTTCCTTTTATCTCAAACAGTTTTCCGGCTCCTCTACATCATAATTAATACAAACAACGTGCTAATAAGTACATTGTATAATAACAATAAATGAATTCAAGAATTACATTCGGTTGTATGGAAACTAGTTTGATCCAGTGGATACTAATTTTACCAGTCACAAATTCACTCGAAATGGCGATGCAATAGAAAATGCAGAGTAAAATTTTTCCTTAAGAAGCTTGATTTTCGAGAAACTTGAATTTAAAGAGTTGTGAAGAATTCGCGAACTTAACTATTGCCAAGCTTGATGTTTGCTGTAATAATGGATCGTAACTTCATGATAAATAATAATACTACGTTTACCGGATAATTGTAATACACAGTAAGCGTATACTGGACGTCGCACACGTTGCGTCGTTAGATATTCGTTAGTTGCGCCTCACTAATAAATCGTAAATTTTCGTGCAACTTCGTATTTCTCTCGCCAGAATTAAAGAAGCGCGTCTAAATTCGCATTAACCGAATATCAGAATAAGTTCAGAAAATTTCCCTTTCCATTATTCCAAAATTGTTTGATTTATCCGAACATTTGTGTCTCCCTATTAGTTCAAATTAAGAAGCCTCTACTGTACTTAATCCATTGGCTCTGGGGGCCTTATTAGCTGACAAAGGCTTTACTGTATTTAACGTATCTATAATAATTCAATTTACAATTTAGTAATACGCTGTGGCGTTGTTGCTTCGCATGAAAATTCCAGGACAGTCTGCACGTCAAGAATAATGCCATAACACGCCTGACTCATGTGCAATGCCAGCGAAATATCAGCGCACACGATAGCAACGTTGCTGAGCGTAGCATTGACGTGGCTTTCGATTGTGACTGCGACAATGCCGGTAGGAACTGCGAACATCTCCGATTTCCGGTTTCCGTTCGCCGGTTGCCGCATAAAACTTTTTACCTTATATCGAGTCGGTTTTATTTCCCTTTTGTTGTTGTCATGCTGCATTTAAATGTTCCATTTATTCTGTTTGGCGCTACAGTAGACTTCCCGATTACTGTCAGTGTGAGTAAATTATTTTATTTAATAGCGAACGAACGTAGGAAGAATTAGAGACTAACGAAATTGTCCAATATTAACCCAATATTATTCCAATTTTATTCCAATATTAATAATACATTAGTCCAATATTATTCGAATTGTATTCTAATATTATTCCAATTTTAGTCCAATATTAATACAATATTATTCCAATATTACTTCAATTTTAGTCCAATATATATATATATAATATGTACATTAAATTAAATTTTAGTTTGCGTCGATTATTAAATCAAACTCATTGCCAAACGCTTGTCGTGTTGTATTATATGAAAAATTCTTTTATACGAAATACGAGCTCTTATTTTTGTCTCCTAATTAATTCACATAACGGAGGTTCTACTGTTCTTGCGCTAATTTTAAGTCCGAACGGTCGAAGGATTTGCTACGAGAACATAACGCTTATGGCATAGAAAACGAAAGGCACCCAGTACGGGGACACGTATAGAATTTAGATTTCATTTCATTTATTTATCATTGCTGTAGTTTTTCTTTTATCAAATATTGCAACTTGTTACATTAGATAGTTGATCGTGCACTGACAAGAAATATTTAGTTATGCAACGTTTTAAGACGTAAATATTATGGCATTTGCATAACAGCTTTGTCGCAATGATGTTCAGAGCGTAGTTTCGTTATTTAGAAGCTTGTAACGTGTAGTATATTTTATATTCGTCATTTCCAACATTCGATTAACTTTCTATATTACAAGTATTAGTTTATTTTCATTTAAATAAATAAATACACGTAATGAAATTTTCCGAATACGAATCACGGAGGAAATACACATAGAACCAATGATTATCAAATTATAAATCAAGTAAATATCTTGAATTTATATCCAAATGGACCAATTTAAATGTGTTATTTAAGTTTTCATTCTTGTAAACGTTTTACAAACTTTCACCTAATTTTCTGTGGTCTCATGGGCGAGAATTACAAAAAATGTTCTCGACAGTTAAGTGTTAAATGATCTAAATTGTTCTTAATGTTACAGATATTTTGTAGACCGAAACCATTGGGACCGAAGCAACACTGTTGCGCTACGAGCACAGGTGGCCTCGATGTTTGCAGTATGGGTGGAGTCGACTTGTCAGGTACGTTAAACTATATCAACGTTTTATACAGGGTATGCCAATAATCGCGATACAACTGAGGAGTGGGTGATTCTACACCGCAAATGTTACATATATACACAATAAATACACTTTATGGGTGAAATTAAAAAAGTGAAGATTTTGGGCGATTTTCATTGGAAACAAAAATAAGTCTAATTATAATTTGGAAGATTGAAACTGCGAATATAGTAACTCGTGTTTTAGTTATCGCAATTTCTTCTTCTTGAGGTGGTAGACAATGATTTTAACGAATAATGTTACCAATTATGATAAAAAAGGTGGATAGAGTAGATTATTTTAGTAGTAAAATATAAAATGGCCGATTTCTTAAAACTACGCAACAAAACAGCGGTTTGCAAGCCGGGTTTAAGTAGATTAAATAGATACGAGCAAGAAAAAATTAATAGGACACGGTAGACGAACTCATTCGTTCCTAATGCCGAAGCATTGCAACCACAAAAATCCTCAGTACAAAGCATATTATCTTTTTAATCTCATAACTTTCATCGCGGCTGGGAAAAATACGAAATTCGAAATAAAATACGAAATAAGTGACGCGATGTACTCGAATAAAAATATAACTAACCTCGTATTATTTTTGAAAGACATTAATATCAAGTTACGCCACATGAAATTGCTCATAACTATAGGGAGTCCCGACAATCATGGTACAACCGCAACCTGGTTCATTCTACATACAAGAATGAATCGAAAATATGCAATAACATTTTTTCATACGTGGCTTCGTTTTCGAGAAAATTGATTTCGAATATTCTCTGGATACGCGTGCACTTAATTTGCACCAATGAGCCATGCCAATTTTAACACAGCAACTATTAATACTAACCGTTTTATTAATTTACATTAACGCGATTTAGCGAATCGCTGCAAGTTGGAACGTTCTTAACGTATGAAAATCGTCGCTGCATAAATCAAGAATTCGTATTGACAGCAGTGTGTATTTGTGCTTCGATTGTTCCTTTCTCGAAATATTCGTGAGATAATGTAAATGTAAATTAATAATGTCGTTGGTAAACAACGTAGTAGCGCTTATCGTTACAGTATCACCCATCGTTGCACGAATATTCACAATATAGTTGTAAGATGTAGCTGCGAGTAGTAGACGACGCACGCTGTGCGTCGTTCAGTATTTAATTATTAAACATTTAGAGGCGCATCTTCAATTTTGGCGGAAGAAATGCGAAGTTGCACGAAGATTGACGATCTATTAGTAACTTCCTAAACCTTCAAATAACAGAGCGTTCATATAACCATTAGCATAGTACATGTTAAACTATCCATTTATCGGAAACATCATAAATTTCAAACTGAAATTCGGATTGCGTAATAAAGCAGAGGTTTTTACTCCCTTTGCGACTTAGAATGGTTCATTTAAGAATTATATTAAATCCGATCACATCAAAGTTGATAAAGTTAACCCTCTATCCATATATTAAATATAATTAGACGTTTATTCGTATCATAAAAGTAAATGAAATTCGGGTTATAGAAGATTAAATGATAGAAGTTGAATACATATATGAAGAAACTTCTATGCACGTTATTACAAATCCAGCTATTATAGGTCGATTACATCGGAGACAATGAATTCGCGCAGTGTTTATTTACAATTCCCGTCGTTTTAAGAACGCTGTTGATTTATTTTAGTAAAGAGGTCAGGTAGCTCCCTGATGACTCAATATAAGAATGGATAGTTTATTCTATGCATTGTCAATAGTACTATCTGTTAAGGCTCCGATGGTATGGTTTATGACACGGTCAGGTCAATAGCTATTTTAGCTGAATTTTAACGCTTCGACCATCTGCGTGCCATCACTCAGGTGGTACGTGACTCGTAGCAATGTAGTAGATTAAAGGTATGTATTTTAGTTTCTTAGCTTTGCCTACCATACCTCGATAGCAACGACCCTGTCATAAACCAGGCAGTTCCGAATGTGTCGACCGAAGACGAACGTTCACCTAACGGTATCCGCGGCCAGCACAAGCCCGCGGAAACCTCGTCAGGGTTGACCAAAACTCTCGTCCACCCTTGTAGGGGAAGACCTCTGTTCCCCTTCCAGAAACATAGCGCGTTAAGGGCGAAATGGAAGGGAGGACACGAGGTCTTAAAAACTCGCGCAATTAGAATTTCTAACCAGATTCTCGCTTCTTGTCAGACTGTCATTGTAAATACTAGAGTCCATTACATTGTCATTGGAAATATACAAGTTTTGTTGAAATACCAGTGCAGTTACACAAATTAATTAACGTCGGTTCCCAAGTCCGAAACTTGGGTGGTCCTTCGGAATCAATTAGTCGGCACACCACGTGCAAACGCCAACAAAGCCCGAAAGATCATTGGATCAACCGCGGGCGTAAACACCATCAATGTATTAGCTCTTTGCAGTCGAGAATTATTAAAATAAATTCACTTTATTTATTTATTTATGTATTGAACGGGAGAAAAGATATCCAATTTCATATAAAATTAGTGAATGCGATCAGTGAAAGAAAAAAGACAAAATTTGCAAGTTGCAAGGCTTGGAATAATAACTGTAGATGGCGAATAGTGAACGACGCACACGGTGCGTCGTCCACTATTTGGTTATTGCGAATTTAGACGCGTTTCCTTAACTTTGGCCACAGAAATGCGAAATTGCACGAAAATTCACGATCTAATAGCGAAGTCTAACAGGCCAATACTGGACGATGATCTATTAATTATTAATATTCCAAAAAAGTGAAACTTTGATTAGTTATGCACACTTTTTGAATTACGAAAGGTGGTGCTTCATAATTTTGTCCAAATGAAATTGTATTATTTCGATTGTAATTGGAAATTCAAGAGTTTATTTCATTTAGTGCTACTGAATTATATGCTATTGATCGCCTTAATAAATTAACGAAATACGTCTAAAGCTATAATCGAATAGTGGACGACGCACAAGGTGCGTCGTCTATTATTTACTACTTACAATTCACTAATAGATCGCGAATCTTTGTGCAACTTCGCCATTTATCGCCAAAACAGGGCCAGTCATATAAGAATCAATAATTTAGTAAGGGAGTCAGGTAGCCCCATGTTGATTTCATATAGGAATGGACAATTTGTCCTATATTTCGTCGATGATACAAGGTTCACTTTACAGGTGTTCATATAATGGTGATTCTACTGTACTAAAGAAGTAAACTTTCAACCGTTTGGAATAATATTGGGTTAATATTGATTTAATATTGTATTAATATTGGACTAAAATTGGAATAGTATTGGATTAATATTGAAATAATATTGAATTAATAATATACTAAAAATGTAATAATATTTGAATAGTATTGGAATAATATTGGAATAATATTGGATTAGATCGTTCCAGTTTCTCGTCATAATATTGTTCAACATCTCTTTTATTTATGAACATTTTTTTCATATGTGCAATATAATAAATTCATTACTAATTCATTGAAAATGTACAACAAAGTCCAATGTCCTTATTGCAGCCACTTGAAAACGTTTCATTTAAATAGAAACAATTTTTACATATATTAACACGTTAGTTTTTGTAACAAATATAAGAATTATCATAGAATTATGACACTTTCCATACTTTATAATTATATTGGTTCACGTTTTAATGTTCAACAGCACGTTTACCTCCTAATATTTATTTACAAATATTAAGTGTAAACGAATATACAATGTCTATGTGTTGTGTTACGTAAACCAAAGTCCACATTTGGTACGAAAATTTCTTTACTTACATTTCTTTATACGTTACTTTGCTGTTAAATAAACGAATTCAAGTGGCAGGTATAGGAACGGTGACAGTAATTGAGTCATTTATCCTACATCTCCGCCAGACATTTGCGAATATCTCACGAAGATTTCTCAACCCGAGTCGTGTTCCTAAGAATAGAGCTTATCGCGCTTCAGGTGCTTTCGCACGATCGCCTAATCTCCTCTCGGTTTTGGCGTACCAAATAAATGTCCTCGAATACACTGCGAATAGTGATATCAGTGGATCCATTGAAGATGAGACATCGACGTTTATCTTGCCTAATAGCACTGGAAGATTTTACGTCGTCATCGCGTGATGTTTATAGTATACCGGGTGACTCACATAACGTGGACAAATTAGATGCTTAACTACTTTTCCTACAATTTTCCGACTACTGTACTTATGCAAGTTATTATTAACAGATCACAGTTCTTACATTCCTTCGAAATATTCGAACGTTTTGCATAATTTGTATTTAGCGAATGCTTAATCTGCTAAAGTGAAACCAAAGGTAGAATAAAAATAACATTGTATCGCGAACAGAGCCTATCTTACGTAGATAGATCTATGTATGATTTATGCCACGAGTATGACTGGTCATTGTACGCCAAGGGGTTAAAAATAGACGCTTGTGTACAGGGCGTTTCTAGTAATTGGGCCTGGGCTATAATTGTGTTCGGATTGGAAGATCGAAGAGAAATGGTAGATGACCATTTTGTGTCGCTCGATAAGCGATATTATCTTGTACTGTAATTTTTTCCAGCAGCGCATACTAGGTGCGATTGCAATTTGCTGTGGCACGTGTTTTTCAAGTGTTTTTCAACTTACAATTTTTGTTACGTGTTCGGATTGTTTGTATTGTTTTGCTTGGAAAAATATAAGGGCACGATATCGAACAAATTAATATTTTTCGAAATATTTAACTTTTTATTAATATCTAAAGTAAATGTTTACCCTTTGCACTCGAATAACTTTTTACTGTAAAGAATTCTGGCAACTGAAAGCAGATCTAGTACAAAGTTTATACTTTATTAAATTAACATACATAAATCAACGAATATAACTGTTGCGTTTCGATATCTAATGTATTTTGCGTTGAACAGAATTGAATACTGAATGCAAGTATTATAACGTTCCGCTGTAGTAACAGAATCAATTTAACTTTTAATTTCTATTATTCTAATTCTCTAGTTTTTTTAATTAATCGCTTGATTACTATCTCCATTGCCGTTGCCTGTTTCACTGCGCCCAGATATTTCATTTACAATGTTATAAACTTTGTTTCCCAGCAAACTCGTTTCCATTGCTATTGAAAAGGTTTATCTTGTTATATAGAAGTTCTATAGAATTGCTTCTTTCAATTTGATGTTTTGCAATCCTGTCTAAAATCTATGAAGATTTGCATACGATTCACCGTTTTATTTAATTCTTGAAAAATCTTGAGTATGCCGTGCGAAATTGAAGGAATAGTGAGAGTCGCCTCTCGAGTGCAAAGAGGTAAAATGTTCCAGTATTGATGGTTCTGTTCGCTGTGCTTGCCTAATAAATCGTGAATCTTCGTGCAACTTCGCGTTTTTGTCGCCAAAGGTAAAGAAACACATTTAAATTCGCAGCAAACGAATAGTGACCACGCACCGTGTGCGTCGTCCACTATTTGTAAACTGTGCCTCACTAATAAATCGCGATGCTTCGTATAACTTCGCAATTCATCGCCAAAATTAAAGAAATGCGTCTAAATTAGTGGCAATTAAATAGTAGACGACACACCGTGTGCGTCGTCCACTATTTCTTAGCTGTGCCTCACTAATAGATCGCTACATTTCGTTTCGTTTTTCAGCTACATTAATTAAACTTCCCTTCATTATTAAGATTTCCCCTTATGTAAACTTTCATGGCTGACTGAAATTTGTTCTTTTACAGGTTTGGAGCGTTGTTCGGTAGATCGATGTTCAATGGCTCGGTGTTCCTCTTCGTCTTTAGCTAACACACCGCCGCCGCTTCCTTGGGAAACCGGACATGTCATACACAACGATTCCACGCCGACGTGAGGTACGAAAATGTATTAATTAACGAACGTTAACTACAAGTAACAAGAGTTATATTTTAATAAGCGAAACTGGCGCGGAGAAATTGGAGAAATTGAAAACAGAAGTGGCAGGCGTCGATAGGCAGTATCTTATAGTATTACCATAAACGTATGGAAAATGTGTGACGCGAATGAAAAAGTAAAATCCGGCAAGGCGTATCGCGAGCGAAGAAGGTTTTTACTACCGAAAGCGTGAAAAAACCAATAAAATGAACGCGCGATAGGCTGAAAACTGTATGAATGAAAACAGCTAAAGAAAAGCTACGAAATGTTGAGATCGTATATTTTACGAACGCGTTTAAGGTTCCTAAATAAGAACAGATACACGACTTCTAGTTCAACACTTATACCTGTACCTGTTTTCATAATACCGCGCGTTTCAAACGTGCTGCGTAAAACTTTCCACGCGCGTTTCGGTGGTATTTTATCGTGACAAAGTTAGAATGTTTCTATATCGATTGCACATGCGTTTGATTCGTGTCCGGTGCATTTTACACAAATCTATAATGGCTGAGCTTGAACAGCGGACAATTTTTAATGCGATCCACTAGTATTTTACTGTAACTTGCTATAGGATATCGCGTTATTAGCATACGGTAATTGCAAATATCAAACGTTTGAAATCTGCCAGAGGAAAGTGTATCTATAGTACATGAATATTTGGTTCATGCATATGAAACTGCACTTTCAGGTAGAGTAGCTTTAATCAGCGCACGAAATGTAACTGAAATAGATACTGAGCAATGTGTGTTTAGTAGCTGATGAAATTAAGTTGTTTCATATGAAACGACCAACTTTACGCGACTGTAAGTTTCTCTTCTAAAATATATCGAAACGTACAGGGTGCGATTAAAATAAGCTACGAACCACTGTGTAACGTTTTGCTTGCGCTAATCAAGGCTCCACTGTATCGGCGTTCAAACGAAAATGTCGACAAATGACAGGTTCCTAATCTTGCGTAACATTTATAATGCATTTTCAGGCTTGGGAATATAAAAGCACACGCAAAGTTTATTTAAAGGACGAGAGTCGGGGCGAATAAATAGTGGAACAGTTTTTAATTTTAAAGTAGAGACTTTTATCATCGTCCGACGTGGTTTTGAAGTTAACCGAACTTATAAAACTGCTTGTAGTTTTAATCTATTCCAAATCAAGTAACGTTGCCGCATAGCTGCAGCGAAATACCTGATAACGTTTTACGTTTTGCTTGGACTCAAAGCGGTGTTAAAATTGTATCGAAATCGAATTAAGATTGGCTTAAAATCGGGTTAACATAGAGTTTCATTATTAGTAATGAATTATTCTGCCGAATTATATTCTATTTATTGTATTAATAATACGTAACTCAGAAAATTCTATAGCACAAATTCGAATATTAATAAAGAATTGTTAAACTCCAAAAGTTCGTAGCTTGCATTCAAAAATTCATGTTAAAATCGACATAAAATCGGATTAACATAAAGTTTCAATATTACTATCGAATTATATTCCATTTATTTATTTTCGTCGCATATTAATAATTGTTGCACTTTATCTCATTTAGAATTGAATACACATTTTAATACGATATAAAATAACTATACACACATATTATGCTACCATGTAACTGAATATGAGACACGCTATAGACAAAGTGCAATACTACGCTGTAGCATTGACTAAGTACAGGATAGATTATCCATTTATAGGAAAGATCATAAATTTCAAACTGAAATTCGACATGCGCAAAAAAGCAGAGGTTTTTTTACGCCTCTTACGATTTAAAATGGTTCGTTTAAGAATTGTATTCAACCTGACCACATCAAAGTTGATAAAGTTTACCGTTTATCCATGTATTAAATATAATTATACGTTTGTTCATATAATGAAAGTAAACGAAATTTGGGTTATGGAAGATTAAATGATAGAAGTCCAATGCATATGAAGATATACTTCTATGCACGTTATTATAAACCTAGCTATTATAGATCGATTATATCGGAAACAATTAATTCACGCAATATTTATTTACAATTCATATTGTACTAAAATTGGACTAATATTGAATTAGTATTGGATTAATAATGGATTAATATTGGATTAATATTAAATTAATATTGAATTAGTATTGGACTAAAATTGGGATAATATTGGAATGGTGTTGCAATAATATTGGATTAATATTGGAATAAAATTGGAATAATATTGGAATAGTATTGGAATAATATTGAATTAATATTGAATTAATGTTAAATTAATATTGAATTAATATTGGATTAATATTGGATTAATATTGGATTAATATTGGATTACTATTGGACTAAAATTGGAATAACATTGAATTAATATTGAATTAATATCGTATTAATATTAGATTAGAATTGGAATAATATTGGAATAGTATCGGAATAATATTCGATTAATATTGTATTACTTTTGAATTAATATTGTATTATTATTGGATGAGGATTGGATTAAGATTGGAACAAAATGATAATATCCTATTGTTTCTCATTTCCAGTGAGGAATGCCGCCACGCAAACGGACGACATTGGATCTCCGACGCATTGTAGTTAGTACAGCGTGGCGGCACAGCTGCATCCAGTGATTCGCGATTTGGCAACGCAGCAACAACAATCACCGAGACGTCACTTCTTCCGTAACAATTCCTCGTCCTTATTAACGGACTATCGTTTGCACGGGGAAAGAGGAACGCGACAACGCGACGGAGAAGGAGAAGAAGAAGAAGAAGAAGAATTAGCACAAATTCGACGCGATCGCCGATTCTGTTCGCAAGACGGCCGCTTCAAAAGCGTGCCGGATTTGATTCGAGACCTCGAGTATAATTGACGACATGTAATCTCAGATATATAGCAGCGTTAAGAGACCGAGAACACAGGTAATATTCGTGGGGAGGGGCGAAACTTGCGCGGGAACGTTTGACGTTCGCGCGTCGCCGCATTTGAATCTTTGAAAACAGCGTTGCCACGTTTCTATTGCACCGATATGTCTCTTCGTCTCTGTTTCTATTTGGCCATAGAATAGAAGAGGACAGAAAGGTATTGGAGAAACGCGCGGCGATATTTAAACAAGTAATTCTTTTCTAGTACTTTGTTACCATAGAACGTTGCAAATAAGGATTATATATAAAATCCAAGAAAGCTGCTGTATTGTATATTTTCACAAATTTTATTTCTCTTAAAAATGTCTTTCGATTGACCATTTGTAATACTGTGCAACTTGTAAGCTACTGTTTTCAATGGTATTTTATTTCGCAATTATCGCGGAGATATATTCGATTCGCTTACTATTGTACCAAGATCAAATGATTCGCGTGTAACAATTATTATTCCCCAGCTTCCGGATCGAAATAAAGAAACTTTAGTCGATTATAATTCTTTTCACTCGACCAAAAACAAAATTTCGGGTTACGGAGAGTTAAATTGCGCGAGTAACTGAATATTTCTGTTATCGCATGTGAGTAACGGAGAATTTCGAATAAAATGATCCAATAGCGATTCCGCAGCTGCGTTCACGAGGTGCACAGTTTCCAAACTCATGCGCACTGTTCTGAGGCCTCGTTCACGCGGCGCACACTTTCCGAACGCGCATGCGCAGAAACGATCGTGATTAAGAAGGTGGGCGGAGCTTCGCCTCTGCACGAATATTCCGCGCGATTACAACTTCCTACTAATCGAAGGTTTAAGATTTTTTATTATAGGTTAACAGTATGTAACCAGAGTAGGTAGAGTATACTGTGTCGAGGGTTAAGAATACGATTTTTCATAATTTGAGGTAAAATGTAAGCACACACACACACACACAGAGACACATGCCACCATGCAACATGCAAACGCCGCAAGTGTTTGCAGCGGTAAGGAGTGTAACTAGTTTTGTCAGTTTCAACGCGCTGTTTCGTAATACAATAAAACCTGCGTTATGCAAATTAATTAGGAAACAAAAGTAAGGATTCATATTATTACGTATGGGAGGATTTTTCATATAATAAAACACGACAAGCGTTTGGCACTAAATTTGATGCAACAGTGGTGGCAAAGTGAAGCGAAATGAATGGAAATTATACAGAATCAGAAAGAAATAGTGGTTTTCAATATTCCTTCTCATTTTTAACAAAATAAAAGAAATTCAGTTTACTGCATGTTACTACTAGTAACGACGAATGATTTTTACGATTTATCTTTTATCCGTCGTATAAACTGAATCGCTAATATATGTAAGGATCATTTCCATTTAAGCGAGAACTTCCCAAATGACAGTAATAGGGACATTGGACTTTGTTATATATTTTCAATGAATTAGTAATTAAGACGTCGTATTTAACATGCAGAAAAATCATCGTAAATAAAAGAGACGTTAACCAATCTGTTGTGCTCCAAACCGGAACGATTATTAGCTTAAGTAACTTCTAAAATCAGCCTGTATATTAGCTTTGAATGAATTATCGGCAAAATTAAGAAAGGCTGAACTTGCAGTAACCGAATAGTAGACGACGAACACGGTGCGTCTACCAATATTTGTCAGTTATTGGTCACCAATAGATGGCGAATCTTTGTGTAACCTTGCATTTCGATCTTCAAAATTAATGAAACGCATCTAAATTAGAAACAACCGATTATTAAACGACGCACCGTGTGTGTCGTTCACTATTCGCCACCTATTTTAACCATTCCAAGACTTCGAATGTCTAATTGCTTGTAAATTCGAGGCACTGAATTTTCGAAGCTTTGCAAATTCAACGCATCGACAATTGTAGACACTGAAAATTCTGAAAGTACAAAATTAAACTTTGCAAATTCAGAGCAGTTAGAATTCGATGCGCTGCAAATTCCAAGTTTTGGCAAAATGAAATCGTTTCAAATTCGGAACTTTGAGAATTCGACGCGTTTCAAATTCGAAAGTCTGATATTTCGAAGCCTTAACAATTCGATGCTTTCAAAGTTCAAACATTGAAAATTCCAAGCACGCAGAAATTCGCATCTTTATCGCCCAAATTAAGGAAATGCGTGGAAATTTAGATTTTAATCACCAAAACTAAAGACATGCGTCTAAATTCGTAATAATCGAATACTGGATGACGCACACTGCAATCGGCAGCTACGCTTCACTAATAGATCGCGAATCTTCGTCTAACTTCGCATTTCTCTCGCTAAAACTATTGCAATCATTCGCTTTCCACAAGAAATATCTTATTACATAATTGTGTTACTTTGAAAATAGCATATTTTTCAGGTACCTCTGAAAGCTTGTCTTAAAATGATGTATTTTGAAAATTTCTTACAAATGATCCGGTTAATATTAAATAAACAGCTTATACAAGTTTTGCATTGCAAACTGAATTTTTTTTCAAATGAAATTCTGCCTATTGCAAATCACATTCGCCGATTTGCAAACCAAATTCGACTTTGTGCCAACCGAATCCTAAAAACTGTTCTTTCTTTCAAGCATAAATAATAGAAATAATATCAAGTGTAAATTTATTCTTATGGAATTGGAAATATGGTGGTGAAATTTGATTCAAATCAGACCGGAACGTTTCGAGAAATTTTCATAAACACATCAGAGATACTTTGAAAAATAATCTATTGTATTTCTATCTATTTATAAAGAAATGCGTCTAAAGTCGCATTTGACGAATTAGCACTAATGCATCGCGAATCTTCCTGCAACTTCGCATTTCTTCCGCCAACATTAAAGAAATGCGTCTACATCGAATAATGAAAGTTAGTTAAATTAAAATAGGGACTGCTTAACGCGATGCAATATGTAAATTATTCGAACAATCGACTGCAATTTCTAATCTGGACTTTACTTTAAATATTTCCTATATTGTACTATTGGAATTTGTTGTTTTTCGCCAATTTCTATGACAAATAGAATATATGTCCCAATTACTGTCACTGTTCCTATAACCGATAATTAAATTATTTTATTTAATAGCAAAGTAATGTACGATTAATCGTAAATAAACAAATTTTGATACTAAGTTTGGACTTCGGTTTACGCAACAACACATAAACATTGTATATTCGTTTACAATTAATATTTAAAAATAAATATTAGGAGGTAAATGTGCTGTTGAACATTGAAACGTGACCAATATAATCATAAAGTAAGGAACGTGTCATAGTTCAGTAAGAAACTTACATCTGTTATACAAGCTAACGTGTAAATATATGTAAAAATTGTTTCCATTTAAATGAAAAGTTTTCAAGTGACAGTACAAGGACATTGGACTTTGTTGTACATTCTCAATTAATTAGAAATTAATTGATTATATTGAATATATTAAAAAAATGTTCATAAATAAAAGAAATGTTGAACAATATTATGCCCCAAATTGGTACGATTTTTAAGTTATACAATTTCCAAAATAGTTAAATAAACTTTCGCGCGAACCTTAAAGTGGCAGTAATTGGTATATACATCTATCCTATGCGATAAGTAACACATAAAGTCTCGCAATCTCTGTTTTTTCTCAAGTAACTCTGTTTCCAATCAAATCACTTCGATAATGAACGTTATTTATTCTCCGCCATATTATGAATAATATTATTATTATTCTGCTCTTGTGGAAGATTACAAGTGAAAAAAGTGATCACGGTAATCCGATTCTCACTTTGTTCCACTCAAATAAACTAATTAAATAAATTTCCTTAATGGTCAACTCGCTTTTCCGCAATTACATATTTTTAGCGATTTTCTCGAAAAAAATGTATATTAGGATAATCACGTTATATCGACGAAACACATTTCTAAGCGCATAAAAGCATTAAAGCGTTTTTGTACCTATCTTTCTATATTTATTCTACTATTATTCTATACTTTCTATAGTTGGATAATATACAGTCTCCCCACGATAATTGCACAACACTCGGGACTGAACGTATGCAATGAGCGTGGTAGTCCTACGTCTTTGCGTTTCGTCGAAAGCGTCGAACGTAGAAAAAGACGGGAAGTGAAAAAGAAATAGGGACTGAGAGTGGAGCGAGTCCAACGAGTGAAGCCAGAACCGCGGCTTCCTTTGAAGATCTGTATCGCTTTTGCAAGAACGTGACATCGTTAATGCGATCGCAAAATTTTCTTATTTTCGATTTCTCGTTAACAAAACTTTTACACCGCCGTAATTGTAAAGTTTCTCTGATTAAAACGAGACTAAATACGGTACAATATACATTATATTTGCTTATATTATATATACATATGTAAGTTACGAATTTATTATAGAAGTAAATATAATCAAAATTGTACCGAGCTTCGTCTTATTTCGATCAGAAAACTCTCACGAACATGTTAAACAAATTTGTATAAGGAAAGAATCGAAAATAAAGAATTTGCGGTATTGCATTTACGTTGTCTCACACGAATATTCGATCCCGGATCAGATTACGCTATTTGGTGGCCGACCGTCGGGCAATTAAGAGAAATCTCATTTATAGCGGGAATAAAAGTTGTGCACGATGCATGCACATTTCGTGTGCAGTAATCGTGGAGAGTCTGAATCGAGTATTTAATGTATTGCACCGAAACTGACGAACAACGGCTCAGCGTAATGTCGTTTAAATGACAAAACTGTTGTTACGCACACACACACAAACACACACAAATACATAAACAGACAAATTGTCGTATTTCACGATGCGATGTAAAATAAAGTTTAGCGAGCGATTTTTTTAGGGAACAAGGGAATTCTAAACTGAATTACTTAATTAACGGGAACGAAGAAATGAAGAGACTCTTTTGAAATTGACATGAAAATGGAACGAAGCGAAACACCTTTTTTCAAAAGTGAGAGTAGCGCGAGTTAGTGCGAGTAGCTGTGTTAAGGAAACTATTGTTAATAAAAGTTGCAACACTTCATACTCTGTGTGTTTCTATTTTCTCTTTTTGATGAATTTGCGAATTAATTTTTCTGCGTCGTTTGGTAATTTCCTAATTCCGAATTTCAGACAACCACTAATTTACTGTTAGTAATAGATATAAGTGAAACAGTGGAAGCTCGATAACTGGAATTTCAGCAGTGAATCGGAACTATAGCATTTGAAATATCTTGCTTTCGGCATTCGCAGCCAGGAGCATTCTGCAGAGAGATTCTGTTCCCCGCCAATCCCGATCTTCGTTGCACGGTATGTGCGAACAGAACTCGTGTTAGAACGTTTACGGTGACGTAGTTTCATAACTGAACCGTCGTTCTTTGGTTTCAGTCCGCCGAACCGCCCGCGGAACCGGTTGACCCGGCAATCGCAATAGCGAGAAGCTTTTTTATTTACTTTTTGATTTTCTTTTTGTAAAAAATATATACATTGAGTTTTGTTTTTTTTTATTTTTGTAAATAAAAGGCCGACCAGAAACCGTCAGCCAAAATCAAAACTCTCTCACCATAACTTAATCCCTCTCCCTCAATATCTGAACCTACGTTAGGAGCAGCGGATTTACTTAACACCCTGCTCTATTAACAGGCTTATACTTCCCTTTGGGCCGTAGAATTCACTATGGCCCCTTTCCCTTTTGCTTCCATACCCGAGACGAATTCAATTTACATAAGTACACCGAAATGTTGGTATTATATTAGCATCTGGTTATACGGGGTGCCGCCGTCTAATAAAAATGAAGAAATGAAATTTGTAATTCAGAATGTTGCTGATTGGTTAGTTTCTTCCTTGAGTAACTTTATTCATCAAATAAAAAGTATGGTTCAACAAGAATGCAAACGAAAAGAACCTGATTTCTGAGAGTGACGATGCTTCCACCTGAAGGTTCGCAGACAATGGTGGCAACCTCGCGAAAAGCCTACCAAACTTCGAACAATTAACACCAGACGGAAACAGTTACTATGATTGCGACCTCTATTCCGTTACACGGTTCCCAGCATGCCCACTGGTACCAGATTAGGCCAATCAAAGTACGAAGCTAATCAACCAGAACTAATACCGTGGACGACATACAAATGGAAAGTGCATGTTCCGTGGTTGTGAATAGAATTCCAAAAATGGCTAGGTCAGCTTCGTACCCGCGCCCAGTTCGAACAACAATCTCCTTTATGCACAAATTGATCAATAGTAATATCGGCGGCATTTTTCTTTCTTCAAAGTCATTGCATTTGAACTACTTTTTTAAATCACTTTCCTCGTCTTTTGCATCATACAACTGATATATTAAAAAAAAAGATTAGCGTTTAAGTTAGATTCGTGAGGGCCGATTAATTAACAAAATCGTAAATAAATATTACCAGCCAAGAAATTATGTTGTGAAAAACAAATTAAGATTTATAGCCACATAACTATTCCTATAACACTAGAAACAAATTCGGCAATTTACACACATTCTCACTTCTGCAGTCGTTAACAATAACGATGCGACGCGTGGTTGATGACTCGTTTTAATTACATTTTGTATATAAAATTGTATCGTAATACGTAAGAACCGAAAATGGAAAGAGTTGCAATTCTGATTCTCGAACATGTTCATAGACGTAATTTCAAAGAGAGTTCATACGATCGAAATGCTTGGTGGCCCTGATAAGGGCCGATTGTTTATGAATGCACAGGAACTGTCTGCAATTCTTAACCGCCAAAACCATAAAGGGTCCTGCCTTGTCGTTTCAGAGCGTAGACCACGTCCATAGCAGTCACAGTCTTCCGCTTAGCATGTTCGGTGTAGGTCACAGCATCACGAATAATATTTTCCAAGAATACTTTCAGTACACCACGCGTTTCTTCGTAGATCAAACCAGAAATTCGCTTCACGCCACCACGCCGTGCAAGACGACGAATAGCCGGCTTCGTAATACCCTGGATGTTATCACGAAGAACTTTCCTATGACGCTTGGCTCCTCCCTTTCCCAAACCTTTTCCACCTTTTCCACGGCCGGTCATGATTCAATTCAAGCACCACCACACGATGTACTAAAACGAAACGTCTGCCTAGCACACAGACCGCAGCTCTTTTATACTGTTCTCGACGCGGACTAGTCGTCCCCACTACTTTGCTTGCAGCCAATCAGGAGCCTTCTATAGGTCATGGCAAACGCATAAAAGGGGGTACTCAGTAACACCTGATGCATATTAGTACATCTTGTCGTCACAGTTGGGTTGAGGTTTTTTTAATTGTGCTTTCACACAATGGCTCGTACAAAGCAAACCGCTCGTAAATCTACCGGTGGAAAGGTTCCTCGTAAGCAGCTGGCTACCAAAGCTGCTCGCAAGAGTGCTCCAGCCACGGGTGGAGTGAAAAAGCCTCATCGTTACAGGCCTGGCACTGTAGCTCTTCGTGAAATCCGCAGATATCAGAAGAGCACTGAACTTCTGATTCGTAAACTGCCTTTCCAACGCCTCGTACGTGAGATCGCTCAAGATTTCAAAACTGATCTTCGTTTCCAAAGTTCGGCAGTTATGGCCTTGCAAGAAGCCAACGAGGCTTACCTGGTTGGTCCATTCGAAGATACCAACTTGTGCGCTATCCATGCAAAACGCGTTACCATTATGCCAAAGGACATCCAACTGGCTCGTCGCATTCGGGGAGAAAGAGCTTAAGCAACTTACGTTAAACCATCGGCCCTTTTCAGGGCCAAAATTTATTTCCATATTGAAACAACGTCAACTGTACATCGAACATCTTTTCATTTGCAAAACGTGCAATAATTTCATTTACTTTAAATTTACCTAAAAACTAAACTCAAACTTTATTTTTTACCTAAAAACTTTACTTTATATTTACCCTTGTTTTCGAAGTGTTTGCTATACCTTATTAGTTTATGTAATCTTATGTTGGGGTGATTTCTAGCTGAGCGCTGTCGCAGTTAACTTAGCTATTATAAAAGGAGTTTGCCATCCAAAAAATATGGGAAACACTGCTTCATATTGCACACCTCGATCCACGACACGTTACAGACTGACATTACACGTATACCCAGGAATCAAGTAAACTATCTACCGCGATCATTCACAAATGTAAGTCAAAGCTGTTACTGAAGGATTTTATTCGGTCCTAAAGTTCGAACGCGCACGAAATGGCGCTGAAACAGGCCCAAGGCTTTTATACCGCTAATATTTCAACATTCCCCCAGCTATGAGCACGTGCTCGCGTATGTTCGCTTTTTGTTTTATTCTTGATAGTTCTTCATTCTACATAATTCTATTCATAGTTTCCGAAACATCTCGTAAAGTTTTACAGTCGATACGAAGATTTATAACAATTCTTCTTCCACTTTGAGTCCCAAACCAACAAACCATAAGTAATTATAGGATTAAAAAAACAAATGATGGCGATCCCTCTGGGTGATATCTCGCGGATGGCTTTTTTCTAAATTAACTACCGTACGAACACATTTAATACCCATGATAGGTTTAGTAAAAATCGGTGAGAACTGCCAATATATGTTTACTTTCTGTACAACTTCGCATCGTATGAAATGATAATATAAATTACCTGCGTATTTACGTCTGCAATTATTATTTCACTCAAATTTTTACGAGCTATCGGTTCTCCGTAAAATGGTAAATATAAACAGCTGAGCTACTCCTTCGTTCTGAAAGATTGTGGCCCTGAAAAGGGCCATTTGCATTCGTGTTATTGTATTAAGCTTTCTTCTCGGTTTTCTTTGGTAAAAAAACTGCTTGAATATTAGGCAAAACACCACCCTGTGCAATGGTTACACCGGCGAGCAGTTTATTCAATTCCTCGTCATTTCGGATCGCAAGTTGTAGATGACGGGAAATGATCCTAGTTTTTTTGTTATCACGAGCGGCATTTCCTGCCAATTCCAGTACTTCAGCCGCCAAGTACTCCATAACGGCTGCTAAATATACCGGTGCTCCTGCGCCAACACGTTCTGCGTAATTTCCATTGCGTAGCAGTCTGTGAATACGTCCAACAGGGAACTGAAGACAAGCTCTGTTCGAGCGGGACTTCACTTTCGCCTTAGCTTTACCACCCTTGCCACGACCTGACATGTTTTAATCAAACTTCAGAAAACTACTTCAAGAACACTTCTAGAGATTCTAAAGGATTGTGACGCTCGGCAAGAAGGTAGCCTAATTATGTAAGGCTGCCAGCCACTCCGACGCACCAATGGGGTGGGAACAGCACGCGATTGGCGCGCCTCTGGAGGCACATTTCAAGCCATATGCAGTACATTCACTGTGTGCTGACATTCCTACCAGTTACACCGCCACCGAAGCAGGTCGCTCACCCTATCCAACCACGGCGCCAATGAAGTGACCACACACAAAGATTACAAGTCAAACTCAGCTGTCATGGAGACAACTCATGAGCCCAACATACCAGTTAAAAACAAATTTCAAGCTCTAATGTAGGATTCTGAAACCGAAAAGAAAACAAATAACATTGTAACGACGCCGTCGAGGCCGCGACCCCCCCCCCCCCCCCCACTACCGCGGCACGCCAGACCACCGGCGCAGTAATTAGCGCGACAACCGCGAGGTGTCCAGCCACGACTCGCGGTTCCCGCAAGGGAAACACGGCACCTCCGGAATATATGCCGCGGACGCCCGAGCATAGCCAGCGGATCCGGGCTCTCCAGTACGCTCTTTAGTACGCTAACGAGATTGCCAACATTTTTACTCCGACACGGATCTGCTCTTCCTCCAACGGGTGGCAGTCGAGGTGACTCGCGTTCGAGCTCCTCCCTAGCCGTAAACCCGTTTATCCGCTGACCGCAAGATCGGAGGTTCGCCTCTCGATCGGTCTCCCGAACCCGCCCAAGAGCTGTCGGTTTCACCGGCGTTCTTGGGGCTAACGGCTCCCCGCCTGGCGCCGGGGTGGTTCGCGCTCGAGCCCTCCGACAGCCGTAAAGGACCTCCCGCCTCCGCATCCAAATCATCCGACTACCTGGCCGCAAGCGCCTTCACCGCGAAGGAGACGCGCCGACACTCTCCGTCGCGAACCGTGCACCGCCGACCGGGGACCCGCCAACGGGGGTGCCTCCACCGCGGAGGACTGTGCCCGCCCGGTACCGATTAGTCAGTAAGACCGCGTTAGAGTTAAGCCGCCGTTAGTCAGTAAGACCGCGTTAGAATTAAGCCGCCGTTAGGAAATAAGCCCGCGCCGCCGCTAGTAAGTAAGACACGCCGCCCATCGCCACGACCCTGGCGACCGACTGAGTCGGCAACAATAAACAATTAAAAACGTTACATGGCGCCCGAACAGGGACCTTGGTGACAAGGGCACCCATGGACAGAATTAGTTGGGTGTACCATCTACGAAAGCCCGATCTCATCAAAACCGCGAGTGCGATTAGCGTCTGTGCAGAGGGAACCGTCCAGGAATTACGAGCGCGGATACTCCAGCACCACCGCTCGATGACCACACCGAAGCAAGACGCCAGCATGGGCCCCTCCACCCAGGAGCCCGGAGAAGACCGCGAGACCCTGATACTCGACCCTGCCTTCATGGACCAGCTCCGGAAAACTGGGGTACACTTCGACGGCAACCAGGACGCAGAGGAGTTCCTTGATCAACTGGACGACCTCCAGAGAAGTTACGGCATCTCAGGAGAACAGACGCTGCGCTACCTGTCCTGCCTGCTGCGGGGGGACGCACTGGCCTGGCACCGCAACCGCCGTCACGACTGGACCACCTGGGAGGAGTTCCTGGTCTGCTTCCGAGAGGAGTATCTACCTCTGTCCCAGCCAGACGACATCTACGACCGGATCGTGAGCCGCACACAGCGCCCGGGAGAAACCGGCCGAGCATACATCAGGGCCATCTCAACGCTGATGCGCCGACATGGGGGCCTCTCCACCGAGGAACGACTCCGGCGAATCCATCGCAACCTGAGCCCCGCCTACCGGAGGTACATCCGCCCCGGCGACGCCAGCTCGCTGTCCAGTCTGCTCCAGAGCATCGCCGAATACGAGAGCCTCGGCTGGGACGCGCCACCACCAGGACCGACGCCCGCCCAGATACGGACACCCGGCCTACCACGCACTCCAGCACCGCCGGCAGGACCGCCGCGCGCCCCAGCACAGCCGCCACAGCCGACATTCTCCAAGAGGCAGCAGCCAGCCGGACCCGGAGCCGAGTATCGCCGAGACACCTGCTGCTGGAGGTGCGGACAACGGGGACACGTTCGGGCGGAATGCCGCCAACCCGCCAGCCTGTTCTGCAGCTACTGAGGGACGATGGGCCAACGCAGCACCACCTGCCCATGCCACACGACAACGGGAAACTCCACATCGACCGGACGGGGAGGCACGGACCGGTCGACCGACAACTGAGAGCCTCAATCAGGGAGGCCGACACCGACGGCCGCATCTACGTGGAGTTCGTCCTCCCCAACCAGCGGTTCCGAGCACTGATCGACACCGGAGCCACCCGTTCATACATGCACCACGACATGGCCGAGCTGTGCAGGTGGCACGGAGCGAAATGGCGACAGGAGCAGTTGCCAGTCCGAATTGCCGACGGCTCCGAGGTGATGACCGCCGGAGAGATTGACGCAACCGCCACCATCAACGGCCGACCGGTGCGCCACCGTTACGCGGTGCTGTCAACCCTCAGCCACCCTGTAATCCTCGGAGTCGATATTCTCGGCCGACTAAGAACCAGCATACAAATCGGACCGTACCGATGGAACTATCCCGACGAAGCCGAAGCCCTGGAGCCCGCCGGACCAACCGGCTGCACACCGGAGCAAGAACAAACGCTGCAACGCTTGCTAGACAAGGAACTACCCAAGCTCCGCCAGGCCGGATCAGCTACGCCATGGGCCGTCCACCAATTCCGACTGAAGGAGGGAGCCGAACCGACCAAACAGCGGTATACACCCAGGAATCCGGCCATGCAAGCTATCATCGACACCGAGGTCGACCGAATGCTGGCCGACAGCATCATCGAGCCAGCCCGAAGCCCGTGGAGCTCTCCAGTCGTCTTAGTACGGAAGAAAAATAACAGTTACCGGTTCTGCGTGGACTACCGCCAGGTTAACCAGCGCACCGAGAAGGACGCCTACCCTCTGCCCCAGGTACAGGCCACGCTGGATAAGCTACGAGAAGCCCGGTACATTTCCACGATCGACCTGGCTGACGGGTACTGGCAAGTACCGCTTGACCCCGCAAGCCGACCACTCACCGCCTTCACCGTCCCGGGGAGGGGGCTCTTCCAGTTCCGAGTAATGCCGTTCGGATTACACTCCGCACCTGCAACCTTCCAGCGACTCCTCGACGAAGTCATCGGGCCAAAGCTGGCCCCGCGCAGCTTCGCCTACCTCGACGACATCATCGTCCTGGGAAGGACTTTCGAGGAACACCTGGACAATCTCCGAGAGGTCTTCAGCCGACTCCGAGCCGCGCGCCTACGGGTCAACCCGGACAAGTGCCGCTTCGGCCAAACGGAGTTGAAATACCTGGGGCATGTTGTCACGAGGAACGGCATCCACACTGATCCCGACAAAGTACAGGCCATCCGGGGCATCCCGGCCCCAACCAACCTGAGAGAACTTCGCCGGTTCCTAGGAATGGTATCGTGGTACCGCCGATTCATTCCCCAGTTCTCGGACCTGGCCGCCCCGCTGAACCGGCTCCTCCAGAAACGACGCAAATGGGACTGGACGGCGGAAGAGGACTCCGCCTTCCGCGAGCTCCGCCACCGACTGGCCACCGCCCCCGTGCTGAGGTGCCCCGACTTCACCCGACCGTTCACCCTCCAGACGGACGCCAGCGACTACGGCCTCGGAGCCGTCCTCTCCCAGGAGCAAGACGAAGAAGAAGGAGTAATCGCCTATGCTAGCCGCTCCCTGAACCAGGCCGAAACGAACTACTCCGTCACGGAGAAGGAATGCCTGGCCGTCGTCTGGGGCATCCAGAAGATGCGACCGTATCTGGAGGGATACCGATTCACAGTCCTGACCGACCACCGGGCTCTTAAGTGGCTCCAGACCCTGGACAGTCCGTCCGGCCGCCTGGCCCGCTGGAACCTCGAACTCCAGCACTACGACTTCGACATCCAGTACCGGAAGGGCGAGAACAACTTAGTAGCGGACGCCTTGTCTCGCCAACCCGAGGACCAACCAGAGGAGGTCGAGGCGGTCGAGGATACCCCCTCGGACCCGTGGTACCAAAAGACGCAGGACGCCGTGCTGCAGGAACCCGACCGGCATCCCGAGTACCAGCTCCGGGAAGAGCGCCTCTACCGGAGAATTCCAGACTCAACCGGCGTCCACCCGGACTCCGAGTGGAAACTCTGCATTCCGCGAGCACTACGAGCCAGAGTCCTGCAGGAAAACCACGACCCGACCGCCGGGCACTTGGGGATCAGCAAGACCAACGCCCGACTCGCACGCCACTACTACTGGCCTGGCATGTTCCGGGAGGCCGCCCGGCACGTTCGGGAATGCCGCAGCTGCCAAACCCATAAGGTTTTGCAACAAGCAGCCGCCGGCCAAATGTACACCACACCAACGGACGGGCCATGGGAAGTGGTATCCGTCGACCTCGTAGGGCCCCTTCCACGCTCCACCAAGGGACACACCACGCTCCTGGTGATGCAGGACAAGTTCACGAAGTGGGTCGAACTCCAGCCCCTGCGGCGAGCCACCGCACCAGCCGTCACCCGAACCGTCAAGGAACGGATAATCCTCCGATACGGATGCCCTCGCCAAATCATCACCGACAACGGGCGACAATTCGAGAGCGGGATGTTTACCGCAATGTTGGAGGAATACCACATTGCGCACCGCAAAACCCCGCCGTACACCCCGCAGTGCAACCCGGTGGAACGGACGAATCGGGTCCTGAAGACGATGATAGGGCAATACGCGGAAGGCAATCATCGCACCTGGGACGATTGGATCACGGAGCTCGCGTTCGCCTACAACACGGCCTCACACGACTCCACCGGGAACACGCCCGCATACCTAAACTACGGGTGAGAACCCACAGTACCCGGAGCCCTCTACCAACCGCCTGGGCCAGAACCAGCGTCGAGCCAACCGGAACGACTAAGTCGCCTGCAAGACGCCGTAACGTTGGCACGTTGTGCGCTCGCCAAATCGCACGAGAGGCAGCGCAAATACTATAACCGCCGGCGTAGGACGTGGCTACCAGCAATAGGAGAGCAGGTCTGGCGGCGCCTACACCCTCTATCCTGCGCGACGCAGAACTTCGCGGCCAAACTGGCACCAAGGTTCGACGGCCCACACACCGTAGAGCGCCACCTAGGCCCCACCACGGTGCTACTGCGAGGGGCGCGAGGGAAGCAGTACCGCGCGCATGTGCAAGACCTCAAACCCCACCTCACCGCCGCTCTGCAGCCAGCAGGTATAAAAGCAGGAGACCCGAGCCCAGACGACCAAAAAGGAAAACTAGATCATGAAGAGAAACGCAGCAGCAGCGGCAGCAGCGCAGACCGCCACGCCAATCGGCCGGACCGGCCACCAGCGGCCGCCAGAAGCCAGACTCCGGACCAGCCGGATCGCGGAGACTCCCCGGTACCGGGGACTGCCGCCACGGGTGCGACCACCGCCCCCGCCCACCGCCGAGCTCGCGGCCGTCTAGTCGCCGCGCCGACCGCCGACTAGACCAGCGGCCCGCCACCCACCAGCGACCCGTCGCCCACCAGACCATGCCGAGCGCCGGGAAACCCTCCGGCTCCCGCTGCCACCGTGGGCGAGGATTCCCCGGACCGCCACCAGAGGGAGCTCCCCAATAGGGAAAAATACACGCTCCCGCGGGACGAGCCCGGCCCCGCCACCAGGGGAAGATCGGATGGAAGTCGGCCGCCCACACCGACCAACATCCCCTCCGACCGGACCGAGCCACCCGCAACGCCCGGCGGCCTGCCAAGCCAGCGCCCACCGCAACGACGAGGTGCGGGTGGACCTCGCCGCCCTACGGCCCAGTGAGGACCAAGTCATCTACCTCCCTGGGCAAACCGTAACAATCCGGCGGTTCCACCGGGACAGCCTCCGTATCCGGGTCCGGACGCACCCGAGGCCCGAAGAGTGAGCGCCCGGCTCCGGACAAAGAGAGCGACGGAAGAGGGTCGCGGCCGAGGAAGGAAGGGGGGGGGGTGTAACGACGCCGTCGCGGCCGCGACCCCCCCACTACCGCGGCACGCCAGACCACCGGCGCAGTAATTAGCGCGACAACCGCGAGGTGTCCAGCCACGACTCGCGGTTCCCGCAAGGGAAACACGGCACCACCGGAATATATGCCGCGGACGCCCGAGCATAGCCAGCGGATCCGGGCTCTCCAGTACGCTCTTTAGTACGCTAACGAGATTGCCAACATTTTTACTCCGACACGGATCTGCTCTTCCTCCAACGGGTGGCAGTCGAGGTAGCTCGCGTTCGAGCTCCTCCCTAGCCGTAAACCCGTTTATCCGCTGACCGCAAGATCGGAGGTTCGCCTCTCGATCGGTCTCCCGAACCCGCCCAAGAGCTGTCGGTTTCACCGGCGTTCTTGGGGCTAACGGCTCCCCGCCTGGCGCCGGGGTGGTTCGCGCTCGAGCCCTCCGACAGCCGTAAAGGACCTCCCGCCTCCGCATCCAAATCATCCGACTACCTTGCCGCAAGCGCCTTCACCGCGAAGGAGCCGCGCCGACACTCTCCGTCGCGAACCGTGCACCGCCGACCGGGGACCCGCCAACGGGGGTGCCTCCACCGCGGAGGACTGTGCCCGCCCGGTACCGATTAGTCAGTAAGACCGCGTTAGAGTTAAGCCGCCGTTAGACAGTAAGACCGCGTTAGAATTAAGCCGCCGTTAGGAAATAAGCCCGCGCCGCCGCTAGTAAGTAAGACACGCCGCCCATCGCCACGACCCTGGCGACCGACTGAGTCGGCAACAATAAACAAGTAAAAACGTTACAACATCAACAACAAAAACACGCACTCGACAAAAACAAACACAAGTCCCGCCAACACAAACACCATCACTACCACCACCACCAGCACAAAAAACCTGAAACCACCAACCATATACCTTCACTCGCCAAGAACCACATCTCTCAAAGAATTCTCCAACAGCATACATGACACTGTTGGAGAAAAATTCGAAATTAAGTGCATCGAAAAACAAACAAAACTTCAGTTGTACGACCTGCAAACATACAACAAATTCTTAACAGCAGCAAAGGATGGGAATGTACAATTCCACACGTTTTCCTTACCAGAGGAAAAATCTCTAACTGTCGTCCTCAAAGGACTGGAGGATTCTACACCTAAAGAAGTCCTGGAGGAAATAAAATCCAAGGGCCTAAACGCCACTGCCTGCGTCAACCTTCTGAAAAATTCAACCAATATAAAAAACATTTATAGAATTGCCTTCGCCCCAGGAACTACCATCCAAACAGTGAAGCAAATCCGAATCCTATTCCACTCCAGAGTTTGCTGGGAGAAATACTATTCACAAAAACCATATATACAGTGCTATAGATGCCAATCGTTTGACCACCTCGCCAAAAACTGCAACAAATATTCTAACTGCCTCAAGTGCGCAGAAAGTCACCTCACTAAGGATTGCCCCAAACCACCGACCACTCCAGCCAAAAGTATCTTGCGAATCTCAATAAACACGCAGCCCCCCCCCCCCCCCCCCCCAATCGCCACAACATAACACACAGATGATACAAGCACGTATCCTAAACTCCCTAAAACACAGCCCTCCAAAACAGCAATCACTTCCCCTACAATCTCATACACACAAGTAACAGCAAACAGGACAGAACCCCAGCAAAACAAATCAAATCAGCAAATCAATCACGACTCACCCACAACCCTGTTCACAGCCACAATACAAGAAATACAGAAATTAAACACAGTATGCGACCTTAGAAAAATTTTCGATCTCGCAAGAAAATTAAACCAAAATCTCAATTCCACTCAATCCACGCTTGAGCAAACCCTAATAATAGCTGAGATCATAGCCAACTAAGAATGGCGAACTTTAAAAAAAAAATAGCAACCTGGAACCCCACCAGCCTCCCGCTCACGAATTAACATTATTCGTAGAGCAACACCAAACAGAAATAATGCTTCTAACCGATACATGGCTAAAACCCGAAACCACCATCAACCTAAAAAATTACTAACTAATTAGAAAAGACAGGCTAGGACAAATCCGAGGAGGAGGGGTAGCCATTCTCTTGCATAAAAATATTTCGTATGAAAATATACCACAACCCCCAACCGGCCCAATAGAATCAAGCTTCATCAAAACACACACACAACCCTCCCTGATCATAGGCGCAGTGTACAATCCCCCTAACGCCAAGCCCACAATTCAAGATCTGAACAATCTTACCGTCCACCAAACTCCATACATCTTAGGAGGAGACTTTAATGCAAAGCACATCCTCTCGAACAACAGATCCAACAACCACCTAGGCACACTATTGTACAACATGAACAGCAACAACTATCACATCATCCACAGCACAACCTATACCCACCAAGCCCTAAGAGCAAACCCATCAAATATTGACTTCTTCCTCACAAATACATCAGTTCAAAAAACATGTCAAACAATAGACGACCTATCATCCAGCCACCTCCCAATCGTTTGCCAAATACAAAAACACAACACACAATTCACAAACCACACCATAAAGGACACTAACTGGAACCAATATCGAACTCACTGCAACGCACACCATCTCAACTCACAAATAGATACAAAAGGACACATATTCATAGAAATAGAAAAACTAAACAGAACTATAAACCACTCTTTCACCAAATCCACTACAACAACTAAAGCATACATAAAAACAATAACACCGGACATTGAATTAATAAACCTAATAAAACTAAGAAACAGATACAGACGGAAATTCCAAAAAACAGGAACTCACACCTACAAGACACTGCGCAACGCATTGAACAGACAAATACAAAACAAAATAATTAACATCAAACAAGAGACATAGAAGAACAAACTGCAATCACTAAACCAAGACCCTACAAAAACAGGCACATGGAAAATTCATAAGGCAATGAAAAAGAAGGCACAACCAATTCCACCCCTAACCTCCAGTCAAACCACAGCCTACACAGACAATGACAAAGCACAATTGATAGCAAAATACTTCCAGAACGTGCACGATTCCACCTCCAAAATCACATCTCCATACGACCAGGAAGTACAAAAGGCACTACATAACATAATGAACGCAGATTCCACCATAGACACCACCTTCATAATCCCATCTTTAATAAAAAACACAATAACTGAGTTCAAGAACGGCAAAGCACCATGACTGGACCATAACACCACAATCCAATTAAAACAGGCACCCAAAAAAATAGTCGTCCAACTATTCTACATCCTGAGAACAGCAGTAAACCTAGCATATTTTCCAGACTGCTGGAAAAATGCAAAAATACTACCTTTCCTGAAACCTAAGAAACCTCCCACACAACCCACTAGCTACAGACTCATCAGCCTACTCAGCATCATCAGCAAGTTACTGGAAAGAATAATATTAATGCAACTTCAAGAACACATCAACCAAAGTAATATAATTATCAACGAACAATTTGGCTTCAAGCACAGCACTCCACAACGCAACAGCTCCTATGGCTCACTGAGCACATAGCAATGGAGATAAATAGAAATAGAACCAAAGCAGCTTTCTTCCTGGACCTCAACAAGGCCATTGACACCATGTGACACGAAGGACTCATCCTCAAACTCACGAAGCTACAAACACCAACACACTTAATAAAAATAATCTGGAGCTACCTCACAAACAGGACCCTCACAGTCTACGTAGGAAAATCCCAATCAAGCAAACTTGACATAGCAGCAGGCGTACCACAAGGCTCAGTCCTAGGACCGCTACTCTTCAACATCTACATCAATGACATTCCCAAAAACAGCAACACGAACCTAGCATTATTTGCAGACAACACTGCCCTTTATTCATCTTCATGGCAGCTCAACCAAGCCACGCAGTACCTCAGAAGCCATCTACAGAATACACTGGACTTCTTCCAACAATGGAAGCTAAAAGTCAACGAACACAAAACACAAGCAATCTACTTCACAAACAAAAAACAAAAAATGCCCCCACTGCTCACCATCAACACCACAACCATACAATGGTCCAAAAATGCCAAATTCCTAAGCATTTGGCTAGATGGAAAACAATACAGGACAGGATAGCTAAATTATATGGAACATTGCGACATCTAAGACCACTCATTGGTCCCAGCAGCACCCTGAAGCAAAAAACGGAACTACTCCTTAACAAAACATGCGCCGGACCCATACTGACATATGGAATCCAAGTCTGGTCCACAGCAGCGCAAATGCACCACAAGAAAATCCAAAGAATGCAAAACAAATTCCTAAAAATAATACTCAACAAACTAAGAGACTACAACACCAAACAACTACACCGAGAAGCACAAATAGAAAACATCCAAGAATTCGTTAACCAAGTACTAAGCAAAACATATAATCACAACCATACTAACCCCCTCATAGGAGCAATAGGCAACTATAATCCACAAGAGATACCACTTAAAATTAGAAAGAAAAGACCAAGGATGATAACACCAACACAATAACATAGCCAGTAATCAAGGAAGCGGGTTTTTGAAAGATTTTCCCGCGAATAAACACAAAGTGATTAATCCGCTCACGACGGAATGGCATCTATAGATGCCATGGAGGGTACTGTAGCACGAAAACTATTGCCGCGAGCCATGATTGGTCAGAGTCGAAAGAAAGAGATAGACTGTAGCAGAGTAAAGGATAGAGACACTGCTAGGATCGTGTAACGAGAAATCGAAATGGGTTCCAATGACGCTTGCATCCCAAGATTTGAAATATTCTCAAAAAATATATATTTTCAATTAGTTATTCACAGAAGGTATTTAAATTATATAAATAAAACAAATGACTACTTAATACCACATGTATCAATAGGAAGTGAAATAGACAGCAAATGAATACGATATTAATAAAGAATATATTATTGAATAAATAATATTATATTCCTTCATTATTATTTCTTGTGTATATATATTTTAAAAACCTATTGTATGTATGGTATTCATAATCTCATTTCTTTAGTGTGTATTCTTTATTTATATTATATTTATTTAGTATTTATTTCTCTTCGTATCGGTATATAATGAATATAGTATTTTTTTCATTTTGTATTGATATATGCGGTATCGAGTACTTATATGTATTAACTACATAATTTAAATACCATCTGTGTGTAATTAATTGAGAATATATACTTGTTCGAGAATATTTCAAATCTTGGGGTGCAAGCATCATTGGAACCCATTTCGATTTCTCATGTCCAAGCACTAATATAGCAGAAATGACACCACGTGGCTTCCCCCTCTTCCTTTTTTATGCTAGGGATATTAGTACACGAGGGACAAAACTTATGCGTGAAATAGATGGTGCTGAAACCACCCGTCGTGAGAGGGTTAACCCGCTCACGACGGGATGGCATCTATTGATGCCATGGAGGGTATTGTAGCACGAAAAGTATTGCCGCGAGCCATGATTGGTCAGAGTCGAAAGAAAGAGATAGACTGTGGCTGAGTAAAGGATAGAGATACTGCTAGGTTCGTATCATGAGAAATCGGAAGGGGTTCCAATGATGCTTGCACCCCAAGATTTAAAATATTCTGAAAAAATATATTTTTAATTAGTTATTCACAGAATGTATTTAAATTATATAAATAAAATAAATTAGTACTTAATAGCGCATGTATCAATAGGAAGTGAAATAAACAGTAAATGAATATGATGTTAATAAAGAATATATTATTGAATAAATAATATTATAAATTACACAAACAACAAAGAATGTTCAAGTAAACAGACCGCACAGTTGTCTATGAACGCGTATATGCGATGCGATCAGTCGCATTTTATTATATACCTTCATTATTATTTCTTTTGTATATATATTTTTAAAACTTGTTGTATGTATGGTATTCATAGCCTCATTTATTCAGTGTGTATTCTTTATTTACATTATATTTATTCAGTATTTATTTCTCTTTGTATCCTACCTATAAATACCTTCTGCGTATAGCTAATTAAGAATATATACTTGTTCGAGAATATTTCAAATCTTGGGTGCAAGCATCGTTGGAACCCATTTCGATTTCTCTTGACCCGGCACTATCATAGCAGAAACGACACCACGTGGCTTCCCCTCTACCTCTTTTTATGCTAGGGATATTAGTACACGAGGGACAAAACTTATGCGTGAAATAGATGGCGCTGAAAGCACCCGGGGTGAGAGTGTTAACTAATCAAATACATCACTAGCATACAATCAAGAAGACAGTGGGTCATATGGCAAAAGTCCCTAGGTACCACGAAACCATCATACAAAGTAACCAACACAAAAAAAAGTGTGCTGACATTCATGTTCTATCATTGCTGAGGAGTGTATCTCGAGTTGAAATAAGTCAAGATGCCGCCTAAAGCCAGTGGAAATGCTGTGAAGAAAGCTGGAAAAGCCCAGAAGAACATCAGCAAGTTTGACAAGAAGAAGAAGAGGAGGAGGAGGAAGGAAAGCTATGCTATATACATCTACAAAGTATTGAAGCAAGTTCATCCGGATACTGGAGTCTCCAGTAAGGCGATGAGCATTATGAACAGTTTTGTTAACGATGTATTCGAACGTATTACTGCCGAAGCCCGCTTCGCTCGCTTGTGCTCCCGCTGAGCACACTATAACAAGAGATCGACCATCACGTCTCGAGAAATTCAAACTGCCGTCAGACTTTTGCTGCCTGGTGAATTGGCAAAGCACGCCGTCTCTGAGGGTACTAAAGCTGTTACGAAGTATACTAGCTCAAAATAAACCCTGCAGCGTTCTCTAAACGGTCCTTTTCAGGGCCAACAATTTTGTCACAACGTAAACATTCTAATTTCAACTCAGACTTGGTATATATACATAGACAGTTACGACATTCTGTGCGCAAATATTTTACCCTTCAATAATGTAATTATGGAGGAGTATAAAATCGTATGGTATGCTTCTTATCATCAAAACCTACAAATTTTTGTAGCTGAAATTTACTATAATAGAGTTTGATTTTTAATCTATAACTACTTCGCATTGAAAGAATTATTTGACTGAACAATGCATAAAATATTTTCATAATAGTAGTAGTGGCTGCAGAAATTGTCAAACATCTATGATAATTTAAGTTATCTCTTAGCTATAACATAGTTGGCTAGCATAAAACTCATTTTTTGCTTTTCGTCTTACATACATATGTCATTTTCCCTGTCAACGGCGCAATTGTCTTCCGTGGTAACCTGTTTTGATTTTAATTCAATAGTTCCTACACTAGGAAAGTTTAAGTTAATAATAAATGAAGCAGAGCTATTTGTCTTACATTGTGGTATATAGGGTAAGTCATGTAACGGCATCGCCAAAATTTTCTTGTACACTATTTATTCTGTTAAGAAATGTTTCAAACAAAAGTTACTGGGTATTAAAATGAGAGTAGAATGCAGTAACTACTTTTTTACGTTTTTATCAAGATATGAAAGTCACCTTAAATTGTTTAATCGTAATGTACAAAATTGGACTATGCCATCCGAGAGTCTATTGAACATGGAATACAAAATCATTAAGATACATGGGGTTTTTGTTCGTAGCAGCGCGTATTGCTCACAATTACATGTTGAATATTTTGCGATACTTTCACGCCGCGTTTTACTCGATACGGAAATCACAATTTCTATGTGTGGTGATATATTAATGCGATATTGCTGATGGTTGAAGGATTGTTTGTTTCTTATTCGTACGTTTTTCCAAATCCAGCAAATATGTGCACCAAATGCTTTAAGATTATTTCATAATTGCGGCTTCGATTTCTATGAAGACTGTTAATTGTTGAAGGGAGGAGATACTGTCGATTATGGCAGGACAGAAGGGACTAGTGGGAGAAGACCCCAGTGATGCGATAATGTTAAAGAGATCACAACTTTCCTTGATCTTGTGATCAAATGTTTGCCAGAAGAATGTTTCCTCGCCTCAACTGCTTAATGATCTACTTTACCACATAGCACCCCGGGTTAAGACAACGTATGTGTCTTCGAGTTTAACGCCATTTTAGTATCTTTGCCGGCAAATAAAAGAAGAGTGTAGCTACGGAAGAATATTTTCTTGCGCTTCACAAAGGTGTGTGCGAGCTTGACTACAGCCAGGTCACGCATCTGGCATCCAGATTCGCACAGGCCAGGGTTTTTCCTATCGCCCACGCGGAAACTTTCACCGCTTTCACCACTTTTGGCGCCCTTTTTTAAGCGCGTTTTTTCGCCCCCCCCCCCCCCCCACTTTTTCGTCCGTGTGGCTTGCTCGCTGTCCTTGTTACAGGTCACGGGGTATACAGGTATAACCCCATGAAACGAGTGCCACAACAAGAGTCTCGTACGAAACCTCGAGCGGCGAAGTTCACGAGCGCTTATATGTCGGACATTGTGTATTCCAGTTTCGTGTAAATAAACAGTCATACTTCCGCAAGCAAATAACTGAGTGTGTGGGGTTAATTGCACGTACACCTCCACCTCAAGAGATTATTGCGAGTTACTTATGATTGCTGGAAATATGACAAGGTGCATCATTAAGGCATTTGATAGTGCAACTTCGGAAACAGTAACGTATGTGCGAAATCTGTCTACGTATTCGTACTGATTATTGTGGGCAACATTAGCATGGACGAATATTGCATATAACAGTTAATATGCAGATCATCAGATTTATATTCCGAAAAGAAACAGCATTGGATTCTCATCTTGATAGAAATTTGGTTCGCCTTCCAAATATGGTATCGTGTGTTTTATTTTAAATATTTTATATATTTCTACATGTGATGTGCCTTCTGTGCCTTTTTGCACGTCTAAATTTCCCATAAATGCATAAATATGTGCAGCCTATTAGTAAAACCACTATCCCATACCTCAATTATTTAATCATATTAGAGCGAATTCTTGCTGTAAATTACCGTCTTACAGTGGGAATTCCCACAATTCTTTAATCGTGTTAGAGCAAAATCGTGTTGCACAAGTACCGTGTTATACGGGCTTAACTGTATGTAGTTTTATTTTATGGTATTGTATAGTTTTCTATTTTAGCAGAAACGTTGCCCAGGTTCAATCACGTATGTAGTTCTACTTTCTAACTTTTAGTATAGTAGGGCAAGTAACAATGAACGCATGTGCCTGTTTAAAAACAATAATGTTGAATGTATATGAAAATTTTCTTGTATATTTGCATAAAAGTAAACGTCTATTTAATAGTGATTCATATTTGATATTATGGATTCCTTTAGCTTTCTACGAAGTTAAATAATGGACTATCGAAAACTATCAATAAACTTGACAACAACATCAAATCAGCGGTCAAAGACAACTGTATCGTCGAAATCTCTCCAACATGGAGAAATTTCGTGATTCAATGTATTGATCGTGATGTGATTGAGGAGGACGGGAATTTGGTATATAAATTAAATTGAATTGAGCCGAAAGAATAATAATATTAAGAATAATAATAATATTCAGGGGAAACAGCCTTGCGGCATAAAAAACTCCTTGAAATGTGATTAATGTGTCGCAATGAACGATGAAAGTGCGAGCGGATGTGTGTGTGTGTATTGTGCGTGTGTTGCGTACAATTGATTGCGATTTCGTGTGAGGAGTGCAATGTCGCCTCGCGATGTTGTGTATACGAGAGCACGGCCTGAGACGGAGAACTGGTCTCCGCCCGATTCCGAACACCGAAGTGTGAATCGAGTGGCTGTAATTGATAGAGCCCGTCTGAGCGAGATGAGTGCAGGGCCTCACTCGCCCAGGATACGATATGCAGGCCGTGCGCGATATCCATTGGGCGTGCCAGGGGCAACACCACCTACGAAGAGTTCAGTGTCTCCTCGCAATATTGTGTAATATTTGTTGTGTATTGTTCGGGAATCACGGGTGCGCGATGGCGTTGATCGTATGCACGTTACGACGTTACTCGCGATCTATACCGTCGCAGCACTGAGATAGGACTTGTTCGAAAAGCGACGAGTGCCCGATGCACGATCTATACCGCAATGGATCCACGACTCGACTTTCCATTCGATATGCAAAGATCTCCTGAGAACCCCGGCAAAGGGGGGTGATGGTTAAGAAAAAAAAGATCCGTTCTTCTCGTTCGATAGGGAATGCGATGCGACACCGTTGGGTTGTTTATGAGAAGCACGTATTTACGTTGGAACCGCTCCACGCTAGAATCGACAGACAAAAATGAGCGGCTTTATAGCAATTAAAGCCGTGCATAGAATATGCCGCGCCATTAAATAAAGACCTCATTGACATGTTTATTATTTTTTATTTGCATCAGATACATACATCAATTTTAATTATATATCATCTGTTGCTGCTAAAACAGGTTGATGATAGCTGAAATACGAAACAAAATTTGTACACGGTAAATTTTCGACATGCCGCGTGAAGACCGCATCTAGCGTTGTTCCACCCCGTGTAGTTGGAACCAGCCGATCATTCCGCAATTTGAGGTTGAAAGTGTCCGACATATACTGGACGAACGATTCGCCGTCTTTGGTTTGCAGATCAAGGTTTAGATCTCCTGACATTATAATGGGTATATCCCGGTAGCCGCGTCTCTGTAGTGATTCCACCACATCGACAACTTTCGGACAGTACCAAACGAGATTCATTTCGAAGAAATCTTTGATGTCTTGTAAAGGCGTTCCCGGTGTAATGTAGAATGCCACCACTAGAATTGGCTTCCCTTGGATGCGAGCTTCAGCAGCACAAATATCGCCCACAGGATCATCGACGTCCATTCGCTGTGTTTGCAGTGCGTACGGATGATTTTCGGTGTTCAAAGAACTGTTCTCGTTTTCGTAAACCGCCACACCTCCAACGCGAACGTTGGTTCTTTTGAACTGACAAATTTTACGAAATCCATTGACGCGAATCTGTTGATCGTTTTCCATCCAAGTTTCAGTTAACGCCAAGATTTTGGCTTTTTGCAACACAAAATCCGTAGCCACATCATTAGCATGAGCATTCAAATGGTCGTGAACGGTCTCATCTTTAAGCACCGAAGCCAACAACCCAGATTGCGTAGCGTCCATGATCACAGACGAGACCAAACTACAACTTCGCCCCACAGAGGCTCTTATATGGCCACCATCTACTGCACCAACGCGGGCAACATCCGTTCTCACTGCGCAGATCACCTAACAATCTCGGATACCTCTCACATACACCTATGTCTTATCAGCTTCACCGACTCTTGACCGCAAAGCGTTACAGATAAAGCGTTACAGATAAAATGTTACAAGTAAGTGTTACAGCTGCAAGCGTTACAAAAAAATCTGGTTACCCCCCGCATAAGCATATTCTATGCTAAAAGGTCCTGCGTTGACGCGGATTTCGAGGTATAGGGCCATTCATGATAGTCTACGTGCCGAGCCACTTGAGTTCCATAAAATTCCTTCAATCGCGACAAAAGTTTACGTTCGCGGCTGAACAAGTACTATAATATTATAGGTTTAGGTTCTTGAAGCAGTTATGAAAAACTTTGATTCTGAATAACTCTTAGAAAGAACTTAAATTTCGGACTATACCGATTTAAATCAAAGGTTTTGCATCAGCCATTATACATACAGACATATATAAATGCTATAATCGATATTTTTTAGATACTATATATATTCTCAAACGGTTTCAAAAGTATATAATGTGAATGTTTGCTAACTTTGCTGTTCATAGCAATCAGAACATATGTTGATTATCTTTTGATAATATTTGCAAAGTAAAAAGGAAAACGTGTTCCAAATATTGATAGTAACATTATGTTAAAAAACCATCAATTCTTTCTGTGTTCCGAATTTTCTGATGTCAATAAGAACGTAATAGATTTATTAATCAATCAAAACATAAAATAAGTTTTATGCTAGCCAACATATAGCGAAGTGATACATGAAATTGACATAAACGTTTGACAATGTCTGCAGCCACTACTACTGTTAAGAAAATGTTTTACGCATTCTTCAGTCAAATAATTGTTTTAATGCGAAGTAGTTATACGTTAAACATCAAAAAATTATTGTTCACTTTTCAATTGTTTCTTTGAAGGATTCAAAGTGTCCTCATGTAGGTATGTTTCTGTTTTTCCGTTGCTTACTGCGCCCTCTTCTGTGGGCTTCCCACAGGGCATTATAACAATTAATCATTATATAGGTTAAAGTGTTATAAATGTAGTACATCGTGGTTCTTTCTTATACCTGGCTTCCCCGAACAAAATCCCCCCAGTTTTGTTGCAATGTATAAATTTAAAGTGGCTACCAAGTCCATAAATATGAAACAAGTGACTTCATATTAACACTAGGTTTGCGGAACCCGTCAATTTCACAAATTTCGTTCATGCATAAAGTTACAGGAATCACAACTGTCATTTTTAAGGAATTTACTCTGACTGATGTAATAATATGAATAGTTTCCTTAACTCAACGTCTTTCCTCCCCCGACTCTGTAGTACCTATTTTTCCAACAACCCGTTAAATTGTTCAATCACTGACCGGAATCCTACTGTTAGTGACTTCGCATTTAAATACCTATTGCTTAGAAAATTTCTTCTCCATTCTTTTGATGCATGGTAGTAATTATAATAAAAAAACTTCCGTTAAAGCGCTTCGTCTTGCCATAAAAACAATATTATGCCATATTTACAGGTTGCACTAAATGGCGTAAATTGTAAAACCGATCATGATTCATCGTTAATATTGGGGAATATTATATCGCAAAGTGAACTAGCCACGTCGTCTAAATCTTCAATATTAACCGAAGAGCATATCGATGATGGTGGTATCGATACGAATGTTGAAGTTATTCATAATATTAATAAACTATCCACACCGATTTGCATTTTATCGTGACGAGTAAATACTTCTGTTCCTTCGCACTTATGTTGTTTCGGATTACGTAGGTTTTCGACATCATTACGCATCCAGTGAGGAATTTTCGAATATTTTGGAAATTATTAACCAAACTTTCAATACTCATTATCCGAATTTCCACAGCGAATTATTCGTCCTGGTTAAACTATATTTGATGATTCCCCGTTCCGACGAGCAGAGATATCCAAAATGGTTTAGTCAAAGTAGATCCTGTGCTCATCGTAATGATATGGTACATTTGACACTAACTATAAAAATATATAGGAACACAACATGGCTTGGATAAAAATTAAGATTTTCAACGTTCCGAAATTATTCAAAATTAGCACATTTGCAGAACGTATAAGTAAACACTTGTTTTTACATTAACTTTGCATATTTCTATATTTTGTAGTGTCTGCTTGTTTGTCCCTACTTAACATTATTTATTTGTCTATAATTTTAATTAAAATGCATGTATGTATAGATGTTAAGTATTTTCAGTGTTCCATGTATCGGTGAAAGACTTACTCTTGAATTGCATGCGTGAGAGTTTCTTCAATTTTCATATCTTTTTTTCAACAAATGTTTAGCATGAAAACATTGTGAACATTAAGCATACTCTGCAATGATAAATACCTGTCACACCTTCGCGTGGTTTATCCCGTTAACGCTACAACTTCAAAAATGTACTACCCTGATGGCAAATGTAGCAGAGGAAGTAAGGTAAAGGAAAGGCACATACAGGTGCATGTGTCACATAAAAATTGAATTGATATTCAATAATGTTGAAATATGCTATATAACAGAAATTTTCTTTTTTTATCTCTGTCTCATTAAATAGGTTGTCTGTACAGGCTCAGAACCAAGAACTAGAAGCAAAAGATCCAGAACAAAGGAATATTTCGTAATGTGAGAAGTTTCATATTTACATTATATAATACGTACCTATTATTTTTAGGTAAATATTTTTAAAATAGATTCCAAATATGTAAATGTGTTGGCAACAAAGTTGGCAGAATTTTGTTTCTCATTATAACGTTAAATGGGTACTCAAAATTAGTTAGTAATAGAAATATAAAAAGTTGAATATCATTTGTTTTATTACTGTGCGTTCAATACGATATTTCTATTTTACTGTTATATAATACAAATAAGTACTCAATTAAAATAGCGTGTGTAATTGTGTAAAATATAAACATCATTCACCACAAAATGTCGTTTAGTATTCGCACATATATTCGAATCTCTGATTTCGGATAGTTCCCTAAGGACAGAGTTATAACGGTCAGGACCAGCACTTGAAACTCTTAAAAGTGATGCGGCGTGTGTTCCAATAAGTCAAGTACTGCTAAAAATGTTTACCTTTTTACACATAATTGTCATGTATTTTTACAAAGCCCAACAAAATTTGATTCAGCTTTACAGTAATTAACTGAGCATGCATCCAAAGCTGAGTAATTACTGTACACTGTGCACCACGTCATTTTACCATTCCTATATATCGAATGTTAAACAATTTTAAAACATTATTTGGATAAGGTAAAATTTCCGTTGCAACGTGCTACTTCAATCGCATCGGCATGGAATCGTCACTCGAAATGGGGATTATGCGCGTTGTACTGCAAATCATTTTACATGTGTGAAATATGTATCGACGGATTGGAGAAGTTCTTCTGACAAAAAGAAGTCTAAATGCAACACCAATTAAACTTCTTTTGCCATTAATCAATACAATATTCATATAAAAAATAATGTTTATAAATTTGATGTCAATTATTTACTTGATTCTATGTATGTGGTGTTTGAATTCATTTTAACATTACATCTATTTCGCTGCTCCTAACGTAGGCTCGGATATGGAGGGAGAGCGATTAAATAATCGTATGAGTTTTGATTTTTTGGCTGACGGTTTCCGGTCGGCCGTAAATTTCTTTTTTTACAAAAATAAGGAAATATAACAAAACTCTATAAAACAAAAGAAGAAAAAGTAGGAATTCCTCCTCAATTCGGGGGGAGAGTACTGCGGTTCTGCTGGCGGGTCGGTGGACTGAACAAACGAACTTCGCGACGTTCGTGCTGCGTGGGGAACAGAAACTCTCTGCTGAATGCAGGTAGAGGCGTGGTCTGTATTGTCGACGTTCTCTGGTATACAGTGGAGAACTGTCGGTTGCAAACGCGCCGATTTGAGCGTAGGCCGCTCCTGGCAGCGAATGCGTAAATTGTCGGTTGCCCGAACGAGTCTCCGCTAGTGGCGGACGTAAATCTCAAAAAGGGTGACTCTGGGAGCGGGAAGAATCACGGCTACTCGAAAGCTAGTCCCGGAGGGCCGATGACGGCGACTCACCCTCAACGATCCATTCCTCACACGACGTTTTAAATTGCAAAGTGAAGAGAATCGAAGGTCTTGCGAAACGACGCGCTAGAAGTGTTCGATCGCCCCTTCAAACTGCCGATCTCTTAGGCGCTACCAAACGTGGTGGCCGAAGAAGAATACGTTCGGAGACGCCCGGGGCTGTCACTCAACATCTACCGCACAAGTATGCTTCTATTCGTTTCACTGGCGGCTGAAGAGACGCCATCACAGTGCACTTCCAACGGAGTCCGTTTTCTATTTAAATAAAAAGAAACTTTCTCGCGTTGACGTGGTGCGAAGAGTGCACCGCCAACCTGTAGTCCACCAAAGAGTGATCTTCGATGACCCGAGATCGTATAACAACTCGACAGAGACTCAATTAAATTAAAAAATTCACCTTATCTATAAATGGAGTTCTCGTGCAATACGATTGCCGCAAGAATGAGTACTGCTGTCGGCGATCTTGCACAGCGAACCGTAGCTTGATCAAGCCGAAGGGATAGCAGTTCGCAAGGAAAAGAGAAGGAATTTCGGAGTTCGACAATTCGAGAGCTCAAGCGTTACCATTGTACTCTCTCCAAAGCGTAGCTGTCAAACTATCTCAGACGCGCACAGCGAGCTACTCTGCACAACTGAGAATTCTCGATCCGCTGTTCGCCACGCTGAATCTGCGCTCAACTATTGTTCTTATTTTGCTAACTCTTCTTCCCCCTCTCTATGCACTCGCGTCCAGCGCGTTTTCGAATAATCTTTTCGAACCGGGGGAGGACCGCCGACTCTGCGTGTGCGAGATAATGACTCACGACAAGACCGAAAATAACCAAAGTCATCGTCGCGGTCACTATTTGACATGGGGACGAGCTAAAACAATTAGTCACGTACATCTGCCAAACACGTGTTTCGCGACGTGTTTTTTAACAGACTCTGTGATCTAGTATCCAGTGTGAATGACCTAGGCTGCAACAATGTAACGTCAACCCTTATTTTAGGTAGGGTACTATGCTTTAAACCAAGCACTATGGCGATTTACCAAGATGCACGCATATATGCATCTCAACAGGTTCGTACCGGAGCTCCAAAGCGAGCTTGTTTTCAGCATGTAAGGTTTGTCTAATATGTGACAGCATGTGTCAGTACGTTACTGCATGATTCAAAATTTTATTTTTTTATTCATGCCTTAATAAATTTCCTTTTAACATATTCGTCAAACTTTTCGGATTAAAGCGAGACCAATCACGACATAATTTGGATTGCAATGACATATTAAAATGTGAAGATATTATTAGAGGAGATAAGAGAAGAAAGATATGGAAGTGAAGTGCGTCGCCTCGATAGCCATATTGTATAAAGTTGGAAAAAGTTACAGGAAGTTACAGAAAGTGAATTATACATGGTGTCTCGTAGCATGTTGGACCTACTTCAGGAATAGATTCTACACACGAAAAAAATAAAAAAAATTCGTATAAACATATGTCCTATTCGACTTTTTTTCGTGTTATGGCGAGTTTCTTCCTTCACACACCGTAGTTGCTCACCTTTTTCAATAATACGGCTCTCCAATAATTTATATGCAAGAGTGAAAGAAAATGGTTCCAGAACACAAAATTCAAGCACATACTGAGCTCTAGTTGTAAACAGCGAGATAAGCATAGTTCATCCATCAATATCTTTCGAAATAATTATACCAGAATACAACTCGAAAGCAAAGTCAAATAGAACATATGTTTATATATACTTTTTTTACTGTTTTCATATGTACAATCTATTTCTGAAGGGGGTCCCACATGCGACGGGACACCTTGTATAGTCCACGCATGGTACATATCAGCTGCTTTTGAAAAAATTATAAATTGTATGCGTATTTGAAGTAATTCCATCATATCCCATGCCATTACATTATCAAATTATGTTCTGGTCTAGAATCAATCCAGTTCTGCAATTTGTCAGAAACTACAATAAACGTAACTATTTCGTAAATATTATACAAAAGAAGCCGAAATTATATCGTGCTTAGTTTCATTTTCATAAAAAAATTTCACTAGTATTTCAAATTAATTATCTTAAAGATCAAAAAATAAAAAAAGTGTTAAGTTTGCACTGTATTAGTACATCGATACACGGGCATTTAAACTTTCCCGGATGGAAAAGGGTTCACATTTTAGTTTGCCTTTCGCTCGCTGTCCTTCACTACTACAGTTGAGACGAACGTGGTCCGAGTTTCGTAATCTCAGCTGACTCGGGTCCGACTGCGAACTCTTGGCGAGAAGACACTAAACCCGGTACCCACACCAGTCATGGACCGCATACGCTTCCTACGGTGCAAACGAGTCATTCAACTTAATATACACTGTACAGTTGTCTCTCGAAATACGCAGCGGTTTGGGATATTGATGTATCGTATAATTGATAATGCACGTAATTATGAAACTTCCTTTCCCACTCCTACCACAATTTTATATTACATACATAGTTATAACTGTCTGTATACAGACAGGGTACGAATTTTGTCACTGGGACAACGAGGAGGGGGTGGGGGTGGCCTTAATTGAAAGCTATACCTCAACAATTACAGATGTGTTATGTAGTTGCCAAGCGAAGTGCCGATTGTGGCACGAAACTACTATCACAGTATTTGTGGCCCCCTTATTGCTTCTGCATTTATAGGCAACACGCCATGTAATTGCACTAATATGTTTTTCCTAATATGTCTCAACTTCTAAGTTAGACCCACTACTATATCTAGCGACATAAGCTTGCGATTAGGACATATCGCCTACCTCCTCATTGTGGAGCCACATACATACTTAGAAATTTCAAATATGTCTTACATTTTATGTTCTCACTAAAATATGTGTGTTAAGAAAATAATGTTATTGAAAAACTCCAAGAACTCAGGGTACTATACTTCAACGCCAATCATAGGAACAAATCGGGAAAAGTTTTTCAAAATGTTGAATTTTACAACATATTTCAATTTCATAAAAATCAAATGTGCAATTCTAATGAAAATATATACCTGAATGTAACCTAAATAGAATTTCTTTCATCCTTTAAATATTATAAAATATACTGCATTTTGGATGTTTGATATCTTTTTATATACTACGACTATCCTCTATTCTTTCAATCATTTAAATTTACCATAAGAACATACAAATTTGGGGTGTATTTATTAAACATTGTGAGCATATATTATTCATATTTGAAGAAAGTGTATTGTAATTTCTGTTATTCTTCAAGGTCACGGCGCCTTTAAAAAATCAGAAAATACCGCGTTTTTCAAAACTACGTAAGTAGTTTATCATCTTTAACAGCATTTCCATATGTATTTCTTACACTCCCCGCATTAAAACGCAGAGAGCGTATGAAACAATCGGATTTTCTTCGAGATCGTTATTTCAGGGCATGTGAGACCAAGAGCCATAAGATGATAGGTCTATCCTGTACCTCATCTATATATCGAAATATTCTTATAGACTAAGAATTGTCAGAATTTAGTTTAAGCTAATTCTGTCACCACATGGTGCTAATTTTGGACTGCTTTAACTGGAAATAATCAACGAGTTTTAAATTCAATGCAGTAACTATAATGTCAAGATTCTTGGTTTTTAATGTCTCTTAAATCATCTGGCAACATATGCGTGATGCCATTTATTCTTTCTTGAATGTTTCGTTTTACAGAATTACCTGTATATACCTACCTTCATCCATGTCTTTTCTAATTCCTGCAGAATTCTAATAATCATATCTACTAATTCCACTGCTTGTTTTCCTTGCACCCAAGTCTTTAAGTCTTGCGATGAAAGTAATTTGTTTAGAAAATAAAAAAGGACACATTTATAAATTTTAAAAAGTGGGTCAATGTTCATTTTAAACGCACCGATTGTGATAGTGCCTCAAGTTGTATGACTTGAAACTTTTGTGAAAATTTCGTGTATCTGGTATAAGATCAACTAGAAAGGTTAAGTGATGGAAAAAAGTCATTGATAGAATCCAACCCAATCACCTTTTATGCCACTAATTAATTGTGGTCCGGCGGTATTTAAAGGTGCTAAGAAGTCGTTTGGATTAAACAATTAAGCTATAGGCATAACTCAAACTAGAATTTATGTATATCGTGATTCGATATACAAAATATAATACATTTTCAAAGTATAATACAATATGATAATTACTTTAAGATATGATATATCCTCCTGCAATGGCATCAGACTTGCAATATATCTTTCGAGAGGTATCATAAAACTTTCAGTCAGTTCTATTAAATGAGGTTTTAAAAGAGCCGTTTGCTCTTCTTTAATATATCCTCTTATCTCTTCCGAAGAGACGTTTATACTGCGTATGAACTCCCGTCTTCGAGTCTAATACTTCGAGAGTCCCTGATTGTTTTGTTTCATACCTTTGATTCTCTAAAATATAAGCCATTTGAATACCTTACACGTAGATCATGTCATACATGTATAACTGACCATGATTCGTTCCATTGCTTATTCTTACAATGTGAGGCCCATGCTACAAAGTCGTGGTATAAAATGGAATACTTACCCCTAATACTACAGTTGAAGGTGATGCAGCATCTGTAGAGTATTCTTTGAATTCAGAATCATGAATTGTAAAATAAGGTCGATGGTCTGCACAATATTTTAATGGTTCTATCATTCTAAAAATAGTAAAGTCTTGTTACCTTTTCTTGTAATTATCTTGGAACTACTTACAAAATATAATAAAATGCTCACGTAGTAAGTGCTTGGATCATCTTAGAACAACCAGTAGGTGAGCCAGCCTTGACCACGTCGAAGTCTTACGACTGCCGTACAGACCACGTTTTATATGTCCTCTTCGCCACGAATGAGACGTGAAGAAATACGCTTTCGCCACGAGTCCTCCATCTTTATAGGCGGCTAGAACGCAAGACCATAGCAGTAATAATGTAATATCATGCAAATGTCGATAAACAAACGCCTTTCCCTTCAATGGCCAAAACAACAAACGAAAAAAAAAGAGAAAAGTGAGTATGTAGAAAAAATGAATCATCGCGGTGTACTTCGGCATAATAATACCTCCCCCTATATATACACATGTTGTTGACTCCATTGCAAGTATGATAAACTATTACGAATACCAACGAGAGTATAAGGACAAACATTAATTACAGAAATGTCAAAAGAATAATTAATACAAGTAGGGAATGTAATAATAAAGGACGTGTAATTACGACATTTATTACGATATATTAAACATATATTGAATACGATAAGTTTTTACCTGTCCATTTGTTTCTCTCGATACCACAGCTTTTGATGTATAAACTTCTGGCCTAAAGAAAAAACGTTAAACAAAATTTATAGTTTACGTATATATGTATACAATAATGTAACGTCAATAATGCTATTTACGAAGCTAGCTTACTCGAATCAATAATATTACGTTTGTTGAACGTTTAAATGAGATGAATAAAAGACGATATGATATTTAAGAACTACATTAGTTTAATATGAAGTACCATTAAAAGGTTCGTGAATATTGCTCTACTATTCTTAAGATCTGTCTTACAATATAGAGAAAAAAGTTCGATTGGAAATATCACAGAAAATATGTCCTCCTTCATAAAGTTGGTCCAACATAATTATTCATCATCGACATTGTGAATATTCCTTGTCTTTGATAGCACGAATATTAATGTTTTTCTCTATCTTATGCTTAACTGGTACATCTTATTTCTAATACATTGTTTTCGCCTACTTCTTAAATTGCGAGTATTTGCTGGTGGCGTTATACTTACTGTAGTCTAAACGAATAAAAAATATTGATAAATAATACCACGGACGTAATCATAAATCATAAAGAAATATGAAGAAAATTTACGTCGATATAACGAATACCTTGGAATGAATCATTCCCAATATACAGTTTCGGTTTATGAGTAATTCTCCACCTTTCCGAAACTTGCTCTGGGGGGGGGGGCGGGGGCGGCAATTTAGTACATTCCTCACTTCGTCTAAAGTAAAAGAATAACATAGTTCAATTTAAAATTTCAACTTAGAATAATCCAATATCTTTTGTGTAATTTATGCGTAATATATGTACTTCGATTCAGAACTAGAAAGTTCGCTCACCGATACTTCACTCTGTTTCGGTGACAATGGTGTTTCTTTGGAGGTTGCCTTATTCGACGCTGCTTAAGTACGAATTCGACTTCGGATGTATTCCCACAGTGATCCCCTTCTTTCGAATGAGGTTTTGTTAACTACAACAAAGGAATCGTTAAGCAAAGTTCATTAACACTAGATTGCCGGACGTTAATTGCATTATTTGGGAGGCTGCTGGAAAAATACGTATACTGCATATAAATATTCGAAATTAGAACCGTGAGGATAAAGAGAATCAATTAGAATACATATTCACACCATTGTATTAATTAAGGTTAACATAAAGTAGTGAAAAAAAATATTTATGGTGTCTATAATATTAGATATGAAATCTGAAATGAATCAAACTGACCCACTCCGGCAATCTAGTTTTAAACATGAATTTTATTTTTAGGTGTACAAATTAATTCGGAGCCTTTATCTTTAGACTCTTGGTATCTTTACCAATTCGAAATCGCCACTTTATTACTTTCAAGTGACGCATTTGCTTCAGAAGTATGCAAATTACATTGAATATTAACACGATAATTGATTTCTTTGTGAATACATATTGAATGTTACGAAATCCTGAAGGCTGGAAACTGATTTGCATACCTAGTACATAGACCGCAGGTGTTTATGCAACTATGGCAAAAATAATTTTCCAAAACAGAAAAGTATTTAAAGTACAGTACAAATAGCAATATTTAGAGGGTCAAACAGATAAACCTTATTGAGAAATCACTCCTTCAGATTTATTCAAAGAATTAAAAATTTGCATAAACATCCACAGTCTACTAATAAATGATATGGTAAAGGATTTATCGCTCGCTTTTGTTTTTCTAATTGTTCTTGCTGAGTTTTCACTAAACCTTCATACTTTGTCACCATCTCGTCCCTATTCTTCGTAAGTGCTTCCATTTCACGTTCTTTCTCTGACAAGCTACTCTTCAATTCTTCATTCATAGATCTCAATCTATCGTTCTCTGTTTGCTTGTCTTGAGCACTATCTTCTAATATTTTGGTATTTTGTTGAGAGTGTTTAACGTGCAATTCTAACTCTTCAATATACTCCTCTTTTCGAGATATCATCTCATCGGCCGTTGTTAGATCTTTAATTGCATTTTCCAGCACCTCCTCCATTAATTGATCACTCTTATAGTCACTTCCAGTTGTACTTACCATGTGCTTCATTTCTAGGGCAATAAAATATTTAACAATTCTAAAAATAGTAACTTGTTGTACAAAATCACAATATATTTGACTTACCATCCTGAAGAGAAATTACTTCCGCATCTTTTTCTCGCTCTCTTTCCGCTACATGTTCTAAGCGATCTTCAAAATCCAAAAGCCTACCGTTATTCTCGTCCAGTCGTTTCTGCAGATGTTCTTTTTCGGCCTGGCATGTTTCTAAATACTTATTCAGTTCAGAAATTTTTCTCGAAGCTCTGTTACTCCCCCCCAGACTGTGCTCAACTTGCATAATTTTAGCAGCCTGCACATCCAAACACTATAAAGGATATAAATTATTGAATTTTGTTGAAGAAGACAAGACATATAACTATTGTATTGATTCTTCCGCCGACGAAAGTTCCTTTTGCAAGTTACTTAATTTTTCTTCGTATTCAGATTTGCATTGTAATATAGTATAAAGATACATTTATATGAAAAATTACGTTAATACGTATACATACCTTTGATATATGATTGCCAAAGTCTGCTTGCAATATATTTATATTCTGTAAAGATAAGATAGTAGCCGTTAAAAATTATTAAAAATATATTACATAAATATATATCACATATATATATAGAGCTATTGAAAAATAAAGTTTCTCTACAGTTTCTTTTAAAGCTAATACTCTTTTATGCATTTTTTCAATGACTTAAAAATAATTAAATTTTTGCGTAAATATAAAAAATGTGAAATATATCGCATTGTATGCTAATACTTACTAGACATTCTTCATCGTATTGTTTCTTAACGTTGTCAGATTTTACCATTAACTTTTATAATTCATTTAAGATGACTTTATAATCATTAGATTTTTCAATAAATCTTGTTTGATTAGCTTCTTCTCTCGTTGAACTATCGACAGTTTGACTGCTTCGATTGAGTAAATCGATCTTAGGTGTTTCTTCGCATTGACCGTCAGACTCTATTCCGTCTTGACATTTCATTTCTGCAGTTTCTATTGCTTCTACTTTATGATGAGAATCATTATCGTTTTCTTCAGTAAACGGTACATTGCTAATTTGTAGATTATGTATTTGTTTCGATATTTCTTTCAATTTAACTTTAGCGGATACCAGTTCTTCCTTCAACCTTTGTGTTTCCGTTGCGCTTCAAACTAATTTTTCTTTGATAGCTGACTTCTCTGCATCTTGTGCAATTACTTTTTCTTTCACGTCGGTTTCGAAATCGTCATGTTCTATGCAATTAATGTCAGATTTCATTGTAACATTATTTTAATAGTATATAAAGCCAAGGTTGCATATACGTACCAGTTCGTATACTCGTATATTCCGGTGGACACTATACTATTAAATCTGGTATTACACTCCGTCTAATTACTGTTTCCTTAAGCAATTCAAGTTCGTCTAATAACGATAGTTTTTCATTTTTCAATTTGTATAATCGCACTTGCATATCTTGCCTTTCCTTCCCATGATTGACGATTTTCTGAGTTTGATTGTCTAGTTGTTCTTCCAGCAGATCAGCTGCTTCGGTTTCCTCTGTCAACCACACGAGTGTGTGCAAGATCAGCCTTCAAGTCGTCTATCGTTTCCTGTTTCTCAAACAGCTCTTCTTCTTGCTCTCCAATTACGTATTCTTTCTCTCTGACTTCTGTACCGATAGCAATATACTCTTCCTTCGCTTCATATAAAAGTGATTTAATTTTCTGAAATAACATTGTTTCATTAGTATTGTACATATACGTAGGAGTGATTGAAAATTATGATAAATACCTTAACTTGATCTTGCTTGTCAAATAACTTAGATTTTACGTCTTCCACGAATTTCGATGTTTCTTCATCTGAACGAACATCACCTTAAGTTGAAGCTAATAAATTCTTCACACTTTTTAGATCTTTTTTTACCAAACCAAGTTCTGAACATTCTTCATTCTTTTCAACAGTCAAAGTTTGATTCGTTTCCTTAAGTTTTCTCACGTTATATCTTAAAAGCACAGCTCTCGATGTCAAACGCGAATTTTCTATCTCTAATTCCTCGATGTCTTTCGAATTCTGATTGAAATTATTTTCCGAAAGAGACGAACGTCATCTCTTACGAGTGTTGAGATGATTCAACTTTTGCTCATAAAAATCTTCGACTTGTTTCACTGACCACTGAAGTACATCTTCCTGTTGCTTTTCTACATCTTCTATATGATTCTTCCATTCGGTTTGAAGATCTCTGACCATATGTGTGTAAGTGTCCGCAATCTCTTGGCGTATTTCAAGAATGCGAGTCAGCGCAGAACTTTTTAAAGTAGCAACTTCTTTCTTTAGTTTTTCATTTACACTCATCATCTCGTCGTAATTTTCGGCTGGCACATAATCAGAACCGTTGTCATTGAGTGTACTTTGTCATTCGGAATTCCCTAATTCTGTTGCATCCGAATCGGTTACCGTTTCCACGTTTTCTATAACTGTGTGCGAAAATCTTGGTTTAGTTTCCTACCGAACTTTTTCATTCTCTATAATTATTTTCGTCGCAACTGCTGAAAAATTGAGTACAATCTGCGTTTCTATATATAACATAGAAATAGGATTAATATTCACTATTAGAGCAATGTGCTCCTTGCCAGATAACGCTTTTTGAAATAGCCTCGTTAATTTTGATTCTCTAAATGGACCAACGTGTTCTATTTTTTGTTTTGATAACTGCCCTTCGTGAATTGTTTTCAAATCTCTTCGCAAAACCAGCAGACTTGTATTAATATTTTGTGAGTCTTTCAATCTGTCTCCAATGTTCAATGTCTTTTTCAACCTTTCTGAACCAGCCAAATCACCAAACGCAAACCTATTATTTAAAAACCAAAACGTATGTAATAAAGCGAGTAATTAATGTTGCATAAAGGTGGGAAAAAGAATTATTTACATACGTGCTAACTTCAACTGAATTGGGTTCGTTCTCAACATAATACTTCAATAGTTTGATAGTGAATACACAGTGTGATCTGGAGCTTCCTGCATTTAAAGCTGTTGCAGCAACTTTCAAATTATATTGTCCAGCCATTAAGACTTGATACGATTCTGAACTAGAATTCACACAAACGGTCTTTAAACCTTTAATAAATGCTCTCCCTTGAGAATCTCTTGCCAATTTGAGAGGTGTTCTCTTTTTCTGACAATCGTTTGATAGGAGGTCGTACACAATTTCATTATAGATTTCAGCAAAGGAAACCCAAACCGAATAATGTGCATCGATGCACTGGCTAGGTCTAATAGGTGATTCTTCTTGCAACAACTTTTGCATCTCCTTGTAAGCATTAATGTACTGATAGTTGTCTACAGTGGCAAATGTCAGCAATTTTGTTTTAATCTCTAATTCTTGAGCACGTTCATGAGAATCCAAAGTAACAACATCGCAATGATTCATAGGTTTATAAGAAGGAATAGTTTTTGGTGTAATATTTGAAAACACAAATTCCAAACATCTGGGTATAATTCCAGGTGATGTTGTGGTTCCTTGTAGCATGTCCGATTTCCCTGAATTTGTGGTACCTGTCAAATAATTACATGGTAATGATTAAAAATATTTAAATCAATGTATAAAACATTTAAGTCACAATATATTTGATTTAGCTTTACAATAAGTCATAATATTTGAATTCTGTCCAGCTCAAAAATCTACCATTTGCTGTTCTACAGCTTGTTCAAATAATTCTAACTGAGTAGACTCTGGACCAAAAGTTTTAGTAAATGTAAACTTTCTACATAAAACATCACTACTATTGGATCTTTTCAAGCAACTGGTGTTATTGTCTACGGTAGGTAATCTTGTCAACAAAGTAGTTGAATTAATAATTTCATACGTATCATGCTGCACCTGCAATAATTTTAGTTTTTTGGGAAATGATTTCATTCGCAAGTATACTTTAACAGTCTGTATATTTTGCGATACAGAATTCAAAGAACCGATTTCCACAACATCATTGCACTCCTCAGTTTCATACACAGAAAGTAGATTCTTTGTAGTTTCTTTTAAAACACAAAGTTTTTGCCCATGGGCTAATATACTCGAATCTCTTCCAAATAAATAAGACATCTCATCTTGTGGATTGGTATTGTAAGTAGGACTAGTAGAATCAAATATATTTTCCATCTACAAACATTTTAAATATTCATTACTTTTTATATGAATCACCATGATACAAACAACAACAGTAAATTTTCAGCATACATATTTAGAATAAGATTCTTTCTTATCTAACTGATACAAGAAAAACAAAATACCTTTGTACTATATGACCAAATGTTACGTAAACGATTGCGAGCTTCTATCTCATATTGCATGCTTCTAAAATCAAACGCAATTTTTTAGTGTCGTTAATAATTATCTTCGACTGATAACCTATTGACAGTTTTAAATAGGTACATGCTACTTAAAATGACTTGCAAACCGATAGATTAATAACTATTCCAATGCAGTAGGTGAACATTCCAATAATTAAATCAAACTAAACAGTTAGTATTCTACTTTGAAATCTTACCATAAGAATACTTTATCCGGATTGGTCGCATTTTAAATAAATGTGTTCTTACCGCGCTTAAAACGTAACCAACGAAGATCAATGTTAATTTCAGCGACCAATAAGAATGAGAGAATGAAACTGCATTCTGATTCGCTCAAGAAAAGAGCCTCAACGAATTTATCCTTGTAGAAATTGGTTGCGTAGATGGGACGGCTTCTTACCTAATCGACTCGCCTGAAGTAAGCGGAAAGTATTTGCGATAACGATACTTTATTTTACGAAACATTTGGTATACCCACATCCACCGGGATCGCGGTAAATTCGTAGGTACACACGAAGCTTTCGCCCCCTACATGCGTATACACACTTAGCACTACAAAATTAATGCGTATATACAAAAGCATTAAATCTGTACGCTAGGATTGAACCGGGCACGCGCGCAGTAGATATGGCGTGCCAAATCACTAACGATGCTTTATCACTGGTGATCACAAAATCACGATCACTTTCGCGATTAAAGTTCAATCACGACCGTGATTTCGCATGATCGTGAAGTTGCTCACTGTGATACTGCGATCGTAATTCTTGGCCTTGATTGAATTATTTTTTTTTATGAAAATATAGCACGTGAAAAATACATGCATACAACATACATCTACGCTATTTAATATCAATATTAAAATTAAAAACTATAATTTTTTGGTTGGGACGCAGAATAATACATGTGTATGCATATATACACATTATTTTATACTTGAATTATATTTATTTTTAGTAGAATGAAAACCAAAGAAATTTTAAATTATAGTCACGCTTGCAATTTATTCATTATATTTCATTATTTTTTTCCTTTCTCCTAATAATCCTAAGAATCACTAAGAATGCAATGCCCATGCGTAAGTTATGTCCCTCACCAATCAGAAGCGATCACGAGAAATCACGAATCACTGTGAAAAATCGCCGTGATTCAGAACGAACGTGATCGAATCACGAGTGATTCAAAAGTAGCAGTTCACGCCATCTCTAGCGCGCAGCAATGATAAGAAAAATGGCATCAAAACTCATACATGCATATTACAGATTTATATAAATTGTGACATTAATAGTAGGATATTAATATTTGCAGTAAATACAATACTTTTATGTCTTTGACATCTAATTTACTAAATGAACAGCCTTACGTAACTACTCCATTGATTCTTAAATCACGCTAACATAAAACATCATAAAAGAGAATAATTGCGTAATACGAAAAAGGAACACCAACATAATGAATAACTATAATGCAAAATAAGTAATATATTCAATTCTTTCACATTTTTAATATAATTATCGGCAGAATTAAGATAATGTTCAATGTAAAAATCTAATTTTGTGATACACAATAGTTGTAAACCAAATACAATATCTTCGTATAGTGCGTTCCAGCTCCTGAAAAATTGAGCAAAGCTTTTCAAAGGATGTAGTTTTTATACTCCGATCTACACCTTTAATATTATTGTAGATTGAGGAACATACATGTACGGTTGATATTAGTATCCTACTATAAGCAGCAAACCCCAGTTGAAATTAGAAGGTTTACGTTGGGATAAAATTGTTGGCCCTGAAAAGGGCCGTTTATGAAATATTGCAGCGTTTACTTCGAGCTGGTATACTTAGTAACAGCTTTAGTGCCCTCAGAGACAGCATGCTTTGCCAATTCACCAGGCAACAACAGTCTGACGGCAGTTTGAATTTCCCGAGACGTGATGGTCGATCTCTTGTTATAATGTGCTAAACGGGAAGCTTCGGCAGCAATGCGTTCAAACACATCGTTAACGAAACTGTTCATAATGCTCATCGCTTTACTGGAAACACCAGTATCCGGATGGACTTGCTTTAACACTTTGTAGATGTAGATTGCATAGCTTTCCTTCCTCCTCTTCTTCTTCTTCTTCTTGTCAGACTTGCTGATGTTCTTCTGAGCTTTGCCAGCTTTCTTCATAGCTTTTCCACTCGCTTTAGGTGGCATTTCAACAAACTTTCTGTATACTCGAAGTACACTCTGTAGTAACAATCGAACACTACTGACAGAACTGAACGAATGTGTTCTTCATATAGCTCGTATTATGTATCCAGCGGCGCACCAATCGTGTGCCAGCTAGCATGCTATTGGCCCGGCCGTTTCGCGATAGCGGTACATAAAGGAGCAACTCATCGATCCAGTGACAAAATCACCGTGGGGCTCCTTGCATCTTTCAGTGTAATTCTAACGTTTTTCTAAAATCTTCATAAACCATGTCTGGCCGTGGCAGATGTGGTAAAGCTAAGACGAAAGCGGAGTCGAAGTCGAGCCGTTCTAGCAGGGCTGGTCTTCACTTTCCTGTTGGACATATCCATAGACTGCTGCGCAAATGTAATTACGCTGAACGGGTTGGCGCCGGAGCACCTGTTTATTTGGCAGCGGTTATGGAGTATCTGGGAGCGGAAATATTGGAGTTGGCAGGAAATGCAGCTCGCGATAACAAGAAAAGTAGGATTGTTCACGTCATTTACAACTTGCTATCCGGAATGACGAAGAATTGAACAAACTGTTATCTGGTGTAACTATTGCTCAGGGTGGTGTCTTACCTAATATTCAAGCAGTTTTATTGCCGAAGAAATCCGAGAAAAAAGCTTAACTTCACAATATAAATACAAATGGCCCTTTTCAGGGCCACAATCTTTCAAACCGAAGGAATATCTTAGCAATGCATATTTGAGAGGTCCATTTTATCTGAAATCGATAACTGTATGTGTTATTTTACAGAGAATTTATGTTATCGCTTCGAAGACTGTAAATTTTCAAAAAGTACAAATGTTCGATGCTGATAGTTTTCACCGAGTTTTATGAAAAATATCTTCACAAATGTTTTCCCATCTCTGAAACTAAAAAATATATGAATTTCTTGGTTTCGGTTTTTACTGAAAGGTACTTTTTCTTATTACTTCTTTGTTTTGTTCATGGAGTTAATTTTTCAATACAAACGGCTTACAAATACCCAGGAAATTTAAAACGACACATATTAAGTGCATATTGTATGATCTTACCTTTCTCAATTTCTTCTTTTTCAGTTCGCAGGTCTTCCATACTTGATACAGACAAGCTGACAAAGGTCTAGTAGACCTTTACTAATAATTCATGGTAATCCGTACTTCAACTGGCTACCCTTCCCCACAATAAACATAATAGTTAATTATAATATGAGGAACTTTCCTATTGTCGGGATCTTCCAAATGACGACCAACCGGTTCACGCTCTCACTTGAACCGCTGTATTATAGCGCCCCTTTTTATGGCTTAGTTTCTTCAGAATTTTATAGTATCGTAAAAAAAAAAATGGAATGTGAAGTGAAAGACTCACAGACTGCATAGTCGAGACGGTCAGAGCATGAAACATCGAGGATTTGATATAATCACCACGCTAATATGTTTAGTTATGATTCAAATTTAAATATAAAAAATATAACACTAATCTACAACAGCTGTCCGTGTTCGCCGTCGGTCTTTTGTTCAATGGCCCATTTTCAATGGAAAGGTTTTGTGTGTGCATACTAAAGTGGAATTTAATTACTTTGGATTATTTAGTCAATTTCATAGAAACAGTTAGTAAGGTACTCTATATTAATCGTAGGTTTAGAATATCATTAAAGTTTCGGGTATACTGTATTTTCGACTTTGATATAATGGTAAAAAGTAAAATGGCGAGATCGTAAAAGTATTAGGCACGTAATGGTTAGAAATAGACTACTATCTCGTCATGATGAGTGTACATTTCCAAATACGAGATTTCAAAATATGATTATTGTAAAAGTAAACCAATTGTTATCATGCTTTTGTATTTGTCACTTGTATATCATGAAATGATTTCCGTTAATACTTGAATGCAGTTGTATAACTTACATTTTGTAAAAATGACATCGTCTTTGTTAGAGTACTACTCAAAACTTCTATTTTAGTTTTGCATTACGCTAGAGAAAGTAAAAAATCCAGAAGTTTTATAAGTTCCACAACACTAATGTTCGTGTCACACATTCTCATTGAGTATCCTGAAATTTGTCTGATCTCTATATCTAAAACTACTCTGAGACTACCCAGATAAAAATGAGGTGAGGACGTGGGGATAAAATAATGTACAACGATCTCGTTGATAGCGTTACTTTTTAAGTGAGATCCATTCGGTTCGACCGTCTCGAACCGCGTCTCTGCGCACTCTGTCGCGATTCTCCCGCGTCGCTTTCGCGAGGATTCTGCATTCACTTGTTTCTTAAACTCGGAAGGGTGACAACTCGCTCCGGAAAATTGCCGATGTTGGCACGTGTCTTTCTGAAAGCCAAAAATCCTTCGCGCTGCACGTGGCGTATGGTTTCTAGAGTTGGGTTTTCGCTAAGCATGTCGCCACAGAAAAATAAATTGGGATTTTAACACTCCCAGTCTTCTTCTTATCCATTTTAAAATACTTTGAGGTTAAACCAGCATCTCAATGTATAAAATGAAAATACTTTTCAAAATTATCGATTGAGATATAGTTTTAAAAACACCTAAATACCACTCGGCTGTGCGTATTCTACAACTAAAATCAAAGGAATGGACCCAAAAGAATGGTTGGCATTAATTATATTAACGAAAAAGTAGTTTTTACAATTGCTCTTGATGGAAACGTATTATAAACAGAGAATATTCGGTTAGATACTAAACTTTCATAAGAAATTCTTATTCTATTATTGAAACTTAAATCCATATAGAGTATGAATAATTTGGGACCTACAAATTAGCAATTTCTTCGTTTCTCTACCATTTGCTAAACAATCGTATCTAATAAATAAAATGTTTTTGCATTTCAATTTCCTGGAAACCATGCTCTATTATAGCATAATATATTTCTGTAGTTCCCTGCATATTTAGTTATAGTATAGTACATGTCGCGCCGCGACTTGAGGCGTAGCAGTCCAAAGGGGCTGCAAAGCCGTTTTATGATAGCCTGCGACCAGAAAACAATACGCGGCCGGTTGAACACGTGCGTAGGCAAAAATATCGTAGCTAGGAAAACAGTATCTTTTAGCAGGCCCAAGAAGGGAGACTACGTTCTCCACGGTTCCACCACTGTCATCCCTTCTCATAAACATAATTTTTACCAAAATGTTTTGACACCAACCCTCACGACGTTCAGTTCGCCACCACCAGTTACACAGAGCAGTTCACAAACACGAGTCAAGCACATCACTGCGTTATACGCAACACACATTCGTTCAAACACACCGACACTCAATCTGAACAGTCGTAAGATTAAATTAAGGCATCTTGAACGTTCACGAGTGTCATTTTATTTTCCAAACCCACCCGTTACCTCATTAAGTGGAAGTGAGGGCAGCGTTGCCAATGTATCTATCACGGCCGATACGGTGACGCAACAGTACACATATGTTATATCTATGCTGGAGTCCGAATACTTTCGGAACCATCTGTATGTAGTCCCATGTATATCAAAGGCCAAACAAGCTACGCAAATGTGTGAAAATATCTGTTAAGGTTTTAGTAGGCAACTTTAATATTTGAAAGTATGCATTGATTCAAATGCGTGGTAGCAAATATCTGATAGCTCGAGGTGATTTCAAATAACGCACTGCTATTATGTTTCAAAATGCATACCGAGCAGAATGCTAATCTTCCAGTTTTAAGAACAGTTGTTTGCGCTTCACTACTAAGCGGCTCAAAAAAAGAAGATATTCTGCCGGAAATTCTGCATTCTTAGATGTCGATATTTCAAACCGTAAGTACTGTAAAAACATGTACAAATGTTGCATACGTAACGTGTTAGAGCCACGAGGTTCCTCCATCTCAAAAATGGTATTCTACATAGGTCCCTGTCATAGACTAAGTTCACGGCGGTCGCTGACATAGCGAATCATCGAAAATCGAAGGAAAAGTCTTATACAGTGTTTAGAAATAACCAGAAGTTGCTGGCTACACAATTCTGAACAATGTAGCAACGATGATCCAAATCGGGGGGAACAAATCGGTAACGAACTAGCGCACATCATCTAAAATGTCTTAATCCTCCTAATTATGTCGCCAGCGTCTTTCCCAAAATGCATCGTCAAGTTTGCGAAGGGACAATCTCAAGGTCAAAGCTTGCGAACACAACCACGGAAACGTGTTTTGGAGTGGATCTGTCAATCTCCGTGTTTCTTCTGAATCGTATACTCCACTTGTCGAATAAATGTGTAAAAGTTTGATTTGTTATTGTTGATTAACTACCACAATAAAATCCACCCACAATTGAGACTTCTAATTTCTGGTAAAGTTTTTCAATCAGCAAACAGAAAATTCGTGGTATATTTGTATTCTTAAAAGATGCTTCTAATCACTATTACGTTTAACTCACGTTTTTACTTCGATTACCAAGGTATTATGAATCTATGTACCTTACACGGCTAACTATTCATGTTTACATACTTAACAAATAATTCCAACCTTTTAAATACAAGTTTCTATATACGATGAATATTTGCATTTGTTCGAAACGAATTGAAAATTGAAGTTGTTCTACGCATTAAAAATTTGGTGGCCCTGAAAAGGGCCATTTGAATTTTGCAAATGATATAATTGGAAATGATTATTTTCTCGGTGAAGATCTAACTGTTCGTGATGCTCCAACTTTGTTAGCTTTAGGAGTCTTTGTTTTGGCTGCCGGCGCTTTGGTAGTTCTCTTAGTTTTTGACATATTCTTGGCCGCGTAGCAGCTGTAGGTTTTGCAACTGGCTTTGTTGCACCCTTCCTTACTGTTGCCGGTTTCTTTCCCCGAATGAGGGGGGGATGCATTTTATACTGAAAGAATTACACTTTTAAGCTTTTTATGATATGTATTTTGAAAGAAGAACGCTGAATTTACAAGAGAAGATAACAAAACTGACGATCAAAGTTGGAAGTATAAGATACTAGACATGATATCAATGAATCACTTACCACGGTTGAAAGAGAATCGGTCTCCTGTATTTCAGAAACTAATAGTGTAATTCTAAATGGGTAAATATGATTACAAAAAATTGCTAAACCTTTATTGCACACGGTGATGCACGCAACTGTATGACCTGAATCTTCCGAAACAATATTTGTCATACGAAATTTGTATGAAACAGAAGTTGCCTGGTATTAAGGTGAGTATATAATGTAAAAATGATTTCTTTTTTCTCTACTTTTATATCGGGATATGAAAGTTATCTTATGTATTTTAACTGTAATGTGTAATATTTGTACATGCTATTTGAAATTCTTTTGAATTCACAGTAGAAATTTCTTGCAGTTGTCTTCTAATACAAAAAAATGTTTAAAATGTTGCCGACTACAATCTGCACAAGTCCGTAGGCAAACAACCAATTTAGCATATGTGTTAATGTTTCCGGAGTTATAATATCACAAGCCCTAGGATGCGGTTTCTCATATTTCCAGGGATCGTAGTTAACCCTCAATAAACTCCTTTTTTAAATGCCGCCAAAGAATAGACTTTCCGATGGCATAGCAAATGTTGCAAATTACAATTAAAAAATTCAAGGAGAGTTTCATATCTTGATAAAAACGTAAAAATATAAGTTTTGCAATCTACTCTCATTTTGACAACCAGTGATCTTGATTTGATACATTTTTTAACACTGTTACGAGCCCGGGCCGCGAGCAGCGCGAGAGGCCGGCGGAGTTTTGTTTAGGAATGCGGTATGAATTTGTTAGTTTGGAGCGCGAACGAACCTGACGCGAAGCCAGGGAGTCGCTAGGATTATTGACGACGAGGACGAACCCGATGCGAAATCGGGGAGCCTCTAGGAGTGTGGTTTAAGCGCGGACGAACCCGTTGCGAAACCGGGGAGCCGCAGGAGGTTGAAACGTCGTGGACGAACCCGATGCGCAATCGGGGAGCCACTAGGAGGGTGAAGGCGCAGACGAACCCGATGCGAAATCGGGGAGCTGCTAGGAGATTGGTACAACGTCGCAGACGAACCCGATGCGAAATCGGGGAGCTGCTGGGAGGTTAGTAATTTCACAGACGAACCCGATGCGAAATCGGGGAGCTGCTAGGATGCGGACGAACCTGATGCGAAACCAGGGAGTCGCAAGGATTGTTAGTAAAGGCCTCGTAACTAGTAATTATTTAATATATCGATACAGCTCAAGCGGTATAGCTGTATCGTGTGGGATCGTTACTTCAATTTGGATTATGATATTGAAGGTTGGGTTTAATTAACGACTATTAAGTTATCACGGGCAATGAACAATATATTACTGAATAGTGTTATACAATTGTCAATGTCGCGAATGTAGAGTGTTGAGAAGTTAAAATATATTACCTATTTGATGCTCGGTTTTGACGCACTGGCAATGCGGGGGTTTGATTCGAGAAACGATTGTAGAGGTTGCCGTAATAGGATTTATACCGACTCGCGGATCCTATATGGTTTAATGTTGGTCCGAAAGGGAACTTGCGCCCGATCTTACTGGAACAGATGATTCTCAAACGTACGCGAAGCAGAGTAACGTCCTGACTTCTTGCTTAGTACTGCCCACGAGGCTTAGATTTCGGGGGTTTATATACACCGAAATTGAGCGAGGAATTCTTGAAGATTTCCATATAAGGAAATGTATGAAGGGGTTAGACGTTGAGTCAGTTCTGCTTCCAGCAATCTGGGGGACAAGCTCTCTCGTATCGGGGGAGATAACTCTAAACAGTGCGTCTTTTCATTTTCCTTTCTAGACGAGAGCTGGAAGAAATTCCAGTGAACGAAATAATATTTTCAAATATTACCCACACGTAACAAGGCAAAGGGTTGGAAGTATGAGAACCCAATTTTATTTTTTCACCTGGGTAGTCTCAGTATTGTTTTAGACTAACATATTTAAGGCATTTAATGAGAATTTGCGAATTTTCTACTTTTTCTAACGTATTTCATATCTAGAATAGAAATTTGAGAAGTAATCTAATACAATGTCATTTTTGGGTAAAGTACGTTATACAACTGCATTGAAGTATTAACGGGAAACGTTTCATGATATACAAGTGTCAAATATAAAAGCATGATCACAATTTATTTCCATTTAGAGTAATCATATTTTTAAATTTCGTTTTTGGAATAGTTCACTCATCATGATGAGATAGTCTTCTATTACTAACCATTAGGAGCCTCATGTTTCTACGATCTCGTCATTTTACTTTTTACCATTATATTAATGTCAAAAATACAGTACACCTGAAACTTTAATGATATTCTAAATCTAAAATTAATATAGAGTACCTTACTAATTGTTTCTATGAAATTGATTAAATAATCCAAAGTAATTAAATTCCACTTCAGTATGCACATACAAAACCTTTCCATTGAAAATGGGCCATTAAACAAAAGACCGACGGCGAACATGGACTGCTGTTGTAGATTAGTGTTATATTTTTTATATTTAAATTTGAATCAGAACTAAACATATTAGCGCGGTGATTATATCAAATCCGCGATATTTCATGCTCTGACCGTCTCCTCTATGCATTTTTTTACGGTACTCTAAAATTCGGGTGAAAATACGCCCTAAGAAGAAGCGCTATAATACAGCTGTTAAAGTGATTGAGTGAACCGATTGGCCGTTATTTGGTCTACTTAGAAAATCAGAAAGTTCCATACATCATAAATAATTTTATCGTTTATTGTAGAAGAGTAATTAATTGAGTGATGAAATTTCATGAATTATTACCAAGTGTTTGTCAGATTGTTTTCATCAAATTTAAAAAACCTGCGAAATGAAAAAAAAGAGGTTGCAAGGGGTAACATCACAGAATATACACTGTCTTGTTCTAAATTTCTTGGCTATTTTGAATTGAGAAATCGCCTCTGGAGACACAATACAAGCTATATAGGGAGCACCTTTATTCTGTTTTGTCAGTAGGCTTGCATTGTTACTACGGAGTGTACCTGCAGTGTACAAAATCTTTGTTGAAATGCCACCTACAGCGAGTGGGAAAGCTATGAAGAAAGCTGGCAAAGCCTAGAAGAACATCAGCAAGTGTTAAAGCAAGTTCATCCGGATGCTGGTGTTTCCATCAAAACGATGAGCATTATGAACAGTTTCGTTAACGATGTGTTCGAACGCATTGCTGCCGAAGCTTCCCGCTTAGCGCATTATAACAAGAGATCGACCATCACGTCTCGGGAAATTCAAACTGCCGCCGGACTTTTGTTGCCTGGTGAATTGGCGAAGCACGCTGTCTCCGAGAGTACTAAAGCTGTTACGAAGTACACCAGCTTGAAGTAAACACTATAACGTTCTGCAAACGGCTCTTTTCAGGGCCAAGAATTTTGTCATAATGTAAACTTTATGGTCTCAACGCATCCTTGCTACTTACGGTAGGATACTAATATTAACCCAATATGTAAGTTCAGCAGCTAACAATAATGATAATGATGTAGATCTTTAGGATGTGACGTGGGTGCGATATATTAATGATACTGTTGAACAGTAACAAATAATGCTATTTATTGTTCTTAACAACTAGCTATATTACAGTGTATTATGACGCGCGAAGTTAACGTGGCGAATGCTCGGAACGTTCTGTCGTTTTCCGTGCTCCTCAAAACTGTCCTTTCCTCCGAACCGAGGATCTGGCTTTCACGTTTATTGTCCGCACTTGAGTTCAGTCGCACGCAACATGCGGTCCTTAGAAAAACCAAAACTCTGGGACTTTCCTTTAGGACGCTCGACAGTCCGCCACAGATCGCATTATAAAAATTAGATCCTTATAAATACTTAGTACATTCTGTCAGGAGCCAGCAGTTACTACAGAAAGATATTGTATTTGGTTTACAGCTATTGTAGATCACAAACTTATATTCAAAATACGTACAGCATTATTGTGATTCTGACGAGAATTTATATTAATAGATTTGCGTGCACTTCTTGCTTTGTGTTTTTAACTCTGCCGACAATATATATTAAAGAATTGAATGTGTTACTTATTTTGCGTTACATTTGATTTATTACATCTGCGTTTCTTTTACGAATCACGCAGTTATTGTCTTTTACGATGTTTTGTGTTACTTTGGTTTAAGAATCAGTGGAGGAGCAAAAAAGGACTGATCATTTCGAAAGGTAGTTGTCAAATATATAAAAGTATTGAATTTACTGTAAATTTTATAATCCTTCTATTGGTGTTACAACATACGTAAATCAATAATTAGTAATCTGATCGATACGAATTCTATTTATAATACTGAATCAATTCGATATCAAAGTATTCAGTAGGAAGTATCGGTATGTATGTATAAACATTTTACGTACTAGGTATCATCTTTCTGTAACGATATTTCATGAATCGTGAGTAATTTGATACTTCAATGACGGTAACGATACCTTGCAGAAGTATCGATACCCATTTGATACATCGATGAAAGGAGGCAGTGAAGAAGAAATAACTAAAAGTTAAAGATGTCAAAATAACTAAGGGCACCTGGACAAGCATAAACACCGACACCTTTTTCACTATTATATGTCATTTCAAAATCAAAACAAATGTTTCAAGTGACCGTTACTTTTTCAGTGAATTCTCCCTTTTGTAAATCAAATTCGCTAATTTCGACTGCAGTAAGATCACAAAGTGGGCAAAACAATAATAACTTCTGGTAATAAACAAATATTATAGACCAATAAACTGCGTTGTTAATAAAATTAATTCTATCCGTAAATGTTCACAAAATAAAAATATATTTGGTAATTCACTGTCTATGTACTTCCTTGATCATTTACAGTACGAAGAATCTGTTTATGTTTGAGTACCTCTTATGACATTTTGGGATGAAAAAATGTGAAATGAAATAGATAGGAAACGAAAATCAAAAAACTGGTAAGGCGTTTCGCTTTCGAACACATCCATGCACGCTCATTGATTTAATATAACCAAAGTAAAAGTGTTACTGGAAATAGTTCGTACGAACAAAATGTTTCGTGGCCCTGAAAAGGGCCGATTGTTTATGAATCCACAGGGTCTGTGTCTGCACTTCTTAACCGCCAAAACCATAAAGGGTCCTGCCTTGTCGTTTCAGAGCGTAAACCACGTCCATAGCAGTCACAGTGTTCCGCTTAGCGTGCTCGGTATATGTGACGGCATCTCGAATAACGTTTTTCAAGAATACTTTCAATACACCTCTCGTTTCTTCGTAGATCAAACCAGAAATTCACTTCACGCCACCACGCCGTGCAAGACGATGAATAGCCGGTTTCGTAATACCCTGGATGTTATCACGAAGAACTTTCCTATGACGCTTGGCTCCTCCCTTTCCCAAACCTTTTCCATCCTTTCCACGGCCGGTCATTACTCAATTCAAGCAGCACTACACGATGTACTAAAACGAAACGTCAGCCTCGCGCACCGACTGCAGCTCTTTTATATTCTTCTGGGCGCAGTCTAGCCGTCCCCAGTACTTTCCTTGCAGCCAATCAGGAGCCTTCTACAGGTCATGGCAACCGCATAAAAGGGGGTACTCAGTATCCCCACATTCAATAGATCACACAGAGGCAGCAGAGCAGAGCGGTCGACATTCTGAGTAGTCTGGCAAGGATTGCGACGATTAGAGGCAACTCCCGGACTCCATTGCAGTGTACACTCAATATTGTTGCCATCATCCATAAGTGCAGTGTAGTGACGCGCAACACCCACCAGTGAAAACTAAGCACCGACATCCTAGTGACAGTGCAAAAAACTGAAATACAAACATCAAAGGTGGAGCCGCCAAACTCCACCATGGCAAAGACATCCCGTCACCAGGCGCGGAGGGAACAAGACCCGTACCATATAACAAAACGGCGGAGCAGATCACTATCTCTATGTGACCACAATGCCAACGACGCAGCGACAACGTACACGATGAACGCTTCACCAGGAAACACCACACCACCGAACACGGAGACCATGGAGCTTTCACACAAGCCCAACGTCCCGGTTAGCAACAAATACCAGCTCCTAATGCAGTGCTTTGGTAAGACTACAAAGACGCCAATATCCACCCAACAAAACACACGCACCACAGACACACAAAATCACCCAACCGAACCAGCGACACCCGTTACCACATCTACTTCCACTAACGTACCAAAAAAACTGAAGCCTCCCCCAATCTACCTCCACTCTCCACGCACCACTTCCCTGAAACAATTCTCTGAGTCTATCAAAAACACGATAGGCGATAAATTCGAACTCAAATGCATAGGCAAGCAAACAAAACTCCAGCTGCACCACATTAACGCATTCAACAATTTTGTAACCACAGCGAAAACCTCAAATGTAGAATTCCACACATTTTCACTCCCCGAACAAAAAACCCTCACAGTCGTACTAAAACGACTCGACGACACAACCCCAGACGAAGTCCTCACTGAGCTAAAATCCAAGGGGCTTAACCCAACAACATGTGTGAACCTGCAAAAAAACCCCCAAAGCTTGCGTCACACATATAGAATATCGTTTACCCCCACCACAACGATTCAAGACGTAAGGAAAGTAAACCACCTTTTCCACTCCAGAGTTTACTGGGAAAAATACAACTCCCAAAAGCCCTATATACAATGCTACCGCTGTCAAGCTTTTGGCCATCTAGCCAAAAACTGCAACAAGTCCCCGAATTGCCTCAAATGCTCAGGCAACCATCAAACCAGAGAATGTACTAAAACCACAGACTCCCCAGCCACATGCTACAACTGTAAAGGAGACCACCCAGCCAAAATTAGTGGCTGCCCCTCCCTACAAAAGTATCTTGCCAAGCGCAATAGAATTACCGAGCCACCTCCAAACACCAAAACTACATACGCAAACAACCTCTCCAGTTTTCCTGCACTCCCCAATCCCCAACCAGCACCTATACCCACACCCCATATCACAGAACGTCCTACATACGCACAAAAAGCATCAGCAAGAACACACACACACACACCACCTACCGACAATCCATCCACAAACTTGTTTTCAGCCACAATACAAGAAATTCAACAATTAAATTCAGTATGTGACCTAAGAAAGATATACAACTTAGCCAAAGAAGTCAAACGCAGACTGAACCCCTCACAATCAACACTTGAGCAAACTCTAATCATCGCCGAGCTCCTAGCAAACTAAAAATGGCTCCCAACTTCCCAAGAAAAATCTGTGTTTGGAACCCCACCAGTCTAAAGCCTAAAATCCACGAACTAACAGTCTTCCTAGAACAACATGAGATGGAAATAGTCTTCATTTCTGAAACCTGGCTTCAACCATCAGACCACATAAACATCCGAAACTATCATACAATAAGACGTGATAGACCAAACGATAGACATGGGGGAGTAGCTATACTCCTCCACAAAAACTTCAGATACGAAAATATCCCTCAACCTTCAACAGGACCCATAGAAACCATCCTCGTCAGAATCCACTCTCAGCCTGCCCTCACTCTAGGCGCCGTGTACATCCCCCCTAAAGCCAAGCCTACGATACAAGATTTTGATAACCTCACCTCCCATCAAACTCCGTATATCCTAGGAGGCGACTTCAATGCCAAACATACCTTTTGGAATAATCGCTCCAACAATAGAATAGGCCAAACCTTATACAACCACATGAGCAATAGCACCTATCAAGTCATCCATAGTCCAACCTTTTCACATCAAGCTCCAAGAACAACTCCAACAAATATAGACCTCTTCCTTTCAAACGCTCCCTTACAAACAAGCTGCCAAACCATCAACGACCTTTCCTCCAATCACCTTCCCGTAATCTGCACAATACAAAACCATGATACACGCTTCACAAACCACACCATCAAAACTACTGACTGGAACCAATACCAAAGGCACTGCAACATGCACACCATAAATCCGCAAATAGCTTCCGAACAGGATATTTTGACCGAAATCGACAAACTCAGCAAAACCATAACGCACTCATACGCTAAATCCACTACTTCAATTAAAGCTTATATTAAAACTGTCACTCCGAATCCTGAGCTCTTAAACCTGATCAAGCTCCGGAACAGATACAGAAGAAAATACCAGAAAACCGGTCTACTAGCATTCAAAACGCTAAAGAACGCGCTAAACACTGAAATACAAACCATGATCATACATATCAAACAAGAATCCTGGAAACGCAAACTGGAAACTCTTAATAACGACACCACTATCACAGGAACTTGGAAAATCTACAAAGCCATCAAAAAGAAAACACAACCCATTCCACCTCTCACCACTGAACATGCCACAGCTTATACAGACAAAGAAAAGGCAGAACTAATAGCCAAGCACTTTAAAAACGTCCACGACACCACGGCAAATATCATTTCTCCACACGAACAGCAAGCCGGCGAAGCGGTACAATACATCCTAAGCACTGACTCCTCAATCGACACCACCTTTATTACACCTCACTTCATCAAAAACATCATTGACAAACTCAAGAACGGCAAATCTCCAGGGCAAGACCGAATAACAGCCCTCCAACTCAAGAAATCCCCAATGAAAATCATCGTACAACTATTTTATATTTTAAGAGCTTCCATAAGACTGGCGTACTTTCCCAAATGCTGGAGAACAGCCAAAGTCCTGCCATTCCTAAAACCAAAGATGCCACACACGTCACCTTCAAGTTACAGGCCCATCAGTCTACTTAGTACACTGAGCAAGATCCTAGAAAAAATAGTTCTCCATCTCATCACCAAACATATCAACAAAAACAACACCATTATCAACGAACAATTTGGCTTTAAACAACAACACTCCACTAATCTCCAGCTTCTTCGACTCACAGAAAACATAGCCATGGAAATCAATAAAAATAGATCCACCGTAGCAACCTTCTTGGACTTGTGCAAAGCCTTCGACACTGTTTGGCACGAGGGATTAATACTAAAACTAAGAACTCTGAAACTTCCAAATCATATTATCAAAATTTTAATAAGCTACCTAACAAATAGAACTTTTACAGTACAACTAGGGACTGGCCACTCCAGCAACCACAGTGTATCAGCAGGCGTACCCCAAGGGTCCGTACTAGGTCCTGTACTATTCAACCTATATATCAACGACATACCAAAAAATCAGAAATCTAACCTCGCGCTGTTCGCTGACGACACAGCCCTCTACTCTTCATCGTGGCAGCCTAAACAAGCAGTCAAATACATAACCTCACATCTAGCAGAAGTACTCAACTTTTTTCACATCTGGAAGCTGAAAATAAACGTCGATAAAACCAACACTATCTTATTCACCAACAAAAAGCAAGCAAGACTCCCACCAATTACAATTAACAATCACAGCATCCAATGGTCCAAGGAAGTCAAGTACCTTGGGCTTTGGCTCGACCATCGTCTGCTCTGGAACAAAACAATTAAGGACAGAATATCAAAATCATATGGAATATTAAGCTACTTACGACCTCTAATATCCTCCAAAAGTCCGCTGAACATGAAAACCAAACTTCTACTCTTCAAAACCTGTGTTAGACCCATTCTAACCTACGGAATTCAAGTATGGTCCACAGCAGCTCCATCACGTATAAAACGAATCCAACAGCTTCAAAACAAGTTCCTTAAAATCATTTTTAATAAACCCAGAGACTACAGCACCTCCCTACTCCATCAAGAAGCTCAAATTGAAACCATCAGAGACTATCTTAACAACTCGCTCACCAAACTCTACAACTACAGCCATACCAACCCTCTCATCAGCAAACTAGGAAACTACACCACCGAAGAGATTCCATTCAAACTACGAAAACACACACCCAGGACCATCTCACACAACCTCATAGTCTTCATACATGAAAACGGGTTTTTGAAAGTTTTCTTCCGTGATGTAAACAAAGTTCTAACTTTTGAAACCAATTCATTCACAAATTACTGTACATGAAAGTGGGTTATAAGGATATCCCTAGGTACTACGATAAACTACTCATAGTAACAACATTATAAAAAAAAAAAAAAAAAAAAAAAAAAAACCCCACATTCATTTTAGTACAACTTGTCGCCACAGTTGTGTTGAGATTATTTTAATTGTGCTTTCACACAATGGCCCGTACAAAGCAAACCGCTCGTAACTCTACTGATGGAAAAGCTCCCTGTAAGCAGTTAGCTACCAAGGCTGCTCGAAAGAGTGCCCCAGCTACTGGTGGAGTGAAGAAGCCTCATCGTTACAGGCACTGTAGCCCTTCGTGAAATCTGTAGATATCAGAAGAGCACTGAACTTCTGATCCGCATGCTGCCGTTCCAACGTCTAGTGCGTGAGATTGCTCAAGATTTCAAGACTGACCTTCGATTCCAAAGTTCGGCAGTTATGGCCTTGCAAGAAGCCAGCGAAGCTTATCTTGTTGGCTTGTTCGAAGATACCAACTTGTGCGCTATCCACGCTAAACGCGTAACCATTATGCCGAAGGATATCCAACTTGCTCGTCGTATTCGAGGAGAAAGAGCTTAGGCGAATTTATACGCTCAACCGTATCGGCCCTTTTCAGGGCCAAAGTTTATTTCCATGTAGGAACTCAACGCTTTCAACTACGTACCATATTTATACATTTTTAGGAACTCGACGAATTCTCATACACTTCAACATTAGAAATACCAACGACTAGTATTATTATTTGTATTAAAGCAGTGTAAACGACAAACATTTGAAAAGAAGAAGTGGAGCACGGAAATAAATCTTCATATTTTATACAAAAGGAGGTACATTGTTTTCAAATATGCACCGCTGCAAGTATATGTAATTTTTACGATATATTGGCGATTGGTCATTTTGCCTGCCTTGGTAATTACAGTGTTAAATTCTAATCTTTGGCTTGTTACGCGAGGTTTACATTAAACTCATAGGCACAGCTACTAAATGCTACTACCTCAGCATATTTACTATCTGGTTTCGTACCTCTCAAATGGTACGTGATCGTTCACCTTTCTATTAATAGGTTAGAGTATGACTTTTTGCCGGTGGACTATAATATAGTGCAGCCGTCTAATAGTTTCGGCGGTTGTGTTTACTGGCGGGAAAATCACCCTGTAGTTCAATTCCAGCACCATTTCACTTCCCAATAGTAATTACACCTTGCTATAAATCTCCGAGTTCATGGGTCTCTAATGGTCTTTACATTCTAAGCGTAGATTAGGAAAAATTTGTGCGAGTAATCGATTAATTACGTACCACATATCTAGGGATCACCTACCTGCTATAACCACTGCAACACATTCTTCCTCGAAAGGTTATACAGAGAAAGAACATACCAGAAATACCATATTCGCTGAATCGTCGTCAATCAAATTAAAAAAATCAAGTAGCGAGTATTATAAAATATCAGATATCATCTGGTTTTCGCAGAAAGACGATGAAAACATTTCTGTATCATACTTTCATGTGAGACACGTCTAAACCCCAAACTAGTATTTGTTTTTCATCTCAAGCAACACCGTGTCAATTGCTACAATCACCAATTTTACATCACCGCTCGTACGTACGTTAAAAACTAACGGAGACAGATACGACACAGAATAATAACAATGGCTATTTTTAGTAACTTTGCTCTGTTCTTTGTGATATACGTAACCTGTTATCGCCAAGCGTAGTAAATTTTCAATTGAAAAACAAAACTTCGAAGTGCTTTGCACTGTAAGTTCATTGCTGTGGCTGACTAACACATTTGAAGCTTTGTTTTTGAAACTGCTTTGCTTCCATTTGCTGTATGTTCTTCATATTTAGTATATTTTATAATATATAGGTTTGTTAGGAACTGGTTTGTTTTGTTTGGTTAGAAATGGTAGAAAATTGTGGGAATGAAAATCGAAGATCTAAACTAATGTATTTGCTTGTAATTTCACTTTCATTATATCTGTAACAATGTACTCCTTAAATGAATTTACATTTTTTCCTACATTAATCTACACTAAACAACATTTTTTTTAAGATTTAACGTAAACGTATGCTTGATTTAAATAACTGCAGAAACATTCTGCCTTGCACAGAATGAATTTCATGCAACGTGAAAACTTGAAACCGATTATGCTTCCCCACGTGAAGTAGAATAGCTGTCGAACATCTGCTTCACATACTTCGTGTATGAAACCATACCCCTCCTTATATTCGACAGCTGTGTGTCCTATATCTAACATTAGTCTCATCTCCCCCCTCCTAATAAACCTAATATGGATTTAAAAATTAGAATTCTGTTGGGTTTACAAGCTTTTATATTATATGAGCATCTAGTTAAAGGTATCACAGTATACTTCAGAAATGAAATATGCAAAAAAGTGTAGGTGAAGTTGATAGAATAGCACTCAGCGACTGACAAAATGATGAAAACGCAGATTACAAAGAAAGTTAATGCAAAACATACTGTTCATAAACAGCAAATAATCGACACTACGAATTAATAACTGGTGTTGAAAGCATATTTTTAGCGATTAAGTTAATACCAGCTTATACCATAATAATAAAAAAGGATCTAGTATCTGGTTTATACAATTTTCCAGTCCACAAAATAATAATTCAAATTCCTTGTAATTTTACATGTATACCTTTCATTCAAATCCATTATAAGATTACTGCTTCTACGAATGAAATTACTGGACCCGTGAAGTACGGCAAATATGAACACTTAAGATATTCCTTCATTTCAAAAAATTGGAGCCCTGAAAAGGACCATTTGTAAAATTGCATTGTTGCTGTTAAGTTAAGCTTTTTTCGGTCTTCTTCGGCAATAGTACTGCTTGAATGTTAGGCAGTACGCCACCCTGTGCAATAGTTACGCCAGAGAGCAATTTGTCCAATTCCTCGTCATTTCGGAGAGCAAGTTGTAAATAACGGGGAATGATCCGAGTTTTCTTATTATCGCGAGCAGCGTTGCCTGCCAATTCCAGTACTTCAGCTGCCAAGTACTCCATAACGGCTGCTAAATATACCGGTGCACCTGCACCAACACGTTCTGCGTAATTTCCTTTGCGCAGCAGTCTGTGAATACGTCCAACAGGGAAATGAAGACCAGCTTTGTTCGAGCGGGACGTCGCTTTCGCCTTAGCTTTACCACCCTTGCCACAGCCGGACATGTTTTAATCAAATTTCAGAAAAGTACTTCAAGAACACTTCTAGAGATTGTAAAGAATTGTGACGCTCGGCAGGAATGCAGCCTGATTATGTAAGGCTGCCATTCACTCTGACGCACCAATGGGGTGGGAGCGAGCATGCGATTGACGCGCCGCTGGAGGTACATTTCAAGCCATATGCAGTACATTCACTGTTTGCTGACATTTCCATACCAAATAATCAAACGACGAAGCAGACCACTAACACTATGTGATCAAGACGCCAACGACACAGGGACAACACAGACAAGAATAGAAAAAGCTGACCCACAAGCGAACATCGAGACCATGGAGTTGACACACACGCCTAACGTCCCAGTCAACAACAAATATCAGCTTTTAATGCAATGCTTTGGTAAAAACGCAAAGACCCCTACAACTACCCAACACAATACTTGCACCACAGACCCTACAAACACACGAAACCACCTAACAAAACAGACACCCATTACTACGTCCACAACCACCAATCTACCAAAAAACCTGAAACCTCCCCCAATCTACCTCCACTCACCGCGTACCACGACCATAAAACAATTCTCTGACTCCATCAAAAGCACAATAGGCGATAAATTTGAATTAAAATGCATAGGCAAACAGACAAATCTTCAATTGTACGACATCAACGCGTATAACAGCTTCGTAACTACGGCAAAAACCGAAAATGTAGAATACCATACCTTTTCAATCCCCGAACAAAAAACCCTGACAGTAGTCCTAAAAGGACTCGATGACACAACATCGGACGAAGTCCTCACGGAATTAAAAGCCAAAGGACTTAACCCAACATCATGCGTCAACCTCCACAAAAACCCCCTAAGTCTCCGTCACACATACAGTGTATCCTTCACCTCCAGCACAACGATCCAGGACGTGAAAAAAATAAATCACTTACTCCACTCCAGGGTTTACTGGGAAAAATACAACTCCCAAAAGCCTTACATCCAATGCTACCGTTGCCAAGCCTTTGGCCATCTGGCCAAAAACTGCAATAAAACCCCAAACTGTCTGAAATGCTCAGCCAACCATTCAACCAGAGAATGCATCAAAACCCCAGACTCTCCAGCTACCTGCTACAACTGCAAAGGAGATCACCCAGCCAACTTCAGCGGCTGCCCCTCCCTACAAAAGTACCTGGCCAAACGCAACAAAGTCACCGAACCATCTCCAAACAGCAAAACAACATATCAAAACAATTCCTCCAGTTTTCCTCTACTCTCCAAACCTCAACCAACATCTATACCCACACCTCACACTACAGACCGCCCCACATACGCACAGAAAGCTTCACGCACACCCACGCGCACACCCACCGTCAACTGACAACACATCCACAAACCTATTCTCTGCTACAATACAAGAAATTCAACAATTAAATTCAGTCTGTGACTTAAGAAAGATCTACAACCTCGCCAAAGAACTCAACCGCAGGCTCAACCCCTCCCAATCAACACTTGAGCAAACATTAATAATCGCAGAACTCCTAGCAGATTAATAATGGCCCCCAAATTCCCCAAAAAAATCTGCGTTTGGAACGCCACCAGTCTAAAGCCCAAAATTCACGAGCTAACAGTCTTCCTAGAACAACACGAGATAGAAATAGAGTATTCATTTCCGAAACCTGGCTTCAACCATCAGACCGTATACATATCCGAAACTATCAGACAATAAGACGCGACAGACCAAACGATACCCGTGGAGGAGGAGTAGCTATACTGCTCCACAACAACTTCAGATACGAAGACATTCCTCAACCTCCAACAGGACCCATAGAAACCATATTTATTAGAATTCACTCTCATCCTGCCCTCACGATAGGAGCGGTATACATCCACCCTAATGCAAAACCTACTATTCTAGATTTTGACAACCTTATCTCCCATCAAACTCCGTATATACTAGGCGGAGACTTCAACGCCAGGCATACTTTCTGGAATAATCGCTCCAACAACCGAACAGGCCAAACCTTACGCAACCACATGAACAATAGCACCTATCAAATCATCCATAGCCCAACCTTTTCGCATAAAGCTCGAAGAGCAACTCCAACAAATATAGACCTCTTCCTTTCAAATGCCTCCATACAAACAAGCTGCCAAACCGTCAATGACCTCTCCTCCAATCATCTTCCCGTAATCTGCACAATAGAAAACCATAATACACGCTACACAAACCACACTATCAAAATCACTGACTGGGATCAATACCAAAGACACTGCAATAAACACACCATAAGTTCGCAAGTAGCTTCCAAACAAGACATACTGGCCGAAATAGACAGACTCAACAAAACTATAACCAATTCATATGCTAAATCTACCACTTCGACTAAAGCTTATATTAAAACTGTCACTCCTAATCCTGAGCTTCTAAACCTAATCAAGCTTCGTAACAGATACAGAAGAAAATACCAAAAAAACCGGTCTGCCAGCATTTTAAACGCTAAAAAACACGCTAAACACTGAAATCCAAAACATGATCATAAACATCAAGCAAGAATCCTGGAGATACAAACTCGAAACCCTTAATAACGACAACACTAACTCAGGGACTTGGAAAATTTACAAAGCTATTAAAAAGAAAATCCATCTCATTCCACCACTCACCACTGAGCACACCACAGCTTATACCAACAATGAGAAAGCAGAACTACTAGCTGAGCACTTCAAAAATGTCCACGATACCACAGCAAACTTCACTTCTCCATACGAACAACAAGCTTGCGAAGCAGTACAAGATACTCTAAACACCGACTCCTCAATAGACACAACTTTCATCACACCTCACTTCATCAAAAACAAAGTTCTCAAGCTCAAGAACGGGAAATCTCCAGGACAAGACCAAATAACAACCCTGCAACTCAAAAAATCCTCAATGAAAATCACTATACAGTTATTCTACATCTTAAGAGCCTCCGTAAGACTGGCGTACTTTCCAGAATGCTGGAGAACAGCCAAAGTATTACCATTCCCAAAACCAAAGAAGCCATATACGTCACCTTCCAGCTATATGCCTATCAGCCTACTCAGTACAATGAGCAAGATCCTAGAGAAGATAATTCTACACCTGATCACAAAACACGTAAATCAGAACAATATCATCATCAACGAACAATTTGGTTTTAAACAGCAACACTCGACAAATTTCCAGCTTCTTTGGCTCACAGAACACATAGCTATGGAAATCAACAAAAACAGATCGACAGTAGCAACCTTTCTAGACCTGTGCAAAGCTTTCGATACCGTTTGGCACGAGGGACTAATACTGAAACTACAAATTCTGAAATTTCCAAACCATATCATCAAAATCCTAATAAGCTACTTAACAAATAGAACCTTTACGGTACAACTAGGGACTGGCCACTCCAGCAGCCACACAGTATCAGCAGGCGTACCCCAAGGCTCCGTACTAGGTCCTGTACTGTTCAACTTATACATCAACGACATACCAAAAAATCATAATTCCAACATAGCACTGTTTGCGGACGACAGAGCCCTCTACTCCTCGTCATGGCAACCCAAACAAGCAGTTAAATACATAACCACACACCTCACAGAAGTACTGAACTTTTTTCAAATCTGGAAGCTAAAAATAAATATGGATAAAACCAACGTCATCCTATTCACCAACAAAAAGCAGGAAATACACCCACCACTCACTATCAATAATCACACCATCCAATGGTCCAGGGAAGTCAAGTACCTTGGGCTTTGGTTCGACCACCATCTCCTCTGGAACAGAACAATGAAGGGAAGAATATTAAAAACATATGGAGCATTAAGCTACCTACGACTACTAATTTGCTCAAAAAGCTCGTTGAATATGGAAACCAAACTCCTACTGTACAAAACATGTGCTAGACCCATTTTAACCTACGGAATCCAACTATGGTCCACAGCAGCTCCATCATGGCTGAAACGAATTCAGCAACTTCAAAACAAATTTCTTAAAATCATCTTAAATATACCTAGAGACTACAACACTTCTCTACTCCACCAAGAAGCACAAACAGACACGATCAAGGAATACCTCACCAGCTTGCTCACCAAACTATACAATCACAATCATACCAACCCTCTGATCAGCAGTCTAGGAAACTACACCTCAGAAGAAATTCCACTGAAACTCCGAAAACACACCCCCAGGACCATCTTAAAATAACTTCAAAGGCTTTGTACAAGAAAACGGGTTTTTGAAAGTTTTCTCCCGTGATAAAATCAAAATTCTAACTATGAAACTACTTTGTTACTGTTACGTACCCCCCCGCCCCTTTGGATCATGTAAACGCGGCTTTCAATACAAATACTTATTGCGCAGTCACCAAATTGAAAACGCGGTTACAATTGAAAACGCGATTCGTATGAGGAACAGGAAAATTCTCCAAGGTTCCGTTTTATCCTTGGAAGGTATTGATCGCGTTATAGTTCGCATAAACATTCTCAGAAAACCGTCTGCTTCTTATCTCCCGTAGACAAAGCTAAACGAAAATCCGAAATGATGCGTACCTCCTTCGCCGCTTTTAATTATTTACGCTCGCGTCGAACGCGATCCCTTCCATCATGGTTCAGCGCTACCACCACCATCTACTAACGAAGGATCGGGGGTAGAGTAAGTGTGGGAGAAGAAAGTGCTAACCAATCCGGATGGAAATCGGCCAACAAGAAGACCCAGGACTGGACGGAAGATCCTGGAGAGGGAATTTAAAAAATCCCGAAGAGAAGGGAGAATCCAGCGGCTCGAGGAAGATTTCGAACGACTTTGATTTCATTCGACAATTCGACATCCATCCTCTAACTGTACAGTTCTCAACATTAACTTTTGACATTTGTAATTATAACGGTATACAACCGGTTGATAGCTCCTCTTTTGAATTACAAGTTTATAAGGAAAATAAAACTCTAGTTTTCTTAAGCATCAAGTGTTTATTCATTTTTCGCGCTCCACGAGCAAGTGCTTTAGCACTCTATGGGCATCGAACCCAAATTCCCTAAATAAGACAATCGCAAACCGTAACAACTTCATTCACAAATCAATCTACACGAAAGTGGGTTATAAGGAACTCCCTAGGTGCCACGATAAACTACACATAGTACAAACACAAAAAAAAAGTTTGCTGACATTCATGTTCTATCGTTGCTGAGGAGTGTATCTCGAGTTGAAATGAGTCAGGATGCCGCCTAAAGCCAGTGGAAAAGCTGTGAAGATGCTGGCAAAGCCCAGAAGTACATCAGCAACTCTGACAAGAAGAAGAGGAGGAAGAAGGAAAGCTATGCTTTATACATCTACAAAGTATTGAAGCAAGTTCATCCGGATACTGGAGTCTCCAGTAAGGCGATGAGCATCATGAACAGTTTTGTTAACTATGTATTCGAACGTATTGCTGCCGAAGCCTCCCGCTTAGCACATTATAACAAGAGATCGACCATCACGTCTCGAGAAATTAAAACTGCCGTCACACTTTTGCTGCCTGGTGAATTGGCAAAGCACGCCGTCTCTGAGGGTACTAAAGCTGTTACGAAGTATACTAGCTCAAGGTAAACCCTGGAGCGTTCTCTAAACGGTCCTTTTCAGGGCCAACAATTTTGTCACAACGTAAACATTCTAATTTCAACTCAGACTTGGTATATATACATAGACAGTTACGACATTCTGTGCGCAAATATTTTACCCTCGAATAATGTAATTATGGAGGAGTATAAAAACTTATGGTATGCTTCTTATCTTCAAAACCTACAAATTTTTGTAGCTGAAATTTACGACAATAGAGTTTGATGTTTAACGTCCCTGTTAGCCAAGTCTGGCATTACAAGATTTTGCCAACGTTTGCTATATGTTTCGTCACCAAATTGGTGCCAAAATGACACCAAATGTTTGATTACCAAAATGTATCAAGTCTTGTAGCACGGCTTGACACCAAATTGGCTACAAAACAGCACCAGGGCCCCCAAACTCTATTCTTGTGAACTTGAAGCCGATTTTAATTCTCCCCCCCGTCTACTTGGAGCGCTAGCGGCGCACCTCTACATGTATACATTGTATCACCGATACTGTACCAAGGTAAGAAATCGTGACGTCACGTTCCCACCATTCACCCGTCAACTCGCAAATTTTATTGAACTTGGTTTGGTGAAGTGTGCATTGGAATTTAATTGAATTTAATCTTGGCGTGTTATCTTGGCGTTTTCTTGCGAAAAGGTGCAACAACAAGAGCAAGAGATGAGAATGAAGTAAGTAATACTCATTATTTTAATAAAAAGACCAAGAATTAAAAAGAATTGTACATGTTCATGTTTTATTTGTTGCAAGATGAAAAACCATTGCAGAGTGCAGGTATGGCTTTACAGACTGCTGACTATTATTATTCAGTAGTATACTGAATCATTTAAAAGACATTTTTACCAATGATTCTTTACAATAACAGAAGGTGCTGTCCAAAGGAGAGATTACCATGCTGCAGCCTGGAAAGGCCACAGAAGTACTCAAGAGTCTTTTAGGAAATTGAAGTTAATATTGTTTGATGGTGTGAGGTGTAAGCAATGTTCAGCAAGAGATAGTTTCTGATACTGTTCATCTTCAGACCCCTGATAAAGCTAGCTGGAATGCTGGCGAAACATTCAGAATTATCTCCTGTTGGGTACGGTTTATACTCCAAAGCTTAAAACAATAATAACTATAATGGACCAGGCCATAAAATGATGTATTTTATTTATTTAAGTTTATTAACGATAAATATTATTTCATAAACTTGGTGTATTTTATATATGTATATAATATTTAATATATGTTACACAAATATTTATTTTGAATTGAAACTGTAAAATATTATTCCAATATATTTAATTAATTTGTTAATAGTGTTTTTCTTTTTCCCACAACATATTTTTATTATAAAATAATTTTTACTTGTAAGTATAAATACTATACAGCACATATATAGGACCATGTTCTTGTGTGCATATTTCACCGACGTTATGTGTATGCATTGGTGGCGCCGCTAGCGCTCCAAGTAGACGGGGGGGAGAACTATATTTGGTTCTGGGCGAAATACGGTAGTTTGGGGGCCCTGAACAGCACCAAACCTTGTAGCACGGCTTGATACTAAATGGGCTACAAAACCACACCAAGTCTTGTAGTACGGCTGGACACCACAGTACCAAGAACTTTGACCAAGAAGCGCATCTAGTAGTAGCATTACCCGTGCAAACGCTGTTGTGACGATCGTCTTTCGTAAAACGAACGATCGCGAGAATCTCGTTTACCATTACCGTACATGTAGAAAAATAGATAGTAAGTATTTACGTTCTCCTAAATTGTGCTCTAGTCTTTCTTTCACCTATTTTTCCAAGACCAAATAATCTTCAGAATTATTGCCTGGCGGAATTTTTAAGATATCTGTAATATTCAAGGTACAAGGTAACAGAATTTCAAAATGTGTACAAGCATTTTCTCTTTTCTTCTATACGAATACTGGTTTCAAAGTTTCCATTCGTTAAATATATTTAAGGTTTGCAGATGTGTTTTTGCATGAAGTTTTCATTAAATGTTGTAGAATACAATTCCCCGAAGGAAGCGCATCGGAAGACAGTTACAACGATGGAGCAGTGTCAGATGCACTAACATATACTGTTAGTATATCCAACCAGAAGATGTAAGACTATGACAGACTTCATACAGGAAGTATTTTTACTTTTCATATTTATGGTACGCATAAATTACTTTTTTCATACTTGTAATTAATATATCTGTTACTTTATATCTCAGTAATACTAATAAATTTTGTCTGATTTTCGTTTTCATGTTAATGGTTCATCGGATCATGATGGGGAAGGAGATGTGAAGCAGATCATCATTTGGAATGCAAACGCACATGGTTTCACCTCCATACAAGGACTATAACAAAACAAAATTGAGACAGAGCTGTGGTAATAATCAAACTAACCTAAGTATTCGTGTTTACATATATTATTGATATAGTAATATGTTTATTATAGTAATTATATTGTTAATGTAGTAATAAAAAAATAAAGAACTGTAAATTAATAACTTGTATACCTTATTTATTTCCAAAATATTTTTAAATTTATTTAAAAAGCTCATTTAATGCCGCCATTTTTAAATCATCGAAAGAGCCAAATTTTCAGTAATTTTGGTGCCAATTTGGCTTTTAGTTATGATGCCAAGATTTGGTGCGATTTTGGCCCTAATTTGGCGCCAGAACGTTTCACCAAAGTTGGCATGTATTTGGTGCTAATTTGGTGTCATAGGTTGGTACACGGTTTGGCACCAAAACCCGTGCGTAAAATGGACACAGATGGATCGGGTCTTGGTGCCAAACCTTGTAGAATTTTAGGGACATTTGGTGTCGATTTGGTGCCCAATTGTTTGCTGGGAAGTTTTATGCTAGCCAACTATGCTATAGCGAAGAGATAAATTAAATTGTCATATATGTTTGACAATTTCTGCAGCCACTACTACTATTAAGAAAATATTTTACGCATTGTTCAGTCAAATAATTCTTTCAGTGCGAAGTAGTTATACCCCAGCAAACAATTGGGCACCAAATCGACACCAAATTGGCACCAAATGTCCCTAAAATTCTACAAGGTTTGGCACCAAGACCCGATCCATCTGTGTCCATTTTACGCACGGGTTTTGGTGCCAAACCGTGTACCAACCTATGACACCAAATTAGCACCAAATACATGCCAACTTTGGTGAAACGTTCTGGCGCCAAATTAGGGCCAAAATCGCACCAAATCTTGGCATCATAACTAAAAGCCAAATTGGCACCAAAATTACTGAAAATTTGGCTCTCTCGATGATTTAAAAATGGCGGCATTAAATGAGCTTTTTAAATAAATTTAAAAATATTTTGGAAATAAATAAGGTATACAAGTTATTAATTTACAGTTCTTTATTTTTTTTATTACTACATTAACAATATAATTACTATAATAAACATATTACTATATCAATAATATATGTAAATACGAATACTTAGGTTAGTTTGATTATTACCGCAGCTCTGTCTCAATTTTGTTTTGTTATAGTCCTTGTATGGAGGTGAAACCATGTGCGTTTGCATTCCAAATGATGATCTGCTTCACATCTCCTTCCCCATCATGATCCGATGAACCATTAACATGAAAAAGAAAATCAGACAAAAGGGTATAGCCGGATAAGGAGGTCAAAAGTGCCCTTAAACCAAATTAGACTTGTGATGCACCATTCGATAGGGTATCCAAAAAAACCCTTCACACAAAGTTTCAACCCTCTAGCTCGATCTGGGGGGTAGTAATGGCGAAAAAACGAAATATCAGTTTTTGGCATATTTCTCCCACTTAGTGGCGAGTAAAAATTCTAAAAAAAATCTGGCATATTAAGTACATTGTGCCACATGTTCGAGAATTTTTTCGTATTTTTTTGATGTAAAGCTTGGGTACGAAAGATGAAAAACCCCAAAAAAATCAGAAAAATGCAGATTTCATAGTGAACTAGGAAGAGCACCACTTTTATATTTTGACCGTAACAACATTATAACATAACTATTATCCTCAAAAAGTTTCATATTTTTTTGAAATCAGCAACATACTCGGAAAAATGAAAAACCGATTCTGTCGACGTATTTTGCACGAAAAACTAGTTTTTACATTGAATATTTGTATCCTCTTTATTCAGTATGTATATTAAATGTTTCTAAACATTTCTGCATTCGTCCAAATGGTGTACAATGGGAAGAAATTGAATTAATTCAATTAATTGCTTTTTTACCGTGTCCGAGATCATGTGGAACAGGTAAAGAATTTCCAACAAGTTCGGTGGCGGAGTGGTCTAGGGCGCAGTTTTAGTTGTGGAACCGCTGCGTACTTTTTTGGTGCCAGTTCGAATCTCGCCTAAGATAATTTTTTTTTATTACATTAACGATTTTTTTTTATCCTAACTGTATAATATATGTAAATATTATGTATCGTAGAACATTTTACAAACATCTCAACAATATTTTAACTCCAAACATACATATAAATAATTAAGTAACAATTGTGAGCCACTTTTAATTCCATTGTTTATCTAACCTCGTATTCTCTGAGTTAAACTTAGGTAAGCTTTCAAAATCTCTGTAACAACGATAAGTGAAGGGAAAGAAATTCTTCCTCATTCAAAGATTTATTTTTCGCATTTCCTATCACCTTTTCAATACACAAGACTTACTAACAGGCAATGCGTCGAAAGAATATAAGTATTTGCCATCGTATATTATTAATAATGTTATGAAGGTGATGTTTATGACGCAGATAATTGGAACCATTTAAGAATTAATGGACGAAGACAACAATGTCCTTTGTTTGAAGGATACAAACAATATTGTTCCATATGAAGTCAGATCGCGCTACATTAATAGTAAATCTTACCAGTGCTTTATTCAATATATTTATTAATCAATCAAAGCATAAAATAAGTTTTATGCTAGCCAACATATCGCGAATCGATAAATGAAATTGTCATCAACGTTTGACAATTTCTGCAGCCACTACTACTATTAAGAAAATGTTGTACGCATTCTTCAGTCAAATAATTCTTTTAATGCGAAGTGATACGTTAAGCATAAAAAATTATTGTACCCTTTTCAATTGTTTCTTTGAAGGATTCAAAGTGTCCTCATGTATGTATGTTTTTGTTTTTCCATTGCTTACTGCACCCTCTTCTGTGGGCTTCCCACAGGGCAATATAATAATCAATCATTATATAGGTTAAAGTGCTATGAATGTAGTACATCGTGGTTCTTTCTTATACCTGGCTTCCCCGAATAAAATCCCAGCAGTTTTGTTGTAATAAATTTAAAGTGGCTACTAAGTCCATAAATATGAAACAAGTGACTTCATATTAACACTAGGTTTACGGAACCCGTCAATTTGACAAATTTCGTTCATGCTTAAAGTTACAGGAGTCACTACTGTCATTTTTAAATAATTTACTCTGACTGATGTATAATATGAATAGTTACCTTAATTCAACGTCTTCCCTCCCCCGACTGTGCAGTACCTATTTTTCCAACAACCCCTTAAATTGTTCAAACACTGACCGTGATCCTACAGTTAATGACTTCGCGCTTAAATACCTATTACTTAGAACATTTCTTCTCCGTTCTTCTGATGCATGGTAGTAATTATAATAAAAAAAACTTCCATAAAAGCGCTTCGTCTTGCCACAAAAACAATATTATGCTATTTCTACAGGTTGTACTAAATAGCGTAAATTGTAAGACCGATCGTGATTCATCGTTAATACTGGGGAATGTTATATCACAAAGTGAACTAGCCACGTCGTCTAAAACTTCAATATTAACCGAAGAGCATATCGATGATGGCGGTATCGATACGAATGTTAAAGTTATTCATGATATTAATAAACTATCCACACTGATATGCACTTTAGAAGCTTGTGCTCTAGAATATTTCGCAGGTTAGAACGTTAAAAAAGTGTTGAAGGAGCGCGATATCATAAGCGATACGATACATTTGTTTCTGAAAATCGAACTTCTTATCGGACGGGTAAATACTGCTGTTCCTTCGCGCTTATGTTGTTTCGGATGATGTAGATTTTAGACATCATTACGCATCCAGCGAGGAATTTCCAAATATTTTGAAAATTATTAACCAAATTTTGAATACTCATTATCCGGGCTTCCGCAGCGAAGTATTCATCCTGGATAAACTATTTTCGATAATTTCCCGTTCCGACGAGCAGAGATATCCAAAATGGTTTAGTCAAAGTAGATGCTGTGCTCATAGTAAGGATATGGTACATTTGACACTAACTATAAAAACATATAGGAACACAGCATGGCTTGGATAAAAATTAAGATTTTCAAAGTTTAGAAATTATTCAAAATTAGCACATTTGTAGAACGTATAAGCAAACAATTTTTTTTTATATTAACACTGCATTTTTCTATATTTTGCAGTGCTTGTTAGTTTGTTCTTACTTAACATTATTTATTTATCTATAATTTTAATTAAAATGCATGTATGTATAGATGTTAAGTATTTTCAGTGTTCCATATTTCGGTGATTGACTTACTTTTGAATTGCATGCATAAGAGTTTCTTCAAGTTTCATACCTTTTTTCAATAAATATTTAGCATGAAAACATTGTAAACATTAAGCATGCTGTGCAATGATAAATACCTTCCACACCATCGTGTGGTTCATCCCGCTAACGCTACAACTTCAAAAAACTACTAATCTGATGGCAAAAGTAGCAGTAGAAGTAAGGTAAAGGAAAGGCACCTACAGGTGCATGTGTCACATAAAAATTGAATTGATATTCATTAATGGTGAAATATGCTATATAATAGAAGTTTTCTTTTTTATCTTTATCTCATTAAATAGGTTGCATGTACAGGCCCAGAATCAAGAACTAGAAACAAAAGATCCAGAAGAAAGGAACATTTCGTAAAGTGAGAAGTTTCATATTTACATTATATAATACGTACGTATTATTTTTTGGTAAATATATTGAAAATAGATTACAAATGCGTAAACATGTTAGCAACAAAGGTGGCAGAATTTTGTTTTCTCATTATAACGTTAAATGGGTACTTAAAATTAGTTAGTAATAGAAATATAGAAAATTGAGTATTATTTGCTTTATTACTTTCCTTATTATTCACTTTTTTATTATTCTCCATTAAAATAATGTGTGTAATTGTGAAAAACATAAACATCATTCTCCGCAAAATGTCGTTTAGTATTCGCACATACATATATTCCAATCTCTGATTTCGGATAGTTCCCTAAGGACAGAGAAATAACGGTCAGGACCAGCACTTCAAACTCTTAAAAAGGATGCGGCGTGTGTTCCAATAAGTCAAGTACTGCTAATAATGTTTTCCTTTTTACACATAATTGTCATGTACTTTTACAAAGCCCAACAAAATTTGATTTAGCTTTACAGTAATTGACTGAGCAGGCATCCAAAGCTAAGTAGTTACTGTACACTGTGCACCACATCATTTTTTCACTCCAATATATCGAATGTTAGACAATTTTAAAACATTATTTGGATAAGATAAAACTTCAGTTGCAACGTGTTGCATCAAACGCATCGGCATGGATTCGTCACTCAAAATGGGGATTATGCGCGTTGTAACGCAAATCATTTCACATTTGTGAAAGTTGTATCGACGGATTGGAGAAGTTCTTCTGACAAAAAGAAGTCTAAATGCAACACCAATTAAACTTGTTTTACCATTAATCAATACAATATTCATATCAAGAATAGTGTTTATAAATTTGATGTCAATTATTTACTTGATTCTATGTATCTAGTGTTTGAATTCAGTTTAACATTACATCTATATCAAATTCTCCATAATCGGACTGTGTTAATAGAGCAGTTTATTATCTCCGCTGCTTCCAACGTACGCTCGGACATGGAGGGACAAGGATTAAATAATCGTATGAGAATTTTAATTTTTTGGCTGACGGTTTCCGGTGGGCCGTTTATTTTTTTTCCAAAAATAAGAAAATATAACAAAACTCTACAAAACAAAAGAAGAAAAAGTAAGAAATTCCTCCTGAATTCGGGAGGAGAGTCCTACGGTTCCGCGGGCCGGTCGGTGGACAGAAACAAACGAACGTGTGTGCAGTTACCGAAAATTTCGTAACCGTAGACGCACTAACATGAGTTCTGTGCACACACATAGGGCAACGACGGTCGTGCTGGGCGGGGAACAGAATCTTTCTGCTGAATGCAGGTAAAGATGGGGACTGTATTGTAGACGTACTCTGGTATACAGTACGGAACGGTCGGTTCAAACGCGCCGATTTGAGCGTAGATCGCTCTTAGCAGCAAATGCGTAAATTGTCGGTTGCCTCGACTGGATCTCTGCTAGTGAAAGCCGTAAATTTCAAAAAGGGTGACTCCGTGAGCGGGGAGAATCACGGCTACACGAAAACTAGTCCCGGAGGGTCAATGACGGCGAATTAGATCAACGATCCGTTCCTCACACGACGTTTTAAATTGCAAAGTCAAGAAAATCAAAAATGTTGCGAATCGAAGCGATAAAAGTGTTCGAGAAACTCCCGATCTCTTAGGCGCTACCAAATGTGGTGGCCGAAGAGCTACGCGATCGGAGACGCGCGAATCTGTCACTCAACATCCTCGGCACAAGTATGCTTCTATTCGTTTCACTGGCGGCTGAAGAGACGCCATCACAGCACTTTTCCAACGGAGTCCGTTTTCTTTTTCAATAAAAAGAAACTTTCTCGCGTTGGCGTGGAGCGAAGAGTGCACCGCCAACTGGTAGTCCACCAAAGAGTGATCTCCGATGCCCAGAGGTCGAATAACAACTCGACAGAGACTCAATTAAATTAAAAAATTCACCGAATCTATAAATGGAGTTTTCGTGCAATACGACTACCGCAAGAATGAGTAGTGCTGTCGGTGATCTTGCACGGCGAACCGTAGCTTGATCAAGCCGAAGAGACAGCAGTTCGCAAGGAAAAGAGAAGGAATTTCGGAGTTCGACAATTCGAGAGCTCAAGCGTTACCACTGTACTCTCTCCAAAGGGTAGCTGTCAAATTCTCTGAGACGCGCACAGCGAGCTACTCTGCACAACTGAGAATTCTCGCTCCGCTGTTCGCCGCGCTGAATCTGCGCTCAACTATTGTTCTTATTTTTCTAACTCTTCTTCCCCCTCTCTATGCACTCGCGTCCAGTGCATTCTCGAACAATCTATTCAAATCGGGGGAGCACCGCCGACTCTACGTGTGCAAGATAATGACTCATGACAAGACCGAAAACAATCAAAGTCGTCGTCGCGGTCACTATTTGACATGTGGACGAGCTAAAACAATTAGTCTCGTACATCTGCCAAACACGTGTTTCGCCACGTGTTTTTTAACAGACTCTGTGATCCAGTTTCCAGTGCGAATGACCTAGGCTGCAACAATGTAACGTCAATCCTTATTTTAAGTAGGGTGCTATGCTTTAAACCAAGCACTATGGCGATTTACCAGGATGCACACATTTATGCATCTCAACAGGTTCGTACCGGAGCTCCAAAGCGAGCTTGTTTTCAGCATGTAAGGTTTGTTTAATATGTGACAGCATATTCGATATGTGTATATATATATCGTATGATTATTACAATATGTTCTCCCCAAGAACTCGATCGTTCCCGCAGATAAATGCATGAAATACACCCCCCCCCCCCCCCCCCCCCCCCCCCGCCCCGCGCCCTTGTCGCACCGCTCTATTGTAGGGCTCCACAGCCATCGCTACATACAGGCCGAAAGATGCGATGTCACAGGTCGTCCTATTACTGACGATAGCGTTGCCAAATTTTTCATACTCTAGCCTATACCAGGGAAGGCCGTGGGGGCTACCTCGCTTGAAATTATGATTTACGATCAGCGAAGTGAATTCAGCTCACTTATGATGAGACCCGACCAGTTTACATCCCTTTACAATGTATCGGTACGTTAATGCAAGATTCAAAATTTTATTTTTTCATTTATGCCTTCATAAATTTCCTTTTAACATACTGGTCAAACTTTTCGGATTAAAACGAGACCAATCACGACATAGTTTGGATTGCATTGACATATTAAAATGTGAAAATATTATTAGAGGAGATAAGAGAAGAAAGATAGGGAAGTGAAGTGCGTCGCCTCGATAGCCATATTGTATAAAGTTGTAAAAAGTTACAGGAAGTTACAGAAAGTGAATTATACATGGTGTCTCGTAGCATGTTGGACCTACGTCAGGAATAGATTCTACACATGAAAAAAATAAAAAAAATTGCTATAAACATATGTCCTATTCGACTTTTTCTTTTTCAAATTATGGCGAGTTTCTTCCTTCACACACCGTATTTGCTCACCTTTTTCAATAATACGGCTCTCCAATAATTTATACAGAAGAGTGAGAGAAAATGGTTCCAGAACACAAAATTCAAGCAGATACCGAGCTCTAGTTGTAAACAGCGAGGTAAGCATAGTTCATCAATCAACATCTTTCGAAATAATTATACCAGAATACAACTCGTGTTAACTCGAAAACAAAGTCAAATAGAACATATGTTTATATATACTTTTTTTACTGTTTTCATGTGTACAATCTATTCCTGAAGTGGGTCCCACATGCTACGGGACACCTTGTATAGTCCACGCATGGTACATATCAGCTGCTTTTAAAAAAATTATAAATTGTATGCGTATTTGAAGTAATTACATCATATCCCATGCCATTATATTATCAAATTATGATCTGGTCTAGAATCAATCCAGTTCTGCAATTTGTGAGAAACTACAATAAACGTAACTATTTCGTAAATATTATGCAAAAGAAGCCGAAATTATATCGTGTTTAGTTTCATTTTCATAAAAAAAGTTTCACTAGTATTTTAAATAAATTATCTTAAAGATGAAAAAATAAAAAAAGTGTTAAGTTTGCACTGTATTAGTACATCGATACACGCGCATTTAATCTTTCCCGGATGGAAAAGGGTTCACATTTTCAGTTTGCCTTTCGCTCGCTGTCCTTCACTACGACAGTTGAGACGAACGTGGTCCGAGTTTTGTAATCTCGGCTGACTCGGGTCCGACTGCGAGCTCTTGGCGAGAACACTAGTCATGGACCACATACGCTTCCTACGGTGCGAACGAGTCATTCAACTTAATATACACTGTACAGTTGTCTCTCGAAATACGCAGCGGTATGGGATATTGATGTATCGTATAATTGAAAATGCGCGTAATTATAAAACTTCCTTTCCCACTCCAACCACAATTTTATATTGCATACATAGTTACAGACAGGGTACGAGTTTTGTCACTGGGACAACGAGGAGGAGGTGGGGGTGGCCTTAATCGAAAGCTGTACCTCAAGAATTACAGATTTGTTATCTAGTTGCCAAGCGAAGTACCGATTGTGGCACGAAACTACTATCACATTATTTGTGGCCCCCTTATTGCTTCTCCACTTATAGGCAACACGCCATGTAATTGTACTAATATATTTTTCCTAATATGTCTCAACTTCTCAGTAGGACCAACTACTATATCTTGCGACATAAGCTTGCGATTAGGACATATCGCGTATCTCTTCATTGGGGAGCCACATACTTAGAAATTTCAAATATGCCTTACATTTTATGTTCTTACTAAAATATGTGTGTTACGAAAACAATGTTATTGAAAAACTTCCAGAACTCAGGGAACTGTACTTCAACGCCAATCATAGGAACAAATCGGGAAAAGTTTTTCAAAATGTTGAATTTTACAACATATTTCAATTGCATAAAAATCAAGTGGCCAATTCTAATAAAAATACATACCTGAATGTAACCTAAATAGAATATCTTTCATCCTTTAAATATTATAAAATATACTGCATTTTGCATATTTTATATCTTTTTACATATTACGACTATCCTCTATTCTTTCAATCATTTAAATTTACTATAAGAACATACAAATTTGGGGTGCATTTAGTATACATTGTGAGCATATATTATTCATATTTGACAAAAGTGTATTGTAATTTGTTATTCTTCAAGGTCACGGAGCCTTTAAAAAATCAGAAAATAACGCGTTTTCCAAAACTGCGTAAGTACTTTATCATCATATAGCGTTTCCATATGTATTTCTTACACTCCCCGCATTAAAACGCAGAGAGCGTATGAAATACTCGGATTTTCTTCGAGATCGTATTTCAGAGCATGTGAGACCAAGTGCCATAAGATGATAGAGGTCTATCCTGTACCTCATCGATATGTCGCAGTATTCTTATAGACTAAGAATTGTTAGAATTTAGTTTAAGCTAATTCTGTCACCACATGGTGCTGATTTTGGACTGCTTTAACTGGAAATAATCAACGAGTTTTAAATTTAATCCAGTAACCATAATGTCAAGATTCTTGATTTTTAATGTCTCTTAAATCATCTGGCAACATATGCGTGATGCCATTTATTCCTTCTTGAATGTTTCGTTTTACAGAATTACCTATATATACCTACCTTCATCCATGTCTTTTCTAATTTCTGCAGGATTCTAAGGATCATATCTACTAATTCCACTGCTTGTTTTTCTTGCACCCAAGTCTTTAAGTCTTGCGATAAAAGTAATTTGTTTAAAAAATAAAAAAGGACACACTTATAAATTTTAAAAAGTGGGTCAATGTTCATTTTAAACGCACCGATTGTGATAGTGCTTCAAGTTGTATGACTTGAAACTTCTGCGAATATTTCGTGTATCTGGTATGAGATCAACTAGAAAGGTAAGTGATTGAAAAAAATCACCGATATAATCCAACCCAATCACCTTTTATGCCACTAATTAATTGTGGTCCGGCGGTATTTAAAGGTGCTAGGAAGTCGTTTGGATTAAACAATTAAGGTATAGGCATAGCTCAAAATAGAATTTATGTATATCGTGATTCGATATACAAAATATAATACATTTTCAAAGTATAATACAATATGATAATTACTTTAAAATATGATATATCCTCCTGCAATGGCATCAGACTTGCAATATATCTTTCGAAAGGTATCATAAAACTTTCAGTCAGTTCTATTAAATGAGGTTTTAAAAGAGCCATTTGCTCTTCTTTAATATATCCTTTTATCTTTTCCGAAGAGACGTTTATACTGCGTGTGAACTCCGGGCTTCGAGTCTAATGCTTCGAGAGCCCCTGATTGTTTTGTTTCATACCTTTGATTCTCTAAAATATAAGACACTTGAATACCTTGCATGTGATCATTTTATACATGTATAACTTACCATGATTCGTTCCATTGCTTATTCTTACAATGTAAGGCCCATGCTACAAAGTCGTGGTATAAAATGGATTAGTTACCCCTAATACTACAGTTGAAGGTGATGGAGCATCTGTAGAGTATTCTTTGAATTCAAAACCATGAATTGTAAAATAAGGTCGATGGTCTGCACAATATTTTAATAGTCCTATCATTCTAAAAATAGTAAATCTTGTTACCTTTTCTTGTAATTATCTTGGAATTACTTACAAAATATAATAAAATGCTCACGTAGTAAGTGCTTGGATCATTTCAGAACAACCAGTAGGTGAACCAGCCTTGACCATGTCAAAGTTTTACGAGCGCCATACAGACCACGTTTTATATGTCCTCTTCGCCATGAATGAGACGTGAAGAAATACACTTTCAATAAGAGTCCTCCATCTTTTTAGGCGGCTAGAACGGAAGACCATAGAAGTAATAATGTAATATTATGCAAATGTCGATAAACAAACGTCTTTCCCTTCAATGGCCAAAACAATACACGAAAAAAAGAGAGAAAAGTGAGTATGAAGAAAAAATGCATCGTCGCGGTGTACTTCGGCATAATAATACCTCCCCCTATATATACACATGTTGTGGACTCCATTGCAAGTATGATAAACTATTATGAATACCAACGAGAGTATAAGGACAAACATTAATTACAGAACTGTCAAAAGAATAATTAAAACAAGTAGGGAATGTAATAATAAATGTCGTGTATTTACGACATTTATTACGATATATTAAACATATATTGAATACGATAAGTTTTTACCTGTCTATTTGTTCCTCTCGACACCACAGCTTTTGATGTATAAACTTCTGGCCTAAAAAAAAGGTTAAACAAAATTTATAGTTTACGTATATATGTATACAATAATGTAACGTCATTAATGTTATTTACGAAGTTGCTTACACGAATCAATATTATTACGGTTGTCGGACGTTCAAATGAGATTAATAAAAGACGACATGATATTTAAGAACTACATTATTTTAATATGAAGTACCATTAAAAGGTTCATGAATATTGCTTCACTATTCTTAAGATCTGTCTTACAATATAGAGAAAAAAGTTCAATTGGAAATATCATAGAAAATATGTCCTTATTCATAAAGTTGGTCCAACATAATTACTCATCATCGACATTGTGATTACTCCTTGTCTTTGATCACACAAATATTAATGTTTTTCTCCATCTTATTCTAAACTGGTACATCTTATTTCCAATACATTATTTTCGCCTACTTCTTAAATTGCGAGTTTTTCCTGATGGCGTTATGCTTACTGTAGTCTAAACGAACAAAAAATATTGATAAATAATACCACGGACGTAATCATAAATCATAAAGAAAATTGAAGAAAATATACCTCGAGTGGTGCAATATCTTGGAAACAATCATTCCCCATATACAGTTTCTTTTTATGAGTAATTCTCCTCCTTTCCGGAACTTGTTCTGGGGGCGGCAATTTCGTACATTTTTCAATTCGTCTAAAGTAAAAGAATAACATAGTTCAATTTAAAATGTCAACTTAGAATAATCTAATATCTTTTGTGTAATTTTTGCGTAATATACGTACTTCGATTCAGAGCCAGAAAGTTCGTTCACCGATACTTCACTCTGTTTCGGTGACGATGGTGTAAATTTCTTTGGTGGTCGCCTTATTCGACGCTCTTTAAGTACCAATTCGACTTCGGAAGTATTTCCACAGTGATCCCTTTCTTTCGAATGAGGTTTTGTTAACTACAACAAAGTAATCGTTAAGTAAAGTTCATTATCACTAGATTGCCGGACGTTAATTGCATCATTTGGCAGGCTTCTGGTAAAATACGTATACTGCATATAAATATTCCAAATTAGAAGCGTGAGGATGAAGAGAATCAATTAGAATACATATTCATACCATTGTATCAATTAAAGTTAACATAAAGTAGTGAAAAGTAATATTTATGGTCTCTATAATATTAGGTATGAAATCTGAAATGAGTCAAACTGACTCGCTCCGGCAATCTAGTGTTAAACATGAATTTTATTTTTAGATGTACAAATTAATTCAGAGCCTTTATCTCTAAACTCTTGATATCTTTACCAATTCGAAATCGCCACCTTACTACTTTCAAGTGAGGTTATTTGCTTCACAAGTATGCAAATTAGATTGAATATTAAAGCGATAATTAATTTCTTTGTGAACACATATTCAATCTTACGAAGTCCTCAAGGCTGAAAACTGATTTGTATACCTAATACATAGACCGCAGGTGTTCATGCAACTATGGCAAATATAATTTTCCAAAACAGAAAAGTATTTAAAGTAAAGTACAAATAGCAACATTTAGAGGGTGAAACAGATGATCCCTACTAAAAAATCACTCCTTCAGATTTATTTAAAGAATTAAAAATTTGCATAAACATCCACAATCTACCAATAAATGATATGGTAAAGGATTTACCGCTCGCTTTTGTTTCTCTAATTGTTCTTCTTCTGTTTCTACTAAACTTTCATACTTTGTCACCATCTCGTCCCTATTCTTCGTAAGTGCTTCCATTTCACGTTCTTTTTCTGTCAAGCTAGTTCTCAATTTTAAATTCATAGATCTCAATCTATCGTTCTCCGCTTGCCTCTCTTGCGCACTATCTTCTAATATTTTGGTATTTTGTTGAGAGTGTTTAACGTGCAATTCTAACTCTTCAATATACTCTTCTTTTCGAGATATCATCTCATCGGCCGTTGTTAGATCTTTAATTGTATTTTCCAGCTCCTCCTCCATTAATTTATCACTCTTATAGTCACTTCCAGCTGTACTTACCATTTGCTTCATTTCTAGGGCAATAAAATATTTAACAATTGTAAAAATAGTAACTTGTACAAAATCACAATATATTTGACTTACCTTTCTGAAGAGAAATTACTTCCGCATCTTTTTCTCGCTCTTTTTCCGCTACATGTTCTAAGCGATCTTCAAAATCTAAAAGCCTACCGTTATTCTCGTCCAGTAGTTTCTGCAAATGTTCTTTTCCGGCCTGGCATGTTTCTAAATACTTATTCAGTTCAGACATTTTTTCTTGAAGCTCTGTTACTCCCCCCAGACTGTGCTCTAATTGCATAATTTTAGCAGCCTGCACATCCACACACTATACAGGATACAAATTATTGGATTTTGTTGAAGAAGACAAGACATATAGCTATTGTATTAATTTACTTGAATACCTGTGATTTAAAATTATTCATTTCTTCCGCCGACGAAAGTTCCTTTTGCAAGTTACTTAATTTTTCTTCGTGTTCAGTTTTGCACTGTAATATAGTATAAAAATACATTTATATGAAAAATTACGTTAATACGTATACGTACCTTTGATATATGATTGTCAAAGTCTGCTTGCAATGTATTTAAATTCTGTAAAGATAAAGTAGCCGTTAAAAATGATTAAAAATATATATATATATAAAGCTATTGAAAAATAAAGTTTCTCTACAGGTTCTTTTAAAGCTAATATTCTGTTAAGAATACATACAATCAAGCAATATCCCTTACCGTCCCGTTTGCATTTTTATAGTTAAGGAACACTTAGTTTTTACAACCATAGAGAAAAAGGCCCTGACACATTAACTAATAATAAAACCCTGACCATTACGACAAATTGGACACACCATAAAGAACAAATTAAGACATTTTTAATACACAAAGGACGGCTTAACTTCACGACACCCTAACGGTACTCCTCACTCCTACTGACGATACCTAACTTGACGTTTCCGACTTACCCTACAAGACGTGACCACAAGACAGCAAATTCAACCCCTAACAATATCATTGGACGAAAATATTTCCCACCTTCAACATGCACACGAAACGGTACACACCCTCTTCTCCACAATTAGTATAAAACACCCTCGATTGTACAAAATGACAGAGTATCATCACAGCATCAGGACAAGTGATTCCAACTCAGGAATCAACAAGAAAATAAAGGGACACACAGTCCGATAAAACAAGCTAATTACAAGTTAATTATTTAACCTACTCAGTACGTCAGTGCACCCAAGATAAAAACAATATCTGGTCTTACAAACCAGATAAACAAAAAAACAACTTCTTTGGTCCATCGACCTACATCACACATTCACATATTCCTTTGTTCATTTTTTATATGCCTTAAAAATAATTAAATAGTTTCGTGAATATAAAAAATGTGTAATATATGGCATTGTATGCTAATACTTACTAGACATTTTTCATCGTATTGTTTCTTAACATCATCAGATTTTACCATTAATTTTGATAATTCATTTAAGATGACTTCATAATCATCAGATTCTTCAATAAATATTGTTTGATTAGATTCTTCTCTCGTTGAACTATCAACAGTTTGACTGCTTCGATTAAGTAAATCGATCTTAGGTGTTTGTTCGCATTGACCCTCAGACTCTATTCCCACTTGACATCCCATTTCTGCATTTTCTATTGCTTCTACTTTATCATCAAAGTCATTATCGTTTTCAACGGTAAACGGCACATTGCTAATTTGTAAATTATGTATTTGTTTCGATATTTCTTTCAATTTAACTTTAGCGGACACCAGTTCTTCCTTCAACCTTCGTGTTTCCGTTGCGCTTCGAACTAATTTTTCTTTCATAGCTAAATTCTCTGCATCTATTGCAATTACTCTTTCTTTCACGTCGGTTTCGAATTCGTCATGTCCTATGCAGTTAATGACAGATTTCATTGGAACATTATTTTAATGGAATATAAAGCCACGGTTGCATATACCTACCTGTTTGTATACTCTTATTTTCTGGTGGACCATCTACTATTAAATTTGGTATTACACTCTGTCTAATTACTGTTTCTTTAAGCAATTCAAGATCGTCTAATAACGATAGTTTTTCATTTTTTAATCTGTATAGTTGCACTTGCATATCTTGCGTTTCGCTCCCATGATTGACGATTTTCTGAGTTTGATTTTCCAGCTCTTCTTCCAGCAGATCAGCTGCTTCGGTTTTCTCTGTCATCCACACAAGAGTCTGTGCAAGATCAGCCGTCAAGTCGTCTATCGTTTCCTGTTTCCCAAACAGCTCTTCTTCTTGCTCTCCAATTACGTATTCTTTCTCTCTGGCCTCTCTACTGATAGCAATATACTCTTCCTTTGCTTCGTATAAAAATGATTTAAATTTCTGCAATAACATTGATGCATAAGTATTGTACATATAGGAGTGACTGAAAATTATTATAAATACCTTAACTTGATCTTGCTTGGCAAATAACTGAGATTTTACTTCTTCCACGTATTTCGATGTGTCTTCATCTGAACGAACATCACCTTGAGCTGCAGTTAATAGATTCTTTACACTTTTTAGATCTTCTTTTGCCAAACCAAGTTCAAAATATACTTTATTCTTTTCAACAGTCAAAGTTTGATTCGTTTCCTGAAGTTTTCTCACGTTATTTCTTAAAAGCACAGCCCTCGATGTCAAACGCGAATTTTCTATCTCTAATTCCTCGATGTCTTTCGAATTCTGATTGAAATTATTTTCCGAAAGAGACGAACGTCTTCTCTTACGAGTGTTGAGTTGATTCAACTTTTGCTCATAAAAATCTTCGACTTGTTTCACTGACCACTGAAGTACATCTTCCTGTTGCTTTTCTACATCTTCTATATGATTCTTCCATTCGGTCTGAAGATCTCTGATCATATCTGTGTAAGTGTCTGCCATCTCTTGGCGTATTTCAAAATCACGAGTCAATGCAGAAGTTTTTAAAGTAGCAATTTCTTTCTTTAGTCTTTCATTTACACTCATCATCTCGTCGTAATTTTCAGCTGGCACATAATCAGAACCGTTGTCATCGAGTGTACTTTGCCATTCCAAATTATCTAATTCTGTAGCATCCGAATCGGTTACCGTTTCCATGTTTTCTGTAACTGTGTGTGAAAATCTCGGTTTAGTTATCTTCCGAACTTTTTCCTTCTCTATAATTACTTTCGTCGCAGTTGCTGAAAAATTGAGTACATTCTGCGTTTCTATATATAACATAGGAGTAGGATTAATATTCACTATTAGAGCAATGTGCTCCTTGCCAGACAACGCTTTTTGAAATAGCCTCGTTAATTTTGATTCTCTAAATGGACCAACGTGTTCCATTTTTTGTTTTAATAACTGTCCTTCGTGAATTGTTTTCAAACATCTCCCCAAAACCAGCAGACTTGTATTAATATTTTGTGCTTCTTTCAATCTGTCTCCAATATTTAATGTCTTTTTCAACCTTTCTGAACCAGCCAAATCACCAAATGCAAACCTATTATATAAAGACCAAAAAGCATGTAATAAAGCGAGTAATTAATAGATTGAATAAAGGTGACAAAAAGAATTATTTACATACGTGCTAACTTCAACTGAATTGGGTTCGTTCTCAACATAATACTTCAATAGTTTGATAGTGAATATACAGTGTGATCTGGAGCTTCTTGCATTTAAAGCTGTTGCAGCAACTTTCAAATTATATTGTCCAGCCATTAAGACTTGATAGGCTTCTGAACCAGAATTCACACAAACGGTCTTTAAACCTTTAATAAATGCTCTCCCTTGAGAATCTGTTGCCAATTTAAGGGGTGTTCTCTTTTTCTGACAATCGTTTGATAGGAGGTCGTACACAATTTCATTATAGATTTCAGCAAAGGAAACCCAAACCGAATAATGTGCATCGATGCACTGGCTAGGTCTAATAGGTGATTCTTCTTGCAACAACTTTTGCATCTCCTTGTAAGCATTAATGTACTGATAGTTGTCTACAGTGGCAAATGTCAGCAATTTTGTTTTAATCTCTAATTCTTGAGCACGTTCATGAGAATCCAAAGTAACAACATCGCAATGATTGATAGGTTTATAAGAAGGAATAATTTTTGGTGTAATATTTGAAAACACAAATTCCAAACATCTGGGTATAATTCCAGGTGATGTTGTGGTTCCTTGTAGCGTGTAAGATTTCCCTGAATTTGTGGTACCTGTAAAATAATTACATGGTAATGAATAAAAACATTTAAATCAATGTATAGAAAATTTAAGTCACAATATATTTGATTTAGCTTTACCATAAGTCATAATATTTGAATTCTGTCCAGCTAAAAAATCTACCATTTGCTGTTTTACAGCTTGTTCAAATAATTCTAACTGAGTAGACTCTGGACCAAAAGTTTTAGTAAATGTAAACTTTCTACATAAAACATTACTACTATTGAATCTTTTCAAGCAACTGGTATTATTGTCTATGGTAGGTAATCTTGTCAACAAAGTAGTTGAATTAATAATTTCATAAGCATCTTGTTGCCCCTGTAATAATTTTAGTTTTTTGGAAAATGGTTTCATTCGCAAATATACTTTAACAGTCTGTATATTTTGCGATACAGAATTCAAAGAACCGATTTCCACAACATCATTGCACTCCTCAGTTTCATACACAGAAAGTAGATTCTTTTTAGTTTCTTTTAAAACACAAAGTCTCTGCCCATGGGCTAATATATTTGAATCTCTTCCATATAAATAAGACATCTCATCTTGTGGATCGGTATTGTAAGCTGGTCTAATAGAATCTAATATATTTTCCATCTACAAAGATTTTAAAATATTAATTATGTTTTATATTAATCACCATGATAGAAACAACAACAGTAAATTTTCAGCATACCTCTTTAAAATATGTTTCTTTCTTATCTAATTGTTACAAGAAAAACAAAATATCTTTGTACTATTTGAACAACTGTTACTTAAACGATTGCGAGGCACAAATGGAAAAATAGTTCAAATCCTCAGCTATTATTGCATGCTTCTAAAAACAAACGCAATTTTTTAATGTTGTTAATAATTATCCTCGACTGATAACCTATTGACAGTTTTAAATATGTACATGTTACTTAAAATCACTTGAAAACCGATAGATTAGTAACTATTCCATTGCACCATGTGAACATTCCAATAATTATATCAAACCATATCAAACTAAACTCGCATTTCATTTGAGGAAAGCTTACAAACTCGCGAGAAACAGTTAGCATTCTACTTTGAAATCTTACCATAAGAATACTTAATCCGGATTGGTCGAATTTTAAATAAATGTGTTCTTACCGCGCTTAAAACGTAACCAACGAAGATCAATGTTAATTTCTGCGACCAATAAGAATGAGAGAATGAAACTGCATTTTGATTCGCTAAAGTAAAGAGCCTCAACGAATTTATCCTTGTAAAGATTGGTTAGATAGATGGGTTGGCTCCTTACCTAATCGACTCGCCTGAAGTAAGCGGAAAGTATTTGCGGTAACGATACTTTATTTTACGATGAATCTGCTATACACACATAGAGCGAGACCGCAGTAGATTCGTACAGTTTCTGCGGTAAATTCGTAGAGGCACACGAAGCTTCCGCCCTCTACATGCGTATACACACTTAGCACTACAAAATTAATGCGTCTATACAAAAGCATTAAATCTGTACGTTAAGATTAAATCGGGCACACACGCAGCAATGATATGAAAAATGACATCAAAACTCAAACATTGTATATTACAGATTTATATAAATTATAACATTAATAGTAGGATATTAATATTTGCAGTGAATACAATACTTTTATATCTTTGACATCTAATTTACTAAATGAACAGCCTTAAAATGAACTACACCATTGATTCTTAAATCACACTAACATAAAACATCGTAAAAGAGAATAATTGCGTGATACGAAAAAGGAACACCAACATAATGAGTAACTATAATGCAAAATAAATAGTATATTAAATTCTTTCACATTTTTAATATAATTATCTGCAGAATTAAGATAATGTTCCACGTAAAAATCTAATTTTGTGATACACAATAGTTGTAAACCAAATACAGTATCTTCGTGTAGTGCTTGCCAGCTCCCGAAAAATTAAGCAAAGTTTTTCTTAGGATGTAATTTCTATACTCCGATCTACACCATTAACATTGTTATTGTTGATTGAGTAACATACATGTAGGGTTGATATTAGTAACCTACTGTAAGCAGCAAGCACGAGTTGAAATTAGAAAGTTTACGTTGGGATAAAATTGTTGGTCCTGAAAAGGGCCGTTTATGAAATATTGCAGCGTTTACTTCGAGCTGGTGTACTTAGTAACAGCTTTAGTACCCTCAGAGACGGCGTGCTTTGCCAATTCACCAGGCAACAAAAGTCTCACGGCAGTTTGAATTTCCCGAGACGTGATGGTCGATCTCTTGTTATAATGTGCTAAGCGGGAAGCTTCGGCAGCAATGCGTTCGAACGCATCGTTAACGAAACTGTTCATAATGCTCATCGCTTTACTGGAAACACCAGTATCCGGATGGACTTGCTTTAACACTTTGTAGATGTAGATTGCATAGCTTTCCTTCCTCCTCTTCTTCTTCTTCTTCTTGTCAGACTTGCTGATGTTCTTCTGAGCTTTGCCAGCTTTCTTCATAGCTTTTCCACTCGCTTTAGGTGGCATTTCAACAAACTTTCTGCATACTCGAAGTACACTCTGAAATAATCTAACACTACTGACAGATCAAGACGAAGGTGTCCCCTATATAACTTGTATTGTGTCGCCAGCAGCGCACCAATCGCGTGCCAGCTAGCATGCCATTCGTCCTGCCGTTTCGCGATAGTCGTACATAAAGGAGCAACTCATCGATCCGTGACAAAATTCCGTGGGGCTCCTTGCACCTTCCAGTGTAATTCTAACGTTTTCCTGAAATTTTCATAAACCATGTCTGGCCGTGGCAGAGGTGGTAAAGCTAAGGCGAAAGCGGAGTCGAAGTCGAGCCGTTCTAGCAGGGCTGGTCTTCACTTTCCTGTTGGACGTATCCATAGACTGCTGCGCAAAGGTAATTACGTTGAACGGGTTGGCGCTGGAGCACCTGTTTATTTGGCAGCGGTTATGGAGTATCTGGGAGCGGAAATATTGGAGTTGGCAGGAAATGCAGCTCGCGATAACAAGAAAAGTAGGATTGTTCACGTCATTTACAACTTGCTATCCGGAATGACGAAGAATTGAACAAACTGTTATCTGGTGTAACTATTGCTCAGGGTAGTGTCTTACCTAATATTCAAGCAGTTTTATTGCCGAAGAAATCCGAGAAAAAAGCTTAACTTCACAATATAAATACAAATGGCCCTTTTCAGGGCCACAATCTTTCAAACCGAAGGAATATCTTAGCAATGCATATTTGAGAGGTCCATTTTATCTGAAATCGATAACTGTATGTGTTATTTTACAGAGAATTTATGTTATCGCTTCGTTGACTGTAAATTTTAAAAAGTACAAATTTTCGATGCTGATAGTTTTCACCGATTTTGATGAAAAATTTCTTCACAAATGTTTTTCCATCTCCAAATCTACAAAGTATATGAACTTCTTGGTTTTGATTTTTACTGAAAGGTACTTCTTTTTTATTACTTCTTCGTTTTATTCATGGAGTCAATTTCTTAATACAAACGGCTTACAAATACCCAGGAAATTTAAAACGACACATATTAAGTGCATATTGTATGATCTTACCTTTCTCAATTTCTTCTTTTTCAGTTCGCAGGTCTTCCATACTTGATACAGACAAGCTGACAAAGGTCTAGTAGACCTTAACTAATAATTCATGGTAATCCGTACTTCAACTGGCTACCCTTCCCCACAATAAACATAAAAGTTAGTTATAATATGAGGAACTTTCCTATTTTCGGGATCTTCCAAATGACGACCAATCGGTTCACGCGCTCACTTGAGCCGCTGTATTATAGCGCCCCTTTTTAGGGCTTATTTTCTTCAGAATTTTATAGTATTGTAGCGGCTAAAGAAATAAATATTTCGGAAGGTTTAAGGACCTTGAGGCGCCAGTATTGTTCAAGCGTTTTGGGGTAGGCCCTTGAATTCCCTGCTTGGGTGGCTTCCTTTGACACGTGACCTTTTCCCCACGGTCAGAGAGAGTTGGTAAAAACAGTCAGTTCTGAGTTAACAGCCGAACAAGATACACCCCGTTCATTTAGTCTGGTTTTCTTTTGCGTTAGAGTTAAGTTAGCAGTAGTTGTTATTTGTTATTAGTTATTGTTATTATTTCATGTAAATATATACTTGTTATCTGTTAAATTTTAATATCAATTATTATACCTCACATTATCCCAAATTGGTGACACCGACGTGATCGTGTAATCCGGGATAGTGAGTGTTTAACAGTACGTGCGTAAAGTGAACTTTTTCAAGACTACTGACATTACAATGGCGGATCAAGAAGACACTAAGGACAATAAGGAGGCAATAAATGTCGCTTCTGCTACTCTAAGAATTTCGACCTTTTGACCACAGAAAGTCGCGCTATGGTTCCAGCAGTTAGAAGCGCAGTTCGTTATTGGACGTATAACCAAAGACGACATAAAATTCGGCTATCTTGTCGCGCAGTTGGAAGGAAAGCATGCCGTGGAGGTCGAGGACGTTATTTGCAACCCACCGGAAACAAATAAGTACGAGGCTCTTAAGACAGAGTTAATTAAAAGATTGTCTGATTCAGACACGATACGTATCCGGAAATTATTGGAGACCGAAGAAATTGGTGATCGGACGCCAACTCAGTTTTGGCGTCACCTAAAAGATTTGGCAGGCTCTGCGGTTAGTGAGGAATTCCTTGTGGAAATTTGGAAGAATCGCCTGCCGGTAAATACGCAACTCGTACTTGCGGTGACTTCCGATAAGGTGGGATCTAAATTAGCCGAGATTGCGGATCGTGTGCACGAAATTCCGGTACCTCGAAATAGAGTGGCAACAACGTCAGCAACAACGTCAAGTACGCAGGAAATTCAGTTGTTGCGGGAAGAACTGGAGCAGGTACGACTGCAATTAAAGGCATTGACCACCGAGCGTTGTAAACCATGGAGACGTTCCAAGTCCCGAGAACGGTCAGTCAGCAGGAATCGGCAGCGATCAAATAGTACCCCACGCGATTTATGCTGGTATCATTATAATTTTGCCGAAAAAGCTGCGAAGTGCATACCTCCGTGCAAGTGGTCAGGACAGAAGCCGGAAAACAAGTAGGACCGTCGCATGTTAACGCGGCAATACCCGACGGTCCTAGAACAGGCCGCATTTATGTTACGGACCAAAATTCCAGAATTAAATATTTAGTGGATACTGGAGCGGACTTATGTGTTTTTCCGCGCTCGCGAGTGCGTGGTCGATCGCATAGGAGTGGCTATGAACTATATGCAGCAAACGGTTCTCCTATCGCGACTTATGGCACGGCTACGATGTTCCTCAATTTATCGTTGCGTCGCGAGTTTCCGTGGCGATTTGTGGTGGCCGATGTGGAAGGACCGATTATCGGAATAGATTTTCTATCGCATTATAATCTCCTAGTGGACCCGCGAAATAAACGATTAATCGACGCGACGACTAACTTATCTGTGGGTGGTCGATTAGTGAGTGATAGTGCGGCATCCATTAAAACTGTAGTGGGTGATTCCGTTTACCACAGACTGTTAGCCGAATACCCGGACCTTACTAGGCCGACCGTGTTTCGTAGGGAAACGGTCAAGCACGACATCGAGCATTTTATCGAGACGACTCCAGGTCCACCTGTTTTCAGCAAATCTCGACGTCTCGCTCCAGATCGTCTGCAGGTAGCTAAGGCCGAATTTGACCTGTTGCTGCGGCAAGGCATCATTCGACCGTCCAAGAGTCCGTAGGCTTCACCATTACACCTGGTGGCGAAGAAGGACGGGAAGAACCTTCGACCATGTGGTGATTATCGTGCACTTAACGCCCGTACGATACCTGATAGGTATGCTCCCCGACACATTGAAGATTTTGCGCAAACTTTACATAACAAATGTATATTTTCCAAAATAGATTTAGTCCGCGCATTTCATCAAGTTCCGGTAACGCCACGCGATTGCGAGAAAACGGCTATAGCAACTCCATTCGGGTTATTTGAATTTATTTTTATGCCGTTCGGCCTGCGGAATGCGGCACAAACTTGCCAGCGTTTCGTAGACCATGTCATTCGTGGTTTAGATTTCATATACGCGTATATTGATGATTTCCTTATTGCTTCGGAAAACGAAACGGAACATAAGGAACATCTTAGAATACTATTTGAACGCTTAAACGAGTACGGTATAGTAATCAATCCGACAAAATGTGGTTTCGGGGTCAGCGAAATTTCCTTCTTAGGTTATACGGTTAAGCGCGATGGTATTAAACCAATCGCAGAACGCGTTGAAGCGATTAAGAATTTTAAAAAACCTAGTACCGTAAAATTACTGCGGAGATTTTTAGGTATGGTAAATTTTTACCGGCGATTTATACCTGACGCGGCGAACCTGTTGCAACCTTTGAACGACCTGCTTAAGGGTTCAAAAAGGGCAATACACCGGTACCGTGGTCAGAGATTGCAGAAAGATCTTTCGCGAATATTAAAGAGGGTCTTGCTAACGCCACGTTGTTAGTGCATCCAATACCAAATGCTCCAATTAGTGTTACTGTAGATGCATCAGATTATGCTGTAGGAGCCGTATTGCAACAGTTTAATAATAATATGTGGCAACCCCTTTCTTTTTATACGAAAGCTCTTTCGGTTACGCAGCGCAAATACAGCGCATATGATCGAGAATTACTCGCCATTTATACCGCAGTTAAACGATTCCGACATTCTATAGGACGAAATTTTATTATTTACACCGACCATAAACCATTAATATTTGCATTTCGACAAAAATTAGATAAATGTTCACCCCGCCAATTTAGATATCTCGATTATATTAGTCAGTTTAGCACAGACATTAGACACATAAAAGGTGTTGAAAATAACGTGGCAGATGCGTTGTCTCGAGTAGAGGCTGTATCGTTGCCCCCTGACTACAAAGCGCTTGAACAGGCCCAAAAACAGGACTTAGAGCTAAAACAGATTGTAGAAAGTGGAACTTGTACTCTTCAGCTAAAGAAAGTACATTTTCCAAACTTCGACGTTTCACTATATTGCGACGTTTCGAGTGGGTCAGTTAGACCTTTTGTCCCAACTCCATTACGTCGAGCGGTTTTTGAAACTCTTCACGGACTTTCCCATCCTGGAATCCGTACTACACAAAAACTGCTAACAGAACGATTCGTTTGGGCAGAAATAAATAAGGACTGTCGTGAATGGGCTAGACACTGCATTTCCTGTCAGCGAGCGAAGGTCACAAAACACGTTAGAGCTCCCATTACCGACTTTAAAAATTCTGTTAGGTTCGACCACGTACATCTGGACATTGTAGGGCCGTTACCAATGTCTCAGGGTAATAAATACTGCCTGACTTGTATAGACCGTTTTTCTCGTTGGCCGGAAGTAGTACCAATTTCAGAGATTGATGCGGAAACTATTGCGAGAGCTTTCGTTAATATTTGGATTGCTCGTTTTGGTGTACCGCTGAGAATTACAACAGATCAAGGACGCCAATTTGAATCAAATTTATTTAGGGAACTTTCGCGTTTAATTGGTGCAGTTCATTTACGAACAACTGCCTACCATCCGCAAGCAAATGGTATGGTGGAGAGGTTTCATCGTCAACTTAAAGCAGCCATTAAATGCCACGCTACCGAAAACTGGGCAGAGCTTCTACCCATTATCCTACTCGGTATTCGGTCAGATCTTAAGGAGGATTTAAAAGCGACACCAGCCGAATTACTTTACGGCTCAGGTATACGATTACCTGGCGAATTTTTCGCGTCTCGCGCAATTGAGGGATCTTCCGATTTCGTCGTACAATTACGGAAATGTATGAGTCAATTTAGGCCCTCAGCCATTATTCGCCATGGTACGCACAAAACATTTATTAACAAGGAACTCGCTACGTCTTCTCATGTATTTTTGAGGCACGATGCAGCAAAGGACCATTACGACCTCCTTACGACGGACCATTTAAGGTCATTCAACGTGGCGACAAAAATTTCATTATTGAGATTAATGGAAACGAAATTAAAGTTTCTATTGATAGATTAAAACCTGCCTTCGTTTTGGCTGACGATGATACCCACCATATACCAGATAATAGTACACCGAATACAAAGGTTGACGTACGCGACGACGTACAATTACCACGACCAGACAGTGACGTTGTAAAAACGACAGACGATAGTTTTAAAACGCGGTCAGGCAGACGTGTTCGTTTTCCCGAACGGTTACAAGCGGGATTTCATTAGTGTAATATTAAGACGCTCAAACGTGTTTGACCATTTTTTATATATATGGATATTATATTTTTCAAACATATTATAACATAAATATAGTTTAAGTATAATACGATACTGATAAGATGTAAACATTTATACAAATTTAGGTGTAGAATAGAATATTATTTTAATAAGTGCGTGTAGGTATTAGCCTTCCGCTTAACAATTAGCCGTATTTTCTCCCCGTTAATTTTTTTTATTTTATTTTACTTATAGCGTTAATCACTGGTAAGGGGGTAGTGTAGCGGCTAAAGAAATAAATATTTCGGAAGGTTTAAGGACCTTGAGGCACCAGTATTGTTAAAGCGTTTTGGGGTAGGCCCTTGAATTCCCTGCTTGGGTGGCTTCCTTTGACACGTGACCTTTCCCCCACGGTCAGAGAAAGTTGGTAAAAACAGTCAGTTCTGAGTTAACAGCCGAACAAGATACACCCCGTTCATTTAGTCTGGTTTTCTTTTGCGTTAGAGTTAAGTTAGCAGTAGTTGTTATTTGTTATTAGTTATTGTTATTATTTCATGTAAATATATACTTGTTATCTGTTAAATTTTAATATCAATTATTATACCTCACATTATCCCAAAGTATCGTAAAAAAAAAAATAGAATTTGAAGGGAAAGCCTCAAACACTCTGCATAGATGAGACGGTCAGTGTATGAAACATGGAGGATTTGATATAATCACCGTACTGATATGTTCAGTTATGATTCAAATTTAAATATAAAAACTTTAACACTAATCTACAACAGCTGTCCGTGTTCGCCGTCGGTCTTTTGTTCAATGGCCCATTTTCAATGGAAAGGTTTTGTGTGTGCATACTGAAGTGGAATTTAATTACTTTGGATTATTTAGTCAATTTCATAGAAACAATTAGTAAGTTCCTCCATACTAATCGTAGATTTAGAATATTATTAAAGTTTCAGGTATACTGTATTTTGGACTTTCATATAATGGTAAAAAGTAAAATGGCGAGATCGTAGACGTATTATGCACCTAATGGTTAGTAAAAGACTACTATCTCGTCGTAATGAGTGTACATTTCCAAACACGAAATTTCAAAATATGATTATTGTAAAAGTAAACCAATTGTTATCATGCTTTTATATTTGCCACTTGTGTATCATGAAATGTTTTCCGTTAATACTTCAATGCAGTTATATAACTTACATTTCCTAAAAATCACATTGTTTTTGTTAGACTATTGCTCAAATTTCTATTTTGATTTTGCATTACGTTAGAGAAAGTAAACAATTCAGAAGTTTTATAAGTTGCACAACACTAATGTTCGTGTCACACATTCTCATTGAGTATCCTGAAATTTGTCTAATCTCTATATCTAAAACTACTCTGAGACTACCCAGATAGAAATGAGGTGAGAACGTGAGGATAAAATAATGTACAACGATCTCGTTGATAGTGTTACTTTTTAATTGAGATCCGTTCGGTTCGACCGTCTCGAATCACGTCTCTGCGCACTCTGTCGCGATTCTCCCGCGTCGCTTTTGCGAGGGTTCTGCATTCGTTTGTTTCTTAAACTCGGAAGGATGACGACTCGCTCCGGAAAACTGCCGATGTTGGCATGTGTCTTTCTGAAGGCCAAAAATCCTTCGCGCTGCACGTGGGGTATGGTTTCTAGAGTTGGGTTTCGCTAAGCATGTCGCCACAGAAAAATAAATTGGGATTTTAATACTCCTAGTCTTCTTCTTATCCATTTTAAAATACTTTGAGGTTAAACCAGCATCTCAATGTACAAATTGAAAATACTTTCCAAATTTATCTATTGAAAAATGGTCTTAAAAACATCTAAATACCAGTCGGCTATGCGTATTCTACAACTAAAATCAAAGGAATGAATCCAAAAGAATGGTTGGCATTGATTACATTAACAAAAAAGTAGTTTTTCCAATTGCTTTTGATGGAAACGTATTCTAAACAGAGAATATTAGGTTAGATACTAAACTTTCATAAGAAATTCTTATTCTACTATTGAAACTTAAATCCATATAGAGTCCAAATAATTTGTGACCTGCAAATTAGCAATTTCTTCGTTTCTCTATTATTTGCTAAACAATCGTATCTAATAAATAAAATGTTTTTGAATTTCAGTTTCTTGAAAACCATGCTCTATCATAGCATAATATATTTCTGGAGTTCTCTGTATATTTAGTTAAAATATAGTACATGTCGCGACGCGACTTTAGGCGTAGCAGTCCAAAGGGGCTGCGAAGCCGTTTTATGACAGCCTGCGACCAGGGAACAATACGCGGCCTGCTGACTACGTGCGTAGGCAAAAATACCGTTGCTAGGAAAACGGTATCTTTTAGCAGGCCCAAAACAGAGACTACGTTCTCCACGGTTCCACTACTGTCATCCCTTCTCCTAAACATAATTTTTACCAAAATGTTTCGACACCAACCCTCACGACGTTCAGTTCGCCACCACCAGTCACACAGAGCAGTTCACAAACACGAGTCAAGCACATCACTGCGTTATATACAACACACATTCGTTCAAACACACCGACACTCAATCTGAACAGTCGTAAGATTAAATCAAGGCATCTTAAACGTTCGCGAGTGTCATTTTATTTTCCAAACCCACCCGTTACCTCATTAAGTTGAAGTGAGGGCAGCATTGCCATTGTATCTATCACGGTCGATACGGTGACGCAACAGTACACATATGTTATATCTATGCTAGTGTCCGAATACTTTCGGAACCACGTGTATCAAAGGACCAACAAGCTACGCAAATGTGTGAAAATATCTATAAGGTTTTAGCAGGCAACTTTAATATTTGAAAGTATGCATTGATTCAAATTCGTGGTAGCAAATATCTGATGGCTTGAGGTGATTTCAAATAACGCACTGCTATTATGTTTCAAAATGCATACCGAGCAGAATGCTAATCTTCCAGTTTTAAGAACAGTTGTTTACGCTTCACTACTAAGCGACTCAAAAAAGGAAGATATTCTGCCCGAAATTCTGCTTCTTTAGATGTCGATATTTCAAACCGTAAGTACTGTAAAAACATGTACAAATGTTGCATACGTAACGTGTTAGAGCCACGAGGTTCCTCCATCTCAAAAATGGTATTCTACATAGGTCCCTGTCATAGACTAAGTTCACGGCGGTTGCTGACATAGTGAATCATCGAAAATCGGAGGAAATATCTTATACAGTGTTTAAAAATAACCAGAAGTTGCTGGCTACACAATTCTGAACAATGTTGCAACGATGATCCAAATCGGGGGCCACAAATCGGTAACGAACTAGCGCACATCTTCTAAAATGTCTTAATCCTCCTAATTATGTCTCCAGCGTACTTCCCAAAATGCATCGTCAAGTTTGCGAAGTGACAATCTCAAGGTCAGGGCTTGCGAACACAACCACAGAAACGTGTTTTGGAGCGGATCCGTCAATCTCCGTGTTTCTTCTGAATCGTATACTCCACTTGTCGAATAAATGTGTAAGAGTTTGATTTATAAGAATTAACTACCACAATAAAATCCACCCACAATTGAGACTTCTAATTTCTGGTAAAGTTTTTCAATCAGCAAACAGAAAATCCGTGGCATATTTGTATTCTTAAAAGATGCTTGTAATCACTAGTACGTTTAACTCACGTTTTTACTTCGATTACCAAGGTATTATGAATCTATGTACCTTACACGGCTAACTATTCATGTTTACATACTTAACAAATAATTTCAACCTTTTAAATACAAGCTTCTATATACGATGAATATTTGCATTTGTTCGAAACGAATTGAAAATTGAAGTTGTTCTACGCATTGAAAATTTGGTGGCCCTGAAAAGGGCCATTTAAATTTTGCAAATGATATAATTGGAAATGATTATTTTTTCGGTGAAGATCTAACTGTTCGTGATGCTCCAACTTTTTTGGCTTTATGAGTCTTTGTTTTGGCTGCCGGCGCTTTGGTAGTTTTCTTAGTTTTTGACATATTCTTGACCACAGTAGCAGCTTTAGGTTTTGCAACAGGCTTTGTCACACCCTTCCTTACTGTTGTTGGTTTCTTCTCGGTGGCAGCCTTGTTTGCCCTGTTAGGAGTAGCTTTCGCGGCTGCATGTGTTTCCTTCGGTACGGACCTCCTTTTTATTCTCGACACCCTTTTGGCTGTGGAAGTTTCAGAGACTTTTCCAGTGGAAAGTTTGAAGGAACCAGACGCGCCTTTGCCTTTTGTTTAGACAAGCGTTCCAGATGTCACGGCAGACTTCAAGTATTTCTTAATGTACGGAGAGAATTTCTCCCCGTTGATATTGTAATTAGAGGTAACGTATTTTTTGATAGCCTGCAGGGACGATCCCTTACGATCCTTCAACTCCTTAATTGCAGCATTGACCATTTCACCAGCTGGTGGATGCGACGCCTTTTCTTGTTGCGCTTTTGATTTTCTCTTCGCTAGCTTCTTCGCCGCTTTAGTTGAATTTTCCGTAGTGTCAACAGCAGTATTACCTGTATTCTCCTTGTCTTCCATCTTTGGAACTATTGACAACACTAGGCAAATTGAATGTATAAAACACTCACCTAAACTTCCTGAGACAGTGAAACGGAATAACTACGGAGAGCAGTTACCCGTCGTTGTCCTCCAACGTGCGGACCATGGAGAGAGTCTCATCCTACTAGGTGGAATTTGCTATTCCGTCGCAGAGATGAAGCAGTAAATTCGCTTTTACTATGACTTTCGTCTTTTTCGAACTGCGTACACATTAATGGGGATTCTGCATGCGAATATATGGCTACGCGTATGCACTTTTGTAAGAGTAATCCTCTTTTTGTACATTTATGCAATGAAGTGGCTTTCAGTCTATTTCATTGACGTCAGTCTTTTCCCACTGACAGATCATCCGTAGAAAAAGTTAAAAATGTAAACATTTACACGGTAATTGATAGAATATTCGAATAAAGAATTAAAAGAAGACATCTGCAGTTAACCTGGGTTGATCTGTTTCCCTGTGGCTCTCAAGGATGTTTAAAAATTATGCTTAACATTTAGTAGCTTAGTAGTGCGCAATATGAAGTAAGATTATTGCATCGATGAATCAATATTAACTACCATGATGTGTCACATTTCCAGTTTCTGCACCAGCATATCACTTCTATTACATTTGTTATATTTTTGGTGTCTTCAAATACAAACTCGTGATACTTAAAGTCAACTGGTCTCGGGTGTTTGTCACTCTCTCCTAGCTGAAACCAATAATTGAAGACACAAGGATTCTACGACAGAGGATAAAAGACCTAGATCCTAATTTCAAAATATTCTCATTGAATTGTCTTCTTTGCGTTTCAAATATACTTAAGTAGACACTAACTAGACCTTTTGGGAAAGTGAACTAGTACCTTACAAGTAAAAGAAAGGAAATAGTATTTCTGTGTAGAATAGAAACTTTTCTCTGCAAATATTTCTACAATTCCTGCGCTTTATCGTGCATTTTATAGTATTTTTTCCAGAAAAACTGTTGTAATTATTTAATGACGTTTGTTAATGGCTATTAGTACACGTTCTGCAGATATATAGGTTTCATAATCATCTGAATAATTATTATCTAGTATTCTACCACAGAATCAAGGTATTCTACATTTTTTTAACGAATGTGTACAACTTTCTGTCTATCGATGAGGGGAGATGCATTTTATACTGAAAGAATTACTATTTTAAGCTTTTTATGATATGTATTTTAAAAGAAGAACGCTGAATTTACAAGAGAAGATAACAAAACTGACGATCAAAGTTGGAAGTATAAGTTACTAGACATGATATCAATGAATCACTTACCACGGTTGAAAGAAAATCGGTCTTCTGTATTTCAGAAACTAATAGTGTAATTCTAAATGGATAAATATGATTACAAAAAATTGCTAAACCTTTATTGCACACGGTGATGCACGCAACTGTATAAAATGAATCTTCCTATATAATATTTGTCATACGAAAAAGTGTATAAAACAGAAGTTGCCTCGTATTACGGTGAGTATATAATGTAAAAATTATTTCTTTTTTCTTTACTTTTATATCGGGATATATATTGGCATATGAAAGTTATCTTATGTATTTTAACTGTAATGTGTAATATTTGAACATACTATTTGAAATTCTTTTGAATTCAGAGTAGAAATTTCTTCGAGTATATGGAGTCAAAAGTTAATAGTTGCCAAATCATGGTGCAGTTGTCTTCTAATGCAAAAAATGTTTAAAATGTTGCCGACTACAATCGGCACAAGTCCGTAGGCAAACAACCAATTTAGCATATGTGTTAATGTTTCCGGAGTTATAATACCACAAGCCCTAGGATGCGGTTTCTCATATTTCTAGGGATCGTAGTTAACCCTTAATAAACTCCTTTTTTAAATGCCGCCAAAGAATAGACTTTCCGATGGCATAGCAAATGTTGCAAATTACAATTAAAAAATTCAAGGTGAGTTTCATATTTGGATAAAAACGTAAAAAAATAAGTTTTGCAATCTAGTCTCATTTTGACAACCAGTGATTTTGGTTTGATACATTTTTTAACACAATAAATAGTTTACAAGAAAATTCTGGACATACCATAACACGACTCACCCTATATACTATAGTGTAAATTAAAATAATCCCAGTCTATTTATTATTATCTTACAACCTTTTATGCTAGCCAACATATAGCGAAGTGAAAAATTAAATTTTCATAGGTGGGTGTTTGACAACTTCGACAACGACCACCACTATTAAGAGAATGTTTTACGCATTATTCAATCGAATAATTCTATAATGCAAAGTAATTATACGTTAAACATTAAACCCTACTGCAGCTAAACTCAGTTACAAAAATTTCTAAGTTTTAATGATAAGTTTGCTCCTCGTTCGTAATTACATTATTGAAGAGTAGAATGTTTGCACTCTGAATGACATAATTGTCTACTATTAATACAAAGTGTGGAGTTGAAGTTAGAATGTTTACGTTGGGACAAAATTGTTGGCCCTGAAAAGGGCCGTTTGCAGAACGATATAGCGTTTACTTTGAGCTAGTGTATTTCGTAACCGCTTTAGTACCCTCAGAGACAGCGTGCTTCGCCAATTCACCGGGCAACAAAAGTCTCACGGCAGTTTGAATTTCCCGAGACGTGATAGTCGATCTCTTCTTATAATGTGCTAAGCGGGAAGCTTCGGCAGCAATACGTTCGAATACAACGTTAACAAAGCTGTTCTTAATGCTCATCGCTTTACTGGAGACTCCAGTATCCGGATGAACTTGCTTCAATACTTTGTAAATATAGATGGCGTAACTTTCCTTCCTCTTCCTCTTTTTCTTCTTGTCAGCCTTGCTGATGTTCTTCCGGGATTTGCCAGCTTTCTTCACAGCTTTTCCACTAGCTTTAGGCGGCATCTTGACTTACTTCACCTCGAGATACACGCTACAGCGATGATAGAAGAATAATGTCAGCGCACGGATGAGGGCCGTATATGACTTGAAATGTGCCTCCAGCAGCGCGCCAATCGCATGCCAGCTCGCACCCCATTGGTGCGCGCGATTAGCTGGCAGGCATACATAATCGGAATGCTTTCATGCCCAGCGTCAGGCATTTCAGTAGATTTGGATTTGAGTACGTAGATGCTCAGTGCGGACAGCAGACGTGACATTTTGCAAAAGTGTAGTGTAGTATAGTGAAGTGCAGCACCGACTAGTGAAAACTAAATCAAACGAAGCAAAACCAAAATCAACATTCTAAGTGCCAAAAGTGAGACGCAAACATCAAAGGTGGAGCCGCCAAACTCCACCAAGGCGAAAACTTCGCGCCACCAGGCGCGAAGAGACCCGGGGCCCTACCAGTTACACCGCCACCGAAGCAGGTCGCTCACCCTATCCAACCACGACGCCAATGAAGTGACCACATACACAGATCACAAACTAAACACAGCTGTCATGGAGACAACACATGTGCCGAACATTCCCGTTAAGAACAAATTCCAGGCACTAATGCAGTGCTTCGAAACCGAAGGGAAGACACGTGACATAAACAACAAAAACATCCATCCAAAAAACACAAATACAAATCCCGCGAACACAAACACCACCACTACCACCACCACCACCACAAAAAACATGAAACCACCACCAATATATCTTCACTCGCCCAGAACCACAACCCTCAAACAATTCTCCAACAACATTCATGACACTGTTGGAGAAAAATCTGAAATTAAGTGCATTGGAAAACAAACCAAACTTCAGTTGTATGACCTCCAAGCGTACAACAAATTCATAGTGGCAGCAAAGGATGGGAATGTACAATTCCACGCCTTTTCCTTACCAGAGGAAAAATCTCTAACTGTCGTCCTCAAAGGACTGGAGGATTCTACACCTAAAGAAGTCCTGGAGGAAATAAAATCCAAGGGCCTAAACGCCACTTCTTGCGTCAACCTTGCGAAAAACGAATTATATTCAACGAATATAAGAAACATTTTTAGAATTGCCTTCGCCTCAGGAACTACCATCCAAACAGTGAAGCAAATCCGAATCCTATTCTACTCCAGAGTTTACTGGGAGAACTACTATTCACAAAAACCATATATACAATGCTATAGATGCCAAGCGTTTGGCCATCTCGCCAAAAACTGCAACAAATCTTCTAACTGCCTCAAGTGCGCAGAAAATCACCTCACTAAGGATTGCCCCAAACCACCGACCACTCCATCCACCTGCTACAATTGTAAAGGTGACCATCCAGCTAACTACAGTGGATGCCCCCCGCTCCAAAGGTATCTCGCAAAACGGAATAAACCTGCAGACATACCCCCAGTCACCACAACACAACACACAGATGAAACAAGCACGTATCCTAAACTCCTTAAAACACAGCCCCCCAAAACAGCAATCACCTCCCCTATAATCTCATACGCACAAGTAACAGCAAACAGGACAGAACCCCAGAAAAACACAACAAATCAGCAAATCAATCACGAGTCACCCACGAACTTGTTCACAGCACCCATACAGGAAATACAAAAACTAAACTCAGTATGCGACCTTCGAAAAATTTTCGATCTCGCAAGAAAACTAAACCAGAAACTCAACTCCACTCAAACCACACTAGAGCAAACTCTAATAATAGCTGAGATCCTAGCCAACTAGGAATGGCGACCTTTCCAAAAAAAATAGCTACCTGGAACCCCACCAGCCTCCTGCCAAAAGCTCACGAACTAACATTATTCGTAGAGCAACACCAAATAGAAATAATGCTTCTAACTGAAACTTGGCTAAAACCCGAAACCACTATCAATCTAAGAAACTATCAACTAATTAGAAAAGACAGACCAGGACAAACCCGAGGAGGGGGGGTAGCCATCCTCTTACATAAAAACATTTCGTATGAAAATATACCACAACCCCCAACCGGCCCAATAGAATAAATCTTCATCAAAACGAACACACAACCCTCCGTCATCATAGGCGCAGTGTACATTCCCCCGAATGCCAAACCCACAATTCAAGATGTAAACAATCTAACCACCCACCAAACTCCATACATCTTAGGAGGGGACTTTAATGCAAAGCACACCCTCTGGAACAACAGATCCAACAACAACCTAGGCACACTACTGTACAACCACATGAACAATAACAACTAACACATCATCCACAGCACAACCTACACCCACCAAGCCCCAAGAGCAAACCCATCAAACATTGACTTCTTCCTCACAAACACATCCCTTCAAACAACATGTCAAACAATAGACGACCTATCATCCAGCCACCTCCCAATCGTTTGCCAAATACAAAAACACAACACACAATTCACATATCACACCATAAAGACCACTAACTGGGACCAATTTCGAACGCACTGCAACGCGCACCACCTCAACTCACAAATAGATACAAAAGAACACATACTTATAGAAATAGAAAAACTAAACAGAACTATAAACCACTCTTTCACCAAATCCACCACAACAACTAAAGCATACATAAAAACAATAACACCGGACATCGAATTAATAAACCTAATAAAACTAAGAAACAGATACAGAAGGAAATTTCAAAAAACAGGAACTCACACCTACAAGACATTGCGCAACGCACTGAACAGGCAAATACAAGACAAAATAATCAACATCAAACAAGAGACATGGAAGAACAAACTGCAATCACTAAACCAAGACCCTACAAACACAGGCACATGGAAAATTTACAAAGCAATGAAAAAAAAACCTCAACAAATTCCACCCCTAACCACCAGCCAAACCACAGCCTACACAGACAGTGACAAAGCACAACTAATAGCAAAATATTTCCCAGACGTCCACGATTCCACCTCCTGAAATCACATCTCCATATGATCAGGAAGCACAAAAGGCACTTCACAATATAATAAACACGGATTCGACCATAGACACCACCTTCATAACCCCATCTTTAATAAAAAGCACAATAACTAAGCTGAAGAACGGCAAAGCACCAGGACTGGACCGAATCACCACAATCCAACTGAAACAGGCACCCAGAAAAATAGTTGTCCAACTATTCTATATCCTGAGAGCTGCGGTAAAGCTAGCATATTTTCCAGACTCAACAACGCACCAGCTCCTTCGGCTCACTGAGCACATAGCAATGGAAATAAACAGAAACAGAACTACAGCAGCTTCCTCCCTGGACCTCAACAAGGCCTTCGACACCGTGTGGCACGAAGGACTCATTCTCAAACTCATAAAGTTACAAACGCCAACACACTTAATAAAAATAATCTGGAGCTACCTCACAAACAGGACCCTCGCAGTCTACATAGGAAAATCACAATCAAGCAAACTAGAAATAACAGCAGGCGTATCACAAGGCTCAGTTCTAGGACCGCTACTCTTCAACATCTTCATCAACGACATTCCCAAAAACAGCAACACGAACCTAGCACTATTCGCAGACGCCACTGCCCTGTATTCATCATCATGGCAGCTTAACCAAGCCACGCAGTATCTGAGAAAGCACCTACAGAACATACTGGGCTTCTTCCATCAATGGAAGCTAAAAGTCAACGAACACAAAACACAAGCAATCTACTTCACAAACAAGAAACAAAAAGAGCCCCCACCACTCACCGTCAACACCACAACCATACAATGGTCCAAAAATGCCAAATACCTAGGCATTTGGCTGGATCAACATCTCACCTGGCATAAAACTATACAAGACAGGATAGCTAAAACATATGGAACATTGCGACATCTAAGACCAGTCATTGGTCCCAGCAGCACCCTGAAGCAAAAGACGAAACTACTTCTATACATAACATGCGCCAGACCCATACTAACATATGGAATCCAAGTCTGGTCCACAGCAGCGCCAACACACCACAAGAAAATCCAAAGAATGCAAAACAAATTCCTAAAAATAATACTCAACAGAACAAGAGATTACAACACCAAACAACTACACCGAGAAGCACAAATAGAAAACTTTCAAGAATACGTTCACCAAGTACTAAGCAAAACATATAATCACAACCATACAAACCCCCTCATAGGAGCAATAGGCAACTATAATCCACAAGAGATACCACTCAAAATTAGAAAGAAAACTTCAAAGATGATAACACCAATACAATAACATAGCCAATAACCAAGAAAGCGGGTTTTTGAAAGTTTTTCCCGCGAAAAAACACAAAGTGATTAACTAATCAAATACAGCACAAGCACACAACCAACAAGACAGTGGGTTATAAGGGAAAAGTCCCTAGGCACCACAAAACCATCACAAAAAGTAACCAACACAAAAAAAAGAAAAAAGCCCAGCGTCACATTCGAGAAGAGTAGACATTAGGACTTGAGGAGTCGAATGAGACGAAGGTCACGGAACGACGGTCATTGACATTGGTCGATACGGTTACCCTCGGCCCGACTAAGACTGATTAGCAGAGTCGTATATGTGCAACGATATATTCGCAAAAGTGTAGTGTAGTGAAGTGCAACACCCAACGCCCACTAGTGGAAACTAAAAGGAAACTGAATACCGACATTTTAGTGACATTCTAGTGCCAAAAAGTGAGATACAAACACCAAAGGTGGCGCCGCCAAGCTCCACCAAGGCAAAAACTTCCCGCCACCAGGCGCGGAGGGACCCAGGACCTTATCAAATAAAGCGCCACCGAAGTGGGTTGCTCACATTATCAAATCGCGACGCCAATGACGCAGAACCAAACATCAAAAACTACAACACAACCAAAGCTGCCATGGAGCTAACCCACGAGCCAAACATCCCAGTAACATATAAATTTCAAGCACTCATGCAGTGCTTTGAAAAGAGAACAGAAAACACAACCAACGACAAAAACACTCATCTAACAAACACAAACGCCACAAACACATGTCCCTCCAACACAAACTCCACCACCACCACAACCACCACAAAAAACGTTAAACCACCACCCATATATCTCCACTCCCAAAGAACCACCATACTCAAACAATTCTCCGACTCCATACATAACACGGTCGGAGAAAAGTTCGAATTAAAATGTCTTGGCAGGCAAACGAAACTCCAACTTCACGACCTACAAACATACAACAAATTTATAGCAGCAGCAAAGGACGGAAATGTAGAATTCCATACCTTCACATTACCCGATGAAAGAACACTAACTGTGTTCTCAAAGGACTAGAAGATTCTACTCCCAAAGAAGTCCTGGAGGAAATAAAATCCAAGGGCCTCAATGCCATATCATGTTTCAACCTCCAGAAAAACCCCACCAACCTTAGGAACATATTTAAAATTGCCTTCGCCCCAGGATCCACCATCCAAACTGTCAAGCAAATTAGATATTTATTTCACTCCAGAGTTTACTGGGAAAAATACAATTCCCAAAAGACATATATCCAATGTTATCGTTGCCAAGCGTTTGGCCACCTGGCCAAAAATTGCAACAAATCTCCAAACTGCTTTAAATGCGCAGAAAACCACCCCACTAGAGACTGCCCCAAACCACCGACCACTCCAGCCACCTGTTACAACTGTAATGTGATCACCCAGCAAACTACAGTGGATGCCTCTCGCTCCATAAATACCTCACTAAACGTAACAAATCCCAAGATATACATTCAGTCACCACAACGCAACATACAGACAACCCAAACATGCACCCTAAACTCCCCAAAACCCAGTACCCCAAAACTACAACCATTTCCCACGAATTCTCATATGCACAAGTAACTGCAAACAAGACAGAACCCCAGTATACCAATCCCAACGACTCACCCACCAACCTCTTCACAGCTACAATCCATGAAATCCAAAAGCTAAACACAGTATGCGACCTGAGAAAAATTTTCAATCTTGCAAAAGAGCTAAATCGAAAACTCAACTACACACAATCCACTCTTGAGCAAACCCTAATCATATCCGAACTCTTAGCCAACTAAAAATGGCGAATTTCACCAAAAATATAGCGACTTGGAACCCCACCAGTCTCATCTCAAAAGCTCAAGAATTAATAGTTTTCTTAGAGCACCACCAAATAGAAATTATGTTACTAACTGAAACGTGGCTAAAACCTGGAAATTCCGTCAACCTAAGAAATTACCAGATAATCAGACAAGACAGACAGGGACAAACCCTTGGAGGCGGGGTCGCCATCCTCCTACATAAAAACATAAAGTATGAAAATATTCCACAGCCCTCAACTGGTCCTATTGAATCCATCGTCATCAAAACGCACACACAACCCTCCCTGATCGTAGGAGCAGCTTACATTCCCCCTAATGCCAAACCTACAATCCAAGACCTAAGCAACCTAACCACGCATCAAACTCCATACATCTTAGGTGGAGATTTCAACGCAAAACACACCTTCTGGAACAACAAAACCAACAACTACCTAGGCAGACTACTATATAACCACATGAACAGCAGCAATTATCACATCATCCATAGTACAACCTACACACACCAAGCCCCAAGAACAAACCCATCAAACATTGACTTCTTCCTCACAAATGCACCACTCCAAACAACATGCCAAACAATAGATGACCTATCATCCAGCCACCTCACAATCGTATGCCAAATACAAAAACACAACACACAGTTCACAAACCACACCATAAAGGACACTAACTGGGATCAATTCCGAACTCACTGCAACGCACACCACCTTAACTCACAAATAGACACAAAACAAGACATACTCACAGAAATAGAAAAACTAAATAAAACTATAAACCACTCTTTCGCCAAATCCACTACGACAACCAAAGGATATATAAAAACAATAACACCAGACACTGAACTAATAAACCTAATAAAACTAAGAAACAGATACAGAAGAAAATTTCAGAAAACAGGAACACACACCTACAAGACATTGCGCAACGCACTAAACAGGCAAATACAAAACAAAATAATCAACATCACACAAGAGACACGGGAAAACAAACTGCAATCCCTAAACCAAGACCCCACAAACACAGGCACATGGAAAATTTATAAAGCAATCAAAAAGAAGGCAGAACCAATTCCACCCTTAACCTCCGATCAAATCACAGCCTACACAGACAGTGACAAAGCGCAATTGATTGCAAAATATTTCCAGGACGTCCACAATACCCCCTCCAAAATCACATCTCCTTTTGACCAGGAAGCACAGAACACACTATACAACTTAATGAACGCAGACTCCACCATAGACACCACCTTCATAACCCCATCATTAATAAAAAACACGATAACCAAGCTCAAGAATGGCAAAGCACCAGGACTGGATCACATCACCACAATAGAATTAAAACAGTCACCCAAAAAAATTGTCGTCCAATTATTCTACATCGTAAGAGCAGCAGTAAAATTAGCATATTTTCCAGACTGCTGGAAAAATGCAAAAATACTACCCTTCCTAAAACCTAGAAAACCACCCACGCAACCCACCAGCTACAGACCCATCAGTCTACTCAGCATCATCAGCAAGCTACAAGAAAGAATAATATTAACGCAACTTCAAAAACACATCAACGAAAATAACATAATCATCAACGAGCAATACAGCTTCAAATCACAGCACTCCACAACGCTCCAACTCCTACGACTTACCGAGCACATAGCAATGGAGATAAACAAAAATAGAACCACTGCAGCTTCCTTCCTGGACCTCAACAAGGCCTTTGACACTGTATGGCATGAAGGACTTATACTTAAACTCACCAAACTACAAACCCCAACACACTTAATAAAAATAATCTGGAACTACCTCACAAACCGGACACTCACAGTCCACGTAGGAAAATCTCAATCAACCAAACTCGATATAGCAGCAGGCGTACCACAAGGCTCAGTTCTAGGGCCGTTACTCTTCAACATTTATATTAATGACCTTCCCAAAAACAGCAAAACCAACATTGCATTATTTGCAGATGACACAGCCCTTTCTTCAACCTCATGGCAGCTCAACCAAGCCACGCAATATCTCAGAAACCATCTACGAGGAACACTAGACTTCTTCCAACAATGGAAGCTAAAAGTCAACGAAGAGAAAACACAAACAATTTACTTCTCAAACAAAAGACAAAGAGAGCCCCCACCGCTGACTATCAACACTGCAACCATACAATGGTCCAAGAACGCCAAATACCTTGGCCTCTGGCTGGACCAACACATCACCTGGCACAAAACAGTACAGGACAGGACAGCTAAAGCCTACGGAACCTTGCGACACCTAAGACCACTCATCGATCCCAGCAGCACCCTCAACCAAAAAACCAAGTTACTTCTATACAAAACATGTGCCAGACCCATTCTAACCTATGGAATCCAAGTCTGGTCCACAGCCGCGCCAACACACCTCAAGAAAATCCAACAAATGCAAAACAAATTCCTAAAAATAGCACTCAACAAACCAAGAGACTACAGCACCAAACAACTACACCAGGAAGCACAAATAGAAACCATCCAAGAATACATGAACCAAGTACAAATCAAAACATATAAACACAACCATACAAACCCCCTCATAAGAGCAACAGGCAGCTGTAATCCACAAGAGATACCACTTAAAATTAGGAAGAAAACACCAAGAATGATAACATCAACACAATAACAAAGCCAGTAATAAAGAAAACGGGTTTTGAAAGTATTTCCCGTGAATAAATACAAAGTGATGAACTAATCAAATACATCACTAGCACATAACCAACAAGACAGTGGGTCATAAGGGAAAAATCCCTAGGTACCACGGAAACATTACCCAAAATAACCAGCAGAGAAAAGAAAAAAGAAAAGCCCAGCGTCACATTTCTTTAGAACTTCTAGCAGTGTTCTTCGCATAATTTTCTGAAGTTTATTCGAAACATGTCCGGCCGTGGTAAAGGTGGTAAAGCTAAGGCAAAGGCGAAGTCCCGTTCGAACAGAGCCGGTCTTCGGTTTTCTGTTGGACGTATCCACAGACTGCTGTGCAAAGGAAATTACGCAGAACGTGTTGGTGCAGGAGCACCGGTATATCTAGCAGCCGTTATGGAGTATTTGGCGGCTGAAGTACTGGAATTGGCAGGAAATGCTGCTCGTGATAACAAGAAAACTAGGATCATTCCTCGTCATCTACAATGTAACGCTGTCGCTTGAATTTGATTCAAGTAGTAGGGTGATAGAATCGCGTGAATATTGTTACGTAGGAATCGCGCCCCCTAATACTGTAACCATAAATTAAGAGCGAAATTTGAAGTAAACCAGATATGCGTACTACGTATAGGAAATCCATTGTAAAGTACTCGCCGCGGGCGATCGAGCAAGGGAAAGTTGGAGAGCAGGAAACGAAAACTCGTCAACGAAGAACACCCTCGAGTTAAATTTATTAGGGACCGTACGGAATTTGTCGTTAGCTAAGTCACGCACGACTCTAGAAAATTGGAGGACCCCACACGACGTAGTAATTTCCGTAAGGGTCGGCTAGTCTCGCCAACACGAGTGCTTAGTTTATCGAAGCCTCCTTGGGTCCCACGCTATCTTCGAACACGTGGACGCGAGATTTCCCGCGCGATTGGCGAGGCACCTCCACCTCCACACGCTCGAGGGTGGACCGAAACGGGAAGGAAGGGACATCAGCGGATGGGGCGAACACCTCCACCATTCGACCAGGAGAGGACCAGGGGCCTTCCAGAGGGAGGATCCAGATTCCAGCGAAGAGGGGATCGACTGAAATCGCGCGAAGACTTCGCCGCCAAGCAGCAGAGTCAACCCCCGCACGAAGCGATAACTATCGAGCGTTCTCCCTTTCATCGTCTCGCAAAGCAACATATTCGAATTTCCAAAATAAAACTAAGTCTCAAAGTAGTGTCTTTCTTTTATTAATCGCGCCGCGAGCAGAGTGCTACAGCGCTCCACGGGCACCTTATCCACGCCTGTGAAATCCACCAAAATCCCTATACCCGCACGGCGCACACGCAACAACAACTTGCTATCCGAAATGACGAGGAATTGAACAAACTGCTCTCCGGTGTAACCATCGCACAGGGTGGTGTTCTGCCTAATATTCAAGCAGTTTTGTTACCAAAGAAAACCGAGAAAAAAGCTTAATTTAACAACATGAACACAAATGGCCCTTTTCAGGGCCGCAATCTTTCAAAACGAAGGAAGCTGTTCATATTTACTATTTTACACAAAACGGATGGGTAGTAAATACCTAAAAATTTGATTGATATAAGAAGTCTACACGTAAAATAACAGGGAATTTATATTATCGTTTCATAAGATGAAAAGCTGTACAGGAAGTTACACAAAGATTGGTAACTTCATTGTTTTTTTTCCAAACTACGATTGGTGTGAAATGTATTCGTACAATCGTTAATTTAAAAAAAAATTAGAACATTGTTCAATACAAAAAAATGCATGCGTAGTGTTAGAAATGTTAAGGACGAACGTTATTAAAGCTAAATTGTTTATTTATACGTTGCGTAAAACTATTAACAAGCCTTGAATGCGCTGAAAAGTTTATACATAATAAGCATTCTTACAGCTCCTGTTTCATAATATTATAGACAAATACAAGGTAATTCATGGAATGTCAATGTAACAATTAGTATCTTTGGACACGTCGATAAGAGTAGTGTTATGGAGCGACGTAAAGGCATTAATATGTGAGACTGACGATAGGGTTATAGGCAGCTGTTTGTGAGTGATTTTAATTGAACAGTTTTACCATCTGCGTGATGTTACCTAGATGGCACGCCATTATTTATTTCTTAATCCCAACATTATTTATTGTTAGTTGGTTTGCATTCGATCCCCACTTCTCAATAGCAATTGCCTTGCCATAAACCTCCGAGTTCGAGGCTCACTCCATGCCTCGGATCACATTCTCGACAAACTGTTACTGTGATACCTCTATTCTATAAAGCACGCGAAGGGCGCACGGAAAAGATGCTTCCTATCATTTTAAACTCGTTGATTGGTAACCGCCAAAATTAAGGGGAACCAGTGCTTAAAATACGGGTGAAGGTCTTGACTTTTGTGACAAGAGACAGGCGAACAGAGTTGGACCAACCAACAAACGAGACAGTACATCCTCCGGCTACACACATGCACGTACACTATACACAGCACACTTAAACATCAAATACAAGATACCTATCGCAAATTACACAAATAGTCAACCAATGTCTTCCTTTCAGTTTAGCTATAAACCGTGTTGAGTAACAAATACCATATTCAACACCGCCCATGTCACCGTCGAAGAACCACCGTAAGCAGACGCGGTATGAAACAAGTAGTGATCTTAATTACAATGGGATAGTAAGGTAACCGTAATAATACTCAAAATGAGACTAAAATATAAGGAAACGACTCAAAGTGGAAGATGAATTGTTATAAATCTGCGTAACGAGTGTAAAACTTTACGAGAGATTTCGGAAAATGTGAATAGAATTATGTAGAAAGGAAAACTTTCAAAAATAAAGCAAAAAGCGGACATTCGCGACATGTACTCATAGCTGGGAGTATGTCGAAATATTGGGGTTATAAAACCCTCGATCCAGGTTAGACGTTATTTGGTGCGTGTTCATTATTCCTCAAATTCGAGTACATTTCTTCATTCTGTTCCACTCCGTGAGTTCTACTCAGACATTTTGCGAGTAGTGTTCGTTAGTAGTGCTAGGTCAGACATTTTGTTCTTCATTAGTATTGTTCATTTTCCTTTTAATACATCGTGTTGAACATTGTGCCTCGTTAAAACGTGCTTCCAAGCTCACCTGATATTCACCATCCAAGGATCCAAGTCAGTCTTCACCTACGGAATTAACACACTGGCCGAGAAACCAACCCTTAAAATCAAGCGCCCGCCAGGTTGGCGTGCCCCCCCCAGCTGCAAGATTCATTCCCTTATCTAAGGGTCGTACAAAAACCATCAAATGACGATGCCGTAACGGCCTACTCGTACACCACATCTTCAAGTAGCCAAGAACCGCAAACCACCAGGATTTCCACCGGCTCTCTCCCGGACCTCACCGAAATTGCAGACGCTCCAGCCTCAAAAAAACCACCACCATCAACATCATGACACCTGCTACCAAGAAGGTAAAAACTGCCAACTCCGACCCCACGAGCAACATGGACGTCGAGCAGACGTTTACCATCCCGACCCAAAACCGCTTCGCGATTTTACATTCTTTTAAAACAAAAAGTGAAAACACGAGTAATCTTGAAGTTCCCCATCCCAAACCAGGCCCCAGCTCTTCCCTTAACAAACCGGATTTGGATAAAAATACTCATAGACCCCCACCTCTATACATTCACGGCTATGACGACGACATCGTCAAACTTTCTAAAGCCGTAGAGACTTACTATGGGAAAAACTTCTCCCTAAAACTTCTGGGGGATAAAGTCCGTATAAACTTCTTCAAAATGGAGGACTACCAGAACTTCAAAAGCATCCTTCTCGACGCAAACAAACCCTTCTACACTTTCACCCCCAACTCTCAGAAAGTTCTTGTAGTCATTCTAAAAGGACTTTCAAAAGTCTCAATCGAAGACCTGCTGGACGAACTTATAGCCCAGGGGCTGAAACCCTATACCTGTACATACATTAACCCCAAAATTACCGACAGTGCCAGATGCACTTATAAAGTAGTCCTGCCTCATGGCACATCAATGAGCCAGGTAAACAAAGTAGGACACCTTTTCTACACCAGGGTCTACTGGGAGAAATTCCTCTCCCAGAGACTCTACACTCAATGCTTCCGATGCCAAGCATTCGGACACTCCTCTTCAAATTGCAACCTCCCTCCTCGTTGCGTTAAATGTGCAGGTCCACACCTGACCAAAACCTGCACCAAATCTCCGGACACCCCCGCTACCTGTGCTAACTGCAAAGGTAGTAACACAGCCAATTATTCGAAATGCCCCAGACTTCAATCCTACCTCTCCTCCAAAAACAAAATCATTTCGATACCTTCCCCTCCCATGACAATTAACCCTCCCATCCAAGACCATTCAGTCGTTAAAGCCAGCTCCCCCCTTGTTATCCCATCTAATACACAAAGGCCATCATACAGTAGTATCCTTAGACGAAACTCTCCAGCAGAAAAACCCACAACCCCAAATGAACCAAACACTTTACTTTCAGGTCTCCTGGACATGTGGAAGGAAATCAATCAGCTCTGCGACACACAACTTATATGTCAAGCCTTAAAAACCCTACTGTTAAAACTTAAAAATTGCAGCTCCAAAGCCGAGCAACTCATGGCCTTCCTTGAAGTCGCTCAATCCCTTGATTAAAAATGGCGAGCCTCCCTAATTTTCTCTTATGGAATGCCGAATCCATTCTCAACAAGCGGAACGAATTTATTATGGTTCTGCTAAAAAGTAACATCCACATTGCCCTCATCACCGAGACATGGCTTAAGCCTGGGATGAACTTTACCATCCCAGGCTACACAATCATCAGAGGTGACCGAACACGCGCTCCTAATGGCGGAGTTGCAATTATCATTCATAACTCCATAAGCTACAAGTGTTTAACTACCCCACGAACACACCGCTTCGAATCATCTTACATCCAAATCTTCAACCCAATGCTGTACATTGGAGTAGTATACAATCCCCCCAACAACTCTCTCACTGCTAACGACCTAGATGCCATAACTGGAGTAGGTTCCCCTATCATTGTAGGGGGCGTCTTCAATGCCAAGCACAGATCCTGGGACAACTTCACTGCCAACTCCAATGGCAACACACTATACGAGCATTCCCTCCATTCTTCTTACAGCATCTTACACCCTGACGGTTTTACCTTCTCCAGGACACCTAACCATAGACCTTCCACACTTGACCTTTTCCTGGTTGAACATCATGATGATCTCATGTGCAACACCATGGATGATTTCGCCACCTCCCACAAATCAGTCTCACTTATACCATCTAGACACTCCCTGCCATCTCCAAACCAGAACCTGGAACCAGACTGGAAAGATTACCATAAATTGACCAAGAATTTTGTTCTCACCACAAACCTACACTCCCCCCAAGACATAGACACTTGCATCCAACAGGTAACCTCTTTCCTTAAAGTCTGCCGCAACAAAGCTTCCAGAGCTAGTTCTCTAAGGCAAGGGGTAGATTTTAACTCTGACTCCACTCTTCAACTCCTTATTCGGAAGAGAAAAGCTACCAGAAAGTTGTGGCAGCGTACAGGAGCTGGTTACTTCAAAGATGTCATCAAATCCCTATCCAAAGAAATAGACACCATGATAAGAACTCTCAAGTGTGAAACATGGAGAAAGCGGTTAGCAAATATTCACAAAGCCGATCCCACCTTCTGGAAAAATTTCAAAATTCTGACTAATACCCACACTCATCTCCCACCCATCCAAAGCAATAGTCAAACTATAACAGAAGACCTCGACAAAACGGAAGCCTTTGCCACATCCTTCGCCTCTATCTATGCCCAAGCATCTGCCCTCACATCCCCCCTGGATGGCCAAATCCCAGACCTCCTCAAGAACTCCCTCCGGAGTCCCACTAACCCTAGAATAGAGATTTCACTCTCCCCTAAGGAAGTCCACCTGATCACCAAGAACCTGAAGACAAATAAAGACCCTGGTCACGATGGGATCACAAATAGCATGCTGACATATGCGGCCCCAAAGATTAAACTTTAACTCTTCTATATCTACCGGGCTGCCATTGAACAGTCATATTTTCCCAACACTTGGAAACTAGCCAAAGTCTCACCCATCCCAAAGCCTGGCAAGCCGCGAAATATAGTCGAGAGCTACAGACCATGGGCAAAGTATTTGAAAAATGTCTACAGACCCGCATTCAGACGTTCCTAGAAAAAAAAGAAATCATGCAGTATCAACAGTTTGGATTCCGACACAGACACTCCACTATCCATCAGCTCGTACGAATCAGCCAACTCATAGCTCATGAACTAAACACAAATAGGTACGCTGCCATGATCCTTCTCAACCTTACCAGGGCCTTCGACTCGGTCTGGCATAACTCTCTTTTACACAAAATGGTCAATTATGGCTTCCCACATTTTATAGTCAGAATAATAGCGTCTTACTTAACAAACAGACAGTTTTACGTTGCTGTCAAAAGACACAAATCAGCCACCAGAACTATTACTGCTGGCGTACCCCAAGGTTCCATACTCGGTCCCACCCTTTTCAACATCTTCATTAACGACGCTCCTACAATGGAAAACTGTTTTTTGCCGCTATACGCAGATGACACAGCCCTCCTCTCCTCCTCCTGGAATCAGGATATGCTCGTCAACAGACTCCAACAGTATCTCAACAATATCTTAACCTACCTTCACAATTGGAAGCTGACAGTTAATCCCACCAAAACACAAGCCATATATTTTCACCACCATCAACATCCACCCACACATAACTTCCTCTCAATTCATAGGCAACCTATTCCATGGTCCAACGAAGTAAGATATCTGGGAGTCATCGTTGACAGGAAGCTTTCCTGGATTCCAGCCGTCCATGACAGAATCAAGAAAACCAAAGCAGCCATAGCAGCACTCCTTCCTCATATTCTCCCCTCCGCCCCACTAAGAAAGAACCTGAAAATTACCATCGTCAAAACCTGCCTTAGACCCGTTCTCCTTCACGGGGTACAAGTCTGGTCCTGCGCTCCTAAGTCCACCCTGAATCTACTCCAGAGTACGCAAAACTCAGTTCTCAAGATCATCACTGGTCACCCCAAAAGATACCCCACCACCAAACATCTCGAGGAAACTTCAGTCGAACCAATCTTCGCATATATCAAAAAAATCATTGAACGCTATCGGGTTTCCAACCACCCTAACCCCCTCATTGCCCTCACTGGAACCTACGATGCGGATAATATCCCCTACAAAATCAAAACTAGATCTCCCTCATGCTAACCAAAAATTAATCCACCTCAACACCAGCTCACCTCAGGCACGGCCAACTCATCTCGTTATTCACCAATATTCTCGCCATTCTTCACAGGGGTTTTTCTGAAACTTTTCCCTTAAATTACCTTCCGTATGTTCTCATACTAAATACTTCAAGCCGGTAATACCAATGCAACCCCCTCACTTCTTCCCCAGCCGGTACGGTGGCCACGGCCACCAGGAACGGCTACCACAACCAATGTAGGAAAAAAAAACGCCAGATGCATTTCAGTACATCTTGTCGTCACAGTTGTGTTAAGATTATATTAATTGTACTTTCACACGATGGCTCGTACAAACCAAAACGCTCGTAAATCTACCGGTGGAAAGGCTGCCCGTAAGCAGCTGTCTACCAAAGGTGCCCGCAAGCGTGCCCCAGCCAGAGGTGGAGTAAAAAAGCCTCATCGTTACAGGCCTGACACTGTAGCTCTTCGTGAAATCCGCAGATACCAGAAGAGCACTGAACTTCTGATCCGTAAACTACCTTTCCAACGCCTCGTACGTGAGATAGCTCAATATTTCAAGACTGATCTTCGATTCCAAAGTTCGGCAGTTAAGGCGGTAGTCCCCTCGCGTGACGTCACAGATTTCGTAGGCATGGTAGATTTCGTTACAGTAAGGTCATTTCCTACAAGCACGTGGCTGCCCGACGAATACGAGGCGGAGCCACTATCGTTTTCCTTCACGAAAGCGTAGAGTAATTCGCAGCTGTTTATTGCGTGTTAGCGGGGCAAGGGGGGAAATCGTCTCAAGGCAGCAGCGTTGCCACGAATCAACGGCGGTGTTACCACGTTGCCGCCGTGACAATTCATCGCAATGATTGCACGAGAGCGGTTTATGGTTCGACTGTGAAGTCCACACGAAATGGTTTGGCTGCATGTTCTCGCCCCACACAAGTTAAATTTTTTTCTCTAAGTTTTTTTTTTCAATTTTTGACTACATGATAATATTGTTTCCGTCTGCAGTTTTACTATTCATTTACCTTGTTAATTAAAGAATTATTTAGATTCTTCGACACCTAATAAATAAATAAACTTTAATTTAATAGTACTTATTAGTAATAAATGGAGTTGACTTGAAGTAAAAGTACATTGCATCATTCCATATATTTATTTGATCTAGGAAATGCGAAGTAATACCCATAAGTAGAAGAATTCGTGGCTACAGAAACGATTGTGTAAAATATACTCTTCAATTATTTCTGTGTATACTTCAGAGTAACATATTTTTAAAATATCTTTCACATGTTTTTAAATTATTGTTACGTATTTGCATATTGTATAGTTAAGGATTGAAAAAATGTAAGAGAAAAAAATTGTGCTTGTGCAAGGCACGAATTTATGACCAAAATATTTAGTACGTGTTTTACAGTTTGACACCATAGTCACTCTGCCAACCTTTCGTCGGTGTTAATTTTCATTTTTAGGGGGTGAAATCAATCCCCAAAGTTTTAGCATTTCTTAGTTTTCTCAGTATAACTTTATAATGGTAAGAGATAGGACAAAACTTCAAAAGAATAAATTATTCAGTTTTCTTATAATCTACAACCCTGCAGCAATAAAAGTTATCCCTATCGTCCAATTTGTTTTAGAGAAACAAATTATTTGTATTTGTGCATAACGGTAAATTATAGAAATGATTATTATATACTAAAAAGTTTCTATTTTGAGCGATTTAACGAAATATAAAATGAAATAATTTTTTTGTTTGTGTCGTTGTTAAAAACAATTAATTACCGTTATACGCATCTTGATATGTTTTTGGTCGATTCTTCATTCTATTTGCATTTTTCACGCCCAAATATGTATTTTCTATTATACCTCATGGTCGAATATGTATTCTATACTTAAAAATTTATATAAAAAATTGTATTACACGTGTACATGAAATATATTGCAAAAACGCCTATTCTCGAGTGATTATCGCGATCAGCCGCTCCCACATATCAAATATTGCTTTATTTCTTACATATTTCTTTAGCTAGTTAATGCAAACATTTTCTGAACATACATATACATGGTCAGTATGGGTGAAGAGCTTTCTGCTCGTTTGATAGGGAGAGCCTGATCGTAGTGGTTCCGAATGATCACCCGAGAGCAGGCGTTGCAGAAAGTTCCATATACACATGCAATAATTTTGTTTAAATAAATCTTTCAAAATGAAATATATACTAGACCTTCAAATATGATAAAACACACCTACTTTGTGCTGAAAAATACAAACACAGTGATGAGTCGAACAAAAACGTAGGCATATACGAATAACGGTAATTGTTTTTAACGACGACGTAAAAAAAAATGATTTTTCAAAATGAATACTTTTTGTTATATAATATAACCATTTCTATCGTTTACCGTTATGCAATAAAAAACGGAGAATTTCTGTATTTAATACAAATTGCACTATGAGCATACCTTTTATTGCAGTGGGGTTGTAGAACATAAAAAACTGAACCATATACCCCTTTAAAGTTTTGTCCTATCCGTTATCATTACAACACTATAGTCAAAAATATAAAAAAAAACTAAAACTTTGGGGGTTGATTTCACTCCCTAAAAGTGAAAATTAACACCAACGAAAAATAGCTTTGTGTTACTGGGGATCTACACTACTTGTTTACCGAGTTTCAGAATTTTTGAGTTTGGTAACTTCCTTCGTGTATCTACAACTTTTTCTGTTTATGTATTTTCCTTCCGAATGTAGAAATATTAAAAATCACATGCGCTACTCACTGCATAACGGCCATATAAAAATTTGACGTAACGGTCCTTTTTTCGCGTTAAACACCTTCAAAAAGTTGGTTTTTGATTCTTTGAACCACGGTGCAATTTTTCAGAAAATCAAAAAAAATGGGGCTAATAGTGTGTTATTACGATAAAAGTATAAAAATAGTGCTCTTACAACTCCACTACGAAATATGCATTTTTCAGATTTTTATAGGATTTTTCATTTTTTACACCTAAGTTTCGCAGCAAAAAAATTCGAAAACATTCTTCAACATATATTACCATATATCACTTTTCAAAATGTAAAAAAATGATTGTACAACTACATTGTACTCTGTCTATAAGTGTGCGGTGGACGCGTTGCGTCTACAAGACAGCGCCGTTCGTTTCGCTTTTCTGTGCACAAACATATCGCGGTGCCGCTTGCTGGGCTCAAAACAAAACGAGGTGCGAGCTATTGCAGTGGCGAAAAGCGTGACGACACACGTATAGACAGACTTCAATGTGTAGTAGTACAGCGAGCTGCTGCTACACTCGCGCGAACTCTCATTGGGTTTTTCCGAATAGGCGCCTCCTCGCGGAGAACAACTGAACTAGAGTTTACACGTTTTGCTCTGTATCATCATCAATATGGCGAAATCACACGGGAAAGCATGCTTTTGCGGGGTTCGACTTTTCGTTCTTATATGAGAAGATTCTGCGTCGTACGATAGCTCATTTGAAAGGGGAGGCTTCAATGCAGTGCGCTCTGGTCCTCTTTTCATTGAGAACATTCTCTTTGTATACGAAAATTGCTTAGATTCGGCGACTGTCTAGCTGTAAATTTTTGCTCCACATTCCCACGCTCATATTATTGAGCATCAACATAATCGGATCAAATGACGACCAGAGCGCACTGCATTGAAGCTTCCTCTTTCGAATGAGCCGTATTTCAACCCAAAATTCTCTTATATGAGGACGAAAAGTCGAACCGCGCAAACCCATATTTTTGGCTCATTTTGCCGGTAAAGTCAACTCTCTGACATGCCTGGCCGCCATTGGGGACTACCGCCTTAAGGCCTTGCAAGAAGCCAGCGAGGCTTACCCGGTTGGTCTGTTCGAAGATACCAACTTGTGCGCTATTCATGCAAAACGCGTTAAAATTATGCTATAAAAAGGGGAAACACGAGTAAAATAGTAAATATGAACAGCTTCCTTCGTTTTGAAAGATTGCGGCCCTGAAAAGGGCCATTTGTGTTCATGTTGTTAAATTAAGCTTTTTTCTCGGTTTTCTTTGGTAACAAAACTGCTTGAATATTAGGCAGAACACCACCCTGTGCGATGGTTACACCGGAGAGCAGTTTGTTCAATTCCTCGTCATTTCGGATAGCAAGTTGTTGTTGCGTGTGCGCCGTGCGGGTATAGGGATTTTGGTGGATTTCACAGGCGTGGATAAGGTGCCCGTGGAGCGCTGTAGCACTCTGCTCGCGGCGCGATTAATAAAAGAAAGACACTACTTTGAGACTTAGTTTTATTTTGGAAATTCGAATATGTTGCTTTGCGAGACGATGAAAGGGAGAACGCTCGATAGTTATCGCTTCGTGCGGGGGTTGACTCTGCTGCTTGGCGGCGAAGTCTTCGCGCGATTTCAGTCGATCCCCTCTTCGCTGGAATCTGGATCCTCCCTCTGGAAGGCCCCTGGTCCTCTCCTGGTCGAATGGTGGAGGTGTTCGCCCCATCCGCTGATGTCCCTTCCTTCCCGTTTCGGTCCACCCTCGAGCGTGTGGAGGTGGAGGTGCCTCGCCAATCGCGCGGGAAATCTCGCGTCCACGTGTTCGAAGATAGCGTGGGACCCAAGGAGGCTTCGATAAACTAAGCACTCGTGTTGGCGAGACTAGCCGACCCTTACGGAAATTACTACGTCGTGTGGGGTCCTCCAATTTTCTAGAGTCGTGCGTGACTTAGCTAACGACAAATTCCGTACGGTCCCTAATAAATTTAACTCGAGGGTGTTCTTCGTTGACGAGTTTTCGTTTCCTGCTCTCCAACTTTCCCTTGCTCGATCGCCCGCGGCGAGTACTTTACAATGGATTTCCTATACGTAGTACGCATATCTGGTTTACTTCAAATTTCGCTCTTAATTTATGGTTACAGTATTAGGGGGCGCGATTCCTACGTAACAATATTCACGCGATTCTATCACCCTACTACTTGAATCAAATTCAAGCGACAGCGTTACATTGTAGATGACGAGGAATGATCCTAGTTTTCTTGTTATCACGAGCAGCATTTCCTGCCAATTCCAGTACTTCAGCCGCCAAATACTCCATAACGGCTGCTAGATATACCGGTGCTCCTGCACCAACACGTTCTGCGTAATTTCCTTTGCACAGCAGTCTGTGGATACGTCCAACAGAAAACCGAAGACCGGCTCTGTTCGAACGGGACTTCGCCTTTGCCTTAGCTTTACCACCTTTACCACGGCCGGACATGTTTCGAATAAACTTCAGAAAATTATGCGAAGAACACTGCTAGAAGTTCTAAAGAAATGTGACGCTGGGCTTTTCTTTTTTCTTTTCTCTGCTGGTTATTTTGGGTAATGTTTCCGTGGTACCTAGGGATTTTTCCCTTATGACCCACTGTCTTGTTGGTTATGTGCTAGTGATGTATTTGATTAGTTCATCACTTTGTATTTATTCACGGGAAATACTTTCAAAACCCGTTTTCTTTATTACTGGCTTTGTTATTGTGTTGATGTTATCATTCTTGGTGTTTTCTTCCTAATTTTAAGTGGTATCTCTTGTGGATTACAGCTGCCTGTTGCTCTTATGAGGGGGTTTGTATGGTTGTGTTTATATGTTTTGATTTGTACTTGGTTCATGTATTCTTGGATGGTTTCTATTTGTGCTTCCTGGTGTAGTTGTTTGGTGCTGTAGTCTCTTGGTTTGTTGAGTGCTATTTTTAGGAATTTGTTTTGCATTTGTTGGATTTTCTTGAGGTGTGTTGGCGCGGCTGTGGACCAGACTTGGATTCCATAGGTTAGAATGGGTCTGGCACATGTTTTGTATAGAAGTAACTTGGTTTTTTGGTTGAGGGTGCTGCTGGGATCGATGAGTGGTCTTAGGTGTCGCAAGGTTCCGTAGGCTTTAGCTGTCCTGTCCTGTACTGTTTTGTGCCAGGTGATGTGTTGGTCCAGCCAGAGGCCAAGGTATTTGGCGTTCTTGGACCATTGTATGGTTGCAGTGTTGATAGTCAGCGGTGGGGGCTCTCTTTGTCTTTTGTTTGAGAAGTAAATTGTTTGTGTTTTCTCTTCGTTGACTTTTAGCTTCCATTGTTGGAAGAAGTCTAGTGTTCCTCGTAGATGGTTTCTGAGATATTGCGTGGCTTGGTTGAGCTGCCATGAGGTTGAAGAAAGGGCTGTGTCATCTGCAAATAATGCAATGTTGGTTTTGCTGTTTTTGGGAAGGTCATTAATATAAATGTTGAAGAGTAACGGCCCTAGAACTGAGCCTTGTGGTACGCCTGCTGCTATATCGAGTTTGGTTGATTGAGATTTTCCTACGTGGACTGTGAGTGTCCGGTTTGTGAGGTAGTTCCAGATTATTTTTATTAAGTGTGTTGGGGTTTGTAGTTTGGTGAGTTTAAGTATAAGTCCTTCATGCCATACAGTGTCAAAGGCCTTGTTGAGGTCCAGGAAGGAAGCTGCAGTGGTTCTATTTTTGTTTATCTCCATTGCTATGTGCTCGGTAAGTCGTAGGAGTTGGAGCGTTGTGGAGTGCTGTGATTTGAAGCTGTATTGCTCGTTGATGATTATGTTATTTTCGTTGATGTGTTTTTGAAGTTGCGTTAATATTATTCTTTCTTGTAGCTTGCTGATGATGCTGAGTAGACTGATGGGTCTGTAGCTGGTGGGTTGCGTGGGTGGTTTTCTAGGTTTTAGGAAGGGTAGTATTTTTGCATTTTTCCAGCAGTCTGGAAAATATGCTAATTTTACTGCTGCTCTTACGATGTAGAATAATTGGACGACAATTTTTTTGGGTGACTGTTTTAATTCTATTGTGGTGATGTGATCCAGTCCTGGTGCTTTGCCATTCTTGAGCTTGGTTATCGTGTTTTTTATTAATGATGGGGTTATGAAGGTGGTGTCTATGGTGGAGTCTGCGTTCATTAAGTTGTATAGTGTGTTCTGTGCTTCCTGGTCAAAAGGAGATGTGATTTTGGAGGGGGTATTGTGGACGTCCTGGAAATATTTTGCAATCAATTGCGCTTTGTCACTGTCTGTGTAGGCTGTGATTTGATCGGAGGTTAAGGGTGGAATTGGTTCTGCCTTCTTTTTGATTGCTTTATAAATTTTCCATGTGCCTGTGTTTGTGGGGTCTTGGTTTAGGGATTGCAGTTTGTTTTCCCGTGTCTCTTGTGTGATGTTGATTATTTTGTTTTGTATTTGCCTGTTTAGTGCGTTGCGCAATGTCTTGTAGGTGTGTGTTCCTGTTTTCTGAAATTTTCTTCTGTATCTGTTTCTTAGTTTTATTAGGTTTATTAGTTCAGTGTCTGGTGTTATTGTTTTTATATATCCTTTGGTTGTCGTAGTGGATTTGGCGAAAGAGTGGTTTATAGTTTTATTTAGTTTTTCTATTTCTGTGAGTATGTCTTGTTTTGTGTCTATTTGTGAGTTAAGGTGGTGTGCGTTGCAGTGAGTTCGGAATTGATCCCAGTTAGTGTCCTTTATGGTGTGGTTTGTGAACTGTGTGTTGTGTTTTTGTATTTGGCATACGATTGTGAGGTGGCTGGATGATAGGTCATCTATTGTTTGGCATGTTGTTTGGAGTGGTGCATTTGTGAGGAAGAAGTCAATGTTTGATGGGTTTGTTCTTGGGGCTTGGTGTGTGTAGGTTGTACTATGGATGATGTGATAATTGCTGCTGTTCATGTGGTTATATAGTAGTCTGCCTAGGTAGTTGTTGGTTTTGTTGTTCCAGAAGGTGTGTTTTGCGTTGAAATCTCCACCTAAGATGTATGGAGTTTGATGCGTGGTTAGGTTGCTTAGGTCTTGGATTGTAGGTTTGGCATTAGGGGGAATGTAAGCTGCTCCTACGATCAGGGAGGGTTGTGTGTGCGTTTTGATGACGATGGATTCAATAGGACCAGTTGAGGGCTGTGGAATATTTTCATACTTTATGTTTTTATGTAGGAGGATGGCGACCCCGCCTCCAAGGGTTTGTCCCTGTCTGTCTTGTCTGATTATCTGGTAATTTCTTAGGTTGACGGAATTTCCAGGTTTTAGCCACGTTTCAGTTAGTAACATAATTTCTATTTGGTGGTGCTCTAAGAAAACTATTAATTCTTGAGCTTTTGAGATGAGACTGGTGGGGTTCCAAGTCGCTATATTTTTGGTGAAATTCGCCATTTTTAGTTGGCTAAGAGTTCGGATATGATTAGGGTTTGCTCAAGAGTGGATTGTGTGTAGTTGAGTTTTCGATTTAGCTCTTTTGCAAGATTGAAAATTTTTCTCAGGTCGCATACTGTGTTTAGCTTTTGGATTTCATGGATTGTAGCTGTGAAGAGGTTGGTGGGTGAGTCGTTGGGATTGGTATACTGGGGTTCTGTCTTGTTTGCAGTTACTTGTGCATATGAGAATTCGTGGGAAATGGTTGTAGTTTTGGGGTACTGGGTTTTGGGGAGTTTAGGGTGCATGTTTGGGTTGTCTGTATGTTGCGTTGTGGTGACTGAATGTATATCTTGGGATTTGTTACGTTTAGTGAGGTATTTATGGAGCGAGAGGCATCCACTGTAGTTTGCTGGGTGATCACATTACAGTTGTAACAGGTGGCTGGAGTGGTCGGTGGTTTGGGGCAGTCTCTAGTGGGGTGGTTTTCTGCGCATTTAAAGCAGTTTGGAGATTTGTTGCAATTTTTGGCCAGGTGGCCAAACGCTTGGCAACGATAACATTGGATATATGTCTTTTGGGAATTGTATTTTTCCCAGTAAACTCTGGAGTGAAATAAATATCTAATTTGCTTGACAGTTTGGATGGTGGATCCTGGGGCGAAGGCAATTTTAAATATGTTCCTAAGGTTGGTGGGGTTTTTCTGGAGGTTGAAACATGATATGGCATTGAGGCCCTTGGATTTTATTTCCTCCAGGACTTCTTTGGGAGTAGAATCTTCTAGTCCTTTGAGAACACAGTTAGTGTTCTTTCATCGGGTAATGTGAAGGTATGGAATTCTACATTTCCGTCCTTTGCTGCTGCTATAAATTTGTTGTATGTTTGTAGGTCGTGAAGTTGGAGTTTCGTTTGCCTGCCAAGACATTTTAATTCGAACTTTTCTCCGACCGTGTTATGTATGGAGTCGGAGAATTGTTTGAGTATGGTGGTTCTTTGGGAGTGGAGATATATGGGTGGTGGTTTAACGTTTTTTGTGGTGGTTGTGGTGGTGGTGGAGTTTGTGTTGGAGGGACATGTGTTTGTGGCGTTTGTGTTTGTTAGATGAGTGTTTTTGTCGTTGGTTGTGTTTTCTGTTCTCTTTTCAAAGCACTGCATGAGTGCTTGAAATTTATATGTTACTGGGATGTTTGGCTCGTGGGTTAGCTCCATGGCAGCTTTGGTTGTGTTGTAGTTTTTGATGTTTGGTTCTGCGTCATTGGCGTCGCGATTTGATAATGTGAGCAACCCACTTCGGTGGCGCTTTATTTGATAAGGTCCTGGGTCCCTCCGCGCCTGGTGGCGGGAAGTTTTTGCCTTGGTGGAGCTTGGCGGCGCCACCTTTGGTGTTTGTATCTCACTTTTTGGCACTAGAATGTCACTAAAATGTCGGTATTCAGTTTCCTTTTAGTTTCCACTAGTGGGCGTTGGGTGTTGCACTTCACTACACTACACTTTTGCGAATATATCGTTGCACATATACGACTCTGCTAATCAGTCTTAGTCGGGCCGAGGGTAACCGTATCGACCAATGTCAATGACCGTCGTTCCGTGACCTTCGTCTCATTCGACTCCTCAAGTCCTAATGTCTACTCTTCTCGAATGTGACGCTGGGCTTTTTTCTTTTTTTTGTGTTGGTTACTTTTTGTGATGGTTTTGTGGTGCCTAGGGACTTTTCCCTTATAACCCACTGTCTTGTTGGTTGTGTGCTTGTGCTGTATTTGATTAGTTAATCACTTTGTGTTTTTTCGCGGGAAAAACTTTCAAAAACCCGCTTTCTTGGTTATTGGCTATGTTATTGTATTGGTGTTATCATCTTTGAAGTTTTCTTTCTAATTTTGAGTGGTATCTCTTGTGGATTATAGTTGCCTATTGCTCCTATGAGGGGGTTTGTATGGTTGTGATTATATGTTTTGCTTAGTACTTGGTGAACGTATTCTTGAAAGTTTTCTATTTGTGCTTCTCGGTGTAGTTGTTTGGTGTTGTAATCTCTTGTTCTGTTGAGTATTATTTTTAGGAATTTGTTTTGCATTCTTTGGATTTTCTTGTGGTGTGTTGGCGCTGCTGTGGACCAGACTTGGATTCCATATGTTAGTATGGGTCTGGCGCATGTTATGTATAGAAGTAGTTTCGTCTTTTGCTTCAGGGTGCTGCTGGGACCAATGACTGGTCTTAGATGTCGCAATGTTCCATATGTTTTAGCTATCCTGTCTTGTATAGTTTTATGCCAGGTGAGATGTTGATCCAGCCAAATGCCTAGGTATTTGGCATTTTTGGACCATTGTATGGTTGTGGTGTTGACGGTGAGTGGTGGGGGCTCTTTTTGTTTCTTGTTTGTGAAGTAGATTGCTTGTGTTTTGTGTTCGTTGACTTTTAGCTTCCATTGATGGAAGAAGCCCAGTATGTTCTGTAGGTGCTTTCTCAGATACTGCGTGGCTTGGTTAAGCTGCCATGATGATGAATACAGGGCAGTGGCGTCTGCGAATAGTGCTAGGTTCGTGTTGCTGTTTTTGGGAATGTCGTTGATGAAGATGTTGAAGAGTAGCGGTCCTAGAACTGAGCCTTGTGATACGCCTGCTGTTATTTCTAGTTTGCTTGATTGTGATTTTCCTATGTAGACTGCGAGGGTCCTGTTTGTGAGGTAGCTCCAGATTATTTTTATTAAGTGTGTTGGCGTTTGTAACTTTATGAGTTTGAGAATGAGTCCTTCGTGCCACACGGTGTCGAAGGCCTTGTTGAGGTCCAGGGAGGAAGCTGCTGTAGTTCTGTTTCTGTTTATTTCCATTGCTATGTGCTCAGTGAGCCGAAGGAGCTGGTGCGTTGTTGAGTCTGGAAAATATGCTAGCTTTACCGCAGCTCTCAGGATATAGAATAGTTGGACAACTATTTTTCTGGGTGCCTGTTTCAGTTGGATTGTGGTGATTCGGTCCAGTCCTGGTGCTTTGCCGTTCTTCAGCTTAGTTATTGTGCTTTTTATTAAAGATGGGGTTATGAAGGTGGTGTCTATGGTCGAATCCGTGTTTATTATATTGTGAAGTGCCTTTTGTGCTTCCTGATCATATGGAGATGTGATTTCAGGAGGTGGAATCGTGGACGTCTGGGAAATATTTTGCTATTAGTTGTGCTTTGTCACTGTCTGTGTAGGCTGTGGTTTGGCTGGTGGTTAGGGGTGGAATTTGTTGAGGTTTTTTTTTCATTGCTTTGTAAATTTTCCATGTGCCTGTGTTTGTAGGGTCTTGGTTTAGTGATTGCAGTTTGTTCTTCCATGTCTCTTGTTTGATGTTGATTATTTTGTCTTGTATTTGCCTGTTCAGTGCGTTGCGCAATGTCTTGTAGGTGTGAGTTCCTGTTTTTTGAAATTTCCTTCTGTATCTGTTTCTTAGTTTTATTAGGTTTATTAATTCGATGTCCGGTGTTATTGTTTTTATGTATGCTTTAGTTGTTGTGGTGGATTTGGTGAAAGAGTGGTTTATAGTTCTGTTTAGTTTTTCTATTTCTATAAGTATGTGTTCTTTTGTATCTATTTGTGAGTTGAGGTGGTGCGCGTTGCAGTGCGTTCGAAATTGGTCCCAGTTAGTGGTCTTTATGGTGTGATATGTGAATTGTGTGTTGTGTTTTTGTATTTGGCAAACGATTGGGAGGTGGCTGGATGATAGGTCGTCTATTGTTTGACATGTTGTTTGAAGGGATGTGTTTGTGAGGAAGAAGTCAATGTTTGATGGGTTTGCTCTTGGGGCTTGGTGGGTGTAGGTTGTGCTGTGGATGATGTGTTAGTTGTTATTGTTCATGTGGTTGTACAGTAGTGTGCCTAGGTTGTTGTTGGATCTGTTGTTCCAGAGGGTGTGCTTTGCATTAAAGTCCCCTCCTAAGATGTATGGAGTTTGGTGGGTGGTTAGATTGTTTACATCTTGAATTGTGGGTTTGGCATTCGGGGGAATGTACACTGCGCCTATGATGACGGAGGGTTGTGTGTTCGTTTTGATGAAGATTTATTCTATTGGGCCGGTTGGGGGTTGTGGTATATTTTCATACGAAATGTTTTTATGTAAGAGGATGGCTACCCCCCCTCCTCGGGTTTGTCCTGGTCTGTCTTTTCTAATTAGTTGATAGTTTCTTAGATTGATAGTGGTTTCGGGTTTTAGCCAAGTTTCAGTTAGAAGCATTATTTCTATTTGGTGTTGCTCTACGAATAATGTTAGTTCGTGAGCTTTTGGCAGGAGGCTGGTGGGGTTCCAGGTAGCTATTTTTTTTGGAAAGGTCGCCATTCCTAGTTGGCTAGGATCTCAGCTATTATTAGAGTTTGCTCTAGTGTGGTTTGAGTGGAGTTGAGTTTCTGGTTTAGTTTTCTTGCGAGATCGAAAATTTTTCGAAGGTCGCATACTGAGTTTAGTTTTTGTATTTCCTGTATGGGTGCTGTGAACAAGTTCGTGGGTGACTCGTGATTGATTTGCTGATTTGTTGTGTTTTTCTGGGGTTCTGTCCTGTTTGCTGTTACTTGTGCGTATGAGATTATAGGGGAGGTGATTGCTGTTTTGGGGGGCTGTGTTTTAAGGAGTTTAGGATACGTGCTTGTTTCATCTGTGTGTTGTGTTGTGGTGACTGGGGGTATGTCTGCAGGTTTATTCCGTTTTGCGAGATACCTTTGGAGCGGGGGGCATCCACTGTAGTTAGCTGGATGGTCACCTTTACAATTGTAGCAGGTGGATGGAGTGGTCGGTGGTTTGGGGCAATCCTTAGTGAGGTGATTTTCTGCGCACTTGAGGCAGTTAGAAGATTTGTTGCAGTTTTTGGCGAGATGGCCAAACGCTTGGCATCTATAGCATTGTATATATGGTTTTTGTGAATAGTAGTTCTCCCAGTAAACTCTGGAGTAGAATAGGATTCGGATTTGCTTCACTGTTTGGATGGTAGTTCCTGAGGCGAAGGCAATTCTAAAAATGTTTCTTATATTCGTTGAATATAATTCGTTTTTCGCAAGGTTGACGCAAGAAGTGGCGTTTAGGCCCTTGGATTTTATTTCCTCCAGGACTTCTTTAGGTGTAGAATCCTCCAGTCCTTTGAGGACGACAGTTAGAGATTTTTCCTCTGGTAAGGAAAAGGCGTGGAATTGTACATTCCCATCCTTTGCTGCCACTATGAATTTGTTGTACGCTTGGAGGTCATACAACTGAAGTTTGGTTTGTTTTCCAATGCACTTAATTTCAGATTTTTCTCCAACAGTGTCATGAATGTTGTTGGAGAATTGTTTGAGGGTTGTGGTTCTGGGCGAGTGAAGATATATTGGTGGTGGTTTCATGTTTTTTGTGGTGGTGGTGGTGGTAGTGGTGGTGTTTGTGTTCGCGGGATTTGTATTTGTGTTTTTTGGATGGATGTTTTTGTTGTTTATGTCACGTGTCTTCCCTTCGGTTTCGAAGCACTGCATTAGTGCCTGGAATTTGTTCTTAACGGGAATGTTCGGCACATGTGTTGTCTCCATGACAGCTGTGTTTAGTTTGTGATCTGTGTATGTGGTCACTTCATTGGCGTCGTGGTTGGATAGGGTGAGCGACCTGCTTCGGTGGCGGTGTAACTGGTAGGGCCCCGGGTCTCTTCGCGCCTGGTGGCGCGAAGTTTTCGCCTTGGTGGAGTTTGGCGGCTCCACCTTTGATGTTTGCGTCTCACTTTTGGCACTTAGAATGTTGATTTTGGTTTTGCTTCGTTTGATTTAGTTTTCACTAGTCGGTGCTGCACTTCACTATACTACACTACACTTTTGCAAAATGTCACGTCTGCTGTCCGCACTGAGCATCTACGTACTCAAATCCAAATCTACTGAAATGCCTGACGCTGGGCATGAAAGCATTCCGATTATGTATGCCTGCCAGCTAATCGCGCGCACCAATGGGGTGCGAGCTGGCATGCGATTGGCGCGCTGCTGGAGGCACATTTCAAGTCATATACGGCCCTCATCCGTGCGCTGACATTATTCTTCTATCATCGCTGTAGCGTGTATCTCGAGGTGAAGTAAGTCAAGATGCCGCCTAAAGCTAGTGGAAAAGCTGTGAAGAAAGCTGGCAAATCCCGGAAGAACATCAGCAAGGCTGACAAGAAGAAAAAGAGGAAGAGGAAGGAAAGTTACGCCATCTATATTTACAAAGTATTGAAGCAAGTTCATCCGGATACTGGAGTCTCCAGTAAAGCGATGAGCATTAAGAACAGCTTTGTTAACGTTGTATTCGAACGTATTGCTGCCGAAGCTTCCCGCTTAGCACATTATAAGAAGAGATCGACTATCACGTCTCGGGAAATTCAAACTGCCGTGAGACTTTTGTTGCCCGGTGAATTGGCGAAGCACGCTGTCTCTGAGGGTACTAAAGCGGTTACGAAATACACTAGCTCAAAGTAAACGCTATATCGTTCTGCAAACGGCCCTTTTCAGGGCCAACAATTTTTGTCCCAACGTAAACATTCTAACTTCAACTCCACACTTTGTATTAATAGTAGACAATTATGTCATTCAGAGTGCAAACATTCTACTCTTCAATAATGTAATTACGAACGAGGAGCAAACTTATCATTAAAACTTAGAAATTTTTGTAACTGAGTTTAGCTGCAGTAGGGTTTAATGTTTAACGTATAATTACTTTGCATTATAGAATTATTCGATTGAATAATGCGTAAAACATTCTCTTAATAGTGGTGGTCGTTGTCGAAGTTGTCAAACACCCACCTATGAAAATTTAATTTTTCACTTCGCTATATGTTGGCTAGCATAAAAGGTTGTAAGATAATAATAAATAGACTGGGATTATTTTAATTTACACTATAGTATATAGGGTGAGTCGTGTTATGGTATGTCCAGAATTTTCTTGTAAACTATTTATTGTGTTAAAAAATGTATCAAACCAAAATCACTGGTTGTCAAAATGAGACTAGATTGCAAAACTTATTTTTTTACGTTTTTATCCAAATATGAAACTCACCTTGAATTTTTTAATTGTAATTTGCAACATTTGCTATGCCATCGGAAAGTCTATTCTTTGGCGGCATTTAAAAAAGGAGTTTATTAAGGGTTAACTACGATCCCTAGAAATATGAGAAACCGCATCCTAGGGCTTGTGGTATTATAACTCCGGAAACATTAACACATATGCTAAATTGGTTGTTTGCCTACGGACTTGTGCCGATTGTAGTCGGCAACATTTTAAACATTTTTTGCATTAGAAGACAACTGCACCATGATTTGGCAACTATTAACTTTTGACTCCATATACTCGAAGAAATTTCTACTCTGAATTCAAAAGAATTTCAAATAGTATGTTCAAATATTACACATTACAGTTAAAATACATAAGATAACTTTCATATGCCAATATATATCCCGATATAAAAGTAAAGAAAAAAGAAATAATTTTTACATTATATACTCACCGTAATACGAGGCAACTTCTGTTTTATACACTTTTTCGTATGACAAATATTATATAGGAAGATTCATTTTATACAGTTGCGTGCATCACCGTGTGCAATAAAGGTTTAGCAATTTTTTTGTAATCATATTTATCCATTTAGAATTACACTATTAGTTTCTGAAATACAGAAGACCGATTTTCTTTCAACCGTGGTAAGTGATTCATTGATATCATGTCTAGTAACTTATACTTCCAACTTTGATCGTCAGTTTTGTTATCTTCTCTTGTAAATTCAGCGTTCTTCTTTTAAAATACATATCATAAAAAGCTTAAAATAGTAATTCTTTCAGTATAAAATGCATCTCCCCTCATCGATAGACAGAAAGTTGTACACATTCGTTAAAAAAATGTAGAATACCTTGATTCTGTGGTAGAATACTAGATAATAATTATTCAGATGATTATGAAACCTATATATCTGCAGAACGTGTACTAATAGCCATTAACAAACGTCATTAAATAATTACAACAGTTTTTCTGGAAAAAATACTATAAAATGCACGATAAAGCGCAGGAATTGTAGAAATATTTGCAGAGAAAAGTTTCTATTCTACACAGAAATACTATTTCCTTTCTTTTACTTGTAAGGTACTAGTTCACTTTCCCAAAAGGTCTAGTTAGTGTCTACTTAAGTATATTTGAAACGCAAAGAAGACAATTCAATGAGAATATTTTGAAATTAGGATCTAGGTCTTTTATCCTCTGTCGTAGAATCCTTGTGTCTTCAATTATTGGTTTCAGCTAGGAGAGAGTGACAAACACCCGAGACCAGTTGACTTTAAGTATCACGAGTTTGTATTTGAAGACACCAAAAATATAACAAATGTAATAGAAGTGATATGCTGGTGCAGAAACTGGAAATGTGACACATCATGGTAGTTAATATTGATTCATCGATGCAATAATCTTACTTCATATTGCGCACTACTAAGCTACTAAATGTTAAGCATAATTTTTAAACATCCTTGAGAGCCACAGGGAAACAGATCAACCCAGGTTAACTGCAGATGTCTTCTTTTAATTCTTTATTCGAATATTCTATCAATTACCGTGTAAATGTTTACATTTTTAACTTTTTCTACGGATGATCTGTCAGTGGGAAAAGACTGACGTCAATGAAATAGACTGAAAGCCACTTCATTGCATAAATGTACAAAAAGAGGATTACTCTTACAAAAGTGCATACGCGTAGCCATATATTCGCATGCAGAATCCCCATTAATGTGTACGCAGTTCGAAAAAGACGAAAGTCATAGTAAAAGCGAATTTACTGCTTCATCTCTGCGACGGAATAGCAAATTCCACCTAGTAGGATGAGACTCTCTCCATGGTCCGCACGTTGGAGGACAACGACGGGTAACTGCTCTCCGTAGTTATTCCGTTTCACTGTCTCAGGAAGTTTAGGTGAGTGTTTTATACATTCAATTTGCCTAGTGTTGTCAATAGTTCCAAAGATGGAAGACAAGGAGAATACAGGTAATACTGCTGTTGACACTACGGAAAATTCAACTAAAGCGGCGAAGAAGCTAGCGAAGAGAAAATCAAAAGCGCAACAAGAAAAGGCGTCGCATCCACCAGCTGGTGAAATGGTCAATGCTGCAATTAAGGAGTTGAAGGATCGTAAGGGATCGTCCCTGCAGGCTATCAAAAAATACGTTACCTCTAATTACAATATCAACGGGGAGAAATTCTCTCCGTACATTAAGAAATACTTGAAGTCTGCCGTGACATCTGGAACGCTTGTCTAAACAAAAGGCAAAGGCGCGTCTGGTTCCTTCAAACTTTCCACTGAAAAGTCTCTGAAACTTCCACAGCCAAAAGGGTGTCGAGAATAAAAAGGAGGTCCGTACCGAAGGAAACACATGCAGCCGCGAAAGCTACTCCTAACAGGGCAAACAAGGCTGCCCACCGAGAAGAAACCAACAACAGTAAGGAAGGGTGTGACAAAGCCTGTTGCAAAACCTAAAGCTGCTACTGTGGTCAAGAATATGTCAAAAACTAAGAAAACTACCAAAGCGCCGGCAGCCAAAACAAAGACTCATAAAGCCAAAAAAGTTGGAGCATCACGAACAGTTAGATCTTCACCGAAAAAATAATCATTTCCAATTATATCATTTGCAAAATTTAAATGGCCCTTTTCAGGGCCACCAAATTTTCAATGCGTAGAACAACTTCAATTTTCAATTCGTTTCGAACAAATGCAAATATTCATCGTATATAGAAGCTTGTATTTAAAAGGTTGAAATTATTGTTAAGTATGTAAACATGAATAGTTAGCCGTGTAAGGTACATAGATTCATAATACCTTGGTAATCGAAGTAAAAACGTGAGTTAAACGTACTAGTGATTACAAGCATCTTTTAAGAATACAAATATGCCACGGATTTTCTGTTTGCTGATTGAAAAACTTTACCAGAATTAGAAGTCTCAATTGTGGGTGGATTTTATTGTGGTAGTTAATTCTTATAAATCAAACTCTTACACATTTATTCGACAAGTGGAGTATACGATTCAGAAGAAAACACGGAGATTGACGGATCCGCTCCAAACACGTTTCTGTGGTTGTGTTCGCAAGCCCTGACCTTGAGATTGTCACTTCGCAACTTGACGATGCATTTTGGGAAGTACGCTGGAGACATAATTAGGAGGATTAAGACATTTTAGAAGATGTGCGCTAGTTCGTTACCGATTTGTGGCCCCGATTTGGATCATCGTTGCAACATTGTTCAGAATTGTGTAGCCAGCAACTTCTGGTTATTTTTAAACACTGTATAAGATATTTCCTCCGATTTTCGATGATTCACTATGTCAGCAACCGCCGTGAACTTAGTCTATGACAGGGACCTATGTAGAATACCATTTTTGAGATGGAGGAACCTCGTGGCTCTAACACGTTACGTATGCAACATTTGTACATGTTTTTACAGTACTTACGGTTTGAAATATCGACATCTAAAGAAGCAGAATTTCGGGCAGAATATCTTCCTTTTTTGAGTCGCTTAGTAGTGAAGCGTAAACAACTGTTCTTAAAACTGGAAGATTAGCATTCTGCTCGGTATGCATTTTGAACATAATAGCAGTGCGTTATTTGAAATCACCTCAAGCCATCAGATATTTGCTACCACGAATTTGAATCAATGCATACTTTCAAATATTAAAGTTGCCTGCTAAAACCTTATAGATATTTTCACACATTTGCGTAGCTTGTTGGTCCTTTTGATACACGTGGTTCCGAAGTATTCGGACACTAGCATAGATATAACATATGTGTACTGTTGCGTCACCGTATCGACCGTGATAGATACAATGGCAATGCTGCCCTCACTTCAACTTAATGAGGTAACGGGTGGGTTTGGAAAATAAAATGACACTCGCGAACGTTTAAGATGCCTTGATTTAATCTTACGACTGTTCAGATTGAGTGTCGGTGTGTTTGAACGAATGTGTGTTGTATATAACGCAGTGATGTGCTTGACTCGTGTTTGTGAACTGCTCTGTGTGACTGGTGGTGGCGAACTGAACGTCGTGAGGGTTGGTGTCGAAACATTTTGGTAAAAATTATGTTTAGGAGAAGGGATGACAGTAGTGGAACCGTGGAGAACGTAGTCTCTGTTTTGGGCCTGCTAAAAGATACCGTTTTCCTAGCAACGGTATTTTTGCCTACGCACGTAGTCAGCAGGCCGCGTATTGTTCCCTGGTCGCAGGCTGTCATAAAACGGCTTCGCAGCCCCTTTGGACTGCTACGCCTAAAGTCGCGTCGCGACATGTACTATATTTTAACTAAATATACAGAGAACTCCAGAAATATATTATGCTATGATAGAGCATGGTTTTCAAGAAACTGAAATTCAAAAACATTTTATTTATTAGATAACGATTGTTTAGCAAATAATAGAGAAACGAAGAAATTGCTAATTTGCAGGTCACAAATTATTTGGACTCTATATGGATTTAAGTTTCAATAGTAGAATAAGAATTTCTTATGAAAGTTTAGTATCTAACCTAATATTCTCTGTTTAGAATACGTTTCCATCAAAAGCAATTGGAAAAACTACTTTTTTGTTAATGTAATCAATGCCAACCATTCTTTTGGATCATTCCTTTGATTTTAGTTGTAGAATACGCATAGCCGACTGGTATTTAGATGTTTTTAAGACCATTTTTCAATAGATAAATTTGGAAAGTATTTTCAATTTGTACATTGAGATGCTGGTTTAACCTCAAAGTATTTTAAAATGGATAAGAAGAAGACTAGGAGTATTAAAATCCCAATTTATTTTTCTGTGGCGACATGCTTAGCGAAACCCAACTCTAGAAACCATACCCCACGTGCAGCGCGAAGGATTTTTGGCCTTCAGAAAGACACATGCCAACATCGGCAGTTTTCCGGAGCGAGTCGTCATCCTTCCGAGTTTAAGAAACAAACGAATGCAGAACCCTCGCAAAGCGACGCGGGAGAATCGCGACAGAGTGCGCAGAGACGTGATTCGAGACGGTCGAAACCGAACGGATCTCAATTAAAAAGTAACACTATCAACGAGATCGTTGTACATTATTTTATCCTCACGTTCTCACCTCATTTCTATCTGGGTAGGTCTCGGAGTAGTTTTAGATATAGAGAGTAGATAAATTTCAGGATACTCAATGAGAATGTGTGACACGAACATTAGTGTTGTGCAACTTATAAAACTTCTGAATTGTTTACTTTCTCTAACGTAATGCAAAATCAAAATAGAAATTTGAGCAATAGTCTAACAAAAACAATGTGATTTTTAGGAAATGTAAGTTATATAACTGCATTGAAGTATTAACGGAAAACATTTCATGATACACAAGTGGCAAATATAAAAGCATGATAACAATTGGTTTACTTTTACAATAATCATATTTTGAAATTTCGTGTTTGGAAATGTACACTCATTACGACGAGATAGTAGTCTTTTACTAACCATTAGGTGCATAATACGTCTACGATCTCGCCATTTTACTTTTTACCATTATATGAAAGTCCAAAATACAGTATACCTGAAAACTTTAATAATATTCTAATCTACGATTAGTATGGAGGAACTTACTAATTGTTTCTATGAAATTGACTAAATAATCCAAAGTAATTAAATTCCACTTCAGTATGCACACACAAAACCTTTCCATGAAAATGGGCCATTGAACAAAAGACCGACGGCGAACACGGACAGCTGTTGTAGATTAGTGTTAAGTTTTATATTTAAATTTGAATCATAACTGAACATATCAGTACGGTGATTATATCAAATCCTCCATGTTTCATACACTGACCGTCTCATCTATGCAGGAGTGTTTGAGGCTTTCCCTTCAAATTCTATTTTTTTTTTTACGATACTTTGGGATAATGTGAGGTATAATAATTGATATTAAAATTTAACAGATAACAAGTATATATTTACATGAAATAATAACAATAACTAATAACAAATAACAACTACTGCTAACTTAACTCTAACGCAAAAGAAAACCAGACTAAATGAACGGGGTGTATCTTGTTCGGCTGTTAACTCAGAACTGACTGTTTTTACCAACTTTCTCTGACCGTGGGGGAAAGGTCACGTGTCAAAGGAAGCCACCCAAGCAGGGAATTCAAGGGCCTACCCCAAACGCTTTAACAATACTGGTGCCTCAAGGTCCTTAAACCTTCCGAAATATTTATTTCTTTAGCCGCTACACTACCCCCTTACCAGTGATTAACGCTATAAGTAAAATAAAATAAAAAAAA